>OW240916.1:190726128-190941097 GCA_933207985.1 Pelobates cultripes | reverse complement strand
CTCACAAATTCTTGATCCAGTTCATAAAGGTCTTTAGCCTAAACAGCTCTCAATTTGTTGCTCTTGCTTGTCCCCAATTGTTTGAAACAATGCTCCCTCTCCCACCTACCCACTCGCTATCACCTACCCACTTTCATGTTTAAGACACAAGGAGATAACATTTCACATCCTTAACTACTAACTAGACCCAAAGTGAAGTGTATATTATAGGAATCAACATAGAAAAGGTCAGGATATCTCATGATAAACCATAACTCTGAGTGTTTTGATGTCTCCAGAGCCCTAAAGAGCATGTCTAGTGTTATGTATTTACTATTACATAATTTTAAAAAATTGGGATTAGGGTTGCAGTTAATATTAGATAGGGATCCATCAAGCTTACAGTATTAAAGTTATATACATGTCCAAGTGTGTCTCAAATTGGTGGGAGTCACATTCTGGGTAGTGGCTACTATTACCTCAGCTCCTCTTCTGGTTTAAATATGAGGTGGGGTTATGTAGAGAGGTGACTGTGTATCTCTCTCACTCTCCACAGTTCCTCTCCCTTCATATGTAATGGAGATGAAAGGGACAGAATTGATGGACTCCACACTTCAAACTTGCAGTTGTTGGATACTGTTACAGTTAATTCAGTCTTGTCTTACTTGTTTTGTTATTTCCCACATGCTATTTGACAAGCTGGATTAATAATGGCAGGAAAGGACATGTTAAGTGTCTTTGCTGCACTGAGATTAGGGGCCCTACATTGAAGAGTGGCAGTCACAATACACAGTACAGTTTTATTGTATGGTATGACATCACCAAAAATGGATGTGTAACAGACATACAGATTGACAGGCATCAATCCCCCATGACAGTAATATAGTATGCACAGTTCTAAAAAGACACACAGTATAATAACAGAAAATAGTATATTTTGATGGCTGCGTCATGTCTTTTCAAACATAAGGCGATGTTTGTAGCTTTTAATAAATTAATATCAGGCACTCTATGATCCAAATAAATTCCAATTAAATAGTCCTTAAACCAAGAGTCTAAAAGGACTCATAAGAAGTTGCTAATTATAAATTACAGACCTCTAGTTTTAAATTAAATAATCAGTTTGTTTGCAATATTAACTGAACTGAATTTCAAATCTTTGCTGCCAGTTGTCAAGAAAAGCCAGACAAGGCAGCTTTGTTGAGATGCAAAAAAAAAAACCACCTCACTCTAGACTTTGCCGTATCATTATCATATTTTTGCTATAATTCTCATAGGGCATGCAAATGTATGCAAAAAAAACAATCCAAAGAAAGTCAAAAATAGCACTGAACATTAAAATCATCCTACTTGAATATTGTTTTATGCAAAAGATATATTCACTGTGTAGTTTATTTAAATCGACCAACTTTGGGTATTTCTATTAATATTTTATACAATGAGAATAGAACAAAAAGACAGTGAATTTTAATAAGCATTCTGATGAGAATCAAAAACCCTACTTATGGTGTAAATTCTGAATTTTGAGCTTAGTTATTCGTACATTATTATGACTTTGATAAAGTTGATGTGTCAGTCCACTTACGCATTATTATATTTAGTGGATAAACTTTTTAATCCAAGGAGCTTAAAGTTTTTTAGGTATATGTCAACTGAAAATAGCCATGAATACCAAAATGTTGACATCATTTGAAATGATTACATTTATATTGTGGGATACAGACAACAATACATTGTATACTGTCAAGAAAATATATATGCTGTTAAAATATGTTTTCAATTATTTGTTAAATAGAATTCAACAATTATATGAAATGTTTTTAAAATTTGCTAATTAGTTTGTGTTCTGGCAAAAATATATGTTTTGCAATATTGATAAGTGATTGTTGCTGAACAGGGGTAGAACATCCAGCAGCACAGCCAGGGTACCTGCATCAGGGCTGTGGAGGTCCATATTTGACTGCTCAAAGCTGCAACACAGGTTAAATGTTTTGAGGCAACTAAAGGGTACTGCATGACAAGGGTTATCTGTCTTGTTAGACCACCAACAAGGAGAAGGAGAGGGATGGTGTCAGTGACCATATAAGTGTAGCATAGCTGTGTGGTACCGTACAGACAAATGTATTCCCTTTGCTCAATACATTGGAGTGCCCCTACCTTAATCTGTGAATAAAATCAACATTTAGTGACTGTCCCATAACCATCAATCATCTTTTTCTTTGGCGCCTTAGATGTAATTCCAAATAACAAATCAAATGAAACTGTTCATCCATTGCCTGTTGGATTAGTTTTGTGATATGTCCATATGGAGCTTCTGAGTTACAGAATTCAGATCACCTGCCAAATGTTAAAAATTCGGATGGATGACAGTTTGTTTAAAACCGAATGCACAAGTCTAAAAAACATCAACCCGGCATTCACAAATACCAACTAAAATTGTATATGGTAAACATTTGTGATATAGTGAAACAATTGTGGAACATAAAAAAAATAGTTGGGTAGTCCAATAGCTGCCCATGTAGCCATTCAGGTTGCCGACTATATTGTTCATGCAAAAATGTTCTGGAAGACGATTTGGATGAACCATAATGTGAAAATTGCCCAAATTGGTATATTACAAAATACACACATAATAAATATGCATATAACTTGTACACTGATGAGGATGAGTAACCAATAGAGAGAAGAAGAGGAAGATCAGTAAATATGTATTTATATGTTATACATTTGTAAATATAGTATGATTGCTGTTCCACCATTTTTATCTTTCCTGTGTACTTCTCACTTTCTCACTTAATATGGGACTAAAATCTACATTTAGTGGTTGTCCTCTAATCATCAATCACCTTTGGTTCCTATTATCTAATCTTATTTTTTTGTTGCCACTGGTGAAACTCAGAATCACACATAAAAAGAATTCTTATCCATTGTGTGAGTTGTTTGATTATATATCCAAACGGCGCTGCAGAGTTTATGCCAATAAGCACAATTTCAGATGACCTGTAATTTAGACAAATAGTGACATTACATGCAAATACTTTCACTATATGTAAGACTATATACATATATGTGCACATGCATCTTCACTGATTCTATACACATAGATACCAATTATTGATTCTCAGTATACGCTTTTCAGCAACAACATTAAAACCACCTGCCTATAATATGTAGGTCCCCTTCATGGTGCCAAAACAGCTCTGATGTGTCTAAGCATGGACTCCACAAGATTTCTGAATATGTCCTGTGGTATCTTCCTCCCAAACATTAGCAACAGATTTTTTAAGTCCTGCAAGTTGTGAGGTGGGGCCATCATGGATCAGATTTGTTGTTACAGCACATACCACAGATGCTAAATTGGATTGAGATCTGGGGAATTTGGAGGCCATGGCAACACTTTGAACTCTTTGTCATGTTTCTCAAACCATTCCTGAACAATATTTACAGTGTAGCAAGATACATTATCTTGAAGAAAGAAGTCACTGCCATCAGGAAACACCTTTGTCATGAAGGGGAGTAACTGCAACAATCTCTATGTAGGTGGCTTGTGGCAAAGCAGTATCCACATGAATGCCAGTTCCCAAGGTTTCCCACCATAACATTGCCCAGAGTTTAACACCGAACTGCCTTCTTCCAATAGTGCATACTGCTGCAATCTTTTTTACACCTGATATATAACAAAGCATGATTCATCAGACCAGGCAACCTTCTTACATTGCTTCATGGTCCAGTTCTGACACTCCCCATTGAAGTTGCATTTGGCAGTGGACAGGGGTCATCATGGGCACACGGACTGGTCTGCAGCTATGCAGCCCGGAGGGCAGCAAATTGTTATGTACTGTGTACTCTGACACATTTCTACCATGGCCAGGATTAAGGATTTTAGCAATTTAAGCTACAGTAGCTCTTCTGTGTGATCAGAGATGAGTTAGTCTTTAATCCAACATGCATTCACAAGGCTTGAATTCCCATAACCCAGATGCTTTTTCATTGGTTGTCCTCCACTTTTAAGAGTGCTAAAAACTGCATTCTGGGAACACCCCACAAGACTTGCCATTTTAGAGATGCTCTCACCCAGTCATCATGCCATCACTCTTTGGCCCTTGTCCAAGTCGCTGTGTTCTTTTCACTCGCCCATTTTTCCTCCTTCTAACGCATGAAAATCATGGACTGATGGTTCACTTGCTGTCTTATATATCCCACCCCTTGGCAGGTGATATTGTAACTATATAATCAATGTTATTCACCTCGCCTGTAAGTAATTTTAATGTTGTGAATGATCAGTGTATATTCCAACATAGAAAACAAATATGAAGGCATCACATTTACTAGATCTTGCAGCCAAATGTCCACATATTTCGACAGACTGACAGATATAGAACCAATCTCCGAAACTATCAGTCTGCCTGGCGGGACTAAACTCTTGTGCACTTTTGGCAGAGTGTAGAAGAGAGGTATTCTTGGAAATTCAAACTTCAAAAATTAATATTCCTTGTCGTTAAGAATACCTGTCTCTCTACCCCTATCCAGAAGTGCACAAAGAGAATCTTTAAAATCTTGTGTAGAATCTTTATTTAAAACTGTACATACCTTGGCATCTTCTTATTGTCTCTGGCATTCTTTTAAGGAATCTGTGGTGTTCTGTTCCCCCCAAGTCCTTGTGATAATTTAAGAAGTAACAAAGAGATTGTAAAAAAAAAATACAGCCAACAAGGGAACCTGATAGGGAACTTCACATTTGTGAATAAGTAATATATTCACTTTAAGGTTTTGAACATTATCCAATGATTGTAACTGCAAAAGCAGGACCCACCCAATTAGGAGGACTTTAAATACAGACAGACAGGAAAGGAGGGAGTGATCTGAGGAAGCTGACTGGTGAAACACGCCATCACGCACATGCCACGTCACGTCAGGACGCAAACCCCACCTCCAGGAAGTGCTCGTGTCGGATGTCTAGAAGCCCATAGTCCTGCAGCCGGCGGCAGACTGAGAGGTCTGGAGATTCTGTACATGGGAGATCCACAAGAGAAAGAAATACTGGAGGCATTTTTACTACTATTTGGTGCAATAAAGCATTTGAAACATAACTATTGCTGGCATCCTTTCCTGCATCGCTTACCCATTAAGAGATTTATTCGAGCTGATCAGTCAGAGCAGGCTCATCTGCTCTGTGTTTGTGAGTGTTTCATCATAGTATTTCAATACTCACTGTTTTTATATACTGATTTGCACTATATATCTTTTATATTATATATATATTTATTTATATATTTTTTTTAACTTTCCGCTGAAGTGGAGAATACATATGTGCCCACAGTTCAAAACTTCCTATTGATTGTAAGTGTTTACATTCTCTACCATAATGTCTTTGGCACAATATTGGGACCATAACAGGGTTTGCACAAGATCACTTTAGTGATTTATATACACCTTGATGGTTTTAAAATTAGTAAGTGTGTTTTACACTATTTTGTAATTTCATGTTAGTCTTAAAGACACAGCACACCTATATTTGTTTTCTATTGTTTTGGATGGTATTTTTAGGGGCTATTTGCACTTTAGTTGCTGCTTATTTGCACAATTTGCACTTTATATAAGTAATTTGTCTGGACATTTTTAAGCTCCATTTGTTTCTTGTCACTTTATTTGTTTTTATATGCCAACATACACATACATGGCTTTTTAAAATTATATTTTCGTTTAGAGGGGTACCATAAATACATATGCTCTCTGTACTTTTTAGTCCCCTAATTTTCCTAACACCTTTGTTCAATAGTTCTGTTAGTAATATTGACATCCCAGTTTTAAAAAAAATTGTACCAAACACATGAAATATAAATAATAAATGATTGGTTTTATTTGATCCATATGTATAATTGCCCTAGGTAATTTTCCATGGGTGCATTCTCAGAAGGTAAATTTTGTAATCTAATACTTGAATTCAGGGTAGCAAAATATTTATTGTATATTATGTTAATTTGATATCTCATTAAATAATATATTACACTAATACAATATATATATATATATATATATATATATATATATATATATATATTATTTCTTGCCAAAATGTATTTTATCAAATATTATTAGATTCGTATTGTATATTATTAAATTAATTTGACACATTTTGAAAAAAACATTTTTTTTTTATTACATTTATGCAATATATATTAAAAATTATTTTACAGAGTGGGGCTTGACCACCGTACTCAATGGATGCAACGGGCTCGAGCTCCTGACAAACTTTGATTTTAAAGAGTTTTATTAGACAATCACCCTATTATTCGACTCTGCTATTGACACACAAGTTTGGCACCTCGTGGGTAAAGCTCGAGCTGACTCCAAGGCCAACTACTCCTGCTTTCATGCAGTTATGTCTCTGAGTTGTTGTGACCTTGTGTATCCCCTCGGAGGGAGAAGCGTCAGGTCTCTCTGTGCTAGATTGTATGGGTTAACTTATTGATGCTAGAGCCAGTACTCCACCCCCCACCCAGCTCATGGGAAGCAGCCTTTCAGAGGGCGTTTGACGCTATATTCCAGCGATTCTGGGGGAACGTACATGAAAGGAGGAAGCAATCTACACTGCCTTCTCTGGTGACACAAGACACCAGGGTGGAAGGGCGGGAAAGTCAGTCTGCTCCTTTTCCTTGATTCTGGTGACTGGTAAGTCTCCTCCCCCAGCATCTTTCAAATCCATACAATTTGCAACATTATAATCAGGTTTAAGCTCCCGCCCACTAGGCATAGGCTGCAGTCATGCTCCCCCTTTCTAAGTTATCCAGGGGGAAACTTATTTATTAATGACACATGTTTTTTTTTTGTATTTGTGAGATAAATTTTAATAAAGAAAAGCATGATAAAATGTACTAGAACCATATAACTGGCAAAACTATCTAGTAGAAGAATATTTCTATTCAACTGAATATGTCGGCTAAATTCGCCCTGAAGGATCACACATTCAGAACAGTCCACGAGGCTAGGGCTTTAAACAAAAGGAATGGAGTTGCCGTGGTTATCCACCACAGATGCCCGTTTAGGGTGGGAAAGGTGGTGGCGGACCCGGGAGGCCGTTTCATCCTGGTATCAGGGAACTTATACTCTCATTCAGTGCACTTCCTCAACATATATGCACCAAACGACCCCTCTGCCGAGTTTTGGGATGGAATAACACAAATAGTGAACACATTGCCACACGGCATGACGGTAGTGGGGGGTGACTTGAACGCCACCCCGTGTCCCGCGGTAGATAGGGGTCTTGGCAACAGGTCTCCGCGGTCGCACGGAAGAGGTGGTCAGGATAAAATACTACGCACTTTTATGCATCGTACTGGCCTAGTTGACATCTGGAGAGCACATCACCCAGACGATCGTGACTACACTTTCTATTCAGCTCCCCACGATACTTATTCAAGGATAAATTTATTTTTGATGAACTCTCACATGGTCCCCAAGGTGTCGAGTACCTCAGTTGGTTCGATTACTTGGTCGGATCATGCTGAATCACGATGACCTTGGATAAGCTGTGTATGGCATCTCCATGGACCTGGAAACTGAACACCTCATTGCTTCATGATCCAGCTGTAGTGGAGACCACATGCAAGGAATTAGTAGAATACTTTACCAGGAATGCGGAGTCGGGTCCCCGACCTGCTACAGTGTGGGCCGCCCATAAGACAGTTATCCGGGGCATATTGATCCGCGAAGCCACGCTTAAGAAAAAACGTAAAACGCAATTACTGACATCTCTCCTGGAAGCTCTGGGGAAAGTGGAAGAAAAACAGAAAAAGCTGCCTCATCACCTGCCACTCTGAAGGAAGTACAGAAATTACGGGCTTCAGTCCGCGAAACACTCCTAGACGAGACTGCCAGAGCGATAGTTTGGTCCAAGAGGACTTACTATGAAAAATCCAACAAAATGGATACTCTGTTAGCTAGATCTCTTCGCCCGAAACAGAATCACTATCATATTACAAGAATCAAAGACGCATCAGGTAAGTATTGCACGGATCCTACCGACATAGCTAAGGTATTTATGGATTACTATACTAAATTATATAATCATTCCAGCGGGGCCACGAACAACCAGGGGAGAGATACGGACAGTACGCGGGCCTTTATAGCACCATTGAAGCTATCTACGTTGCGGGGAGAGGAATTGTTTGCCCTCAGAGAGAGGATTACAGCAGAGGAAATCGATGCTGCAATTACCGCTTTAAAGGGTAACAAAGCTCCGGGCCCAGATGGCTTCGATGGCAGCTACTATAAGATATTCCGAGAGGAACTTACACCCCATCTTGAAAAGTGGTTTAATGATCTTATGGAGGGAGGAACACCAGATAGGGACATGTCACTAGCGGACATCATGCTATTACCGAAACCCGGCAAGGACGACTTGATGCCGGAAAACTTTCGCCCGATCTCTCTGATAAACCATGATTCTAAAATTCTTGCTAAAATTCTAGCACGTAGATTGAACCCCTTGTTACCACGTCTGATACACCCTGACCAAGTAGGCTTTGTGCCAGGTAGGCAACTCTTTGAGAATACTAGACGCAACATTGACCTCATATGGCAGCAAGCAACCAGGGGGATTCCAACTTTGATATTGTCCCTCGACGCAGAGAAGGCCTTCGATAGGGTAAAATGGCCTTACTTGTTTGAAACCCTCCAAAAATTTTGGTATCCCAGACCCCTCTATAAATACGATAAAGGCAATGTACTCGGATGTTAGGGCTCGGGTCCGGATTTCGGGGGCAAAGATGGAAACTTTCAGTTTGGGGAATGGAACTAAGCAGGGCTGCCCGCTGTCGCCTCTGTTGTTCGCACTCTCTTTGGAGCCCCTATTACAAACCATTAGAAATAGCCCAGAAATAAAGGGGATCACGATCAGGGATCAGCGATATGTGGTATCTGGCTTTGCCAACGATATATTGCTGACCCTGACGGATCCGATAAAATCTATGGAGGCACTGGCGACAGTGTTGGAGGCCTATAGCGAACTTGCCGGATATAGGGTGAACCTAACTAAATCAAGCGCACTTCCCATTAGCATGATTGATATGGATATAACCCACATAGGTGACACCTATCGGATTCACATTGCAAACGACCATATAAAATACTTGTGAGTCCGGCTGACAGCGGATCCTGCTCAATTATTTCAGCAAAATTATGTTCCTTTGATCCGCACCTTGATAGGAGACATGGAGAAATGAATAGACAAACCGATTTCTTGGATAGGTAGGATCCATTCAGTGAAAATGAATATCCTCCCCAGGATCTTGTTTCTATTCCAAGCTCTCCCGGTCAGACTGTTCAAATCTAATCTAGGGGCCCTTCAGCAGGCCATTGGAAAATTTATCTGGCAAAACAGGAAACAGAGTTTCACGTAACGTTCTATATAGGGCAAAGACAAGGGGTGGCTTAGGTCTAATTAATCTTTATTTCTATTATTTAGCATCCCAACTAGCTCAAATAGCACTCTGGCATGCTCCTCTGGAAGAGAGACGGTGGGTCGACCTTGAGGCAAATCTCATGGGACCTGATGTCCCTCAATTCTATATGTGGGTCCCTAGAGACCACAGACCATCTAACCGCATCGATTGCCCAGCCATTGCAAATTCCCTGAAAATTTGGGATGCGACATCAACCAAATATGGTTTATCCACCCACCTGTCCCCGTTGACCCCCTACCTGAGGAATAGAGCCTTCACCCCGAGATTGGAGGCCAGAAACATTAGGGGCATCGAGAGCACGGGGATACAATGATTATTTCATCTATATGAGGGTGGCACACTTATATCCTTCGAAGAATTGAAGACCAGAGCTACTCTTCGCCCCTCTGACTTTTTTCGCTACCTTCAGCTAAGGGACTTTGCCCAAAACCCGCAGATTAAACTAAGCGCCTTAACCCCATTTACATTTTTCGAAAGGATGTGCATTCAGGAACAGTTCCCGAAAGGCTTCATTACCAGTCTATACGCACACCTCAGTACGACTACATCGGAATGGGGGGAGCTTCATTACACGACTCAATGGGAACTGGATCTGAATGAGGAACTGGAAGGTGTTGAATGGCAGGAAATCTGGGAAGCCGCGGCGACCTCCTCTATCTGGGTTACATTTCAGGAGCAAGCCTATAAGACTATATTCAGGTGGTACGCTACTCCGGCAAAGCTTTGTAGGATGAATAAAATGGCTACGGATGTATGCTGGAGAGGATGCGGCCAGAAGGGGACATACATACATATGTGGTGGGTCTGTCCAGAGGCACAAAACTTTTGGAACCAGGTCGCCGTACTACTGGGGAACATCTTTGGTAGGGTTGTCAAGCCGGACCCCTGGGTGTTCCTTCTGGCCAGGTCTATGGAGAACTGGTTCAGATCGGAACAAAATTTACTTCATAAGATGACCCTGGCTGCCAGGAGGGCCCTGGCCCAGGTGTGGCTACAGGGAGAGACCCCCTCTCTTGATGTGGTGATACAAAAGATTAAGGATACATACATCATGGACGAGTTGACTGCTCGGGTCCGGGGCACTAGGAAGAAAATGGAAAAAATGTGGGGCCCGTGGATAGATAGCGGGGTGGGCGATTAGGGGGAAGGGGGACGGGCTCGTCTCCTACGTACTCTGACATGCCTCTACTGACTCTGGGATGGATAGTAACTTTATATCTCCCTTCTATAGTTGGACATTTGGGTTCCCACCGAGACATCTACGGTCTATAGCTTTCCTCATGGGCTCGGAGGTCCATCCCTAGAATTTACCGGCTTGTAGCTGCCCGGCCACCTGGTCGGGCTGGCATCATCACTATGTTCGGAATATCACCATCGTACCCCCTCCCTATCCCTTTCTCTTCTTCTCTTCTTCTCTCATGGTGCTTTCCATAAGGTTAATCTACCCTCCTTTTTACTTCTTTTTATATTTTTTTTCGCTTTCCCTTATTTTTTCATCCTTGACTGACTACTGTCCAGTGACCACTTAGCTACCTAGAGCCTTTTGGGTTGTGGCGGGCTGCGGGGCGATTATAGGCTGATCGCTAGTTAATTGGTACTGCACAATTGTTAACCTTGTACGTTAGATATGCGTTTGAAAGATTGGCTAGGCTCAAAAGGCATATTAAAGGTTAAGGTTGAAAGACGACGCGAAATACCACCTTACGCCACATGGTCAGCCAGGATTTTGTATTTTACTTAATATAAAATAGATTGGAGGCTGCAGTAAACTGATAATTCATAGTCGGAAAACATATGTTGTATTCGATGAACATGATCGGTTGTAAGGTCATCTAATAATGCTGGCTCTTAATCAATAGCAACTGTTGACTGTGATACTGGTTTTCTCTTGCAATATGTTGAATGTTTTGCTGTAGTGTCTGATCTTGTTATAAATAAAGAATTAAAAAAAAAAAAAGCTGACCTGGCAAGAACTGAAGGAATGGAATAAATGACAATGAGCTCATACACGTTTACTGAATAACTTAGCAGAAATACATTTTGCTGAAAGGTTAGGGTTTGGTTGTGGATGTTTAGGCTTAAAAGAAACTTAGGGCTGTGGATCCCAGCCTGTCTACATCACCTTGCTTAAAATGGCAGTTAACAACATACAATGTAGTGCTGGCTATAATGTCAGTATCAGACACACCACTGTTGTCATTGTCAGTGATTAAGTTACCAATCAGTGTTTAATCTGAAAATAGTAGTTACAATGGTAGATGATAGGTAATAAAAAGTGCTATTCTGGTTGTTATGTGTTATTCACATTTATTATTGTTATTATTATTACTATTATAATTTCTATTGAGAATTATGTTTTTTTAATCATTCTCAAATAGACTTTTGCTATGAGATGGAGATCAGTAAATTAGTACATTTCTTTTCAATGAAGAGACATAGATGTAACAGTATAATTGTATACCATAGATATATTACTTTTACATATGAACTAAAGTTGGAGAATAATTAAGATTGGCAGTCTTTGCTAGCAACAAAGACATTGAATCTTGCTCCAGGAATCAGGATTAAGGCTTTTCCCACCTGAACAAGGCTGAATCACTGAAGTGCCTGAACCTTTGAGCCAATTCTATTCAAGCAGAGAGACCTACACCTTTTATAAGTTAGTTTCTGGCTGGACTAAAAAATAAAATGCTATGTTTTATCACAAAATCAATATATCTAATTTTATTCCATATTCTATTATAATACATTCCATGTAAATGATTTGTATGGTCCTTGCATTTTTTTAATGGATTAAAATTTGGAATAATTCCAGTGGGTGCTTTCACTTATTTTGCAAGCGAAAAAATTAAAAAAAAAAATTCTAAAATGCAGGTGGTTTTATTGTGTTAGCTTCACACGTTCCATGCTTACCATTTTAAGATGGCTGTGGAAAAATGTCATGCTAGGTTGACACTGGCAATATAATGTTACGCTTAGGAGTTTCCTAATGGTTCACATCTGTGAGAAAGCAAAAGATGTGGAGGGTTGTTAGGATTTGTTTTTAGGAGGAGTAAAACTGTAAAGAGCATTGTGAAGCTCCCCAGGGGAATACGAAGGGCAGCCATATGAGATTACAACATACTTTAAAAATTTACTTTCTTTTTTTGCAGAGCTTTGGATTTTTGGGAAATAATCCAATTTTTCTCCTTAGTAGTTACTTTTACAGAGTTACTTTTAGTGAGTTACTTTTAGTAAAGCAAAAGTTTATTTTCATATAATTTATCAACTAATGTCTTTCAACTAATAAAATACTTTAGACTGGCATGCTGTCTATTTAGTTTTAGTATTTGTTGTGCTCTATTATTAAAGTAATACTATAGTCACCAGAACAGCTACAAATGAATGTGCAAAGTATGTATCTGCAGGCTTTTTAATGTAAGCATGGTCTTTTTCAGTAAAAAGGCAATTTTTACATTACTGCCTAGAAACACCTTCAGTGGCTGTTACTCATGGAGGTATTCGACATTCCTCATTGAGTCAATACATTCCTGCATTGATTCAATCATGAGATGCTGATAGGCACAGCACAGTGTTCACGGCCGTCTTTAAAGCGGGGCAAACGGGGCAGCTGCCCCGGGCCCACTTACTCCTGGGGGGGCCCAAAGCAGCTACCTCGTGGGCCCCGCTGTCCGCAAAAATAAATACATTTATTTGCCCCCTGGTCCCGCCGGTGCTGCGGCTGCACCGGGAGCCCACACACGAAGAGGCCCCGGTCGGCACTTTGGCCCCCTCGTTTTACTGCAGCAGGCTGGGAGGAAGTGACTGCCGTGAGTCACTTCCTCCCAGATAGAACGAAGCCGCGCGGGAGGAAGGAGGAGGAGGCCGTCAGGAGGGAGCTGGAGTGTAGGAGCCTCACACTCCCAACGACCTCAGCCTGCTGCTGGACCCCAGGGAACCCATAAGGTAGGGCTGGAGGGTGGCTTTATAAATGTAAACTTTGCATGTGTGTGTGTCAGTATTTGTGTGAGTGTCTTAGTATGTGTGTGAGTTTGTCAGGGTTTCTGTGTGTGTCTTAGTATGTGTGTGAGTTTGTCTGTCAGGGTGTTTGTGTGTCAGGGTGTCTGTGTGTGTCTTAGTATGTCTGTGTGTGTCAGTAAATCTGTGTGTGTATGTGTGTCTTAGTATGTCTGTCAGGGCTTATGTCTGTGCATGTCAGTTTGTCTGTCTGTGCGTGTCAGTTTGTCTGTCTGTGCGTGTCAGTATGTCTGTCTGTGCATGTCAGTTTGTCTGTGAGTGTGCATGTCAGTTTGTCTGTCACTGTGTCAGTATGCCTGTCAATGTGTAAAAATGTAAACGTCGCATGTGTGTCAGTATTTGTGTGTGTCTTAGTATGTCTGTGTGTATCTAAGTATGTGTGTGAGTATGTCTGTCAGGGTGTCTGTGTGTGTGTGTGTGTGCGTCTGCGTGTGTATCAGTATGTATGTCAGTGTGTCATTATGTCTGTGTCAGGAAACTGACAGGGATCCAATACGCAGAGTGCGCACAGAAGGAGGTACGTATACCGGACCTTAGAATGGCCGGACTAACGTAAGGACAAGCAAGAATAGTCAAAAGGTAAGCCGAGGTCAAGGGAGCCGGAGGACAGGTAAGCGAGATACAAGCCGAGTCAAAGGAGAGGAGAGGACAACAGGACAAAAGACAAGCAAGGGTCAAAACCGGAAACACAAGATAAAGAACGCGCTGAGTGACTAGCAAGCTAGAACCACGACAGGGCAATGAGCAGTAGTAAAGGTTTCCTTTAAATACCCTGTACCTAAATAGAGACCACGCCCCCAAAAGGTCCGGAATAGCGGTTCCCGGCACTTTATGCAAATGCCGACGTCATGACGTCGACGCTAGCCGTCGCGTCATAAAAGGGGGAGGAGCTAGCGCGGCCGGCGCGAAAACGGCCGGAATATGCCGAAATGCTAGGGGAAGGGAGCCCCTAAGCAGAGAGGATGTCCTCCCTGGATACATCACCAACAGGTACCCTGACAGTACCCCCCCTTCTAGAAACGCCCACCGGGCGGATGGGACCTGGCTTAGAAGGAAAACGAACGTGGAAGGCCCGAAGAAGACGAGGAGCATGCACGTCTATACCAGGAACCCAAGACCTCTCTTCTGGACCATAACCTTTCCAGTCTATGAGGTATTGCAGCTTCCCCCTAGAAATACGAGAATCAAGGATGGACTTGATGATATATTCCTCCTGACCATCCACACGGACCGAGGATGGAGGAGCAGAGCGGGAGGAAAATCTGTTACAAACAAGAGGTTTCAATAACGACACATGAAAAGAGTTAGGGATGCGTAGAGTAGGAGGTAGATCCAGCAAATAAGAAACCGGGTTGATCCTCCTCAGTACCCTGTAAGGACCAATGTAACGAGGAGCAAACTTCAAGGAAGGAACTTTCAGGCGAATGTGTCTGGTACACAACCAGACCCTATCCCCCGGAGAAAAAATAGGAGCAGGACGTCTACGCCTATCAGCATGTGACTTAAACACCGCGGAACTACGTTCAAGAATTTGTCGAGTCTGATCCCACAACTTTCTCAGGTTGGCTATATGAATATCAACCGACGGTATACCCTGGGAAGGAGACACCGACGGAAGAACAGTAGGGTTAAAGCCATAGTTCAAGAAAAAGGGGCTATTACGAGTGGAACCACAAACAAGGTTGTTGTGAGCAAACTCCGCCCAAGGAATCAGACCGACCCAGTCATCCTGGTGTTCAGAAACAAAACAACGTAGATATTGCTCAATTTTTGGTTAGTGCGTTCGGCTGCTCCGTTAGATTGAGGATGATAGGCCGAAGAAAAATTCAGTTTGATGCCCAACTGTGAACAGAAGGATCTCCAAAAACGGGAAATAAATTGGGAACCCCTGTCTGACACAATCTCATTGGGAATACCATGTAAACGGAAAATTTCTCTAGCAAATATCACGGCCAGTTCGGGAGAGGACGGAAGTTTAGGCAAGGGAACGAAATGAGCCATTTTAGTAAACCTGTCAAGGACCGTGAGGATAACTGTATGCCTATTGGAAGCTGGTAGATCAACAATAAAATCCATAGCCAAACAAGCCCAAGGTTTGTTGGGAACGACTAAGGGCTGCAATAAACCACAAGGGAGATCCCGCGGAAGTTTATTCCTGACACAAACATTGCAAGCCTTGACAAAGTCTTCCACATCCCTACGTAAACCGGGCCACCAGAAGTCTTTGGAGATCAGGCAGTAAGTTTTGTGGATGCCGGGGTGACCAGCGATCTTGCTATCGTGGAAACAGCGAATAATGTCCACTTGGAATTTGGGAGACACGAACAAGCGGCCCACAGGAGTACGTTCGGGAGCAAGAGATTGTTCGTTCTGAATATCAGCGAGCAATGGAGAGTGTATTTTGACATTGGTGTTGGCGATAATATTGACTTCAGGAATAATAGGGAACAAAGTATCCTCTGTAGAGGTGGTAGGTTCGTGCTGACGTGACAAAGCGTCTGCCTTAGTGTTCTTAGAACCAGGCCTGTAAGTAAGCACATAATTAAAGTGTGTAAGGAACATAGACCAACGTGCCTGCCTGGCAGATAATCTTTTGGCCTCCCCCATATACGATAAATTCTTGTGGTCAGTCAAGATAGTAACTGGGAGGACGGTGCCCTCTAACAAATGTCTCCATTCCTTTAATGCCATAATGATAGCTAAAAGTTCTCTATCACCAATGTCATATCTCCTTTCAGTGTGTGATAGTTTCTTGGAAAAAAAACCGCAAGGGTGCAGCGGCTTATCTAAACTTTGTCTTTGGGATAACACTGCGCCTATCCCTGTTTCAGACGCATCAACTTCAAGTAAAAAGGGTAGAGAGGTATCAGGATGAACTAATACAGGTGCTGAGGCAAAAGACTGTTTGAGCGTTTCGAAAGCAGATAAAGCCTCAGTAGACCAGGTTTTGGTATCGGCTCCTTGTTTGGTCATATTAGTGATAGGAGCGATAACAGAGGAGTACCCTTTAATAAAACGTCTGTAATAATTAGAAAATCCAAGAAATCTTTGTATGGCTTTGAGTCCCTTAGGTAAAGGCCAATCTAAAATCGATTTTAGTTTGGTCGGGTCCATCATAAACCCGTCTTTGGAAATTACGTAACCTAAGAAAGTTACCTGAGACTGGTCAAAGCTACATTTTTCCAATTTACAATACAATCCATGTTGTAAAAGTTTCTGTAATACCTTTCTGACTTGTCTATGATGTGAATTAATGTCTCTAGAATGGATTAATATATCATCCAAATATACAATTACACATTCATGTTGGAATTCTCTAAGAACTTCATTGATCAAGTCTTGGAAGACGGCCGGGGCGTTACAAAGCCCAAACGGCATTACGGTATACTCATAATGCCCGTAACGGGTATTAAATGCTGTCATCCATTCATCTCCTTGTTTAATTCGCACTAAGTTATATGCTCCTCTTAAGTCAAGTTTAGTAAAAATACTCGAGCCCTTTAGTCTGTCAAAGAGTTCAGTAATCAAAGGAATAGGGTAAGCATTTCTGATAGTAATTTTGTTCAATCCCCGATAGTCTATACAAGGACGTAAGGTACCGTCTTTCTTTTCTACAAAAAAGAAACCCGCCCCCGCCGGAGAAGAAGACTTTCTAATAAATCCCTTGTCTAAATTCTCCTTGATATATTCCTCTAAAACTAAGTTTTCCTTGGTGGATAGAGGGTATACCGTACCCCTGGGAGGCATAGTACCAGGGAAAAGTTTAATAGAACAGTCATAAGACCGGTGGGGAGGTAAAGTATCCGCCTTACCCTTGTCAAATACAGATTTGAGGTCTAGATATTGTAATGGTATCTGAACGTCTGTGGATTGAGAAGTGTTAGCATAAGAGTTTACGGGGCAAACAGAAGTAACTCTCTGCAGACATTCTTCCCTACAACCCATACCCCAAGAAACGATTTCTCCACCCTCCCAGTCAATCTGAGGGTTGTGTCTCTTGAGCCAAGAATATCCTAGAACCACTGGGACTGCCGGGGAGGAAATTAACAGAAGGGAAATCAACTCTTCGTGGAAAATACCAACAGTAAGCTTAACGGGTTCGGTCTCATGGAATATTACTGGTTCAGATAAAGGTCTACCATCTATGGCCTCAACGGCCAAGGGTGTATCTCTCAATTGGAATGGGATACAATGCTTATTAGCGAAAGTTTGGTCTATAAAGCTTTCTGCTGCTCCAGAATCTAATAATGCCATTGTAGCAATAAACCCCTTTTCCCAAGCTAGAGAGACAGGAATCAGAAGCCTATGGTCTTTTTTATTATGCATAGAGGACAGTAATGAAACACCCAAGGCCCGTCCTCTAAGGGAACTTAGGTGCGAGCGTTTCCCGGACGATTAGGGCAACTAAGACGTAAGTGACCTCTCAGCCCGCAGTATAAACAGAGACCCTCCCTTCTCCTGTACTGTCTCTCAGCCTCAGATAAGCGAGTATTACCTATTTGCATAGGTTCTGGTGGAGTAGGATTATAGGAGTCAGGGTTCTGAAATGAGGGAGCGAGTCTTACAGGAAGTCTAGTAACTCTTTCCCGAGTGTTCTGCCTCTGTCTCATGCGTTCATCTATTCTGGAAATGAAGGATATTAAATCCTCTAAATTTTCCGGAAGTTCTCTTGTGGCAATTTCATCTAAAATTTCATCAGACAACCCATTCAAGAAAACATCCATAAAAGCTTGTTCGTTCCATTTCACTTCTGCTGCCAATGATCTAAACTCTAGAGCATATTCTACAAGGGTCCTATCTTGTTGTTTAAGGCGTAACAGGGATCTGGCCGCATTAATCTTCCTCCCTGGGGGGTCAAAGGTTCTTCTAAAAGCCGTGACAAACGCAGTGTAGTTGTAGACTAAAGGATTGTCATTCTCCCAAAGGGGATTGGCCCATCTAAGTGCTTTATCTATTAGCAGGGTTATAATAAAGCCTACCTTAGCCCTGTCAGTGGGGTAAGCCCGGGGTTGTAGTTCGAAATGTATACTTATCTGGTTTAAAAAACCACGACAAGCATCAGGCGAACCCCCATATCGTAATGGTGACGTGACATGGGAAGATGCGCCTACAGTGGCTACTTCCAAACCAGTACTTAGCGAGTGGCTAGCAGTGGAACGTATTTCTTCAGACTGGGTACTGGAGCGTGTCAGCAAAGTTTGTAGCGCTAAAGCCATTTGGTCCATTCTATGGTCCATGGCCTCAAATCTGGGGTCAGGAGGACTAGCACCTGCAGGATCCATCTGGCCCTGTCGTAATGTCAGGAAACTGACAGGGATCCAATACGCAGAGTGCGCACAGAAGGAGGTACGTATACCGGACCTTAGAATGGCCGGACTAACGTAAGGACAAGCAAGAATAGTCAAAAGGTAAGCCGAGGTCAAGGGAGCCGGAGGACAGGTAAGCGAGATACAAGCCGAGTCAAAGGAGAGGAGAGGACAACAGGACAAAAGACAAGCAAGGGTCAAAACCGGAAACACAAGATAAAGAACGCGCTGAGTGACTAGCAAGCTAGAACCACGACAGGGCAATGAGCAGTAGTAAAGGTTTCCTTTAAATACCCTGTACCTAAATAGAGACCACGCCCCCAAAAGGTCCGGAATAGCGGTTCCCGGCACTTTATGCAAATGCCGACGTCATGACGTCGACGCTAGCCGTCGCGTCATAAAAGGGGGAGGAGCTAGCGCGTCCGGCGCGAAAACGGCCGGAATATGCCGAAATGCTAAGGGAAGGGAGCCCCTAAGCAGAGAGGATGTCCTCCCTGGATACATCACCAACAGGTACCCTGACAGTCTGTCAGTATGTATATCTGTTTCTCTATGTGATCTGTGTGTCTTTGCATGTGTCTCAGGTTTTGTATCTGCGTGTCTGTATGTGTGTCAGTGTGTGTATCTGTAAGTTATCATTGTATGTATTTGTGTATCTGTATGTTGTCAGTGTGTGTACCTGTGTGTGTATATCTGTGTGTATTCAGTGTTTTTATCTGTGTATCTGCATGTGTGTCAGTATATGTATCAGTGTGTCTGAGTATTCATATGTGTCAGTGTTTGTATATTTGTCTCTGTATGTGTGTCAGGTTGTGTATCTGTGTGTCTGTATGTGTTAGTGTTTGTATCTGTGTCAGTCTGTATCTGCTTGTGTGTTAGTGTGACTGTCAGTTTTTATATCTGTGTATCTGCATGTGTTTCAGTGTGTATTTGTGTATCACAATGTGTATGTGTGGCAGTGTATGTGTACATGTACGTACATCTCATCATTCAAATCGCCAACACTACACACAAGTACACCCCTGCATTCAACCTTCAACACTACATACAAACACAGTCCTGCATTGAAACGTCAACAATACATACAAATACATCTTTGTGTTAAACACCAAAAATATATATAAACACACCCAGCATTAAAAAAATACACATAGATGCATGCTTGCATTCAAACACCAACACCACATACAAACACACCCCTACATTTACACAAACACACTCCATACAAAAACATGCTTCCATTCAAACACACAAACACAACTCTGCTAAATACACCTCTGCAAGCATGGGAAAATGGTTCCGTTACTGCGTTGGGAAGTGGAGATCGTGATTGCATGCCAGGGAGTTAAGGTCCGGGGGCCCTATCAAATGCTTGCCCAGGGCCCAATCATTATTAAAGACGGCCCTGACAGTGTTCTGCCAAGCATGCGCAATAGCCTCCCAATGCTTTCCTACGGAAAAGCATTGGATTGGTTGAGATTGTCAAGTTTGATGGAAGAAAGACGAGAAAAATGACCTTTTACTTTGCTGATGGGTTGGACACACACACACAAACACAAACTATGTTTTCACAGTTATAGTGAGAGGAATACATGTTTGTAATTCTGTCACTATAGTGTTCCTTTTATCTGCTTTATAAAAAAAAATGTTTTTTTTTATTTTTATTTTTTTATTTAACAGTAGTAGTTAACATTTTGCCTACAATTTACTGTTTATGTGAATATATGTTGAATTAGTTGATGTATACTTCTCACAAAACTCAGGGTTCAGCATTTACAACCACAGCATTTGAGGGGTATTGGGAAAGATAATTTAGCACTTCCCCTTATTCATACAAACAAAGTCACAATTTAGTAAACACCAAAGAACAAATAACTTGGGGTCTGGTTGATACGGGTTATTTATATATTAAAATGCTCCTGCAACCTGTTGTACGTTGGGAGAACTAAAAGACCCCTACAGGTCAGAGTAAATGAGCACATACGCAACATCAGAAAGGGACATGATAAACATAGTGTCTCTGAACACTTTAAAGAGACACATGCAAGTGATCCTCAATTTCTAGAATTCTTTGCGATCCAACAAATAATGTTAAATTGGCGAGGAGAAGATGAAATCAGGAAATTTGGAAAAAGCAGAGACTGAGTGGATTTTCAACTTAAATACTCTAGCCCCATTTGGATTAAATGCAGATTTCGAGTTGTGCCATTTTTTATAATTGTTTAGATTTTTTAGTAGTAGTTATATATTCTTGTTTTTTTAAATTAAAAAAAAAACCCTTCTTTTATTTTTTAGAGGGTAATAGTAAATATTAATAATATTATTATTTTTTACAATACAATTAAGTGGATATATGGATCTGATATTCTGACTATTGGATTACAAAGACATACTTAGATACTACACACAGATGTATGTTAGAGCACTTTGTATTTGGGAAACAAGAAACCACAATTCACTTTACCTCACTTCTACCTATACACTTTTGAATGTGTTTTAAGAGCATGTTTTTCACAATATATTATATGTGTATGTTATTGAGACCTTGAACTTATATTCTGAAAGTCTAATAACCCATTTTTTAATCTTTCTACAATTATCACATATAAACCTTTTAGAAGTATCACCATTTGATCATTTGATGTTTTTAGCACATGTTGATGAAAGAGGTATATGGGTATACGTATTCCCTGATGGGCATTAAGGGGTTAAGGTTATATAATTTTAATAGATGGATGCTTACCAGCTACAAAAACAGATTTGCCTCTTAACATTATAAGAACACTGATACGTATTTTTCTGTTTTTTTTTTGTCCATTGTATGTATTTATTTTATGGTCTGAGTTAATTGTATACAGAGACAATCATGGACATATAAGTAACATAAACTGATACCATACTTATTGATGATACAAAGCGGACCGGAAATGTATCAGTTTGCACAAAGGACTATGGGAATTGGAGTTCCCGGTAGCCAAAGCGGAAATGACGTCATGCCGCAAGACACGTCAGAACGGAAGCTGCAAGGATTGGTTAACCAGAAAAGAGGCGGGCTTTTCAAATGAAGAAATACCGGAACAAGCAGGACACAGACTAACGCCTACTGAGGAAGCCGATATACTGAGCGAAACACATCTTGGCAGAGTGGAAAACTGCTATTCTTTAGTAGTATTTATACTATTTTATTATTTTTTATTTTACATAGTTGTTAATTTTTAAATTGGTATTTTACTATTTCTTATAATAAATTCGGTATATATATATTTTTTACAACTGCATCCTGCACTTTTCTCCGGTAGGGGAAGTGTCACTCCAAAAATTGACACTAAGCCTGCAAAACTTAGAGCCAGTGACTTAAGGCTCTATACAAGGTGAGCATTCATTCATTTATTCATATATATGCTCAACTGGTATTTTAAAATACTGCACCCAGAGTTCTTTCTCTCTTCTATTCCTGTCTTCCATATATACTGTGGAGAGGATCACATGTAAAGGTCTATGGAAAAGGGGTCATAGCTGTCTTTCTTAAAGACACGGAAGCCTGGAAGTTTAGCGCCTTAAAGCTGAAAAGGCTCTAATAAATGTGAGTGAATTTTAACTCACACACTATATAAGTACCTTTTGTTAACATACAATACTGTGCCATTATTTTATATATTCTTTTTGTTTTCTATGTACACCCCCCAACAAGATTAAAAAGAGGGTGAGTGACGTATACATATATATAATCACATACTCTGCAAAGTACTCACACAGCGCTGCACTCTAACTGGGAGTTTGGGAGGGATATACCAACCAGATCCTAAGTTATTTGTTCTTTAGTGTTTACTAGTTTGTGGTGGGATATTGGGAGTACCCACAGAGTGTTTACAGCCGCTAAATATCACTTATTCCTATAGTAGATTATAAAAGCGCCACCATTTGCCACACCTATCTGTGTCTGTACAGTCACAATTTAACACACACACACACACGTGCAAAAAAACACACACACAAACTTCTGTTTTATTATTTTCCCATGGTTTGCTTTATTATTACAATTATCATTTGTAAAGCACCAACATATTCCAACTTGAACTGCGCAATTTATTGGAATACAGACAAACAACATAACATGGTGGTACAAAAGGAAAATACGTTTCCTCTGAGCTTAACATTTACGAAAACATTCCCTACCTAGATTTCAACATTATACTTGTTTTCTTCAACATGTTCCTTTCCCTGCACAAATGTTATGTCAAGTGATGGATTAGAGTAATGCAAAATATCTTGTTTTGTGTTTGTGTGTGTGTTCAAGTGATCAGACAACTTGGAATAGATAGTACATTACAAAACAAAATAAGAGCTCTTCTACGGTGTATAGGGTGATCCTTCTATTTTATATTTAATAGCTACCTATCCATTTTTGGCACATATTTGAACATACAAGCGGAATAGAGTTCAGAGCAACAAAGGTATTTTCTTGACCAGATAAGTAATGTCAATGAGGAAGGATAACAGTCAGCTACAGGTTAATGTGAAATGAGCTAAGTCAACCTGAGCTACATCTTTGTTTGAGGTCCTTTATAAAGCAGAGTCGATGTTTTCCTTTTTCTCATCAAATAATGTTATCCTCTCGGTAGACAAATCTTATGTATTAGTTAAATGCTACTTTGGGGACAGTACTGGGACACAGCACATTTTTCCTAGGGGATTCTTAAAACAAGATGGTTCATTTGAAAGAAGCAAGATCCTAAAACAGTGCATTGTAAATATAATGTGTTTATGGTAATATAGGTGTAGGCAATTGTCTATTCTATATGATTGTCCTCTGTTATAAACTGTGTAATTTGTATTATCTTTTTACCAAAAACCTTAAACCTTATTTTTTTTTAATTCTTGCTTGAGTTAAGCCAGTCACAACATATAATATCTGGAGACTTTTATTAGTGTATACCTTTTTTTTCTTTTTTTTTCTAATAAGCTTTTATTTTGGTTAGCACCTAATTCAAGTTAAAAATTGGACAAAAGAATGTAAAATGCATATTGGATAAAGAAAAAAAAATAGCCTTAAGTCAAGAAGTGATCTTTAAAATAAACTGCTGTGTTTTGAATCTAGAGAAAGTAAAATAAGAGGTGAATAAAAATCAGATAAAAAAAGTGGTCATAAGTGTATGGCATAAATTAGATATTACATATATTGTGTGGTGTGTTTTAAAATGCAGTGATGGTGACTTTACTCATAGACCAGTCTCAAATCCTGGTTGTAAGAAGTAATGCTAATTTCACTAATTTGCAGTATACCCATGTGATTCATTTTATTTTTGATGCACACTTAATGGTGATCCACCTATTTTAAAAGAGATAGTTCTAGTATACAAATCCTGCATGGTAAAATCAATTATGTTATTGCACAGAGGTACTGCATCTGCTCTACAAGCAGTCCAAGGAAAATGGTGAGTTATAGTCAACATCATAGTCAACAATGATGTTACGTTTTATACTGCACAATTTATTTAATTTAGTATTTCTTATATCCTACTTTGTTAACTGCCTTCTGGTGTCTGTAGTGGCCTCTTGTGTCTGCTTTAAGTTCAGTTAACAGAAGAGGAGAAATGAACACTGTGCTGTAAATTGGAAACCTTTTTTCATTGTGGTTGTGTGAGTCACAACTAGGGAAAATGTGGCTTGGACTTCGTTATCAAAGATAGTTAACTCCTAAATGACAAAGAGTTCAGCAGTTAACTGCAGGGAAATTATCTAGACACCAAAGCAGCTTCATTAAACTAAGTTGTTTTGATGCTTGGAGAGTTCCTTTACTATGCATTAAATTTGTTTATTCATTTCAAACAAACTAGGATTCGTCTGAATTTTGGGCGATAAGCGTATCACTTAAATTCCATGATCCTGAAGTGTCATACTGGCATTTGTTTATTTGTTTTGTGATTCAGAGTTTCATCCATGACACCAAAGAAAGAGCTGATTGATGGAAAAAAAAGATGATTGATGGTTAAAAGATCAAATGATGATTGTATTCACAGATCAAGTGAGGAATGATCAATTGATGGAAGAAAGAAGGAGCAGTAAAAAATATAAAAATAAATAAATACATATGTATTCTCTGCCTCTTTTTCAACCTTTATCTGTGAACCAAATGGCTCAAAAATGTATCTATCAGTGTACTGGAAAATATATACATAATAATGGCCCATTTTCACTACCCTTTTAGTTCTGAATGGCTTTCACAAATCATAAACTAAAATAAAAATGTTCTGATGAATCAATTACTTCTATAGAATCAATACACCAATAGGACACAAGGAGTGTCTCAGGGCTTAACTCTAAAAGCAACAATAAGAATCAAAAGGCACAATCTCTCAAAAAGTTGGAAGATGCTGCCTGCAAAGTAAAGAGAGACCCTTTAGCCTAGAATTTGTAATATATATATATATATATATATATATATATATATATATATATATTTGGCAGAATCATATTTTTCACCATGAACGGTGAACCAATTTCTTGTGAGAGACAAATACACCCAGAGTACACAATTATTTTGTTATTCTAGACTTTTGAACACTTGTGAAACGTGAGCAGATGAATAATAATTTGTGCATATACTCCACACATCAGTTGCTGAGCTACCATGGAGCAAGATTTTAACTGTAATTTGATTCAATGGCTAAATTATTTGGTTGTATGAGGGATTGGCATACCTAATCCAATAATTTAGAAGACCTAAGATCGTTGTACATACTCACCTTTTCTCACCACTCCTACCCATCTAGATTACAATTTCCCTTGTATTTGTTTGTCAAATTTTGCATTGTATAAGATGTATGGCACTTTATAAACACAGTATTTTATTAATACATTACTTTTGTTCATGTGGGAGTTAGAGAATTAAGTTACTCACTTATCAGGAGCAGAAAAATCTTATAGACGTGGAGGGGGTCTCCCCTGTGTACACCAAAAGCTTCTTAGTGCTTGAGAGGCTGATAACGTTATCAGTTCTAAGCTTGGCATTCAGTAAAATTGATACTTTGGTTACACCAGAGTATTCAATTCATAAACCAATTTGACACTTTTTGTGGGATTGGAGGATTCAAGACCTATATAGTATAAAAGGGTTTGGTCTCTTATTATGCAGCTCGTTCCATTGAGTAATTGTGAGTTTAAGTACATCTATACTAAGAGTTACAAAACAGAGAAAATATGACTTATTGAAGTGTAGTGAGCCCTGTATACTGAGGGGGATACCACATTTCACATTGAATCATATGGACATTTCACATTGCTAGCACATTAAGACTTGAAATTTTATTTTATTTCAATGTATCTCTGTTGGCACCAAAACCAAAATTGCCAATGGACTTACTGATTTTTGAATATTGCTTTTGCACTGTCTTGAAATCTCCTGCTAAAACCTGTTTTTACAGCTAAATATATTGTTGCCTTCCATTATTCTTCAGGAACTACAATAGATTACAAAACCACAACAGATTTGGATGGTGTCTGGAGGCCCAGTTTAAATGATCTGTTAAGAAGGTTTATGGAATTAAAGCAGCTATTCTATCAGTCCACCTGTGCAGCCTG
The DNA here is from genome assembly GCA_933207985.1 of Pelobates cultripes. Taxonomy (NCBI): domain Eukaryota; kingdom Metazoa; phylum Chordata; class Amphibia; order Anura; family Pelobatidae; genus Pelobates; species Pelobates cultripes. The sequence goes on along the minus strand of OW240916.1, from coordinate 190,914,750 downwards.
TTTTTTTTTTATGATTTAGGGAATTAATTTCTTTATGTATAACATGCAGCTTTTAGTCAATGAAGAATCCTGCAGAATATGCATTAAACATACTGCAGAGCAACCCTTTTTAATGCTTTTTCATATTCACAAAATTATATGTGTCCCGGTAAACATAGTGGCTCTGGTCACCCTGCTCTTGTGGGATCCCAAGAGTCAACACAGTTCTATGGAAGCTGCTGGAGGTATTCACCAGGCACATCCTATGAGTGACACAGAAGAGATTTCTGGTGGTCGCCACCTTGGAAATGCAAAGACTATGGCACCATCAATGAATACCCAGTGTGACTGGCACAACTTAAAGTAAGGTAATTAGCACAGATCCCAGAGTCTTTAAACATCATTGGCAGGGTTGGATGGCTAGAGGGGTGCACAGATAGCCTGGTGTCTGGGGAAGATTTAGTGACAGATTCACAACTGTCAACATCAGTGCACAAACAATGCACTGGCATCCGATTCCTGGATTCCTGGAACCATTAGCAATACACAATGCTCACATGTAGATTCTGATACTTAAGTGTGCTCCTAATTTATAGCATCGTCCTGCACTTTGACTCCTCTGTTTTATAGACCTCACTGACTTCTCTTATCCTCTTTACTTTCATCTTTTACTGGGATCCTGACCTAATTTATCTAGTTTCAATCTCTTTGTTTCTAACCTTTCTGGAAGTGTTTTCCATTAACCTGAGACACTGTAGGGTCCAGTAACACTTGTATCTTTTACTTTTATACTTCCCTCTTTCTGATTAGGGCCTGACTTATAACTGCAGGTTTGTTGCCATTTATCAGCTATATCAATATATGATGCTACAAGAGAAGTGGTGGCAATGAATGATGCAAATACTAAATATTTAGAGATGTCAAATGGATAATTTCACACATCATAAATAGGCTTTGTTGCCTTGAAACTGATTAAACTGGCTGATCTCACATTGATCACAGAGAGTCGAGTGGAATCTGAGAAATGTCAGTTGACAAGCTGCACCTTTGTGGATAAAGTAGTAAGTAGACCGTGACCCAAAACAATAAAGCCACAGTCTTTTAGGCCCAATGTAAGAAGAAGAAAATTTAATTTAACAGCCATCATACAAAATAGTCCATGACAGAGAAATACAAGGTTATAAGGTTAATTCAAATCAAACAAATGTGGGGATTCAGTTCAACCATATGACCATAAAGCTCAACACAATGTGACAGTACCCAAATATCCCAAAATACCCAAATATTAAATAAAGAGGACATACTCTTCCCACATAAACCTTTTTCAGCAAGCTTAAGTGATTTAAGGGTCTGGAGTGTCCCTTTAAGGAGCAGCACACACACAAAAGTACAGTTTTAAATTTTACAAGGCTACTTAAAACCACCTATCTTAGAAATCAAATATTGGAATTCAGTTCCACCACTACTCGACGTTACCCCAAAATCTGTGGGTCCTACACGAATTCCAATGAGGGAGGCAAATTACCTAGTGCTAGTGCTAAATTAACTGGTGTATTTAATTAATCTGTTATAAGAGGATAGTGAATATATATCATAACAAAAATATCATGTGTAATTAATGTGAAAAATATTGATAAAAAATAAACTTTTTTAACTACATTCATTTTTCATAATATATATTCACAATGATCTTATAACAGATTATGAAATACTCATTAGTTCATTTAGCAATATTGAATGTATCTCTCATGTTAAAATTAGTGTAGGACCCACAGATATTGGGGTAGTGTGGGGGTAGTGGTGGGCCTATCATGATGGTCATATGGTGGAACTGAATCCCCATATTTATTTGCTAAGATAGGATGCAAGTTTTTATTTGGGGTATGTGACAAAATCCCTTTTGTCCCTGGATTGTTAGGTGACAAGTTGCCCTTTGCCCCAGGCTTTTGGAGGAGCCTGATTGCCAGCCTCCTTCCTCATGACTATGGCCCTGGGGTGTATTGCCATTTAAAAAGACTATTAAGGGCTTATTGGCTTCTAAAGACAGTTTCTTCCCATTGGAATCCATGGGAAGGTGTGTTTCTTTCCCTCCCCAGTTTCCTGTCTATTGTTCTCCAGCAGGGAGTTGTCCCAGGGACACTGCCGCTGGGGAGGAAAAGCCATGCTTTCTTTGGGTCACAAAGGACTTCTAACTAACTTTTAAACTAATGGAAGGATTTGCATGATTTTTGGGTATGTTTGTATTTGGGATGTGCTGATTAATAATATGTGATGTATGGTTTTAGAGTTATGAAAGTTGGGTAAAAAGTGTGTTTTAAAATGTATGGATAATTGGGTTACCTCTCAGGCTAAGGGGAGGAGATGTGTGGGATGTAACCATTGTGTGATTGGTTTTACTGTGTCCCACTCTGTAGGATGTCCCCTTGCATGGGGACCTGCATAAAAGAAGGTTCTTTGTGTGCCAATAAACAGATCATCTTGTACCTTCATGAAGTTTCGGCTCATGTTTGGGGGATTGGAGAAACTACACTCTGGGGATTGCTATAATCACTATACTCCCCAGGGTATAATCACTAAGCTCTGCTAAGAGCTTGTTCCTGTTCCTGCTCTCTGGAATTCGGAGAGAGGTCGACCTGCTGGAAGCTGGACCCTGGTCCTGGGTCCAGAGTGGGTGGAGACGGCGAGATCCCAACCAAGCTGCGGCGGTTTGTGGGGTCTGCAGTGGTTATGGTGTCAGGCAGAGTGCTTGGAGTCCTCGGAAAGCACTAGGAGCATCCGTCAGCGGAAGGTACCCGGTCGGGGTGCCAGCAGTTCCGTTACAGGGTATATCTACTAAACAGGGATTTGTATTCATTTTATATTTGGGCAGTCAAGTGTCCCTTTAATTTGCCTTATGTATAACGTTTGTTCTCTATGTCAGCACCTCTACTGAGAAATGCATATGTCAGGTGTGTCCCTAATTCCTTTTTTTTGCTCATAACAAAGATATAGTCCTTGCTCTTATAAACACTCACATAACACACACATTTTGCATTTTAGTTCTACTGACAGAGTTATTTCTTGTCGGGCCCAATCATGAATTACACCAGTGCTTTAATTAGCGCTTGCACAAAATCTGCGTTGGTGCACTGGCCACTCTGCTTTCCAAGTACAAGACCCAGAAAACAATACATTATCTACTCAAAACATGTACAGATGTTTTTGTGGGGTTTCACATCGGCCAAATGAAACATAGTAAATTAAAGGTGTTTTGATATAGCCACCATCAAACATTAAACCAGGCTACCTTTCACAACACATTCAAAAAATAATATAACAAACTAAACACATAATTAAACAGACCATAACAACTTTTGAATGAATTTAACCCCTTAAGGACGGAGCCAAATGTACACGTTGTGAACGAAACAAAATGTAAACAAAACCTGGCATTTGCGCTACATGTCTGTCCAACCGTAATTCAACTCTCACATGTAAAACAGTACCCCCTATGTACAGGTTTTATGGCGTTTTGGGAAGTTACAGGGTCAAATATAGCATGTTACATTTGAAATTGAAATTCGCCAGATTGGTTACGTTGCCTTTGGGACTTTAAAGTAGCCCAGGAATTAAATTTACACCCATAATGGCATACCATTTGCAATAGTAGACAACCCAAGGTATTGCAAATGGGGTATGTCCAGTCTTTTTTAGTAGCCATTTGGTCACAAAAACTGGCCAAATTTAGCGTTAGTATTTGTTTGTGTGAAAAATGCAAAAAACGCCAATTTTGGCCAGTGTTTGTGACTAAGTGGCAACTAAAAAAGACTGGACATACCCCGTTTGCAATACCTTGGGTTGTCTACTATTGCAAATGGTATGCCATCATAGGGGTAATTTTCATTCTTGGGCTACCATGGGGTCTCAAAGGCACTGTAACCAATCTGGCGAATTTTAATGTGAAAAAAAGTGAAACGCAAGCCTTATATTTGACGCTGTAACTTTTGAAAACACCATAAAACCTGTACATGAGGGGTACTGTCGTACTCGGGAGACTTCGCTGAATACAAATATTTGTGTTTCAAAACAGTAAAAAGTATCACAGCAATAATATCGTCCGTGTAACTGCTGTTTGTGCATGAAAAATGTAAAAAACGTCACTTTTACTGGCGATATCATTGTTGTAATAAATTTTACTGTTTTGAAACACTAATATTTGTGTTCAGCGAAGTCTCCCGAGTAGAACAGTACCCCCCATGTACAGGTTTTATTGTGTCTTGTAAAGTTATAGGGTTAAATATACAGGGAGTGCAGAATTATTAGGCAAATGAGTATTTTAACCACATCATCCTCTTTATGCAAGTTGTCTTACTCCAAGCTGTATAGGCTCGAAAGCCTACTACCAATTAAGCATATTAGGTGATGTGCATCTCTGTAATGAGAAGGGGTGTGGTCTAATGACATCAACACCCTATATCAGGTGTGCATAATTATTAGGCAACTTCCTTCCCTTTGGCAAAATGGGTCAAAAGAAGGACTTGACAGGCTCAGAAAAGTCAAAAATAGTGAGATATCTTGCAGAGGGATGCAGCACTCTTAAAATTGCAAAGCTTTTGAAGCGTGATCATCGAACAATCAAGCGTTTCATTCAAAATAGTCAACAGGGTCGCAAGAAACGTGTGGAAAAACCAAGGCGCAAAATAACTGCCCATGAACTGAGAAAAGTCAAAAAGCGTGCATACCCGCGATGCCACTTGCCACCAGTTTGGCCATATTTCAAACTACACATCACTGGGTGCCTTAAAAGCACAAGGTGTGCAATACTCCAGAACATGGCCAAGGTAGGGAAAGAAAGGCTGAAAGACGACACCACTGAACAAGACACACAAGCTGAAGCGTCGAGAGACTGGGCAAGAAATATCTCAAGACTGATTTTCTAAAAGGTTTTATGGACTGATGAAGTAGAGAGTGAGTCTTGATGGGCCAGATGGATGGGCCCGTGGCTGGATTGGTAAAGGGCAGAGGAAATCAGTCCGACTCAGGCGTAGCAAGGTGGAGGTGGAGTACTGGTTTGGGCTGGTATCATCAAAGATATTGAGCTTGTGGGGCCTTTTCGGGTTGAGGATCGAGTCAAGCTCAACTCCCAGTCTACTGCCAGTTCCTGGAAGACACCTTCTTCAAGCAGTGGTACAGGAAGAAGTCTGCATCCTTCAAGAAAAACATGATTTTCATGCAGGACAATGCTCCATCACACGCGTCCAAGTACTCCACAGCGTGGCTGGCAAGAAAGGGTATAAAGAAGAAAATCTAATGACATGGCCTCCTTGTTCACCTGATCTGAACCCCATTGAGAACCTGTGGTCCATCATCAAATGTGAGATTTACAAGGAGGGAAAACAGTACACCTCTCTGAACAGTGTCTGGGAGGCTGTGGTTGCTGCTGCACGCAATGTTGATGGTGAACAGATCAAAACACTGACAGAATCCATGGATGGCAGGCTTTTGAGTGTCCTTGCAAGAAAGGTGGCTATATTGGTCACTGATTTGTTTTTGTTTTGTTTTGAATGTCAGAAATGTATATTTGTGAATGTTGAGATGTTATATTGGTTTCACTGGTAATAATAAATAATTGAAATGGGTATATATTTGTTTTTTGTTAAGTTGCCTAATAATTATGCACAGTAATAGTCACCTGCAGACACAGATATGCCCCTAACATAGCTAAAACTAAAAACAAACTAAAAACTACTTCCAAAAATATTCAGCTTTGATATTAATGAGTTTTTTGGGTTCATTGAGAACATGGTTGTTGTTCAATAATAAAATTAATCCTCAAAAATACAACTTGCCTAATAATTCTGCACTCCCTGTAGTGCTAACAAATTAAATTCCTTTTACTTTTGGCATGGGTTGTCAGGCAGGTCCCGCTAATTGTAATTAATTAAGATACCTAATTATGTAAAAATATTACATAAATATATATGTAGAATTAATATATGTATATATATATACGTATGTGAATCTATATGTGTATATCTATATAATTTTAAAAAAATATTTTTATTTATATATAGGTATATATATAGTGATATATACGTATATATTTATGTATAACCAGATATATATATTATTTTAAGTTCTAGTGTATTTTGATATATATATATATATATATATATATATATTAATATCACAATACAATTCTTGAAATAAAAACACATCTATATATTTTTAATTATTTTTTTTTTTTTTTAATTTTATTTTAACGTATTTTGCATATTTAATTTTTTATATTATATATAAATATATATAACAGTATTATATATATATTTAATCAGTATCGGTATCACGTGTAATAATTATATATATATATATATATATATATATATATATATATATGATCTAAGTATATATATTTTATTTTTTACACTTTACTTTTTAATTAATTTATTTTTATTTTATTTTCAGCCAGCAGGGGGACCACCTGTCATTACAGGCAGCCCCCCTGCTGGCAATGCAGGAGGCAGCTACCCCCGGCCATGTGATTGTGGGGTCCTTGCAAGGACTGGGGGGGCTTCCAGGGGGTCGGACGTTCCGCAGGGGGCTCCCAGGTAAGTAATGAAAGACCGGAGGGCGTACAATTACGCCCAGTGGCGTTTAGAGCCGCCTAAAATAGGGCGTAATTGTACGCCCTCCGGTCTTAAGGGGTTAAACTTAAAGGACCACTATAGTGCCAGGAACACAGACTCGTGTTCCTGGCACTATAGTGCCCTGAGGGTGCCCCCACCCTCAGGGTCCCCCTCCCGCCGGGCTCTGGGGGTTGGGAGGGGTTAAACTTACCTCTTTCTCCAGCGCCAGGCAGGGAGCTCTCCTCCTTCTCTCCGCCTCCTCTCCACCTCTTCGGCTGAATGCGCATGCACAGCAGGAGCTGCGCATGCATTCAGCCAGTCCATAGGAAAGCATTCACAATGCTTTCCTATGGCCGTCAGCTTTTTCTCACTGTAATTTTCACAGTGAGAAGCGCGGAAGCCCTCTAGCGGCTGTCAATGAGACAGCCACTAGAGGCTGGATTAACCCTAATATAAACATAGCAGTTTCCCTGAAACTGCTATGTTTATAGAAAAAAGGGTTAAACCTGGCTGGACCAGGCACCCAGACCACCTCATTAAGCTGAAGTGGTCTGGGTGCCTATTGTGGTCCTTTAATTTAGCTGGATCTCATATTCATTTGATATACTTTACGCCGTCACTTAACGGTACTCTTCACTAGACAGCCAACTGCAGTGCAATGAAAGTTAAGCTTTAGATACATTTAGATCATTACAACCCAGTTAATAACCTGTATGATTTGGAGATTTTTCAAAGCGCATTTACATAAGTAAATAGGTCCTTGTATATAAAAATTCATCACATTAATACATTTTATACCATTGCTGAATCTAAAACTTTTTTTTGCTGATTTAATTTAATACTAAATATTGTAAGAGTTAACACAAAATTTAAACATGGCAAGCACAATCCAAAACAAAGTATATCTTGTGGTTTAGAAAAACAGTCAGAAAATAGAAATGTATCCCTTTTTTTCATAAAATTCAAATACATTGTAACTGTGTCCATTTTCCCCATATTTTTTGTTAAAAAAGGAAAACGAATTTAATAAATAATAATACTATAAAAGGAATTATAAAAAACCCTTATTGAGCAAAAACATATATTTTTTTAAAAAAAAAAATCACACTATTAAATATAAGCATGATTGCAAATTCTGAATAAAATATTTAACAAAAAAAAAGCTGATTTGTTTTAAGATTACATCATGTGTTTAAAATAATTTACAAGCTATTCCAGATTTATTCAGATGAAGTAGAAATAATATTACACATATACATTGTGTATGTTTGTTTATATAAACACGTGTCAGCATGTTAATTTACATTTGTTTAATAAATCATTTTGATTCTATGGAAAAGCGTGAAAAATTTAAATGTGAATTGTATTATTTCTAAACAAAAGAAATGCATTTATATAGTCTCATATGAAATTGCATTGGGCTAACTCAATATGTAATTAACTAGTAACAACATATCTTAGTAAACTCTAGCATAAAGGTAAGGAAAAGGTCCTAATTAGATATGTTTACATGCTGCAGTAAATATTTATTATTTTAGTCCCTTAATTTAACCCCGTAAGAACCAAACTTCTGGAATAAAAGGGAATCATGACATGTCACACATGTCATGTGGCCTTAAGGGGTTAAGGATGGAGGCAATTGTCCAATGTCCGAACCAAAACAAAACCTAGAATTTGTGCTGTGTTTGTTCCATCATAATTTTAGGGTGTTTCTTTAACCCCTTAAGGACACATGACATGTGTGACATGTCATGATTCCCTATTATTACAGAAGTTTGGTCATTAAGGGGTTAAATACACCTATACATATGAAGCATTGTGTTTTCAAGAAAAGAATTGCTCTCTTTTTATATCCTATATGTATATATAGCACAGCATTAAGTATGAATAAATTGGAAATAAATGTTCACATTTTGGATATAGTCATTATTACACATTACTTGAAACTTAGAAAAATAACTCAGAAGATAATTTCCTATCAATCATGATTGTTAAATGCATCACACGTCTTGGATCTAAATTAATATTGGTAGTTACTGCTACCCTTATACCAACCACTTAACAGTAAACCACCCAACCACTAACACTATGTTTACACTAACACTAACTGTACACCTGCCACTAATCCTAAAACAGCTTTAGACCTAACCCAGTTTTAACCTTTACCTTACCCTAACACTAACCATACCCTAACCCCTAACTGTAATCTTGACCTTAACAATACTATCTCTACCCTAACACAAGCCATAGCACAAACTCTATCCCAAAATAACAAAACAGTATCTGCAATTGAGAGTGACCAGAGTTGAATTAAATGACCTTAAAAGGGCTGTATGCCGTGCTCAGTTTGAGCACTGCATACAGTTTATCTGTCAGTCCGAGGCTATTAAATATAGCTTCAGCTAACAGAGGGGATTGCCAGGGGGATAAATTAGTTATATCATGCCAAAATATTAGGACGTTCAATGTCTTCCTAACAGCACTAATGCTATGGATGACGAAATAAAATATGCTAACTTCCTCAAGTCTTTAATGTTTATAAAGTACTAATACATTTTGTCTGACATATCAAAAAATATAAAGCCATGCCAATTTTAACGATAGCAGTTTATTTTAATTATGGCCACAAAGACCTACTTTAACCAATACTTGTGTCTAATACTTTGTATTGGCACATTACTATTGAGTGTAATTCATTTATGTTACTTACTACTGCTTTCTATGTTAAATCTATGCTAAAGCATGCTGTAATGGTTATGGCACCATAAGATTACTAGCTCCTTTGTAATGAGTGAGACCATTTTACAATGGTTTGGCTTCCGGTGGGCCATGGAGGCACAGATAAGCCTCCACTACTACTGACTGAGAGTCGAGAGCCCTCTACCTGACCTAGGTCTGGTGGTACATGGCAAAGCTGAGCTCAGGAGAGCAAATGGCTCTGCCTCGTTAATAGTGGAAGCAAGGAGCACAGCCAGATTGACCAAAGGTAAAAAGTCAAACTGTTCTAAAATGTAATCTTTACAACATGGTAAATGCGAATGCAAACCTCATTGAAGGTTTATGACTTTTTATGCACTTCAAACATTCAGACAAATAATTAAGTATAATGGTAGATCCTTTCTTGCTTCATGTGTTCCTCTTAGATCAAAGAAGAGTGTATAGATGTCACCTTGAAATAGTAAATTAAATATATTTCTGTGCAAATTAAATACATTAATTTAAACCATGATTCAAAAGTGCCATACTGGCTGGAACACACAGGTTGTAGATCTCATGGCAGAGGTTGATACCTATACACCGATTAGCAACAACATTAAAACCACTGCATCCTAAACTCCTGTCTGCAGAACCTCTCCGGGGTTGCCAGATCCTTATGGAATGCCCTACTGTAGCACATTCAACTCTCCCAGTCTTTGCAGACATCTATAATATTCAACTCAAAGTTGTTTCAAGTACCATTGGCAGCACTTGGCTCACTAAATACAGCAGAAAACTAAACCCATTTCTCACATTAGAATCAATGACTCAGGCTATCACCCAATTCCAAATAGGTACAGCACGAGTAAACACATACAAGGTTAATCACTAAAGTGTAAATTCAATAAACCCTAATTCATGTTTAAATAAATGGAGAACTGGAAGTATGCCTAACTTTTTTTTTTAAGTTGTCCAATTCAGTTTTTTTTTTTTTACCTTGAATTTGATTTTCATTTTAAATTCATGTTGAATTCTCACTTTAGTAAAATCCCTGATAGTATCCCTGCGGGTTTATCTCCCTCAGTAGCTGCAGTCAACATTTAGTGGCTCTCCCTTAACCATTAGTCCTCTTTTTTGCACCTCTTGGTCAAACCTCACGGCAAGGTAAGCTGCTTCTTTTTCCACACCAAAAAAACCTTCTTCTCCATCCCTTCTATCTTTTTTCAGGAATGGCATTCCTCATCAACAATGAAAACAAGCATGTTCAGAGTTATTCAAAAATCTTACCTCAAAATTCCTGGCACCTAGAAAGCAAATTCCAAACCAAAAAGGCCCATATTCAATCAAATTTTAGTTTAATCCAAAACAAAATTTTCAAGTCTAAGATATTGCCAAACTCAGCTGTTGAATGTAAAAGGTCAAATAACTGATACAGTTGCAGCCAAAGCTGTCATTGGCTTGCAATAGTCATTGTTCACCATTTTCTTAATTCTAGCCTCCATCATCTGATCACTAGTGATTTCCACCAGGCCACCATCTATCCATTGGTTTATGGAACCCCTGGGTGCTTTTAAAACACACTTGAATCTCCCTGCCCACTCACTGATGCTTAGCCATTTTTAGTCAACATGCTTAATGCTTACAGTGAGAATTTTATAACCAATTAATCACAACACCATAGCAAGGTAAGCTACTTATTTTCCCACTCAAAAAAAAAGCTTCTTCTCCATCCCTTCCCTCTTTTTTCAGGTACCAGGAATGGTATGCTTAATCACGAATGAAAACAAGCATGTTAAGGGTTATTCAGATACCTTACTTTGAGATTCCTGGCACCTAGAAAGCAAGATCCAAACCCAAAAGGCCCATATGCAATCAAATTCAATCAAAAAACAAGCCCATATTGCATGCGTACAGAGAAGCTCACACTCATCACTCAATACAAAACAAGATAAAGAATTTTTTTTTTTTTAAAGGGATTTACAGAACAAGAGTGAGCTATTACTAAAATTACATAAATTTGAAAAGGAAAATTTGCTGTTTAAGTACTGTATCAAACTATACTACAGACCTGCTAAATGAGGAACATACGTGTGTTAAACAGGATAAGTATGCTTACATTAAATGTCATATATATTGAGTGTGTTTGCCAAACCCTGGATCTGAATCCAATTAATATTTTAAACACTGTATTTTTGCATGCACTTGCCAAAATCAGATTTTTTTTGTTTATGGAGGACTTTTACCAACTTCATACATTTTAGATATCCCTCCTATTCCCAAGCCACCATCTGAGAGAACGCTTTGAAAAAGTGAAATATTTTGTAAATTGGACTAACTGCACTGGAAAAACTTACCATATGTAGTTTGATGAGCACTCACCTTGTAAAATTCAATGCAAGTTTCAAAGAAGTATTACAAAATGCAAAAGAAAAAAAGTATTACAAAATTAAAGAAAAAAATGCATTAAGAACTGTATAGATGAACAGTTTATTAGACCAACTGTGCACAGTACATAGGTCAGAAATGCATCTTCACTCATTTACTTAAAGAATATAGAGCATAACTGCACGATTTGCCCACATATCATATAAGAGAGTTAATTATGACACGTGAGTAGCACAGAATAGTAACAACTATTGACAGGACAAAATGTGTATGTGTAGATAGATGAACCATCTTGGTCTGGCTGTTTCCTGTTCATAATTACACTTTAACTGGTATCCATCCCATGAAGTTTATTGGGTGGTAGATTCCTTCAAGAATCACTCCACAAATGTAAAGCACTTTAGTTTGCTGAAGTGCTTTATATATGAAGAGTGGGTCCTCTTTTTCATTTTACAGAAAGTGCAGATTTCAGTAGAAACTAGCATCCTGCCTATCAATCAGACAACCGGTCTTGTTACTTCCTGGTAGTTTGGGTTAGTGGAACTCAAGAGACAGAGGATTTTCCAGAGCCTTGCAGAGAAGTCTCAACGAGCTGCATTGGGAAGTCTCTGATTGGACAGACACATAAGAGGCCTGGGAAGAAGCGGAGGGCTTGCAAAAACAGCAGGCAAGAGATCTTCAGCTTTTACAAGCTGCTTTAGATAAACCTTGTCACAAATGCACCCTACTTCAAGAGTGTGCGTGATCTAGTTGTGGTGGTGAAAGGGTTAAAGTTCACTATTAGACTGCACTAGACAGTAAATAATTATAAAATACCACTTAACACCACCCACACTTAACCATAATAATATAAATATTACTATTTTAACTCTGCCACCACAAGACAATTTAATATTGGCCTTCGAACCCCAGGTAATAATAAAAACTCACCAAATACAACTTGGCACAATATTTAAGCAATTGCAAAACACTAATTAGTCTGTTCAGGTAGTGTGATTCTTTTCCAGACAAAGGCAGAACTTAATAAAGGAAAATGTATTATGAGCAAAAATAGTCACGGTGCATACAAAACATAGATGATAAATAAATTATTTACACCAACAACAGATAAAAACAAAAGGGATAAAATGACAGAAGTCCTAATCACTTACTCAAGTTTTCAAAGTAAACTTCTGTCAAGGGGGTCTCTGGCAAGGAAGATGGTGGTTCACTCAAAATTAGATTTTGGCCCCAAGCAAGTATAATACACATTTCAATAGCATTAGATATATACCCTATGGATTACCAAGCCTGGCCCAGAGGTGGAGATAAGGCATACCTACAGAGACAATAAGTGACCACCCCCTTGTGTTCCAAACCAGCATCAAACCAGATGGAAACATTTGATTATATCTACTCTTATGCACTTGCCACAGAAATAATAATTGCATCTATGAATTTGTTACCATTTTTCCATTTCATATATGTCACACTTCTTACTATTGACCCAATATAGCAAACATCACAATCCCTTCCCACGTGGTTAAGTTACGCAAATCATGTATAGACTTGATTATAAGATTGTGCTTGTCCCTTATTCTAAAGAGAACAAAAATGAGGCTTAATTATTAATCTGTGGGTAAGTATTAATGTTTCTTTTTTTTTCTTGAAAACTAATTACCATTAATATTAAAGGATCTAAGAGGGAATCTAGACATATGGAAAATTAGAGAGGTAGTTTATTTTTAAACCAGACTTCCAGGCCACTTATGTGTGACTTATCACACATTAGCTCTGTTGGGGTCCCAGCTTCAAAGAGTAATTTAGGTTTTAAGCTCTGACCTCCCATACAATTAAATTAACCTCTTTTGGAATTAACAATACCACCTCTACCAAGCAGGCAATTCATCTATGTACTACACAAATTACATTAAATGGTAATATTCAATAGTGCACCAATGAATTATGCACCCTTGCCGTGACATAACTCCTTTAAAAAAATTAATTAGGGGTATATCTACTTAATAGTGATGTATTATTATTATAATTAATTATTATCATTTTAGTTGGCCAGTGGAGTATCCCTTTTATTCTACTAAATATGATTAAATCATACCAAATGCTATTTCAAGCATGCCCTGAGAAACAAGTGGATACAAATCTGCTCCGACAACCAGACAGCAGTGTCCTACATAAACCATCAGGGTGGGACACACAGCCATCGTTTGATGGAGGAATTACATCCCATTATGATTTGTGCCAGAAGAAGATTCAGGGGTTGTCAGTAGTACTGGTGTACAGAATACCATGGCAGATTTCCTGAATCGAGTGACCTTAGGTATGCTCAAAGGTATTGCAGGAACTAACTCATATGGGGATATGGGGAACTCACAAGATAGATTTGATGGCCACTTCTCGGAACAGACACGTTTAGGCATATTTCTCAAGACATCTTAAAATAGGAACTCAAGGTCAGGATGCTCTGACACAACAGTGGAATTTCAGACTGGCATACATATTCCCTCCAATACCTATAATTTATGCAACTCTGAAAAAGATCAGGAAGGAGAAGGCAGAATTGGTTGCTATCCTTCCTTTTTGGCCATGTTGTCCCGTGTTCCCTATGGTGAAACAGATGAGTCGGGAACCTCTGAGGGAACTTCCAGCCCAATCAGACCTGCTGTCACAAGATCACCTTCAACACCCAGATCCACAATCCTTCAGACTAATGGCCTGGAAATTGAGCGGGAATTTTTAATTGGTGTAGACATGTCAGACACCATGATTTCTAGACCCTTTTACAGTCCCTTTTCTAGACCCTTTTACAGTCTACCTCATCTTCATATAATATTTGGAATGTTTTTGTCGTTTGGTGCCAGGAACAAAAGGTGGCTATTTTTCCTCCATCCTTGTCATCTGTGTTGGATTTCCTTTAAGCTGGCCTCGATAAGGGCCTAAGCTACAATATGCTGAAGGTTCACGTCTCGGCACTCACAGCATTGATGGGCACATGTTAGGCATTGGAACCAACTGGTAATACACTTTATGATGGCAGCAATTAAGATCTGGCATCCTATTAGGTTTTTATGCTGGCATGGGATCTTCCTCTGGTCTTGAAAGTCATGACTAGGTCACCATTCAAGAGACTTGAACATGCATCGATGACGAATTTTACTCAAAAAGGTGCTTCTCTTGGTGGCTATATCCTTGGGTAGGAGAATATGTGAGCTCCAGGCTTCGTCCTTTGAACCCTCTTTTACCATGGTCCTATAGGACAAGGTGGTCCTCTGTCTGTCCCGGAATTTTTGCCTAAAGTGGTGTTGAATTTCCACCTAAACCAAGAGATAGTGTTACCATCTTTTTATCCTAATCCTAGAGCTATTTCCCTCTATGGTAGAGAAGATCAGCTCCTTTTGCAAGTCTTTTAGACTTTTTGTGTTGCCAGTTCGTCTCAAAAGAGGTGAAGCTGCCTCTAACTCTACATTGAGTTATTAGGTAGCAATAGCAATTTATAAGGCTTATCAAGGCCTATCACTTCCAGGGCCTTAAGGAATTAGGGCACACTCTACATGTGCAGTTTCTGCATCTTGGGCTTCTGTGGCAAATGCTTTTCCTGACAGTATCAGTTAGGCTGTCACTTTGTTTTCCTTGAACACATTAATTTGTCACTACAAAACTACACTATACTACAAACTGGATGTTAAAGCTCTGAATGAATCTCAGTCCTTCATTCAGTTCACTTTGGCATTCCGAAATTCGGGACTTTGGCAATTCGGCACTTCAACACTTCGGAACTTCGGCACTTCGACACTTCGGTAATTTCGGAACTTCAGGACTTCGGCAATTCGGCACTTCAGCACTTTGGGACTTTGGGACTTCAGAATTTCAGAACGTCTCTTGCAGCCGCTTGGTAGATAACTCCCTAATTACCACGGTATTAGGGAGTTATCTACCAAAAGGCTGAAAGACCTAAATTGGTCTTTCAGCCAAATTTACTAATACTAAGTAAAAATTACTTAGTACTAGTAATTTGTGCCCCTACTCGCTATACCGCAAGTAGGGGCATATCTATTAAACAGTGAGCAGT
This sequence comes from Pelobates cultripes, assembly GCA_933207985.1. Taxonomy (NCBI): domain Eukaryota; kingdom Metazoa; phylum Chordata; class Amphibia; order Anura; family Pelobatidae; genus Pelobates; species Pelobates cultripes. Next base: position 190,899,018 of record OW240916.1, on the reverse strand, counting down.
CAGTGGCTGCTCACTGTTAAATTTTTTTTTTTTTTTTAAATGGGTCCTCCCTCCCGAGTCCCCACCCGCGACGCGCGAGTAGGGGCTTTTAAACTAAAGTTTAAAAAAAGTACCTGAAAAAAAATAAAAATAAAACTTACCATTTGATGTCTTCTTTCTTCTAAAATCTTTTTTCTGCCCCAAAAAAGGCCAAATAAAAAGCCATAATAACCGACGCACTTAAAAAAAAAAAAAAAGTAAAAAAGTGCATTGATTATTATGTTTTTTTATTTGGCCTTTTTGGGGGCTGAAAAAGAAGATTTTAGAAGAAAGAAAACATCAAATGGTAAGTTTTATTTATTTTTTTCAGGTACTTGGTTAAATGGTCCCCCCTCATTATTTTTAGGGTGAGGGGATAGGTAGGGGTTAATTTTGTGGGGGAGGGGGGTGACTAGGGGTTTGAGGACCCCTGGTCACCCGGGGGAGGCGGGTTATTTTTATTTAGGGCCCCCACCCACCACTCAGCAGTGGGGGCCAGGGAGGAGGACATTAGGTCCCCCCCAATTAGTATTTAGGACCCCCACCCACCGCTCAGGGGTTGGGGCCAGGGGGGAGGACATTATGTCCCCCCTAATTAGTATTTTAGGGCCCCCATCTACCGCTCAGGGGTGGGGGCCAGGGGGGAGGACATTAGGTCCCCCCCAATTAGTATTTAGGGTCCCCACCCACTGCGCAGGGGTGGGGGCCAGGGGGAGGACATTAGGTCCCCCCCAATTAGTATTTAGGGCCCCCACCCACCGCTAAGGGGTGGGGGCCAGGGGGGAGGACATTAGGTCCCCCGATTACTTTATTTTAGGGCCCCCACCCACCGCTCATGGGTGGGGTCCAGGAGGAGGACAATAGGTCCCCCCTTATTTTACTTTATGGTTCAGGGGTGGGGCAGGGGGGAGCAATAGGTCCTCCCTTCAGGTTAGGAGGGGGACGGGGGACTTTTTTTGTTTTTTTACAGTGAGCAGCCACAGGCTACTCGGTATAGCGAATAGGGGCATAATTTACTAATACTAAGTAATCTTTACTTAGTATTAGTACATTTGGCTGAAAGACCAATTCAGGTCTTTCAGCCTTTTAGCAGATAGCTCCCTAATACCGTGGGAATTAAGGAGTTATCTACTTATTCATTCCTGTCATTACACTGACTGGCCAAGTAACTTACATTTTATATGAATGTATGTTACTTGATTGTTGTAAGTGTTGCAAATGCTTACAGCTGAATCCTGGCTATGTTTGTATACTTTTTATTTAAAATTGTATACAGTGTAACATTTCTTCTTCCACTGGGTAAGTATATTACTACTTAGGCAATACTGTGCTTCGGAACTTCGGCAATTCGGAACTTCAGAAATTCGGTAACTTCGGGACTTCGGTAATTCGGCACTTCGGACATTCAGAATTACCCGAATGTCCGAATTTCCCAAATTTCATCCAAATTCATATTCAGCCCAAAAACAAATTGCACATGTCTAGTTCTGATATGTGAAAGTTTGGATATTCCCATTTGTATATGCTGCCATGATTAGCCAGGAAAGAGGAAAATGTATTCATACTTACCATGCTATTAATCATTTTAGCATACAGTACCCACGCAGTGTTGGATTTACATCTTCTGTAGGAGATACTGAGGGACCTAAACATGGATACTCCTTTTAAAGGCATTTGTTTTATTCCTGTCCTATCGGCTGTGAGGGGAGGAGCTAACCCATGTATATACTGCCATGAATAATAGCCAGGAAAAGAAAATTACGATAAGTATGAATACATTTTCCTCTATATGCACACTGTATTATTTGTATTTTCGAGACATTGGCCTGCACAACATGATTCATGTCATAATATATGAACATGCTTTTAATATAAAGTATTATTTTCATATTAATTGTATCATCTAATGAAAAGTGAATGTTTCTTTATGTACTATAAAATTGCAATGTTGCAGATTTAATAAACTGTTAAAACAAATTAAATGTTGCTTTTCGTACTGTAACTATGATATGTTTTTGAATGTATTTTTTGTTTTCTTTTGCCTTTTCTTTCCATATTGAGAGCATATCCAGCCCTCTGTTGTACTTTAAAGAAAGCACTATACCCAACTACCGAGTAGTATATCTGGTAAAAGCAACCTATATATTTTCACAGCAGCAGATCAATAGAAAATTTATGATCAAAAGATACTCTTGTGTAAATGTGACACTATTTAAAATCTGTTATCTCGAACATTACCAATAAGTAAAATTATATGTCCTTCACAATCCTTTGTGTTTTCTTTCACATGTGGGATGATTCATAGAGCTCAACATCGAATGTCTCGGCACTATAGAACAGTACACAATGTCCACATCTTATATTGGCATTGTTTGCAGGAAATAACTGTATAATGATTAGCTTCCATCAGAAGTTTTTGCCAAACACTGCAGCAGCATTAGTAAAATAAATTAATTCAACCTCTGATTGGGGATTGTTTACTTTAAAAGTACGTTAGAAGAAAGTTTTTATCCACACATATTGCGATATTACATTTTCAAAACCATTGATTCACAGAAGAACTTCATGTTTATCCAAATCTAATTTAAATGTGAGATCTGCTTACTTTCAATACCAGATGGTGTTATCTTTATTTTGAAAATGACAATAATAGGTCATCATAAAGTTCCATGAAATACCTGTCTAATCATATATTTGCCAGAATAGAACATAAATCCAGAGCTCACATATCCCTGAATTTTCGCCTACACGTGATAAAAGTAGCACACATGATTTTTTATTTTTTTTTGTCAATGGCCCTGGCAGAGAAAATGTTGAAATGCCAAGGCCTACGCTTTAATTTTACAATAAGATAAAATCTCAAAGATTAGATGATTGTTAAATCTTTTGAGTAAGTGAGTGCATTAAGCTTTTTTTCAATATGTCTATATTTTCATTGAAATGTTATACTTTTAGCTCAAATAGCACATTTGAACCACATGGTGAACTGTTAAATTAATCACACTAAGGAATCCTGGAGTTTATATTTCTAGTATCATGGGATCAAAAGCATTAAATAGAGCCACACAAACTAAGCAGTATTCCCTTTAGCTTATTATCATGTAACACTCAACAAAAATGCACGAAATATATGTTTCTGGGTTACTGTTGTGTGTATGATTTAATTGCAACTGTTCTGCTCATCAATGTATTAATCATGCACAAAATTATATTTTGCCTAGTTAACATAAAATTTTGGAATAAAATGGTTTAATTGGGTTCAAAATCATGGTATGTGTGATTTTCTCTTTGTAAAATATAAAACAGATAGAAAGCATACTGACGATTAGCATGGATCAGTAGTAGTTTTTAGACAGTTTATACATCACTCATTTCCTCAATTCTGTCTTGTAACCTAGTGATAGCTTACACCCATTCCTCTCACTGCACTGAAATACTCTTTATCAGCTTTACTAAAATCATTCTTAATCATTACCATTCCATATCTTCTTTACTCGATTCTAGTTCTGCCTGTCTCCTTATAGCCATATTTACAAATAATATAACACATTTTTTGCTTCAATTCAATGTTAAATATAACACATTTTTTTATTCAACTCAATGTTAAATTCACATACTGTTTAACACATTTCACATCAGTGATTAGTGATCTGATGAATCTCTGATGTAGGACACTCAGGCAGATATATATATATATATATATATATATATAATGTTAAACAAAAATCTGGACACCAGTCAAGCCATAAGATTTGTTTTTCCCACAGAAATCACAAATGAAAAGCAATTCTTATGGCTTGACTGGTGTGCAGATTTTTGTTTAACATTGTTTTAACTATCCACAGACTTCAGGTGGAAGGGGTTTTTCAATCACTATTTTTTTCCCCACCATAACCTTTTTGTTATATATATATATATATATAAAACCAAGAGATCTTGACTCACCCAAGCATGCATACATTATAAGGGTGCTGCTGGGGCCAATTACTACAACATACAAGTTGCAGCACACTTACTCACTCACTAAACTTCAAAGCTCACAAAATGAAATATGTTTTAAAAAACACCTATCTTGATCATATAATTACAATATGTAATCATACATTGTATAAGCCAGCCACAACACCAATGTAGCCCATGAAATGAGTCACCTGTGGCAGAGAGTGGTGAAAAACCAAGGACATTGGCCTGGAGGACGTATAAATATATTTACATAGGAAACCAGGACATGTATACATTATAAGGGTGCTGCTGGGGCCAATTACTAAAACATACAAGATGCAGCACACTCACTTACTAAACACCAATAGTTTAAAAAAACTGTATATACTGTAACGAAATGTTTGTCAGTTGTTTTTACAAGAACCAAACAACTATTACATTTTGTGAACTTCAAAGTTGGTTTTTAGTGAGTGAGTGTGCTGGGTCTTGTATGTTATATTTAATTAAAAAATCCAAACTACTCTAGAACCAATTAAAGACCATATGTCTCTATTTTGCAGCAGAGACACAATTGTGCATAACAAAATGGATTCATTCTGATAATAGTGTAGATTCAATCTGATAATAGTTTTTATTTAACTGTACAAAAAGTAGCAAGTATACTGATAGATTTGGAGATATTTTAAGAACAATTAAATTAATGTCAGTTCTAGCTAGATGCATTGATCGTCGAAGCTAGTTACATGGTGACTGGCATACAAGCTCCTCATCTGGGATTCTTTTGCAATTCATGCAAGCAGCAAAGTATTAAACACAATAAAACATTATAAAAAAAGGACCATTTAAGCAAACTACAGAAATATATAGTTCTCTAAAATAACTTTTTCTACATTAGCACAAAAAAGCAAACAACAAAAACATTGCTTATTACTTTCTGTTGGCTGCTTCCCTTTATCAAACCATAACCATCACCCTTAATGTGCCACAATCTCATCCATATTGCACTAACATGATATTAATATTAGGTATATTAATTTCTAATATTTAGATATATTAGATAAATTATAAGAGAACATAATACTATATATTTCACACAGTATCACATCAATGCCCACTTAGAATAGTAACAGCAAAAAGAATTCTCTCTGTATTTTTATTATTATTATTATTATTATTATTATTATTATTATTATTAGTGCCATCCTATTCTGTAGCATGTATATACTATGAAAATATAATATTTATAATATAACAATAAATGAGACAACTACACATTTTTTACTAGAACAATAAATTGATGAGGAACCTGTTCGAAACAGCTTACAATCTAGGGGTTATATAAATTATAACGGAAACAGCACTATATCTAAAAGCAGTAATTCTGAACCTCTGTGTATAGACTCACTCACTGCTCTTTCTGAAAAATATCATTTAGGAATATTAAAAATTGAACAGTTAAACCAGATTCTTATTTTCGTCGTTTGATAGAAAGCCACACAGGAGCAAAGGCATTTAAAACTAAGGACTGAACACCTGGAATAATATAAAGTAACTCTATAACCATTGCCTTAAGGGCTCAATTGTGCAGCCTCTGATTTATGTTGTGTAGTTTTCTTTTTTTTTTTACTTGGGGAGCTCTACCTAAAATAATTAAGCTGTTTAATTGCATTTGGCTCAAAGATTAAGATGAATGTAAATGTTCCTAATTTAGGATTTGAAAGCATATTGTTTCCTAGATGTAAGTTGCAGTATTAAATGTGAATTACACAAGGAGTACATAAGGAGTTTAACTTTTCCATCTGACTAGCATCTGAAGTTGTTTCCTTCTCACTCCCACAATTCTTTGGGTTCCTCCCTTCAATAAACTGAATGTTGGCTACTTCTATGGGATAAATTGCAAACTTTGACCTCTTCCCTTTTTTTGGCAAAAGATCATTACTTTTGTATTATTTTGGAATGTCCCCCAAATGGGCCTCGTGAGGTGTAATTCTTTCTCTTTCCCAAACACAGTCTAGAAGGAGAATATTTTCAAAAAGCATGCATCCCTTTCTTAGCAACTTACTTGTATATATATGTAGAGTTTCCATTTGCAACATTTAAATATATTCCAGTATATCAACCATGTACTTGCAGTTTTGATGTTTAAAAACATATATCATTATATAAATTATTGATAATACATTAGTAGTGGATATCAAAATTGTATAATTGGGTAAACAGTGCCCGAAGTCTGACCACAATCTGCAAACTGCAGGCAGCTATGATATCTTGTAAGCAGGGCCGGACTGGGAGAAAAATTCAGCCCGGGCATTTTTTTAGCACAGCGGCCCACTAAGAAGGGGGCGGGGCAGAGAGGGTGTGTTTCGTCATCACCAAAGACAAACACGCCCCCTCTCGAAGTGAGCGTTGGGTCAATGCTCTTCCAGGGCAGAGCTCTGCTAAAGAGCTCTAGCATGAGAAGAAAAAAAAAACTGTATTTGTTCTGCACAGTGCAAGCAAATTTAATAACATGCTTGCACTGTGTTTCCTTGAAACTTGTCTCTGGTGTCTCTAAAAATGGATACCAGGAGACAAAAGGGCAAGGAAAGAGTATTGTGCATGTGTTTGGAGCCTGCTTTGGGATTGTGTGTGTACAGAGTGAGCTGGTCGTGGTTTGGTATTGTGTAATAAGGTTGGTTTTAGTCGTGTTGTGTTTGTGGTGTAATGTAATGCATATGTGGCTAGGAGCTGAAGAGAATGTGTGTATAGGGGATGTAGTAAATGTATGCACACAGGCTATAGTGTGTGTGTGTATATAGGTGATGTAGTGTTTGTAGGGGTTGTAGAGAGTGTGCGTTTAGGGGTGTAGCATGTGTTTGTTTACAAGGAATCTAGTGTGTGTGTATCAGGGATCCAAAGTGTGTATGTTAGGAATGTAGTGTGTGTAGGTGGTGCAGTGTGTGTGTGTGTGTATACAGGAGTCTAGTGTGTGTTTGAAGGACCCAGAATGTGTATGAGATCTAGTGAGTGTGTGTATATAACGGAATCAGAGTGTATATAGGGATTTAGTGTGTGTATATGATCCATAGTTGGGTAAGGGATATAGTGTGTGTCTGGAATGTAATATGTTTAGCGGTGCAGTATGTGTGTGAGCGGTTCAGTGTGTGTGAACGGTGCTGTGGTGTGTGTGTGTATATATATATATATATATATACATATATATATGTTTGGAAGTATTGTGTGTGTGTGTGTGTTTAGTGCAGTGTGTTGGGGTTCTGCGTGTATGTGTGAGGGGTGCAGTGGGTGTCTGTGAGGGGTGTAGTGTGTATGTGAAGGGTGCAGTATGTGTGTGTGATGGATGTTGTGTTTGAGGGGTGCTGTGTGTGAAGATGCTGTGTATGTTGTGTTTAAGGGTGCTGTATGTGGGTGCTGTGTTAAAGGGTGCAGTGTGTGTGATTTGTGTGTGTGTGTGATGTGTGTGAAAGTGCTGTGCTGTGTGTGAGTGTGCTGTGTGTGATGTGTGTGAGAGTGCTGAGTGTGAGAGTGCTGTGCTGTGTGTGAGAGTGCTGTGTGTGATGTGTAAGAGTGCTGTGTGTGAGAGTGCTGTGAGTGAGAGTGCTGTGTGTGCTGTGTGTGAGAGTGCTGTGCTGTGTGTGAGAGTGCAGTGTGTGTGAGTGCTGTGTGTGATGTGTGTGAGAGTGCTATGCTGTGTGTGAGAGTGCTGTGTGTGAGAGTGCTGTGTGTGCTTTGTGTGAGAGTGCTGTGCTGTGTGTGAGAGTGCAGTGTGTGTGAGTGCTGTGTGTGATGTGTGTGAGAGTGCTATGCTGTGTGTGAGAGTGCTGTGTGTGATGTGTGAGAGTGCTGTGTGTGAGAGTGCTGTGTGTGAGAGTGCTGTGTGTGAAAGTGCTGTGTGTGCTGTGTGTGAGAGTGCTGTGTGCGAGAGTGCTGTGTGTGAGAGTGCTGTGTGTGCTGTGTGTGAGAGTGCTGTGTGTGAGAGTGCTGTGTGAGTGCTGTGTGTGCTGTGTGTGAATGTTAAAAGTGATTGTGTGTTGGGAGGGTAAAAAAAAACAACAACAAAAATGCATTATATCTGCCCCCCCCCTTTACCTTTAGCCTGGGAGGGGTCCGGCACGGTGGTAGCTGGGAGGAGGGGGACCGGCACACTCACATCATCCCTGGTGGTCCAGTGGAGTTCACTCTCGCGAGATCCGGCGCGTTGCCATGGCAACGCTCCGGATCTCGCGAGAGAAACCCGGCGGAGCTGCAAGATAGAGCTCCGCCGGGTCCTCTCCCTCCCTCCCCAGCCGCAGGTCTGTTTAAATGGGCCGGTGAGGGTGATCTTTGATCTCCCCCCCGCCCTCCATGCAGCGGGGCCGGCGCTAGGATAGTGCCGGCCCTGCATAGACCGGCAGGGGATGTCCTGGGACCTCCCCTGCCGGCCTCGGCCCCACGGCCACCGCGGCCCACCGGGCATTTGCCCGGTGTGCCCGATGGCCAGTCCGGGCCTGCTTGTAAGTATACAGATTCACTACAAATAAACTTCAGCTGGTGAAGTTGATAACATAACAACATAATAGCAAATAGTCTGCTTACTCTGCTTCTGGAAGTGAATAAAGGTGTAAAGTACACATCATGCTGATATGTGAGTAAACCAAAAAAAAACAAAAGAAATGCACCTTATACACACACTTATATACAAGGATACTTATCCGTGGTAGGTAAATGCAGCCTCCCTCAGATTGCTCCCAGCTAGCAATCAACTTGAACACAAGAATATACAAAACACAACGAGGGAACCGGCTGATTGTCTAAATAAAGATAAACAAAAAGAGGTATAGTGTAATACAGTTTTACAACATTAACACTGCGCAATATGAAATGCACTCACAGGATCTTGGACAGTTCAGTCATATATGGTGCCACCCCTGATGATATGGGGGGCTGGGGGAATCCCCTGGACACTTCCACTCAAAATGCAGGATTCCGGGTGAAGGTATGAAAAAAGCAGCTTTAATTGTATAAAAATATAAAATAAATACAAATAGAGGTCCTACGCATTTTGTCCCTTCTATAGAGTATGGGACTTCCTCAGGGACCACAATATTAAAATAACAATCAATACAGTACAATCAAAAAAACAGCCTAACATCCCTCCACCCCCAAGTCCTTTAAATAGGGCTAATCCCCAAATGTAATTGATCACATGTGCCTCTCTGTCCTTCCTCATTGGTCCTGTGTAGATGAGTTTCATCTGTTGGAGATCTCATTCCCAGGTGTTCACAGTTGATCTCCATTATTTCTGTGATTCTCCGGTTATTTTCAGCACTTCCGTACGTTCCGGAAACCGGAAGTGCTATGCGTTCCAACTGTACTCGCTATGTGAGTAAAACAGGGAACTTGGTGCAACAATTCCTATAATTTTTTATTCAAAAAAAGGCTTATACTATCTCTTACGTCACAAGATTACAACACTTGATTTTCTGTTTTTATCATTTGTTTCATTCTAGCACATTTATAATTAAAAGTATGTCTATATACAATTTATATAAGCACTAATATGGAGGTACACTGACCTCTTTTTAATGAAAGTAAATTAGCTTTTCATTCTGTTAATTCTCTACCTTTGACAATAAATATTCAAATTTTGAATGCATACAGACTTTAAAAGTATTCATTAGATTTATTTCTATTAGCTATATCAGTACATACTACTCCACATGATGACATGAAAATGTAAAGAACAATAATGATAATTTATGTGAAATGAAACTGGAAAATTAGTGATACAATGTTAAATTCACATATTAGATCTATTTTTAATATATACAGTTGCAGGAGCATACCTAGAGCATTTGGAACCTTTTGGCACCCCCTCCTAACTCCTCCCCACAACTTTAAATGTAAAAAACAACCAACATTTTTTTTAAATGTATTTAGCACTGAGCAGTGTTTGTGTGTTTGAATGTAAGCATGTTTTTGAATGGAGTATGTGTGAGTGAATGTAGCGGCGTGTTTGTATGTATTGTTAGCGTTTGAATGCAAGTATGCATTTGTTGTGTGGTATTTGAATACAATGGTATGGTTATATTTAATGGTGGGGTTTGTATGTTGTGTTGACGTTGAAATGCATGAGTGTATTTGTGTGTAGTGTTGGCAAGATTATGAGATGTATACACATATACGCACCCGTATACACACACACTGGCACACATGCAGATACACAGACACACAGTCACACACAGATACATATTGACACAGGTGCAGACATAGTGGCAAATCTAGGAACAATATATAGGGGGCCACATAAGATACCACAGTCAAAATGGGGGGAAGGGGGGTGAGCACTAAAACATTTCACTAGGCGATGGGGTAATGTGCTGCCATTGGCTGTCTGATGCCAGCATGCTGTGCTCTGCAGGCTGGCATCTGACAACACATTTGCATAGAATTCACATTAGCCACCCAGATTTATTGTTGTGGGCTGACTGACACCTCTTAACTTCGATCTTTGTTTAGCAGATAACTCCCCTATTTGCTATCCTTATGCGGGATTGCCATATTTAAGGATGCCAAATAAGGAGCTATCTGCTAAACAGCACCCTCATTTGGTATCTTTAAATATGGAAATCTCACATAAGGGCACCAATTTAGGGAATTATCTACTAAACAGCTAAAAGATCAAAATTAAAAACGCACTTTTCTTATTTTCACTGGTTTAGTAGATACATCTCTTATTTGTTATCCTTATGTGGGATTGCAAAATTTAAAGACACCGAATAAGGGAGCTATCTATTAAACACATACACATTTATATACACATAATAACAAAACAGATGTATGTCTGTGGTTGTGTGTGTGTGTGTGTGTGTGTCTGCTCTTATGAGATTAACCTACTTGGGGAAAAAAATTCCATCAGGGGCTCTCTGCAGTACAAGGCTAACCCCCTCTTGTTTTATATATATATATATATATATATATATATATTTGTGGTCGTGGCAATATAGCCGTATATGGAAACAAAGCATATAATAACATGAATATCAATTAGTTGGAATTAGTCGGTTGTGGTGTGCCGAAACCGACAGAGGAGTAGGCCTGTAAAAAGTGGGCCCACCTTCGAGGGTGTTTGTAATAGAGGGAGTGGTGGGTGGGGTGACTCGCCAGACCATTAACGGTAATGTGAGAGTGGATTGGTAGCCCTTTTATAGGGAAACCAAGCCCCTCCCACAACTACAGGCCAAGCCTTTTAATTTGTGGTCGTGGCAATATAGCCGTATATGGAAACATAGCATATAATAACATGAATATCAATTAGTTGGAATTAGTCGGTTGTGGTGTGCCGAAACCGACAGAGGAGTAGGCCTGTAAAAAGTGGGCAAAAATAAATTACCATAAGACATAATACGTTGACCAAAATCTTTATTTAGATAAGTCACAGAAAGCTAGTCTTAATTCTTTAACAGGATTGGGTATGTAGAGAGTATAAGCAGAAGATTTCCAGTGTCCCATTGTTTTGATGATGTGCGGAGGTATGTGGTTAGCAGAGGCTGTAGATGCTGCCCCGATTCGAAAAGAATGACCCGAAAATTGACTAGGGTTCAAGCCGAGTCTAGTCAACAGCAGTCTTACATAGAGCATAAACTTTGCTGTAGTTAGAACGTTACCGTGCAGTTCTAGCAAAGGTTGTAATGGTTGTTTGTGGAGTGATAGCAGATAATTGTCAAAAGTTTGTACCGGGCACCATTTGTTATGAGTAGGGTGCAAGGGGATCGTAACGGTGTGACCTATGGTGCTGGTTTTTGAGTGTTTTAGCATGAGTAGGTAATGGTCATTCTGTTTCGCTAAGTCCATGGTTCTTAGGTAATCGGGGGTCGTGATAGTCCTAGTTGTGAATTCGTTTGGACTGAGGAATCCATAAAAAGCAAGATATATGGCTGACTTTATTACCGTGTTTGTCCTGGGCTCAAAAGGAGAGGAATCTAACAAGTTGACTAGGGCATGAAATATATGGTTATCTATAGGCAGTCGTTTCCCGGGGACATGTGTATCTAATTTCTTAATGCCTCTAAGAACTGTCTTGATTTGATATGAGGACAGGAAACTCGTGGCGTTGGGTTGTTGAATAAGCATCTGGTGTTGAATTCCCGTGAGGTATAGTTTTATAGTGTTAAATGATAGTTTAAGGTTGATGTGGCAAAAAGAAGTGAAACCCAATATTGATTCTATCGTGAACATATCGTGAATGTGAAAATCAGTGATGAATTTTTTGAATATGTGAAATGCTCTGTCGTAAGTGTTTCTAGTGTTTACAGAAAGTGCCAGGTGAGATATGTGACGTGCGTGATTTAACAAAGCTTTTAATCCATTATCATGTCTGTGAAAAGTGGGGCTGGAGTTGCCCGTCTGGAGGCAGTGGGTAGTGTCGTGAAGAATTCCTGAAAACGAAATCGAGATAAGTGATCAGCACCGATGTTTGTGCACCCTGGAACATGAATACATGTTAGAAAGAATTGACAAGTGGCTACTACCCATGTGAGTCATCTCAAGAGCCTCATAATTACCAGGGATGATGACCGGCCTTTATTGGAAATATGGCAAGTAGCCATATTATCAGAATAGCACCAAACCGTGTGACCGGACCACTGGCGGCCCCAGGTAACGGCCGCAGCCACGATGGGGTACAATTCGAATAAAGCTGAGGTCTCTGTGAATTTTGTGAGTGATTTGACCTCAGTTGGCCATGGCCCCCCGAGCCATTGGTCTCCCCATATGGCTGCAAACCCTGTGTTTGCTGCAGCGTCTGTCCATATTGTAGGTGAAGTGTCTGAGTGAGATGGTATAAACATGGTACGCCCATTCCAAGAAGTGAGGAAAATTCTCCACATGCGCAAATCGGATGTTGCATGGTTGACTAGTGAAATGTAAGATGTGTCTGAGGTAAATTGTGGAAATAGTGATAGCAAATGTGAAATAAATTATCTCCCCTGGGGAATGATTCTCATTGCAAAATTAAGCGATCCCAGCAATGATTGTAGGTCTTTTTTAGTGCAACAATCTTGCTGTAGGTAGTGGTCAATACTTGCCAGGATACGCTCAATTTTCTCATGAGGGAGGCTAGCCTGCATGTGTACTGTGTCTAGTTGTATCCCCAAAAAATTGCATCTGGGTGTCGGGCCCCAGGGTCTTGTGTGGGGAGACTGGGACAGAAAGTGACTCAAATAATGCCAACATGTGTTTTAAACTTGTGGGTGGACGTGTGTTGTTCTCAATTGTGAGGAAATCGTCTAAATAGTGAATCACTGAGGGACATTTGCATACATTTAGCAACAACCAACATAAAGCCTCTGCAAATGTGTCGAAAATACGCGGGCTGCTTTTAGAGCCAAAAGTGAGACGGGTGAAGAAATAGTATAACCCTTCCCATTTAATGCCGTGAAGGTGCCAAAGTGTAGGGTGCATAGGAAGTAATTTGAAGGCATTCACTACATCCGTTTTACTTAACCATGCCCCTGTGCCAGCTTTTATGATAGCCCCGATGGCATGGTCGATAGTGGCGTAATGTAGTGAAAACTCTTCAGATGGTATGAGGGAATTTAGGCTAGGGACCGTGGAGGAATGTGGTGCGGATAAATCAATGATCAGCCTGGGTTTAAGTGAGTTTTTCCCCGTGACAATCCCAATGGGATTGGTTCTCCAAGAAGTGAAGGGTGGTGAGAGGAAAGGACCCAGCAAAAAGCCTTGTTTCACCTCGGTTGTGATAAGTTTATGTACCAGCTGTGGATCATCTCGTGTGGAAAGTAAGTTGTCACATTCCAGTGTGCCTGTAGGTAAATGTATCAACCCTGTGTGAAATCCCTCCGATAATCCTGTTATGAGATAGTCACTGAAATGTCGTGATGGGTGTAGACGTAGCAAATCGGTGAATAAGCTGAGGTTCACGCATGTGAGATAGGGTTTTGGGAAAGCTTTATTTGGGCACATTGTCTTGGAATGAGCCCTAAAACAGTGTGAACAAACATGCATTAGTCTACAAGAACTAAAACCACAATTGCCAGCATTAAAATTGTTACATACTTGGGATTTCCCTAAGAAGACAATATCTCTTCCTAGTTTGTCTTTCAAACCTTTATTTGATCTTGGGGGGTTAGTTGCTGCTTGGTTTTGTTCTACCTCAGCTGTATTAGGGCAGAAATTTGTGCTGTGGGTTGCTGACGAGCATACTGCACAAGTTGGGGGCCTGAGGCCTGCAAAGTGCCTACAGAATAGCTCAGTGTCCAACTTGCTCCAATTGATGCTTAAGTTGAACTGAACCAGAGCTGTGGCCACCTTTGCAGAGAAGGAACGGTGGTAATCGTTAAAACGCTGTACCACCGTATTTGTGTCCCAGATCCACCAACTTGTGCATGTACATATCCAGCTCGGCTCTTTTCCATGGGTATACAGTGCAATATACATCCCTATAGATGCCAAACCCTAATACAAATTCTGGGATGTTCAATTTTTTGTTCAGGCGAGGGTCTCTAGCTTTAAGGACTACAGAAATACCCCCACAAGCAAAGGTCCTGTTCTCAAGGACATCCTGGGAGGCAATGAGCAATGGTTAACGTCCTTGCCTTCCAGAATGTCCTTTTTAAGGTGAGCTGGGACCATGTGTGAAGGATCAATAGATTCTATATCAGCCGTAGCTGACAGGGTATTACCGGGTAAGGTATTAGCAAGAGGCTGAGTGGTGACCGTTGTATTTGTCGTGGACTGAGTAACACTACCGACCTCCAATTTGTCCAGCCTGTCGCTGATTGTCCCCATGGATGCCATAAGGGATGTCATCATAGCATGAAATGCTGGTACTTGAGACCCGCTAGGGCCTTCCCCTTCCTCGGAGTTGTCAGTGGTAGTGTACAGTAGCCTATACAACTCCGCCTTCCTGCTGTAAGACGTGGTATGGTCCACGATCTAAGGGATGCAGGGCTATTCATGTCTGTACCCGGACCAGGGGTGGCAGGCCTAGCGGGTGTGCTAGCTAGTGATAGTTCTTCAGGGATATCTGGCGTTAGTGACATAACTGAAATTATAAATATATATAGTCAGTCGTATAAAATGTTTTTTGTGGGTGGGTACTGGTGGGCTAGCTAAATACCAAGCGGTGAAACAATTAAGCTTCTTTTGAGCGTGACAGATGAGACCCTGCTAGTTGCCAAGCGGCTTGAGAGGCACTATCTATGCGTGGGCCCGAGGGGAAGATTGAGGCCACCGAACGTTGTGGCGGGGTGTAGGCCTCTCGGTGTCATTTAAAGCATAAGAAGGTGAGGCCCTCTCTTTGCATTGATGCGAGGCGGCTAGCTATGATTTGGCCCGACGGACGTATTACCTCCGAGTGTGAGGTTAGGGATGTTGGCCTCGCGGGACCACTAGCCTATGGATTAAGACCAGAAAATATTTTATCTAATTGGGCCACCTAACCTAGGACCAGTACCCCTCAAATATTTTTAGGAAATAGTGGGTTCTGGCGTAGTACCTGAAAAGTGAGTCAGGCTGATCTCTCAATGAAGTAACTGTGATATTGTCGGGTAGTTGACCTGTGGATATAAGATGATATATAAATATCTGAAAATGGGGTAGTAGTTAGGCCAGATCGTGGACCTTAGAACCAGAACCTACCCGATAACTGCGGAGGAGATATAACCAAGAGAAATAGGCTTCTTGCTTGTAAAAAGCTACCGTTCCAATGACTAAACCTAGGAGAGTAAATTATATATTTTACCTAATATCATATGTTTATATGGTCATTTATATGAATCATATGACAATGTTACCAACCTATAAAGTATAAATGATACCGATCTCAGGGTCCCCAAATATTAATATGAATTCTGGTAAGGAAACCTGTTGGAAGATGTCAGAAATCAGGATTCTAATTAAGTGTAGCATAAATTTAATTTTTATGGTGTAATATCATTATTGACCGGTAGGGGGCGAGATTCCACCTAAGAAGTGGATGCAGGATCGTGTATAATTAGTGAGTAAAGCGCAAATTTAACTAGAGTGTGATTACAGTACACAATGAATACGTTTTGTTTGGTAGAAAAATCCTAAGTATATGGCCGAATGCAGCGTTCGTTTAAATGTTAAATGACATGGATTACATTGCTTAGCGCCGGAGTGATTCAAACGAAAGAAGTACCAAATGCGGTTGAATGCGAATGGGGCTCCGCCGTGTAAGCCGTGAATATGAAGCGGTCTGCTTTACGGCGGGCCCAACTTACGGTTTTTGGCGGCAGCAAGTACCGGAAAAGGTGTGCAGACAGCGGCGGTGGCGGGAAAAAGAGCACTGGAGAGCCTGGACAACTCAGGAGGGCACCGGACCAGGAGACCACGAGGAACAGGTAAGAGGAATCCAAGATGGCGGTCTGAACCGGAAGTAACGTTTCAGACTCGCCAGACCATTAACGGTAATGTGAGAGTGGATTGGTAGCCCTTTTATAGGGAAACCAAGCCCCTCCCACAACTACAGGCCAAGCCTTTTAATATATATACACACAATCACAGACCTACACACACAATCACATACATAAACACACGTAATCACAACACACACTTAACCACAGAGATACACACATAATCACAGATATACACAAACACAATCACAGACCCACACACATACAATCACAGCCACACAATCACATACACACACAAACATTAAATAATACACATATTTAATAATTAAGAGGTCCACCCAGCCTTCCTACCTTGCTCTAGAAAGGCTGGAGTGGATTCTCAGTCCCTGGTGGTCACTGATTGCTGCTGGGATCTCTGTCCTCTTCCTGCACAGGTCCCTCGCGTGCCCTGTAATGATGCCGAGGCCGCGATGACACCGGCTGCCGGCTCACTGCAGGGCGAAGACCGTCAGACACAGTCAGATGCACACAGTCCCACACACATAGTCACTCGCACACAGTCACACAGTTACAGGCAGACAGTCACGCATAAAGTCACAGGCAGACAGTCACACACACACACACACACAATCACAGACAGTCACACGCAGTCACAGACAGCTACACAGACAATCACAGGCTGACAGTCACACACACAGTCACAGACAGTCATACAGACAATCACAGGCAGACAGTCACACACACGCAGTCAAAGACAGTGACACAGACAGACACAATCACAATTACAAACAGCGCATACTCTCTCTCACTTACAGTCAGCTTGGGCTGGAGGAGGAGTGAATTCAGTGAGTCCCTGGTGTGTTGGAGTTGGGGAAGCAAGGACTTCTTCCTGCTTCCTTTCTGTGTGCAGCAGTAAGAGGCTGCCTTTAGCTCCACCCCTACATCTGACTTGGCTCCACCCACTGATTAATCTGGCTCTGCCCCCAACTCTCTATGCAGGTCCCCTGCTCCTGCTTCCAGCCCCTGTGTGTGTGAGCTGTGTCGGCTGCCTGGCGCCCCTAGTGCTCTTAGGCAGCAGCAGCCACACAGCTCACAGAATCCCAAGCCTTGCCAGCCCTGGTGGCCTCCCCCTACCTGGTAGCACCCGGGGTGGACCGCCCTCCCCTACTCTTCACCTCCCACCCCCCTTAGTACGTCACTGTACAGTTGTGCTCAAAAGGTTGCATACCCTGGCAGCAATTGTGAAATTGCTTCTGAAAATACGACTGACCATGCAAAAAGCTTAATTTAAGGATAGTGATCATATGAAGCCATTTTTATCACATAGTTGTTTGGCTCATTTTTAAATCATGATGATAACAGAAATCACCCAAATGGCCCTGATCTAAAGTTTACATACCCTTGAATGTTTGGCTTTGTTACAGACACACAAGGTGACACACACAGGTTAAAATAGCAATCAAAGGTTACTTTCCCACACCTGTGGTTTTTTAAATTGCAATTAGTGTCTTCGTATAAATAGTCAATGAGTTTGTTAGCGCTCATGTGGATGCACTGAGCAGGATAGATACTGAGCCATGGGGAGCAGAAAAGAACTGTCAAAAGACCTTCGTAAGAAGGTAATGGAATTCTATAAAGATGGAAAAGGATATAAAAAGATATCATAGCCTTAAAAATGTCCGTCAATACTGTACAATCACTTATTAAGAAGTGGAAAATTCGGGGATCTCTTGATACCAAACTAAAGTCAGGTAGACCAAGAAAAAAAAAGACATAGTGGTTGTTTCAAGGAGCACAATACAACAATACTTAAACAAACATGAGCTGCATGATCAAGTTGCCAGAAGGAAGCCTTCATTGCGCTAATGCCACAAAAAAGTAAGGCTTACTGGCCTATAGTTGCCTGACTCCTCCCTACTGCCTTTCTTGTGAATAGGCACAACATTCGCTAACTTTCAAACTTAAGTATACCACTAAGCTTTTTTAATAGCTTTGGGTGTATTCCATCAGGCCCCATTGACTTTTGACAGCAGAAGTATAAACCTCTTCCTCTGTAAACTTACATATAACAAATTATGTCTTTGCCTTTTTGCTAACTGAGGTTCCTTTCCTTTTTTTTAATCTGTAACCACTGAACAAAAATATGAATTAAGGCATTTAGCTAGCCCTATGTCATCTTCTACAGACCTTCCTTCTTTTGTTTTTAATCTAACTAATCCTTGTTTTTCTTTCCTTTTCTCATTTATGTATCTGAAAAATGTTTTATCCCCCCTTTTTTTTTTACTGACTATGCTATTTTCTTTTCTGTGTGTGATTAGGAAGCTTGTATAACTTGCTTAGCCTCTTTCTGCCTAATTTTATAGATCTGTCTATTTTCCTCACTCTGGGTTTTTTCACAATTACTAAATGCTAACTTTTAGTTTTTTAATAATTTGGCCACTCCTGCAAAGTACCACAGTGTGTTAATTTTTTTTTCCTTTTCCTGACAAGCCTACTGCAATTTCTGTTTCCTTCAGTAGTGCAACTTTTAAATAATCCCATTTCTTTTGGACTCCATTTAAACTTCCCCAGTATTACATAAATCCTAATTTTTGAAAAGTCTGTTTTTCTAAAGTCTAAAATTCTAAACTTTCACCTACAGTAATATCTGATACCAAATCTCAATTTGTTAACACTAAATCTAGTATGGCCTCCTTACGAGTTGGCTCCTCAATGACTTGTTTTAGAGACAATTCCAGTAGGGAGTTTAAAATATGTGTGCTCCTGGCACAAGCAGCTGTTTTAGTTTATTAGCCAAGCTAGTAACCACAACCCTTGTATAACACCTAAAAGCACCACCCACTAGGAATGTTTAACACCTGGGTGGGCCTATGCTTATTTGCAAACGATAGCTAATTAACCAACAATAACCACCTAGTTAATCAAATCAAATGCCTTACCAATTACCAACAGGAAATCAAACCTTGTGCAATCAGTAATCATTTCCTATAGATGAATCTTACCTGTAACAGTAAAAAGAAAAATCTTAGATAGTTGAAGAATCAGTAAAACTCTCATGAATATCTCCAAGCACACACTTTGAAGCAGCACTTAGAAGCAGCAACCAAGCTGTATTCACCTTGCTTCATTGAGCTTCTGGCTAAGATATCTCTACTGAGACAGAGAGGGGTATTTTTCTAAACCCCTACATGCTCATTAACCCTTAATTGGGAACAAATGGGGTGGGCGGCAGCAATGTAACATAGCTATGTGATTCAAAAATGAATACAAATACACAAAAATAAGTCCTGTGCTCAAACCCCCATTACTCTTAGGCAGGAGCAACAACCACAGTACACATCAGCCCCAATACATACAGTAAAAACCAAAAGAAAAAAAGTATATATTGCACAGAGGCAAAACTAGAAATCACTGCATTGCGGTGCAAAAATTGCCCTGCCCCCAAGCGTCTAATCCTCCCCAGCCCCTCCATGTATCTCATACACCCCTCTTTGCTCCCCCCCATGTGCCTCATCTCCCCAACCCCCCAATATGTGTCATTCCCTCCATCCCAGTAAGTAGTGTATGTTTCTGTGTGTGTGTAAAGGATGCATTGTGTGTTTCTATGTGTGTAAGGGATGCATTGTGTGTGTGTGTGTGTGTGTGTGTAAGGGATACATATTGTGTGTGTGTGTGTGTGTGTGTAGGGATGCATTCTGTGTATCTGTGTGTGTAAGGGATGCATTGTGTGTGTCTGTGTGTCTCTGTGTGTAAGGGATGCATATTGTGTGTGTGTGTGTGTGTGTGTGTGTAGGGATGCATTGTGTGTATGTGTGCAGGGATGCCATGTGTGTGTGTAGGGATGCATTTTGTGTGTGTGTGTGTGTGTGTGTGTGTAGTAGGGATGCATTGTGTGTGTGTGTGTGTGTGTGTGTGGGTGGGATACATATTGTGTGTGTGCAAGGAATACATATTGTGTGTGTGTGTGTGTGTGTGTGTGTGTATGTGTGTGTGTAGGGATGCATTCTGTGTATCTGTGTGTGTAAGGGATGCATTGTGTGTGTCTGTGTGTCTCTGTGTGTAAGGGATGCATATTGTGTGTGTGTGTGTGTATGTAGGGATGCATTGTGTGTATGTGTGCAGGGATGCCATATGTGTGTGTAGGGATGCATTGTGTGTGTGTGTGTGTGTGTGTAGGGATGCAGTATGCAGCGTGCAGGGATGCAGTGTGTGTGTGTGTATGTGTAGGGATGCAGTATGTGTGTGTGTGTGTATAGTGATGTAGTGTGTGTGTAGGAAGGCAGTGTGTGTGTGTTTGTGTGTGTATAGGGATGGAGAGTGTGTTTGTGTGTGTGTGTAGGGATGCAGTGTGTGTGTGTAGGGATGCATTGTGTGTGTGTTTAGGGATGTGTTGTGTGTGTGAGAGTGTGTTTGCTGGGTAGGATAGGGGTTGTGAGGGCTAAAAAGGAAGCATCTTTTTTAAAAATAATTATTTAAAAAAAAATATATATATATATATTTAGTATATCTCCCCCACCCTGTGTCCTGCTAGCATTCAGGGAGGGGGCAACATATTCCCTGGTGGTTCAGTGGTGCTGCAGAGGCTTTCAGCCTTCACCTCTGCCTTCACCTCTTGTGTGCAAGTCCCAGCACCACGTGTAATTGAGCGTTGCCGTGGTTACAGCGACAAAGCTCGGAAAGCTGGGACTCAGCGCGGAGGTGAAGGCAAAGAGCCTTCCTGCTGTGTAAACTCTGCAAAAGACCCTGACCGGGTTTCTGTGCATGTCAGATGGCCTGGGCCCCTTACAAGTGAAGTGGCTGGCCCACGGTGGCAGGGATCCCAGCTGCAGCCAGGCCCCCTGGAGTGACGGGCCCGGTCCAAGTTGCGACCCCTGCGACCATGGTAGGTACGCCACTGATATTGCATTTATATTGCAATTTACAATTTGGAAAATGTCTTACTATTGAGTATTTTACTGATCTAAAGAACAAGAGTATAAAAATATACAATTAGTTTTACTAACAATATACTCCAGATCATAAATGGTCCTAATCATATTATATCATTTGTGAAATCAATCCATTCTGATAACAATGTTATCCTGAATGGGAGGAAAATATGTAAGCATTCAAAATTTTATCAAAGGGACTCTTGTAATTAAATAATTTGAGTAGGGCCCTACTCAGGTAGGTTATGATAGCAGATCCATATATTGGGAACATTTTAAATGTAATCCCAAGTGTTATAATTTAGATATTTTAATCACTGTAAAGAAAGAAATCAGAAGTACTAAAGTACTTAAGTGCAATGACAATAAAGTAAGAAAGAAAAAAAAAACTAACTCAGTAATATTCACATGATTGTTTTAAGTTCATGCTTACTGCATTAACATATTATCAGAGCAAGTAAAAAAAAAAAGTGAATTATGGAACAAAGTTGGAATCACAAAATGGGGGGATGTTCTCATATTGTTCTATGGCTAATCAATGAATTGTGTATTATTCTTTGGCGTGCTTCTATAGTCTTTCTAGTTTAAAAATCCATCTTCACTCTAATTGTAGTAAAGAATGGATGCTGTTTCCTTTTCTGAATAAGAGAGTTTTAGTATAGCTTGAAATTTAAGATGATTAAAATCCTCATTATGATTCAAGTGCATATGCCTGGCTTTAGAAGTCCTGATGTTTAAGTTGGTTACTGAGTTAAAATGCTTTAAAACCTCTCTCTTTAGAGTACTATGTGTAATGTATTAGAACCTGTAACTGGAAGTTATCAAATATCTGACATATCTTTAGTTACAGACTCTGCATGGTTTGATGACATATAGTATACCTGTAGTGATAATTGTGAAGTTATTGGCAACCCTTAGATTTAAAAGACACTACTATGTCTGTTTAACCATACTCTTTGTGGTTTATCTAATTCTAAATAACTATGGACCAGTACATATTGAAAATTCAGTTCTCTTCTGGGCATTAGAGAAGTCTTAAAATTCTTTATTTGCAAGCAGCGGGTTAACTAAAGTATGTGGATTTGGCAAAATTTGTCAGGATGGGGTAAGGAATCTTTTGATCTAATCCAAGCTAAGATTCAAATTTAAAAGGTCTTATTTAAATCTCTGATTATAGATGCTTTACGCAAATTCTCATATTCTAATCTGAGTTTGAAATTGGGACTACAGCCCTTATATTCATATGCTGTAAGGTCTTAATTGTATGTATTGCTTTTTAAATTGTTTTATTCTTATTGTGTATTCACACAAGTCAAGTCTGACTAAACAATAAACATACACATGGTCCCTAAATACAAACCCTGTGGTAGTTTCCCATCGTAAAATATGCATTTAACTCTTAAGTGGCAATAACAATCACCACTCTTCTGGGAATACTATTCAAGATTTTGGATTGTGTTTGTAGGAGCTGTGCCATTTCAGCCATTTGTGGTGTCAGACACTGATGTTGGATGAAGAGGGCTGCTATCTTGTAACATTAAGACAACCCACCACTGAAACTAAAGTGCTATCACCAATCATGAAAATCAACCCAAGACTATTATCCTAGCTCCAACAAATTTAGCTGTAGACAATATGCATTCTGATATATAGCTGTCTCCTGGCAACAGTCACATTTATATTTTATCATCAGACTGACAAATAGTGAAGCTTGAGAAAAACACATTTCCACTACTCCAGTGTCCAGGTGCTGTGTGTGTGTCAGGTTAGTGTTATGAAACCCAAAGTGCAGTACTTGCAGAGGTAGATGATGTAACGGCACCCCCGAGCATAAAAGGGTTAAACGCCGTTTAGAGGATATTCCCTTCCAGATATACAGGCTGCTACTGTAGACACCAAGCCACCGAACCGCACAAGCATTTGAATGCCGTAATAGCCGAACCGGAACCATACGAACGCTGTAAACAGCCGAATAGGAAAAACCATACGAAAGGTTTACACTCCTAGCAGTCGAACTGGAACAGCATACAATAAATTCCCCCAAGAACGAGACAAAGCTCTGTGTTGAGGGTCAAGAAGTGAACAGCCAGAGCTGTGGGTTTATTGTTCTTATATACACATTCTTACACATTAGTACCACCCACAGGGTTTTGTAAAACAACCAACTCCCACACAAAATCCTCCCCTCTGCCTGTGATACAATTACCTTACACAATGGGTTAATGTAATTATCACAGGCAGAGAAATACAGTTTTTCCAGATTATTCATAACTTTAAAAGTATGCATCACATGCACATAAAACTTAAATTTTTAGAATCAGCATATGCCAAATACAAACATACGTCAAAATCATACAAATTGGTCCAGTGGTTCAAAAGACAGATCGTAGTCCTTTGTGACCAAATGAAGCATGGCTTTTCTGCTCAAAACCAGTTCCACAGAGTCTTCTATCCTGGAGATAATTGGGAAGTAATCCAATTATCTCCAAGGACAGAGGCAAAACTCCATTGAACACATGGCAGCAAAAGACAATAAAATACATAAATATAACTGTGCAGCCATTGCATAAAACAGGTACATTCAACATATCCCCAGATAGCTCAGATCTGAGCGCACATTATTACTGAATGGCGCTCAGATCACACACATACAGTTCAATTGCCATGGAGCCAAAGTCTTTCCCATAGTCTTTCGTTATACAAATGGGCTCCATGGCATAGCTATCTGGAGTATCACCGCTCAAACAGGGCAAGCACCGAATGACCCGGCTTTCGTGTCTTTGCATGGGAAAATCAAGCGTTTCAACATGGGGCCATAGTCTAAAGCCAGCAGGCGGGCAACCAGGCTCCTCCAATGCACAGTGGCGAGATTGGTCTCGTCACAGATGAATATAATAAAACAAAGTTCAAGGCAAACAAATCCAACAGGGCATGGCAAAGGCAAGGTCACGCAGTCCAAAAGTCCAACATCAATACAGTAAAGGTCCAAAACTGCAGGGGCAAGTCAAAGATCAGGTAAATCCAGGAGAGCAGAAATAACACAGGTAGTTGTGCACACCTATTCTGACATGCCTCCATAACACCCTATTGATGTACGGGCTGTCAGTCATCAAGGTTTGCCATGGGAGGTAATAGTGTTCATTTGCACAGACAGATGCCCTTTGGCATGAAATGATCGTGTACGTCTCCCTGGTATCTATTGTTGCCGGGGGATGTGATGGAATCGGAGGTCGCATCCTGCATCCAACATGTGCATGGTCGGGCTGCTTCTAGAGTTGGTACTCTGTAGTAAGTGATGCATCAGATGATAGGCACTTGTTATGTGTGTCTATGGAGATGTCATGGCTATGTGCTGGATATTTACCTGTTTGCAATATGTGAATCTGAAAAACCTGAACTAAGTAACTCAGTAATAGTGATGTATACTGTAAATAATGTTCTATAAATATATATTATACAGTGCACTCAGCTTAGCTTTAAAGCGCTTTTAGTTTTTTGTTTTTTAAATACCTCGCTTTGGCAAAACAGTGGGGATTTAGTTACAAGACTACGGTACATATATACAGATGTGCTCAAGAATTTGCATACCCTGTCCAAAATTTGGAAATTGTGGCATTGATTTTGAAAATACGACTGATCTCCACAACACGTTTCTCCCAAGTAGGGCTTTACCAAGTGGATAAACACTTGATAAAGCCTTACTTTGGAGAAACACGTTGTGGATTGTTTTAACTTGTATTAGTAAAGATCTATTGGCTACCTTCTTTTGGTATTGTTCCATACACCTTTTTCTTTGCTTTTATTTATGGATAACCACTTGATAAAGCCCTACTTGTAAGAAACGCATTGTGGATTGTGTTTACTTGTATTCATAAAGGTCTATTGGCTACTTTCTTTTGATATTGTGTCATACACCTTTTTCTTTGCTTTAATTTATTTTTTTACCTGGCATCCTGTTTTTACTTCTCCAGTGAGGATCTCACCAAGAACCACAGGTGGGGATTATACCACCCACCCTGATTATACTGATCAGGTTATCTGCTCAGGAAATTGGGAGTACATTTTATGTAATACTACTCTGGGTTTATTAATTTTATACAGTGATCACTATTGTCACTATTTTATTTCTGTTTCCTGTATACAACTTGCTGCTATGATACCTTTTGACTACACCTTTCATTGATATCCTATAAGTGGGGGATCAATACCACTACATGGACCTCATACTAGAACTGGTCTTAGCTCTACTACATGTGAGTAATCAATTGGAATTCTTTTATAGCCTTGCATTTAATTTTAAACTTATTGCACTATTGGAGTCCTTTTCTTTCCTTTTTCTCTTTATTTATATCTACAGACCCTGAGCATCCTGGTGATTAGCAAGTTTAGGAAAGGATAAAGTCTACATAGGTGTTTAGGAACTCTCACGCATACCCACTACAAAGACTTTATTTTTACTTTATTTTACCTGTTTTATTGGTTTTCTAGGTTTTACCTACATTTTTTTATTCATTTGGTATGCCTGTGATTGACTTATCTGTATTTTATTTAATTTGACCTTTTGGCACATCCTATTACCTTGTCTTTTTACTGCGCCTATGCCACAAGAAAGCCTGTTTAGAATATGCCTGACAACACCTTGACATGCCTCACAGATTCTGGCACATTGTAATTTGGAGTGACAAGACCAAGATAGAGCTTTATAGTCACAACTATAAGTGCTATGTTTGGAGACGGGTCAACAAGACCTATAGTGAAAAGAATACCACTGCCACACTGAAGCATGGTGGTGGCTCACTGATGTTTTGGGAGGTATGAGTTCTAAAGGCATAGGGAAACTTGTGAACAGCATGTTATCAGAAAATACTAGCAGACAATTTGCATTCCTCTGCACAAAGGTAGCGCATGGGACACTCTTGGACTTTCCAGCAATGACCCTAAGCACAAAGCCAAGTTGACCCTCCAGTGGTTACAGCAAAAAAAAGTAAAGGTTCTGGAGTGGCCATCAAAGTCTCCTGACCTTAATATCATTGAGTCACTCTGGGGAGCTCTTAAATGTGCAGTTCATGCAAGACGACCAAAGACTTTGCATGACCTGGAGGCATTTTTCCAAGACGAATGAGCAACTATACCACCTGCAAGAATTAGGGGCCTCATAGAGAACTATTACAAAAGACTGCACATTGTCATTGATGCTAAAAGGGGCAATACACAGTATTAAGAGCTAAGGGTATGCAGACTTTTGAACATGGGTCATTTCATTTTTTTCTTTGTTGCCATGTTCTGTTTTAAGATTGTGCCATTCTGTTATAACCTACAGTTGAATATGGACCCCATAAGAAATAGAAGAAAGGTATTTTACCTGCTCACTCATGTTTTCTTTAAAACGGTACATTTATTACAAATTCAATAATATATATATATATATAAAAATAATGTGCTGAGAGATTTATGAATGACTTCAGCACCATGATACAGCAATATTTGCCTTCTGTAAAATATGGCTAGTGTTATTTTAATCTTTAATCCTGTAAACAAAATACTATTATGCATGCAGTTTAGAGTTTTGTTGATCTTGGATAACAAATATTCATTGCTTAATTTATAAAAGTATCCTGTAAAATTCCCCCTAGAAAAGTGTAAGCCATGTCTTAGTAACAGTAATATATACAATGTTCACAGTAACTAGTACACTTTCCTTCTTTTGTATAAGTAAATTCATAACATAACATTTAGCTATGCACAAAATGCATATGCATGTTTGAGCAGGAGCATAAATACACTGTACATATTTGAACCAGGTTAGCAAATTTGCTGGAGTTTCATTCTATTCTTTCTTCCTGAGTTTTTCTTATTGGGGAAAACATACTGTTTTCCTATATTTAGACAAACAGAGATAGATTATGTGTCAAAATGTGTTTTTTTTTATTATTATTTTGGAAGAATAAGTGGAATAACGTATTTATAATCCACATAAGGCTAGTTTGTTATTGCATTTGGATCCCCAAAGATATATCCGATAAACTCAGATATTAAATGTGTCGTCTATTGCCCTATGATTATATTAGAACCAGACATGTTTGGATTCTTATATATTTTGGGCTACATAAGACTGTATTTAAAATGACTGTTTAAATTAGAGATGTGCAGCAAGCAAAAAGGTTTGTTTATAAAACCGAGTCTGACTTAGACAGATTTGATAGCTTGGACGCTGATTAGACTTATTTCCCGAGGCATAATCTCATGTCTTTGAGGTTTGTTTATTTTTAATGGTAATTCACTATGTAAGAAGTCCTAATTAGACACTTCAACCTGAGTTGCAGTATTCTTAAAATTAAAAGTATTACCATCTCCACTATGATAAAAGAGTAAAGTAAAACCGACACACAAACCTACAATACTCAATTTGGCCAACAGTTTGAGTCATTAATTACATATCATACACATAGGCCTGTTTATTTGACTATGAATTGATAGGAGTCACTATTTTTGAGTGTTGGTCCTATCACCAGTTCTGGGTTCCACATGTGCAAACTATTTGTCAGTTTTATTTTTTGTTTTTTTAACTTGATCAACATTGTTTATTGCATTTAAAAAAAAAAAATAATTAAATTTTTATTGTTTTCAAAAAGCAGTAAATATGGGGTACAGAAGGAAAGAAGGGAGGGGAGGGGCATCAAGTCCATTATGCGAATTGTCCCTGGTTTTCACACTTTAACACACTCCAAGGCCATCTGGCACAGGAATACACGATATACATCTTTATACTGTTATGTAGACATCTATTTTCTTACATTGTGATTGTCAATTACTATCTCACCCCAGTTCGTTCTCTTACAGACCTAGTTATTACATTACAATTCACCATGGGGATTATTGTCTTATATAGCTTTATGCTTCAGTACTCTTCCCTTAAGCTATATGTTTTGTCACGCAATGTAAGTCATGTTGTGGTATTTTGTGACCTCTTAGATGGTTCTGGGTGTGTGTGATTTAAAAAAAAAAATGTATTATTATTATTT
The DNA here is from genome assembly GCA_933207985.1 of Pelobates cultripes. NCBI lineage: Eukaryota > Metazoa > Chordata > Amphibia > Anura > Pelobatidae > Pelobates > Pelobates cultripes. The sequence goes on along the minus strand of OW240916.1, from coordinate 190,870,734 downwards.
TTTTTTTTACTAAGTCATTCTCCCGCCTGGGCAGGAGTTTGTGTGGTTACCCTCCCATTCCTCATGTTGGCGGGGGGGGGAGAGGTGTGGGTAAATTGTTGGTTATAGTTGGATTCACATTTTCTATGTTTGCTGTGTTTTCTAGCTCTATGTGGTCTAGTATATGTCGAGGTAACGATGGGCTGACATATCAGGGGGGATCCGATGATGGATGCCCTAGATGGGTTGTGTGAGTGCATCAGTGTCACAAATATTTATTTTTGTCATTGTTTTTTCTTCTGTCGACTATTATTCTTTCTATTGAGCCTTTCAGCTGCTCCACCTCTTTCTCATTGGTCAGAAATTATTTCTTCATCTATCTTTTTTAGGTTTGGGACGTCCTAGGAAGGCAATCCACGGTTCCCACGACTGTTCAGTTTTTTAGGCTGATTCATAGGAATCTGCGGAGAACACTTCATATCTATAGTACTGGTATATCTTGTCAGACAGCTCTTTATTTGAGGGGCAGTAAGTGGTTTTCTAGTGTCTTGCCAGAAGGTTCCTTGCTGCTAAAATGACAATTGAGATTCCTTTTTTCATTGCAGTCTTCCATGTGTTTGGGAATAGCATCAGGAGGACCACTCGTGGAGTGAGAGGCTGGGTATTGGGTGATATCTTTGTTACAATCATTTGTACTTGTTTCCATATGGGTCTGATTTCACTGCACTCCCACCATAGGTGCATCATTGTTCCTGTATGGGATCCGCATCTCCAAAAATTGGGGTTTGCGCCCGGGTAAATTTGCTGTAATCTTTGTGGGGTAAGGTACCATCGGTATATTATCTTTTTGTGAAAAACAGGTTGTGAGGCCCTTTAGTGCATTAAGTGATCCCAACCAGTCTCCATCTGTGAGTCCAGATATGCCTTCTTGTTCCCATTGGGTCACGTATTTGACGGATTGGGGTGTTGGGGTGTCTAAAAGAGTTTTATAACATAGGGATAAGGATTTAGATTTAGTAGGAGCCAAATTACATCTTTCAATAAGGGCCAGTGCATAAGACTCTTGTGGTTTAGGTGCCAATTTCTGGAAGGTTACTTTGTCTTGTATGATACTTTTTAGTTGGAGGTACTGGAAGATGAGAGAGTTAGGTAAATTATATTTTTCTTGTAGTACCGGGAAAGCCAAAATGTTAGTCTCTAATGCGTTTGATGCCAAAGGTTTGAGCGACAGCCATTGCGATACTTCTTCAATCACCTCCACGGGGGCATATGCGCAATATTTCCCTTTTTCCATTCTAGTAGCTAGCAATTTGTCCCACACCTTTATCGTTAATTTTGTGGTAGGGTATAGTGGCAACCTTTTTGTTCGGAAGGTGTTCGGTGACCACATTATGTTCAATAGGGAACGTGTAAGTACTTTGTCTCTCTCCATATCGACCCATTGGAAGGTGTGCTGAGGGGCGTGTAAGCGTATTGCAGACTCAAGAATGGCTGCTTCGTAGTAAGTTATTGCTTTCGGGAAACCTAAGACCCCTTCTGCTTGAGTGGTTTGGAGTAGTGAGATGGGCAATCAAGGTTTTGTGCCACCCCATACAAATCTGTTTAAGGTTGTTTGCAGCAATTATAAAAACATGGTGGGATTTGCAGAGGTAGCATTCGAAATACAAGATTTTTGGTAGCAACACCATTTTGATTGTGTGAAGCCTGCCCAACCAGGACAGCTGAACCTGCTTCCATCTCTGGAAATTTGAGTTGCATGTGTGTTGTAGCGGTCCATAGTTGAGGGACACCATTGTAGGCATGTGTAGGGCTAGCTTCACCCCCAAATATGTGATGTGTTTCTGCCTCCAGTCAAACTGGAACGTGAGGCGTAACTGTTGTACACGTTGTGTGGGTATGTGTATCGGTAGAGCTTGTGTTTTAGTAGTATTTATCTTGTAGTAAGATATGAGTCTGTATTCGTGTAATTCGTGTAATAAGGTCATAAGTCACGGTAAGGATGTCTCCGGTTTACTCAGGGATAGTAGGACGTTGTCAGCAAAAATGGTCATTCAGTAGTTAGTGCCCTTAATTTGGATGCCTGTAATGAGTGGGTCCTGTCTCATTTTTTCGGCTAATGGCTCTAATGCTAGTATGTAAAGGAGGGGGGATAGGGGGCACCCCTATCGGGTTCCGTTGGTGAGGGTGATTAAGGAGGATTATAGGTCTGAAATGTCGCAATTAAGGAGGGTTATAGATCTGAAATGTGCACATTGGGTGGGAGGTTTCCCCGGTTTTGGTAGTGTAGATATATGTGCTTTCAACATATCTGCGTGCATGATGCCTGTCTGAAAGTAGCGGTTAAATAAGTTGGCCATATAGGGCGCTAGGATATGTTTAAAAGTATGGTAATAAAAATTGGTGAACCCGTCGGGTCAGGGCGATTTATGATTCGGCAATTGTTTGATTGTATCTTTAATTTCCTGGGGTTGAAACGGTTGTGTCAGTATGTGACATTCCTCTGACGTGAGGGTAGGTAAATTTATATCCTGGAGGAATTTATCTATCTCTACTTGGTTAGGTGGGTGCGAATCCTTATTGTGAGCTAGGATATATAGGTCGCTGTAGTATCTACCGAATTCCTCCACTACTTCTTGTGTGTTAGTGAGTTTTTGTCCTTCTTTGTCGTGGATAAATGCTATTTTAGATGTCAATGTTCGCGATTTTAATTGAGTCGCCAGAATTTTGCCAGCTTTATTTCCTTCCTTAAAGAATTTATGTTTCATTTTTGTTAGTAGGTATGTTGTTTTGGCTAACTCCATGTCTCAGTTTTGTTTGTAGGTGGAGAATTTGTTTTGTGATAGTGTGTGATTTTTGTGAGCTCGTGATCGTGTCTGTGTAAACTTTCATTCGTTGATGTTTGTCACGGCTGGCTTGTTTGATAAGTTGGCTTCGGATGACTGCTTTATGAGCTTGCCATAATGTACATACATCAATGTCTCCCGTGGCGTTAGTGGCAAGGTATGCTTCCAATTGTTGACTTGGGCGACAAAGGTATGGTCTATAACTAGTGAGTCATTAAGACGCCAAGTCCTGTTACCCATAACCGGATATTGTGTTAATATTGATATTGTAATAGGGGCATGGTCGGGCCAGGAAATGACTCCTATATCTGCTCCGGTGATTTGTGCTGTCTGGGTCGTTGGGATGAGAAAGCGGTCGATTCTTGAATATGTATCATGTACCAGGGAGTGGTGGGTATAATCTCTTTCCAGGGGATGTAAGGACCTCCATATATTAGTGTATCCATTGGTGAGGAGAGTGTTTTTTATCAGCGGTGCTGCGCGTTGTCTCCGGTGAATCGTTTTTTGTGTCACTTGAGACGATGAGGTGGTGTCTAATGTTGGGTCTATGAGGAAATTGGTATCCCCCCAAATTAGGATTTCTCCATATTTATGTGCATTAGTAAGGGTTAAAACATGGTCCAAAAAAGTATGCTGGTTATTGTGCGGGCCATATAGGTTGACTAGGGTGTAGTTAGCGTAGTTAATTATACATTGTAAGATCACCCTTTTTTGTTGCTCACTTTTTTGATTAACTGGAAGGAGACTTCGTTGCTTGTGAGGATTGTAACTCCCCTTTTCTTTTTCCTGTATGTGGGAAATATGTGGATGCGAATTTGGGTTGGTGTGCCGTTTGAAAATGCGTCTCTTGATAGAATGCAACATGTGCTTTAAGTTGTTTGGCTTCTTGGAGTGCCATTCATCTTTTATGGGGGGAGTTGAGACCTTTAGTATTTAGAGAAAAAATATTAAGTGCCATAGTAAAGAACCATATGGGTACCTGTATGTCTCTGGTGTATTAGATGGGTCTCAATTTGTGATTGAAGCTGGAACGGTTGTGGATGCACATGTAAATTAGTTTCAGAAGCCTGTAAAGTGTGCAAGATCATGTCTTGTTGACTGTGTGGGGACTTGATGGGGAAGAGAACCGGGTGGAAGGGGGAACAAATAACCTGGGTAAAACTATATACAGTAGTATGGTCGCCCTGGTGGGATCGAAATGTCATAGTGACAATTGGGCATTGAAGCCCGTGGGGGGAGAGAGTCGTTATGCAGTCCCTCTAAAGGGTGACTCGTAATTCTGGGGGGGATTGGCTGCTGAATTCGTGTCTTTCTTTCTGTGAGGGGGTGAGGGGGTGAATCTGATCTTGTGATTCATTGCATGTATAGTAGGTTAAGTGCTGCCTTACAGTGCATAATAGCAAAACACAGCTAGTACATCTAAGCACATTACAGTAGTATTGTAAACATTTCCCCAACCTTCCCCCCTCCCCTTTGTTTTTGTTATTTTGTTAAAAAAAAACATTTTTATTGTTTTATAACGTTTGTGGGTTGTAGGGAAGTTATGTCATGGTATGCTTTTTGCTCGCATCATTTAAATATTGTGCAGGATGTATATTTGGGGGTATCAGCATCGGACTTTTATAGCTCAGTTGTTGGGGGGTGATAGTTCTCTTGATTTTTAATGGTACCGGGCATTTAAAGATAAGAACTCCCGCGGTCTATGCCACAATGTGTCATGGCTACTGTGGTCAGTTCATATGCATTAAAGATGGGATTTATACCTTCAATGTAGTGTATAAGAAAAGAAATATAACAAACGACCAAAAAAAAACCCAATGAAGTATCCATCAATATATGACTTAATAAAGTGATTACATACCATGTCACCTAACGTTAAACTGTTCCCGCAGTGGGGAATTGTGGGCTACAATGTCTCCCTCCGGGCTGGGGGAGGGGGGTAGCTGCCCAATGGATGCATTTTAATGAGCCTATGTTTCCTTGTGCAGTTTGTTAAGGCTGCACCGAGATCAGTGAAATGGGTTTGAGAACTGCCCATTGTACTCCCCTTTCCCTATATCACATACATAACAATAACATAACGAGTAAATGATAATTAACAGTCAGGTTGGAGTAGCGAACATTACAAGTTCTCTGGGCCCCAGGTGAAGTTAGTATTAGGGAAACCCTGCAGAAACAATGTGAGTGGGTCACTTAGCTGTGGCTGAGGTCTTCCAGTCATGGATAAGTTTTGTTGGTGAGATAATAGCTTGAGGCTCGGTAGTGCCTCTAGGTTCAATGTCTTCTATTTGGATGTTCCACGAGGCCAGGGTTTTCTTCCCTTCTTCCGGAGTGAGCAGGTGATGTTTGGCTCCATTGTGTCGGACGATAAGCCTCGTTGGGAAACCCCACTTGTATGATACTTCAGCCTCTCTCAGGGCTTTAGTAATTTGTTGGAATGATTTCCTCATCGCTAGTGTCGTGGCCGAGAGGTCTGTAAACAGCTGGATCTTTTTATAGTTGTCTGAGAGTGTTGGTTGGCGTCTTGATGCCTACATTATTGTTTCATTAGTAGTATAATAATGCAGTCTGGTGATCGTGTCTCGCGGTATGGAGGCCAGGAGGTGTTTAGGCCTGGGTAGTCGGTGGATCCTCTCTAGGAGTAATGCCTCTTCTTGAAGGTCTGGTGCTAATAGGTGGAACAATTCTTTAGCATAAGTGCCCAGATATTTAGGGCTGATATCGTCAGGGATACCGCGCATGCGGATGTTGTTCCGTCGGTCTCTATCCTCATGGTCCGCCAACTTTGTGATGACTGAAGTTAATTTTGCGTCCATAGCTTCACAGGCCATGGCCACGTTGTTGTGTGCTGAGATAATCTCTTCTGTTTTGTTTTCCAGGTAGTCTGTACGTTCACCTATCTCTCAGTACTAAAGGAACACACCAAGCACCATAACCACTACAGCCTGCTTTAGAGATCATGAAGCCATAAGTGCCCTAGCACCATCCTAGCATACTCGGTGGAATTTAAAGAAGCTCTTGCAGTTTCCAAGGCCAACAAGATATTGTTCTCATGCAAAGAAGGGTATTCATTTAGGGGGAAAAAAACTATAATCTTGCCTTTATTAATTAATGGGAATTCCTGATTAAGTGTTGCAGTTTTGGGCATCTTTTTTTAAAGAAGGGTGTTATAGAAGTCAACAGAGTACAGAGGTAACCTAGAAAATAAATTAGGTGTATAAGGGATTTGAGGTAGAAAGAAAACCTAGAAAAAAATATGACATTGGGAATCTGATAAGTTCATAAAAAGATTTACAGAGCAAGTTGAAACAGTTATCTGGTAATATATATTTATAAATATGACTGTACAAATGACAGCCCAATGTGCAATCCAAAAACTTTCATCTAAACTAATTATCTTTAATGTGTATAGTCCCCTTTTGTGAAGAAATGTTACCAAATGCCTTATTAAAAAAAAAAAAAAATAGAGCACACTCACTACAGTGTACAAATTCACTTTCCTGAGTGAGTTTCCCTCCAGCAATTTATCAGTCTACTGTGGTGAAGATACTTCCTAAACTAATTAACTGTGGAGGAGGTGTCACTGATTTCCCAGTTGAGATATCATGCTGGAGATCTAAGGAGACTTTAAGATTACCTCCTACAACTAATCAATTTTCCTAAAAAGCAGTTAAAAATGTATTGGAAAATAAAAGAAAGTTGCCTTGGGCACAGTTGGATAAGCACAGGTTAGTGAACTGGCTAATTATAGAACCTTCCACAAAGACATACATGCTAGACTTTTGCACACCCAAAAAAATCACTTAGTCAAAAAAAAAAATTGAGTTTGGATAAACCAAATTTAGTTCATATGGCATTTTGGTTAATTTGAATTGCATGTATGTGATTGTTTTGGACAAAGTAATTTGGATGAATCAAAACTTTGACCATCTAAAAATGCATTAGAAGACCCTCTTTCCTCTTGATATACACATTCCAGAATTATCAAACAAAGAGAGCCATGTGACCTATTGATACTATTTGTTACTTATGCTCAATCCAGACACTCACATCTAATTGGTGTCTATCCTGAAGAACAGACTAACAGTTCGGAGAAAGACTTATGTTTTATTATAGTATTTATTATTATCAGAATCTACACAATTGCTAGCAAATCTATAGATTAAATTGTGTGCTCTCTTAAGAGAGCATATGTTGTAGGTACTGTGACCGGTACCCTTTAAAATATATACACACCTATGTTAATATACATGCATATATGTGTATAAATGCACATAAATGGTCTCAGGAAATCACATATATGAAGTAAAACTAGTTAACTTTATATATACCTCAAAGTAACAATTTAAGTAATGTGTGCAATCCTTGACACACACAGATTGACCCATAAAGACATGCACACTGACTTATATAGACACACATTAACCCATGCACACACTTATTAACCCTCACAGACTGACCCATATATGCAAACATGCACAGTAATCCATATAGGCACATACTGACTTAAACACTGACCCATACACACAGACACTCACTGACACACACTGACAAATTGACCAATTCACTCTCAAACTAACCCAGGTACACACATACAGATTGATCCATATGCACACACATACTCACTGACCCATATACATACTTACTGACACACACTGACCCATACACACACAGACTCATGCATATGGACATACACACAAACACTGACACTTACACACATTCACTGACACTGTAATACTCCTAATGTAAGGACTCCCCAGCAAAGGAGACAAGGTGTTGACTTTTAGAGATTGGTCAATGTGGTCAGAATCACTATTTAATAAAAATGTTATTTAGTCTATACTACTTTCATCCAGATAATTTTAGAAACCAGTAAATAGTCTAGATTTTTTTTTTAATTTGGTAGAGCTTGATTATGAACTAGACATGCTAGACCCATGTGTAATCGTTAACTATATTGGGGGGACCCAACGATTGTCTCAAAATTGAGTAAGTGTTTGAAGAAGTCCTATAAGCATTGAACAGCTGGGGTGTGGTTGCCAGGTAACCTGGGCATGCCTAAGGATCTGCTAAGGATCTGCTTTTGGGGCTGTCCTGGCAAGAATAGGTTGGTTGGTACATTGAAGCTGCAGTACACTTTTATCCATGAAGGCTGCAGGGAGCACTTTCTACAATGCACCCACTCCTACACATACACAGATCTGCATTAGGACCAGTCATAGACTTTGGCCAAGAAAACCTAAATTACATATTTTAAACCCAATGGTTTTCAAGGGTCCACTCTAGCCCAGGTCAACCCTTTCTTGATTCCCCTTGTTATGTAATTGGGACAAATTCCTCATCGTAAAGTTCAAATGCACACACTAATATCTGCCCTCCCAGTCCTTGATTGTAGCTTTACATTGAGATGGAATGTCAGGGTTGGGGCCTTAGCTGAGCTGGTTTTGGAAGCAAGTGAGTTAATGGGTGTCTGGTGGACTGGGTGTGTTGTCATCATGGTATCAGGCAGGTAAAGGTGTGTATGGTGCTTGTAAGCTAGAAATGCAGTTTTCCCTATGTTGTGGTTAATTTTCATGTTGATTCGCTAAACTTAAAGGGATACTCTTTTGCCAAATGCAAAATAAATAATCATTTAGTAGTTATTCGCCTAATGAAATCATGCATGCATTTAATTATTATTTTTTCTTCACTGAGGGTCTAAAAAAAAAATATCTAAAAACAACTGAAGTCTTTGCAAGGTCTCCTCTTTCAACCCAGCTCAGACTTTCTATTGTTGTCCAATTACAGACTTCACAATGCAGCTCAATGAGAAGTCCTTGCAAAGCAGGTGCTTTGAGCAATTGCCTGCCGTTTGAGTTTAGCTCCACTGAGCTAAACATATAGGACCTGTTGTCTGATTGACAATCATTGACAGCTGATTGACAAGATTAATTTATAAAAGTGCCTATTTCTATTGAAATCTACACTTTTTGTAAAATAAGAGGACACACAGCTTGCTGAAGTGCTTTGAGATTCTGGAGTGTCTCTTTAACCCCTTAAGGACCAAACTTCAGGAATAAAAGGGAATCATGACATGTCACACATGTCATGTGTCCTTAATGTTAAAGTACACCATCTAACTTTGAAATGTAATAATGAGATAATTTTTACTTCTTCATTATTCATTCAACATTTGGACATCTTGAGCAGACAGTCTTCAACGAGTGACGTATAGATTGATTGAGTCACAAATGAATTATTGCTAACTTTTTATTCACCACCAAATTGACAGAGTAGCACTACGAGAGTGAGCGATAATTCAGATATTCTTATTTGAAGTGGCCAAATCAAATATACTAAAGGTCATCCATCCACTGTAGAAATGAGGATGGATGATGAGGAAGTTAGATTTACTTATTATGACTTATTTAATCATTTTTTTACAAAAACATACAAATAATTACTGCACCCGCAGCCTCATAGGACTATACCCAGTTTTAATAAGCTGAAATAGTTACAGGGCTTGAAATGTTCCTTTGAGCTACTCTTGTAATGGTAGAAACAAATTTAGAAAGATGATTGTACTTTTAAGCAAAATGGCCTCCATGGAGATGTCAGGGTTGCTTCTAGTGTCACCACTGCAAACTGCAGTGTTTGAAGCTGCATAAAAGAAACCTATTGAAATAGTATCCTGTGAACTGTATAGCTTGTATTTATCTAATAAACATTTGATTCCTCTATTTTTTGTTATTATAAAACAAACATTAAATGCAACAGACCGTGGTATCAGTTACTCCTGCAGATTTGTGCTGCCTTGTTTAACTTGGTGGTCAATTAGAACCACATCTGTAAAAATCACCTGAATGTTATCTTGTAGGTTTTAACATCTTTAACATCTTTAGGCACTGAGAAGGCTAAATTATGGTTTTACATGTCCCAGCTTCTACACTGAGAACTAAACATTTTAGTTTCACAGTGCTTTTATTAACTGTGCAAATTTAGCAGAAACATTAAATAATATAATCATAATGTGCCACTACACCACTTAACAGTATTACTATAACATCATGTAAGCACATGGACCTTTTGGAACTCAACAATTTATGTTCAAAGGTAAACCATGAATCCATTTTGCAAGGTTTGAATTACATTCTGGGCCTGCTTTCAGGCAGGCTTGAAAAATAGGAAAACCTCAAACAATCATTTTTAAAGAACATATCGTTATGAGGTTCTGTGCAAGAATGTTTTGTTAAAATCAAGGCAATTACAAAAACAAAATGTTTCTTCCAGACCTTAATTTTCCATTACATGAAAAATTTATGCTGAAGCACTTAAATTATTTAATCTAAAGCATATTGTAATCCTACCAATGTTTTTCCAAATGATAAACTCAAGGGTCCTGCATTAGTGATTCATTTCTAATCGTAAAAGGATCTTACCATGATGTCACCCATAAATGCAGTACAATTAAATTGTGTTATGTGGAACAATGATGTTAGTAACTGTGTTTGCATTATTAGCATAAAAATAATAATAAAAAGATCTTGAGTTGACAGTGGAAACTGGTCTAGCTTTTTATTTGTTTCACAGTTTTGGAACTTTGGTAGAAGAAACATAGTTTTGGATGAAATAAAATGTTTGATTGAAAATATCTATTTCAACACAAGATAAATGTCAGGATGAATATTTTGTATTTTTACTTAATTTGTTCCATTTCATAAGAAGATAATTCTTTTTTTTCCCTTCAACTTGCTAATGCCACTATTTGAACAATAATATTTATTTGAAGGCTACCAAAGTACCATCACCAATTTTTTTATTTAGATGCGACAAGTTAATTTCATTTCATTTTCTGTATTTATTTGAAGTTCATACTTATTAGCACGGGTACAACTTCTCACCCAATTTAAAAGGTCCCCCTTCAATTAAAACATAATCACATACAAACTGATACAGTTGATAGAACTTTTGAAAACGATTTAAAACACAAACTGATACAGTTGGTAGAACCTTTATTTAAGGTTATATGGACCACATTTAAAAAAATGTATTTTAAAGAATACACAAATAAAGCACATTTAGGATATGCTCATGATTTTTTTAGACAAGTATATCACATTTCCCAAACTGCATGGGGTTTCATGTTGTCTATACATTATTCTTTATAATGAACAGTTTGTTTCTCAGGGTATTTATCTGACATTGGTAAGTATCACACTGCAGGGCAGCAGTTGTATATTCAGCTGCCTCTATTTCATAAGCCTACAATTCAGCAATCTTCTGATAAAAAATGTATGGGAGAGTAGTTGTGGAGATAGAAAAAGCAGGAATTCCCAGTACTTCTATCAGCACATCACTAAAAAGAGAAATCTATATTTATCTGTGGTAGCTGAAGAAGTGTAACACCTACCAGTCATCAACAAACCAGATCATATATGTACCAGTGCTGACCTGGAATTAAATGATCCATAACCCTAGCCTCTATGGTATGTAAAAAAATACATAAGGCTGAAGTGTATTAGGGGGAATAATGTTATTTTGTGATTCTAGACACATTCATTAGAGTAATGCGGGGCAACTCTTTGCTGCCGTGAGCATGAAGTAAAGAAGGGAGTGCTTCAGTCTAGATACAGGTATCTCCAACCTTAGCAGCTAAAGGCTATCTATTTTGTATGGGCGATGTGTCTCTGAAACAACAGTGATTGCGTGTCTTATTTGTGTCCAATAGCCGGCCACCCACTTCCACCATATATGCTTGAGATCCCTTTTCTTGTGTCTGCATCTCCAACAGAGAGGTGACGATTCACGGTGACTTCGGTTAAGGTCTGCTGGTATCATATACCACCCTGACAATAATATGTAGTTAGGCATGTAAAGCAACACTAGAGTGTGAGTGGAAGACTATTTGGAAAATTGCATTCCATTCCCTTTCCCCCATAAAGTGTCCCAACAGGTTTTCCCATTTCCGTACGGAGGTGAGGACATAGTAGCAGTTGGAGCAGTTTTAGGCATTTGGATGTGGGTTTAACGGTCGAGGTTGTTCTAGAACACGTCTTTTCAAATTCTCTGTCATCCAATGTGCCATTGCCGGGATACTGAGGGTGTTTATAAAGTGCTTCAGTTGGAAAACTATAAATGACTGCTTTGGGGTTGGAGAGGTGTAAGAAATTGTATTTAATTACAACACTGTAACATCATTATTCGGTAAATTATCTTTCTAAGGTTTTTTCTGTCCAACCAAAATGTTTGTATTTGTTTCCCTTAATAATGTACTATCTATGCATGCTGAAATTAAATATACACTTAACATTACTTTTAAGGGCCCTCAAGCTACTCAGTGGTTAATGTAAATATGTGTAAACAAACTAAACTTTTATACAATATATTTCTACTGTCTGTATGTTCCCTTAGTAAACCATACAAATAATCTAGGCATATGTTATTTAATTCAATTCCTTTATATCTTCACTCTCATATATTTTCCCACTGGGTCACTATTTTTTTTTATTAATGTGTATAAGTAGCTAAAATGTCATAGTATAAATTAATATCTGTCACGGTTCTTACAGTGACATCCAGATGGCCAGACGTGGTTGTGCCAGAAGTGCCCAACAGGGGATTTGAACCTGGGTAATTTGTGGTCCTCGGCCTGCTATCTACCTTTGAGTTTGCAGTCCTTGGAAATATTTCTAGTCCTGTTCATCCTTGCTTGTCTGCAGCAAGCAAGGATGGAATTTGTCAATTGCTGTGCTTCACTTGACTCTGATCAGTCATCAGCAGGGTATCTAAATACAGCCTCGCCCTGGGAGCGTTATCAATCTTTGATCCTGTTGTGTGTGTTTATTCCCTGTTTCCAGTCTCTTGATCTTCAACTCCATATTAACCCTGGCTTCTGACTTTGTTAATCCTGACCTCTGGCATCCTTTGACCTTGACTATCCTGCTGTTTATGTCCTTGTCAGTACTGCATAGGAATCCTTTCCTGCACAGCCCCCGTCCAGGTGGCTTCTTATCTGGTCACCTTGGACTGTGTCTATCTGCAAGGGTGAGCATACATAAACATTCCTCATCTAGCTTATATTTATAATAAAAATAATACATCCATGTGATATTGCAGGAACAGTCCTAGAAAATTATGTTTTGTTGGCACACTATGACAGTGAAATTATTCGATATGCATAAAACCACAACTGACCTATGTTGGAGACTGTGCAGGAACATGTGTAGGGCTGCCCACAGGTGATAGTATTTTGGGAAAAAGTAAGAGACCTTGTCTCCCAGATCTTGCACAAGCCAATAGAACGAGATCCTTGGACCTTTCTATTGTCTAAACCTATAGATAATTGGACCAGAGCAGAACAGACTCTATTCAACAAAATCACATTAGCAGCCACAAGGTCCCTTACCCAAACATGGCTTCAGCCAACCATACCCCCTATATCCACAATGCTCTTCAAACTGAAAGACAACTATATAATTGATAAACTGACTGCTCAGGTGAGGGGGACCATCAAATCCTTTGTAAATGTATGGGAACCCTGGGAAGAATACTCTGAGATGAACTAGGGGTGGCGGAGGAGAGAATGGGAACACTTTCCTGGGATCAGATGATGTCACAGCTCCCCCGCCTTCCTGTCCTATCCGATCTACAATCTCCTCTACCCCCTCCCCTCACTGAACACCATCTCTTCATCTCTTGACACTTTTCTCTACTCTTTCTGCATTTCTTTATCTTTCTATCCTATCTATTTTCTCCAAAATGTAAACATTTCTTGGTGAGTGAGACCAATCTTACTACCCTCTACATAAAAATAGTTGATGGCTTGTTTTTGTTTCTATAGTAAAGCAGACGGTTAAGCCTTGCTACGTTGGGGATATCTGAAATGTATCGTAATTCTCTCTACTACACTGAATCTGTTAAGTTTATGATTACCTTTGTCAGTTAACTGATGTACTCTGTGTCATCAGTATTGTACTACCATGGCAACAATGATTTTTTTTACAATGTACACAACTTTAGTAACCAGCACTGTAATGTCCTAATATATCTTGTCGGCTATGTGAGTACATGTGTACTGTCTAAGTTGAAAATAAAGAATTGAAAAAAAAAAATACATCCAAAAAAGTACACATCCATAGACAGACAGGGAGATCAGTAGATTATTAATCTGAAAGTAGTTCTAAGCACCTTTTTGGTCTTATTAGAATAGATTTATGCTACCAGATTACATTATCAAGGAGCCAAATACAAAGCCTTGTCCATGAGATTTGAAATGGAAAAGCCTTGCTGTCAATGGCTGGGCATTGGTTTATTCTGATCTAAATCCATACAATGTCATAAAAAATGTGTTTATATATAGAGAGAGAGAGAAATTTAATAAAAGTAACAACGCTGCCTGCATAAATTAATATATGCCATCCTGGGAGCATTGTGAATATGTAATCGCTTAGAAGTGCTGCATGAGAGTTTATTTAAGAGACACTTCATACACCATAATAACCCATGCTCCTTATTCCTGTTCTTTTCTCAGCCATGAGCTTAGTCAGCATAATCACAGGGAGAAGATATGTACTTTTATACATGCAGTATTTGTCCTTTGAACAGATACACGTAAAGTCCTCACCACCTCCTAATGCAATTCTAATTAGGAACTTGTACCATGGCTTAGCTCAGGGTTCTCCAAAGTCTGGCCCTCCACATGCTGAACTGTAACTTCCAAGATTCTTTGGCTATTTCATTCAAAGAATCATGGGAGTTGTAGTTCAGCATCATCTGAAGGGTCAGAGTTTAAGGGACCCTGGCTTAGCTCACGAACCATCTCATCTATAGCTCTATTCATTAAAGAAACATGCACCAACTGTCAATAAAAAGTAAACGGCATTTGCATGAATAGGACTGCTAATAAATTATCCCATAAACTCTATGCTTGAGCAGGTTTAGGCAATATGATCAGCTCCCCAACTGAGCAGAATGTGATTTCCAGGATGGGTTTAAAGATTGTCACCTACTTCCTGGTCAAAGTTCATTGCAGCTGATGCACAATCTAGGATATACACAATGAATACAGAAAGTTTCATTGATTGGACAAACCAAATTCTGCTAGGCAATAATTTGTTCTAAATTTGTATGAAACAACTTGATTCACTAATAAAATTTGGAAAACTCAAATACATATTTTACCTTGTACCCAAGGTAGTAAGTAAGTTAAAATGTAGTAAGTGGTTAAATATGGCCACAAAGAGGAACATAACTCCCTGGCACTTCCTACTTCCTAATTGGGAACGGGGTGGATCTGGTCAAGTATCCTCGACCCCAACATTACAACCAAGCCCTATGCAAGGCTGAAAAATTGTCCATTTAAACTTTAAATGGAAAAAAGCAGGAATCCGTGCACAATTTTAATTTCATTTCATGTTTTCATATTTTTTCTTCATTTGCTTTTTGGATAAATGAATAAATGCACAAATCTATTTCATGATTAGTCTGTCTGTCTGTTGATCTATTTATCTATCTTTAAACTATGATGGAAAGTATTTTTTTTATTTAACAGAAAGTAAAAGATATTTTAGAGTATTTGTTGACTTTCTTTCACTGTATTCAACCATGAGTACTTTAAAAATCTACTTGTAGCAGCAGTCTGTTTTTCATTTGATTTCCAGTGTTTGTCCATTCTAGACTTGATTTTATTATCAATATGTGACACTTAATTTTGTCAGAAACCATTCATTATTTGACATTATGTAGAAAAGGAAACTTTTAAAAATGGAATACAGTATACCAAAAGGACAAAAATGTCCCTGTATGGCTGTTATTTGGGTAACAGCAACTTAGAAATGTTTTACATGTTTTGTATTCACTTGTAATATTTAAGACAACACTTTAATGGGCATATCACACTTATGTAAACTCATTAATGCAGTTAAGATGAAAAATTACAGATATATTTTTTTGAAACTTCTTAATTCTAAAATGTATTAATAATGTGGTAGCTTTCTTTACTCAAAAATTATACCTTCTTGGCAACTAAAGGAGAGCGTAGCAGAGTCAACTTTGTAAGGGTCATCATAGAATCTCTTTAGTGAAGGTTTTTGTGCAGAGTGCCAAAGTTGTATCCCCAATGTCTGGTGTTGGTGGTGATGGTAGTGATGAATCCAGTAATGAGAATTCTCTTTACCCCATCACATAGGACTTTTCCCTCTTTAACAGAAGCAACTCAACTATAGGTATGATGAGCCAGAGAAATTAAGAGTGGACAGACAGTAGCTAGTGTACACCCGCCTCCTGCATCTTCTTCAACATCTCCAAGTCCATCTGCATCAACTGCACCTGCTACCACTGGCACAAGCTGCCCACTCACTGTCAATGTTACAATCACCAACACCACGCTTCTACCACCTCTAATACCACCAACATCAACAATGCTAGTACTAGCACCATCAACATTTCCAATCAGCATTAACAACCAAGTAAGCCAGTGTGCAGGCTAGTGTTACATCAGCTTCCAATGACACCAATGCAAAACCACCTGCACCTTAATCAGACACAAGGTAAATGGCTAACAGATCACACCAACAGATCAAAGGTCAGTATTACTGAAGGAAGAAGCAGAAGAAGAAAATAATAGGGCAGGTCCACTGGTACTGTATCTGATTCTGTAACAACCTACACCAGTGCTACCTCCTCCACTACTACTTACAACTCTTAGGCAGCACAGTGGAGATGCTGAGGATAGTGACAGCTGTCAACAGAGGGAGATTGAACTTGGATAGTAAATAAAAAAAATAATGGAAAATTAAAAAGAAAAAAGTTCCTCTAGCTTCTATTGCCAGTTTCACTTACACCCACTTTAATTCTCTGTTTTTATTTCTAATAGACAGATTATTTAAATTGCAGTGTGCCACTGCCTGTGCTTTAGACATTGCAAGCTTCTTGCCTCAGTAATATACACACAGTGAACTCTGTCTACAGTGAGTGTGGGAGGCTTTTTTAAAAAAAAATTCTCATTGTAGAAACAAAAGTATCTGAAAAGTGGTGGTGGTTCATCCACCCCTATGGAAAAAATTGTGGTGGTGGTTCACCCACCCCTATAATTTTTTTTTATCTGACAACAGTTTCACTGTGCCAATTATATAGCTATAAATGTTTTAGTTAAACCCTAATATACAAATTGAAAAAAAACTTAAAAAGGTCTGTTTGGCCATACTCAACACTGATATGCAGTTTTTCTTTTTTTGTAACAGCTTACAAGTTTTGGATTTTTAAAGTTATTTAAATGATAACCTGAGGGTGTTTGAGCAGCTAATTAAAATCACTAAAATTATTTTTACCACCAGAACACATTTTAAGTGCCTTATAACATATTTTTAGTGACCGATATACGACTGCTTATTTTTTCACAACATAAATGAACCAAAATGATTTATCACTGACTTTTATGCTTAAACAGTATTCCCAAAATTATATGAACAGTCATTCTATCAGATTGTGATCATTTGAAAAGCTTATCCAAAAATATCTGAGTTCTTTATTATCACACTCCCTGTTTTACAGTCCACAGTACTATTTAATTCAAATGAAACTTTCTTTGCTGTTTATACTGATTAACCTATTTGTTTTTCATTGCTTGTATCTTAATTATATTGAAATGACACCAACTTTTAACAATTCCAATCTAAGATGCTTATTATTACCCAACAGGAATTTTTAACATCCTGTGATGATGTTAGAAGTTTTCTCAAAGTATCTCAGTTGATTGTTCTATGAATTTTATTGAATGTAATTATACCAACCTATTCTTCTAAGAAAATTACACAGACATCATGCAAGATCCTTGATGTATATTAAGTGGATCAGCAGCTGGGATGTTACCATGTGAACCTAACTAGAACATTTATTTTTCTCTTCAGGGTGGTTAATTATCTTAATTACTTGTATTATCTTCGAAGATCCAAAATTACTTATTTCTCCTTGTGTTGCCAAAAGGCTCATTGTATTTTTTTCCATTCATCTCATTCTCAACGACGGTAAAAATATGAGTATATATTGGGTATGTATATTTAAGTACAAATATAAATAAATATTATATAAGATACATTTAATCTTGCATTTTTGTTTTATTTATTTTTACATTTGGATTTTGCTAAAGGTACATTTAAAAAAACAACTTGATATTCATTGTAACTTAATGTGCAAAATGAAGTTTGTAAAATTAACGAATTACATTATTTTACCAGCCAGCCGCTGCTTGCCTTAAATACTTTTGCTAATGTCATTGAGTAGTACCAGCAACCAACTGCAACATTTCACCAGTAGCAACAGGGAGTTACCAACAACCACTATTGAAAACAAGATACTAAATAGCGACTAACGGTTCCTTATGGCAGCCACCAATTGTTGCATAGTGACTGGTTTCTGACTCCCTAATATCCTATAGAAAAAATAGATGTTAGCTATGTTGTGTTATATGGAAACCCATGTTAAAGGGACTCTCCAGTGCCAGGAAAACATGCATGCGAATTAGACCTCTCCATAGGAAAGCATGGAAAATGCATGCTTTTCAATGCTTTCCTTTGGGGATTTTAGCAACGCTGGAGGTCCTCAAACAGCGTGAAGATGTCCAGTGATGGTATAGCACAGATAATCTGTGCTATGATCCCAGAAGTGCCCTCTATTGGCTGTCTAGTAGACAGCCACTAGGGGAGGACTTAACCCTGCAAGGTAATTATTGCAGTTTATGAAAACTGCAATACTTACAGTTGCAGGGTTAAGGGTAGTGGGAGTTGGCACCCAGACCACTCCAATGGGCAGAAGTGGTCTGGGTGCCTGGAGTGTCCCTTTAAAGCATATTAAAGGACATACATAATATAAAAATAAACATACTTTTTTACTTATATAAAATATGTGTCATTTAAATTAGCAATTTACATAGCACATATGAAACTCAAATGTTTAATATATATGTTTCTGGCACAGCACAATATCACAGTTTAATATATTGCATACACTGTTGTTATCCTGCTAAAGCCAATCACAGAGTTGTTATGGTAATAATTTACACAGCACATGTTTCTGTGCTTTACCTGCAAGTGGCTAATTTGTGAGTGTCAAAAATGGGTCGCAAGAGAATACTGAGGACGGGCAGCAGCTGAAATATCCTGCCCTTCGGTCGGTCCCCGCTCAGTTCTCAAGCTGATTTTTGCTCATCTTGTGCCATTACAGAGAGAACATATCTGAAGCATATCAGACTGGTCCCACCCATACGGGCAGTGCAGATCCGAAATGTCAGCTTGAGAACTGAGCGGGGACCGACCGAAGAGCAGGCTATTTCAGCTGCTGCCCGTTCTCAGTAATCTCTTACGACCCATTTTTGACTCTCCACAAGTTTAAAGGGATAATCCAGACGTGGACCCCTTGCTCACAGTGCCTAGGGAGATATCAGCTATGCCATACTGATGATTCCTAACAAGGCTGAAACGATCGTCTGGGGTTGCTGTATCTCTCGTGCAGAGAGAACTTGCTGGCATTTCGGATCTGGACTGCCCGTATGGGTGGGACCAGTCTGATATGCTTCAGATATGTTCTCTCTGTAATGGCACAAGATGAGCAAAAATCAGCTTAAGAACTGAGCTGGGACCGACCGAAGGGCAGGCTATTTCAGCTGCTGCCCGTCCTCAGTATTCTCTTGCGACCCATTTTTGACTCTCCGCTAATTTGTGAGTGGTCAATATCTTTGCAAGTAGCCATTATTGGTGGTTAGCCAATAAAAAAATAGTGGCAACGTGGGAAACCAGTCTTTGGTGGCTTTTGTTAATATCTACAATTTACAGTAACAATTTACCAACAAGATTGAAAATGAGCCACTTGTGTTACCATTTTGGCTTATCTAGGAATATATTCAGTAGAAAGTGAATTGTGCAATTATTTGCAATATTTAAAGGGGCACTATAGTCACTATAACCATTACAGCTTAATGTAGTGGTTCTAGTGTCTATAGCATATACCTGCAGGCTTCTAGTCCAGTGGTGCACAGTGTGCAGCAGCTACGTTAAGCCCTCCCTATAGGTGTGCACTGATTCAATGCACCTCTGTGAGGAGATTAGCCCGAACTATAATGGTAGAAATACATGTTTTTCATAACGCTATAGTGTTTCTTTAAGCCACAAATCGACTTAAGGCAAAAATATAGAACTTGAGGTAACATTATAGTAGAATAGGTACTGTGTACTCACCAATGTGTTGCTAATTACGTCATTTAAACTCATTGTAATACAGATTCTTTGTTGACAACACATCAAATCAATGTAATAAACTGGCAGAGGATGGTACAAAACTGCCTTATACATTCCAGGTCTCATACTACTGAAACCAATGAGCTATAAAACAGCCAAGATGATTAACTATGTGCATTTCTGCTGTGTTTTTACCAGCTAAACCTATCTCAATGAAATAAAGATAAACAATCCATAGTACAACTCGTGAAAATGTTTCACTAAAGCATTTCATATGTTATGTAGTAATATAGAACACCAAAGCAGTGCACATGGGAAAAATATAGAAGAAAACTGAAATAGAAAAAAAAGTGAAGTAAAATTACCACACTGTGTGTGAATGAAAACAATAAAACCCACCAACAGATATATGAATTACCAAGGAAACACATAGAAAAGTAAAATCCACCTATGCAGGATGGTGATTCCAGTAATAAATGAGCAACAGCCAATAGTGCCTCCATACACACATGTTCTGTGTTTATTAAAAAATAACTAGAGCATGGTCAGTAAGCTAGTTTCTCTAGTCTAGCTAGCTTCTTCAGGACAATCATTACTGGAATTAAGTTTCAATTAAGTCTGCCTCTGGTCATTTGTTGCCAGTATGCTGTGAGTTCTGAAGACTAATGTTCAATATGCACAGAATTGACATCCACATGGAACTCTTGTTCTGGGCTGACTAATAACATTATCAGAAGTGGTGTTATATCTATTGCTGCAAAGGGCTATATCTCTGTATGTTTAGCATATTATAGTGGAATGCTGAAATGCAAACTTCAAGCACCATGATTGCTTCAAATCACTAAAGTGATCATGATGCTCAAAGTAACCCTGTATGCTTGTTTCAACTAGAAATAGTTCTCTAATCTCAACACTAATACATTTAAACCAGCCAGGCTCATTAGCCACTGATTGGTATCCCTATACATAGAATAATATACACATCAATTATCAAGAGCTCAATGCTGAACTAAAATTTACACTGTGGCAAAATTACAGCAAAAATGCTGTGTGCTATCTTTGCCAACGTGTCAATCAGTCAAAGGTCCTGGCTGGAGCAAAATCATGAAAGCCATTTGCAAATTACTAAATTACATTGCAGTATTACAGACTAAGTAAAAGTCAGTTGTTTGAGAAGGCTTTCCCCAAGATTTTGGAGTGTTTTTGTGGGATGTTTTGCGAATGCATCCAGTAGAACATTTGTGAGGTCAGGCACTGATGTTAAATGAGAAGGCCTGGGTTGCAATCTCCATTCCAGTTCTGTAGCGTTAAACCCAACATGCAGAATGTAAATCCTCCAGAGAGGTAGAGAGAGAGAAAAGGTCCCTAACCCGTTCCTTAGAGTGGCCAGATAGAAAGAATAAATAAAAGGAAAAATAGGAATGTCAGAACAAGTGAAGGGATAGCAGAAAATAACAAAAATGAGAGTCATAGCCAAGTCAAGGGTACCAGAGAAACAGAGTAGTCAAGGCAAAGCCGGGTAAACACAAAAATACACAAACAAAGGTACGCTCTATTGGGACACTAGGAACCACAATAGGGCACTGTGCCTTTGGTTGAGTGTGTTTTTATAGGTTTGGTTGCATGTTTTGTGTAACCATGCCCCCAAAATGTGAGAGTTTATTGGTCTCCAGTGCATGGAGCCCCTCTGATTTTATGTCACACGGCTCGTGTACTTCACATCAGACAAAGGGGCAGGCACATAGCGGCCGGCCTCCAGGGGACTGTCTGGAACACTAGGATGCACTAAAGTGGCAGTCTGCTGGATCAGAGCAACTACTGAATTAAGTATAGGAGACTTCAAAAGTTTATCCCAAAAATGTTCGATGGGGTTGAGGTCAGATCTCTGTGTGAGCCAGTCAAGTTCTTCCACACCAAACTAATCCAACAATGTCTTTATGGACCTTGCTTTGTGCACTGGAGCACAGTGATACTGAAATCGAAAGGGGCCTTTCCCAAACTGAAAGCACAGCATTGTCCAAAATGTCTTGATATGCTAAAGCAT
The DNA here is from genome assembly GCA_933207985.1 of Pelobates cultripes. Classification (NCBI taxonomy): domain Eukaryota; kingdom Metazoa; phylum Chordata; class Amphibia; order Anura; family Pelobatidae; genus Pelobates; species Pelobates cultripes. The sequence goes on along the minus strand of OW240916.1, from coordinate 190,848,661 downwards.
TCTGATTTCCCTTATCTGGAATTAAGTGGCGTAGCCCAACCACTGAAAAACAGCCCCATAGCATTATGACTCCTCCACCAAACTTTACATGTGACGATGCAGTCAGGCAGGTAACATGCTCCTGTCATTCACCAAACCCATACTTGCCCATCAGACTGTCAAATGGAGAAATGTGATCTGTCACTTCAAGGAACACATTTCCATTGCTCCAGAGTCCAGTGGTGGCGTGATTTGCACCCCTCAATCTGATCTTTGGTATTGTAATTGGTGTGAGGCCTTCATGGAAACCCATTAAGTTTCTATGCTTATATTAATGACAGTGGAAGTTTGGAACTCTTCAGTTATGGAATCAGCAGAGCATTGGTGACCTCAGCACTTGGTGACCCCACTCTGATTTAAATGGACTTCCATTTTGTGGCTGGGTTGCTGCTATTTCTAAATGCTTCCACTTTCCAATAGCACCAATTACAGTTGACTGTGGAATATCTGGCTTAGTCTCTGCAGCTGAAATAAGGCTGAAAAAAACGGCTGAAAAAAAGACTAAGTCCCATCGCCGAATGGGACTTAGTCTCTGCAGCCGAAATAAGGCTGAAAAAAACGGCTGAAAAAAAGACTAAGTCCCATCGCCGAATGGGACTTAGTCTCTGCAGCTGAAATAAGGCTGAAAAAAACGGCTGAAAAAAAGACTAAGTCCCATCGCCGAATGGGACTTAGTCTCTGTAGCTGAAATAATTTCCCATTTACTGAACCAAGTGGGAAATAGCAAGGCAGGCACAAAGGGTTTGCACCAGGTCTGGGGACACAGGGGACACCGTCTTAAAGGGGCCGTGTCCCCAACAAGTCTGGGGACACGGCCTTAAAGGGGCAGTGTCCCAATCTTCCTGATGTCCCAAAAAAAGGTGTTTAAAGGGCCAGCACCAGTCACATAAAGAGTCCATAAGCCCCAATATGCCCACCGACAGTCTTAAAGGGCCATACACACCAATAAAAGTGCATACATTTTCACAATCTCCCAGGGGCCATAGTCATGCGGGAGGAGGCTGGCAAAGAGGCTTCTCCACAACCCAGGGAAACAGGGCAATTTGCCATTTAAAGGGCCTGTTACAAATAGCAGTTTGTAACAAGGTGTCAATCCATATCTGCCAAGTGACCCGATGTAGGGGAACAGTCCCTATTCTGCTCTGTGTCAGTGTGTATCAGGGATCCTTAGGACAGGTGTCAATCCATATCTGCCAAGTGACCCTATGTAGGGGACCAGTCTCTATTCTGCTCTGTGTCCGTGTGCATCAGGGGCTCTGAGGACAGGTGTCAATCCATATGTCAAGGTGTCAATATGTCATATGTCAGGTGTCAATCCATATTGATTGTGATTTAGGAATGTTAGGTGATTTCTGCCCTTTATGGATTAAAACCAGACTCTGTATCAACTGTGTAATTTTCCATGGGAGTTTTGCCATGGATCCCCCTCCGGCATGCCACAGTCCAGGTGTTAGTCCCTTGAAACAACTTTTCCATCCCTATTGTGGCCAGAAAGAGTCCCTGTGTGTTTTAAAATTCGCCTCCCCATTGAAGTCAATGGCGTTTCGGGCGGTTCGCCGGTTCGCGAACATCTGCGGAAGTTCGCGTTCGCCGTTCGCGAACCGAAAATTTCGGGTTCGCGACATCACTATTAAAGGTACGAGGGTCTCCACATTCTCAGTAAACATCTTGGGGGCCCACCTTAACCACAGCTGCAGGGACACTTTTGTCGTCATAAAGAAGTGGGTTTGTCAGGGTTGGGCTCTGGCTGGGATCCAGACCAGGTCTCTAAGGGAGTGGGGTGCACTGACAGCATTTTCCAGGTGATGCCATATTGGGCATTCTGAGGAGGAGAGGAGGTGCGCTGTCTGAGAGATTTGTTGCTAGATAATATTTGGTTACGTGGGGCACTCCTACACCCCCACTCCCATAGCTAGGCTGATGTTTTCCAGGGAGACCCTAGGTGGATTATTTTTCCATATGTGTGCATTTTTGGAGGTGCTGAAGCGTCCGGAGGCTATAAGTTGGTTTTCTAACAGGTAGGTCCCTAAAGAGAAAGAGGATTTGTGGTAGTATAATCATTTTTATGATGTTGATACGCCCTAACCAGGATGTATTTTTGTTGCCCCAGCTCTCCAGCAGCCTCTCCATTTTTGCTATGAGTTGTCCATGGTTGTGTTTTATTAGGTTTTGCTTAGAGGGTGCTAGTTGCGTTCTTTGATAGGAAAGGGTGTTTTTCCTCCATTCAAAGGGATAGAGTGTCCGTAGGGTCGTGAGTTGGGATCGGGGCATGTTTGTGGAGAGCACTTTCATCTTTGACACATTGTTTTTGTAATAGAAAACACGGCCGAAGTCATTTAATAGGTGCAAGAGAGCCGGAAGGGAGTCAGAGGGTCCTGTAAGGAAAAGGAGAATGTCTTTGGCAAATACTGCTATTTTTTGTGGGCCTAGTGGGGAGGGGACACCAGTGATATTGGGAGTCGCTTTGATCTTGTGGATTAGGGGCTCTAGTGCCAGGATAAAGATGAGGGGGAATTCGTTCGTTAGGGGGAATCGTGTGGAGATTAATCCTGAGCTCATGACTGTGGCTTGGGGTGCTGAGTAAAGGGAATGAAGCCCAGTCAGGAAATTGGGTGGAAAATTTAACTTGCGGAGGACCTCCTTCATATAGCCCCAGTGGAGCCTGTCGATCGCCTTCTCCGCATCTAAGGCCATCATTAGTCCCTGTGCTCATGAGTTCCATTATGTCAAGAGCTCATCTGGTGTTGTCCTCTACCTGGCGCCCGGGTACAAAACCCGACTGCTCAGGCGATACAAGTTGACAGAGTAGGTGGAAGATCCTGTTCACAAGGACCTTGGCGAACAGTTTTGTGTCAGCATTAAGAAGTGACATCCGGTGGTAGTTTGCACAGGAGTCTGTAGTTTTACCCGGTTTGGTAAGCGTTATAATGGTGGCCTCTAACATTTCCGGGGGCATGTTACCTGCCTCTAGGATGTGATTGAATAGGGCCGTGAGGTGGGGAAGTAATTGGTCCTCAAAGACCCTGTAGTAGTGCGTGGACAAGCCGTCCGGTCCTGGGGCCTTGTGTTTCGGGGGGTCATGTAGTGCTTTGGATATTTTGGCAGCTAAAATTGGGCGGGTCAATGTAGTGGCCTGTTCGCTGGAGAGTTGGGGAAGGTTCACTTCCTCTAGGAAGGTAACAATATCTTGGGGATGGGTTGGTACAGGGTGGAGTCTGCAGATAGATTATACAGCTTAGCATAGAACAAAGCAAATTAGTCTACTAAGGTTCATAAGCTTAGCACCTGTACTATCCCTGTCATATGGGATTTTCATCTTGGAGGTTCGTTCCCTGAGTTGAGAAGCTAGAAGCTTGCCTGCCCTATTCCCCTGTCTGTAGTAATTTGTTTTCATCTTTCAAATTGCCCGTTCTACTTGTTGCATTTGTAGGGCTTCTATGGTGGTCCTAAGGTTTTGTACCTCTTGCCTATGGGATTCATTAGGTGATGATTTATGTTGTATTTCAGCCAGCTTTAAGTCCTTGAGCAAGGACACGCTTGTTACAAACTGCTATTTGTAACTGGCCCTTTAAATGGCAAATTGCCCTGCTTCCCTGGGTTGTGGAAAAGCCTATTTGCCAGCCTCCTTCCACAGGACTATGGCCCCTGGGAGATGGTGAGAACCTATGCACTTTTGAGTGTGTATGGCCCTTTAAGATAGCCAGTGGGCATATTGGGGCTTATGGACTCTTTAAGGGACTGGTGCTGGCCGTTTAACTACCTTTTTGGGACATCAGGAAGATTGGGACACTGCCCCTTTAAGACCGTGTCCCCAGACTTGTTTGGGACACTGCCCCTTTAAGACGGTGTCCCTTGTGTTCCCAGACCTGGTTAAAACCCTTTTGTGCCTGGCTATTTCCCACTTGGTTCAGTAAATGGGACTTACTGAACCAAGTACCACACAGGCAAACCACCCAGAAGTGGAAGTGTGCCGGCAATTTACCTCCCAGAAGCTTCGGTTAACCGCAGCTTAATTGACAATGCTGGGTGGCCTTTGTTCATTTGCCAAACACGTGGTGGCGGCCATCTTTGATCATTCGAACGAGGTCAGCAGTATGTGTAGCCAAATTCATGGAACTAAAATCGGCTACACATTTCCGCGAACACCGCTGAGCTCTACCTTCTCCCCTACTGGTTTTACAGCTGCAGAGACTAAGTCCCATTCGGCGATGGGACTTAGTCATTTTTTCAGCCTGAAATAGACCGACCGCACAGCCCAAATCTATGGAACTGTTTTGGGCAGGAAAATGTGCTTGCGGTCGGTCATAAAGGGACCTCCACGTAACTTTTTAACCCCTGGATGGATTTGGCTGATTCTTGGTTATGTTTATGTGTGCTGATTCCAAATATGTAATTTTTATGAAGATTGGATGTGTAGTTTTAAAGTTATAGTACATGTATAAAAACTGTATTTTTCCTGCTTGTGATAATTATGTTAAGCATTGTGTAACATAATTAGATCACAGGCAGAGGGGAGGATTTTTTCTGTGTAATTGCTGGGAGTGTTTTCTGTAATGTACGTTTATGATTGGTTGTTCTGTAAACCCCTGTGGGCGGTCCTGTGTTAAACCTGCATAAAAGAAGGCCCTTTGGTGCCAAGTAAACAGATCTTCTTGACCCTCAATACGTAGCCTTGTCTCGTTATTGGAGGGAACTGCTATATCACACTGGGGATTGCTATGCTCTGCATACTCCCCTGAGCTTTTAATCACTTAGCTCTTTTAAGAGCTGTTCCTGTTGCGCTCTCCTGGAGGAGAGGTCTTCCCCACACGGTCCTGGAGGACAGAAGCTGATCCAGGGTGGAAGGAAGATGGCGAGACTCCAGTTAAGCTACGGCAGTTGTGGAGTCTGCAGTGGTTGTGGTGTCTGCAGCGGTGTTTGGAGTCCTCAGGAAGCGGTAGGAGCATCCATCAACGGAGGATACTCGGTCGGAGTACAGCGTTACAGCGCTTTTCTCTGAGAGTTGGGCAAGCCACATCGTGGCAATGGTTGTGTCAGCGTACTGGTTGACCACAAAGTAGTGTACTAGGCATCTTCTTATCTCGGCCGCTCTCTCTGTGTTGTCCCGTTGAGTCTCCACTGTCCTCGTCCTCGGACCGGGTGGATTGTGGTGAACGATGATGTAAGGGGAGCCTGGTCAGACCAGGTTATCGGGGCAATGGAAATCTTGTCTAAAGTATCTAGGGTTTTTCTGTCTACCAGGCACATGTCTATCCAGGAGTATTGATCATGAACCTTAGAGTAAAAAGTGTAGTCTTTAGAGGCTGGGTACAGTGCCCGCCAAGTATCATGCAAGCCGTGGAAGTGTATGAGTGCTAACAGTTTTTCCCCCAGATGTGTAGCTCTTAGGTGGGAGCCATGGTTGCCAGTCCTATCTAGAGCAGGATCCAGCACACAATTAAAGTCCCCCCAAATGGGCGTCTGCCCCTTTTTTACCTGGTCGATCCGTCTTAAAGCTTTCCGAAGGAAGTCATATTGGTTGGTGTTGGGGGCATATAAGTTGGCTATAGTATCGTTGAGGAGTCCTACCAGTATTAAGAGCCTACCATCTGGGCTTTTATGTTCCATCTCACATTAGAAGTGCCAGTCAGAATGAAATAGGATACTGACACCTCGTGTCTTATTTGGCATGATATGCCAGTGGGTAGGAGGTGGACGAGAACTTTGGGGGATTTTTGACCGAAAAGTGGGTTTCTTGTATACAGGCTATGGAGGCATGCAGGGTACGTAGTTGGGACATCTTCAACCTGTGTTTTTGCGGGATGTTTAGGCCGTGAGCGTTGCGGGACACTATGTGAAATTTATGGGAGAGGGTCATTGCAGTGAGGTTGGGTTGGCCCCGGGGCCTGTCTGGGTGAATATAGTGTTTCCCAGTACCTCTCCACAGTATGAGTGCAGGGTCTTGTCACTGTGTTTCCTGCTTTTTGCAAAGTGGTGGAAGGGGAGGATCTCAGGAGCATCACTGGAACATGGGGAACGGTCAGATTTACAACAATATAAACCAAAATAAGGAACATAAATAAAGTAAATACACAATGGATAGCCCGCAAGCATTGTGTGGAGGACCCCACCGCCGAGCACGCACCCTCTACTGCACTGAGAGGGGGCCACAGCGGCGGGTGGTGTCCCGAGTTAGTTCTGGGGGGGTTTCTGATGTCTGGTGGGGCCTATACACCTTTCAGGACCCAACCGCTCATGGGAGGGGTTTGCTGGGGGGGGAGGAGGGTTAGGGGGGGAACAGGTGGACCGGAGTTGTCCTTGCAAGAGTCCAGTTGTAGGCCGAGCATGGGTCTCTTCCACTGGAGTTAGAAGGGAAGGCAAATTCAGCATCTGCGCCCTGCCAATCTTCATCATTATTTATAGTCCATGTAAGACACTTAAACGGGCAAGTTCTGTTGCTTAGAATTGGGGAGTTGAGTCTTAGGTTAGGAATAACTGGGTTGCAGAGTGGGAAGAGGGGGTAATGTCCCATGAGCTTAGCAGGGGAGGGGGTCAGGTGGGGGACAGAGTTGCATACTCACGTGGGTGCCAGTCGCCCCTTGTGCCATGTAGTTCCATGAGTGGAAGAGTCACAATTTAAGAGACTTGTGAGCTTTGGAAGCTGGCAGGAGCAGTCCAGGGCGGTTAACTATTTTGTTGGTAGCAGCTGTTAGGCCTTGGATCAGTCTGCAGTCACCTTCCATGTGGCGGCCTGTGAGGCGGCCGTCCTCGTGTCGGGAAATAGTCCCCAGGTCTTCAGTTTCTCCATTCCCTGGGCCGGATCCTCAATTTTTGTAAGAGAGCCGTTGCACCAGATTAGGAGTTTTGTGGGGAATCCCCATCTGTAGGGTAGTTTGTTGTTTCTGAGGCATTTTGTCACATTGATAAAGTCCCCTCTCCTGGACATCGTTGTTGGTGAGATGTCAGCATAGAGGGCTATTCCCACGTAGGTAGGCGGTATCTCTGAAGCCTTCCTTTGCGCTGTGAGTATGGCTTCTTTGGCGCTGTAGTAATTGAGTCTGGTCACTATGTCCCTTGGGACATCTTGCGCAAGGTTTTGGGGCTTTGGCACCCAGTGTGCCCGGTCTAAGCGGAGATCCGCCGGTTCCAGGCTAGCCTGTATTGCTTGAAAGAGCCATAGCAGGTAAGATGGCAGATCTTCCTGCACTATAGTCTCCAGCACTCCGCGCACGCGGATGTTGTTGCGGTGGGAACTGTCTTCCAGGTCTGCCATTTTTTCCAAAAGACGCTTGTTGTCTGCTTCCATTTTTTGGAGCTTCTCCACTATAGTGTCATTTGCACAGTTAGTCGTTTTTTTTCCTCCAGAGCATTCACACGTGTCCCCACTTCAAGTAGGTCTTTGCGTATATCGGAGACCGCTGAGTGAAAGTAGCTTCTCATAGAGATGCGCAGCTCTTGTAACATGGCCGCCAGTCACTGTTCTGACACCGAGAGATCATCCGTGTGCATTTGCCTCGAATCAGTGTCAGATCCCGCGTCAGAGGTGCGTGTAGGCGAGTGGGAGCCACCACCACCATCTTGTTCCAAGCGCTGTCTGTCCATCCTCCCCTGCTGGAAGAAATCTGATGCTCTTTGGGATTTTGGAGGTGCCATTATTGAGGTGGGGGATCCCCTATTGTTGGGTAGCTTTTTTAGGATGGTGTGCGTCCTTATGTTGCTGTTTTGCCACTTTTTAGACCAACCCGATCGCGGAGCTATTACAACATGCTACCGCTCCGTCTGACCGCATTTTTTTTTTAAATTTCTATCCATCCAGCCTCGCTATCTTTTGGAGTGCTTGAGTGGATTCTCAATTTCTCTGCAGTCTAGGGGGGATCCTTTAACTGTTGGGCAGCTGAGTGGTCAATGCAAGGTATCTACCTGGGCTTTTGGGGGCAGCTTTTTTTGCCGCCCTTTTCCCCAGAAGTGCAACCCAAGGCAAATGTTGTATTAGCCTCTTGCTAAATACAGAGCTGGTTCTAATTGAAATACATGAATTTAATAATTAAGAGAAGTGTCCCAATACTTTTGTCCATATAGTGTAGATACTCAGACTCATTAGACAACATGGATGTAAACATTTGATGAGGGTGGTCATTCATTCAACCCCTGCTGCTGGCTAGACATAAATGCTCCTGACTTCTCTGGGGGGAGCATTTGCCCTGGTGCCCAACCCTCCATGCCCCCTCAACCCCCTCCCCCCCACCACCACAGATCCACAATTGCTCTACAGTACAGATCTTTAGTGCATCTTACTGTATTTAGGCTTTATGTTTACATGCACATACCATTTTCTAATTTTATGGAATTTAAGCTGTATAGCCAGAAGGTTAATGCTGTTAGGTTACTGGCAAATGCCTATAAATTGGGTACTTAATCATATTCATATATATATATTTCTGTCACACCTACTCTAAGCAATAAAAAGGGTATTTATGTGTATGTGCTAATACCCGAAGGATTGACAAGTAATTGAAAAGTAAAAATTGTGTTAATTTACACTATTATTTTTTTTTTTAATTATCCATGAACTCTGTATTATTTTGTTCTACATTGGTGTGCTAGTTATGTTGAATTAGCTACTTCTGTAGGTACGCACTTTTCTTAACAAAAATAACTTGGTAATGAAGGACTTAAAAAGGAGTTCACAGTAACATTTAAAAACTCTTTGTCCCCATGAAAATGTTTAATATTAGACAGTGACAAGGTAGTGCCTCTATCTCAACCACTCATGTTACTGGAATAGATATATAATAATGACTCTTAGGATACTCAAATCACTGAACCCAGAGTGATCAACAAGTAATCTCTTCTGAAATATGATATGGAAAGCATGTCCCAAGTACCCTCCCCCAAACATGACTGGATCAGCTGACCCTCTTAGCTCCATGTGCAGAATTGAAACTGCAAATCCACAAATAAAAAAATGTTGAATAGGACTCGAGTGCACGGAAGGATTCCACAGCAACATACTAGCTAATACGCTAAGTAACTATATGAAGTATAAAAATACCTCCCGATGAGTACATGAACTAGATCTATAAAAAACATAATTAAAAGGAAAACATCCAGTGGAAAACCAAATTGCAGTCTCCAGCAAAAGGTAACAATTTATTCACAAACAAAAATAAAATACGCATATCATAGGCTAATACTAATTTAAAATGATATAAAAACAAAGTACAAATGCACACTAACTAATATGTAGACACTGTTTACAAAAGTATAAAGTATGTTTTATTGCCCCTTTTGCCCCTGACAAATACAGCCTCCTTCCCTTAACTAATTAGTGTTTTTATTTTCAATAAATTAAAGATTAATAAATATCCTTCCCAGAAAGTGTAATCTAATCTACACATTGTACCAAAATGGTGTGGGTGCATGGAGTGTCATTAATAGCCTTTATGTGTTACATGTAATAATTATCTGTTGGAAGAGCATAGTCAAATTTATTTTTCCTGATCTATTCAACAGCCAAACTGCTATGAACAATACTCTGCATGAAACACTGAAGCAACACTAACACGTTGGATTTAAGCAGACAAGAACTGGCACACTCAATATATCTAAATGCTCCCAGGTGTTTTTCCATTGGAACTTAATTTCCCACACATTTAGTTTAAAAACCAATCTATTCTTGAATCCTTAAGGGAATGCAAGGAAGGGCAAGGTGCTGTATGCCCAAATGGAATTTGCTTAGGAATATTATCTTGTGGCTTTCAACGGAAAGATTAGGCTTTTCATGTGGAAAACAAAGAAATAAACTGGCCTTTCTTTTCTCCAGTAATAGGGTGTGCATATTTAGCAGTCTGTACAATGGGGAGAGAAGAGAAACCAGTATAATTAATACAATTGTTAATCGGAAAACTTACAAAATCTCTTTGTTAAAACAGTCCATTTTTAAAATTGAACAAAAGAAGCCAAAAAGCCAAAAAGCAATGCATAAAAATCTGTCTGTTTGTCTGTCTGTGTCAATCTTTTTCTCTCATTCTATAATAGTTATATTATATATAGTTTATTTTATTTTTTTCAGTTTAAATGTTATAGTTTACATGGTAAAACAAAATTCACGTAAAAAGTAATATTAAAAAAAATCCATTACAGTATTAAAATGTTTTTCTCTTCTTCACGCTGATGTAAGAAGAGCCAATAACACCTCCTGTTTTCAGTCTTTTGTAAGTAAGCAGATATCGGTTGATGTCTGCTGCTTCTTTGTTTTTGTTATAATGATCTTGCATGCAGCAAGCAGTGACATTAATACTCAAATGAGAGTATGGGGGATCTCTCTCATGCTGTGAAAAAAAAACAGAAAAAAAACAACAAAAAAACAGAAGCAGCAGATGTCAACTGTTGTCTGCAAGTTTACAAGTAGAGAATGCAGGAGGGAGTCGAGGAATCTGTTAGCCATTGCAGTGAAAAAAGATAATATTGTAAGCAGATATTTTTATCATTGTAGCTTCAATGTCTTTATATTGAAATAAAAAAAAAAAATAACCTCCATTTTCATTTTAATTACTGTGAGCACTTCTGCAAAGTGCACACCGCAATCCTTTGCCATTTCCTATCATTGAGGTGTACTGTAAGAATAGTGTGCTTAAAGGAGCAAATAACCCCCCTTTTAAAAGAAAGAAAGAAGGTCTTGTGTTAAATGCACAACAGGCATTTTGCATATTTTCCTATAGGGACCTTCGTCCAAACTAGGAAGCTGATGACATGTTTCAGTCACTTGCAACTTTCCCATTGTTTTCAACAGGATCTAGAAAACACTTATATACCCCAGCTGAGTGTTATTTTATGGAATATGTAGCTCAGCACTCAGCAGTCCTTCCATTTATTAGATAACATGAATAAAACTGCTGGCTAAGCTGGTAGCTGCACTATGGCTTGCCAATTTGTGAATGGAGGTATAGGCATGAATGTAGCCCATGGATCAGCACAGCTAAGAGGAATAGGCATTGACAGAGCCAGGAGGTAGGCATAGCAGCCACAGGAAGTAGTGACAGCTAGCATGCTGGGTAGGGCGGAGCCATAAGGGGAGTAGTTATACCAGCCATTATAGGAAGTGGCCATTTTAACTGAACCTAAGCTTACCTGTCAGTTGTGAAAGCTGCCTGCCCTGGATGGAGAAGGCAACAGCATGGAGGCAGCATAGAAGAACAGAGGCAGCATGGAGGTACAGGAGAGGCTGGAGAGAGCTGCTGCATGCTCACTCCCATCAGCAGCATGAAGGCAGCATAGAAGAACAGAGCAGTATTGAGACAGGAGGCAGCATGGAGGTACAGGAGAGGCTGGAGTGAGCTGCTGCTGCATGCTCACTCCCATCAGCCTCAGACAGAACTCCAAGCAAGCCACCATCCTGGTCACAAAGGTTGTGGCTGGATCGTGGCTGGTGGCTGCAGGAGCATGTCTGCTACCCCCCCATGCGGCGATGGAACGGAGGCCGGCAAGGAGGGCGAGGCTGCCCCAGCGGCAGCCTGAGAGTGACATCGTTAATTCGGCAGCCCAAGAGCCTGTCAGGAGGCAGCAAGGGGAAGGCTAAAAATGAGGCGGAAAGCAGGCAGGAGTTGGAGGGCGGCTGGCGCCGTATGTTCGACGCGGCGCCGGTCAGGCAAGGTGGCAGGCCAGGATGAGGCCACACAGGAAGAGCGCCCCCTGCCATAAGGCGGGGGGGTGGGAAGGCACAAAGGACAGCGGAATCCAGCATGACATGATGGCCACCAGGCAGGGAGAGCGGCAAGAGGCGTCCCGGTGAGTCTGCCCCTGGTGGCATACCTGAGGGACGGGGGGAATGATGCAAGGGGCCAGCAGTGTAAAAGCGGTGTCCCCCCCAATGGGCAGGCGGGGGGGGGTCCAGGTTGGCGGAACACAGACGGAGGCGGCCCTGGATGGGGCCAGGGTCAGGTCAGAGGTGAAGGAAGGGGATAGTGAAAGCAGCAGGCGGAGTCTTCACAGGCGCAGCAGAGCAGCTATGGAGGGGAAGGCCAGCAACCAGGATTAATTAAAGGGGCCACAAGTGGATGAGGCGGCCGGGGAAAGACCAGGTACTGCAAGCAGAGGGCAGAAGAGAGGACATGGACGGGTGGAAATGGACGTAAGGCACAGAGGCAAGCGGGAGCCCCCTGGGGGGCGTTCTCAGGAGCAGGAACACAGCAGGTGTGAGTACGGGAGGGAGCAGCGCAACGACAATGACAGGCACAGCAGCAGCGGGAGGTCGGATGAGGGATGGAGGAGCAGGTCGAGGAGTGTTACTCCTACGGGCTTGAGGCGGGACCAGCGCGGACAGGAGTCGGCATCCACTGGATACTCCAGAGCCTGGCAAGGTGGACGGAAGGACAGCACAGACGGGGGTTCAGGCGGTGAGTCAATAAACACACCACACTTTTTTAAATTGCAAAAATCATTTTAGAGTCATGATCAAGGAAAAAAGGGGCCATCCCCGCGGTGCGGAACGGTGGGGTCACCGGAGGGCGGTCGGGAGGCCGAAGTAAGGGTGGTGGTGATGGCGTGCCGGGGAATACGGTGTACCGGTACCGGGGACATCTGACGAGGCAGGAGAACAGTTAGATGTGTGGCAATATTCCAGGCGCGGCGCAACAAAATGGGCACGTGTCCTTCGCGGGGACATTGGGGGGGGCACTTGAAGGCGGAGGATAAGATTTGATTAAAGGAATTTGAAAAAAAAAAATCCTGTCTTCCGCTCGAGGAGTTCATTGATTTAAAAGGGGTGGTTCCTAATGATGGTGCAGGAAATGCACTCCTTCCAGGGGGTTGCAGGTGCGCCCCCAGGAGGTGCGGTGCTGGCTGGACAGAAGAAAGGTCAGTGCAACTGGGGACCATCGGGTAGGCTTCGATATGGGTGTTCCGGAGGTGGTGGGAGTCACGGTGTCAACTGACGCGTCAAGAAAGGAAAACCTAAGGCAGGAAGGGTACTCGGCGGGGCTTCAGCCCCGCGGTTGCGTCTCGGAGCGGCACCGGTGATGACTGGTGCATTGCTGCGGCTAAGGCAGTAAGCCTCCCATGAAGGGCTAGTTTTATGGCTGGGATTGTTGAGGGGGTTTACGCTATTCCATTCAAAGTCGAGGGACCAGGAAAAGTGGTGGGCGAATATCAAGTCCATGGGGGAACTTTGGTTCGCGAGTGGTCACGTGAGGAAGCCCAATTGGGGGGATGGCAGGTCTGTTTCATCCCCACCATTAGCGGATCTGTGGGTGTCACCATGGGGGGTGGTCCCCTAGAAAGGGGCGGGCAAATTCCGTCCGATACAAAACTTATCGCACCCGAATGGGGCATCGGTAAATGAGGACATCGACGTGGAATTGTTCTGTATCGTTGGCATCATTTGGCCTTGCCGTCGAGTTGGTTCGGGGGAACAGGACGCGTTCGATTATTGGCGACCCTTCCATCTTTTGGGTTGCATGTTTGCAGGTTCCTATTGGTAACCTCTACTTGCCAAGGGGCAGTTCCATTTCATGTTCCTACTTTGGGAAGTTGGATCCGTCTGGGAGTGGGAGGTGAAAGAGGAATCAGGAAGGGGTTCCTTAGTACATTATCTGTAAGATAGCTTGCTGTGTGGGCTCGGCTGGGCCTGGCCGTTGTGGACATACCTTACGGTCGCGGGAATCCTACCGCATGTCTTGGGCTGGAAATTGTTTCGGTGGTAGGAGAGTGTCGATTGCCTCAGGTTCAGTTGACTGCACTTTGGGAGTTCAGGCTGAAGGTTCGCAGGTCCAAGAAGGTCACTCTGAGAAATCGCAGTTGTTCATAAGGCAGTTTCAAGTTGCATGTCGGGTTAGTCGCGAGGACTGGGTCGGTAGCCATTTCATGGCGAAGGCTACTTGTGGAGCCTTTGCGGGTGGTATTGAGTTGTTCACGGATGCCTCTGGGAACATAGATTCCGGGGCATACCTGGAAGGCAGGTGGTGCGCGGAGCGGTGGCGGGAGGCATGAAAGGTAAGTCCTCTTATTAGAAGTTGGCATCTTTTGAGTTATTTCCATTGGGAGTGGCTGTGGCTCTAAAAGGCGAAGAATTAAGGGATGAAAAGTCATAATTCATGCACAATACGGCAGGGTTCATGTGGTTTACCATCCAGCCGGGTCCTCGGTTCAGGAGGTACGCCGATGGCGGCGATTCGTATCACTGTTCAGGTATCGGGTGCAGGCACACCACGTGCCTGGTTGGCGGAAGGTAGGGGCTGGTTACATGGCTCGTGCACAAGGGGACAAGCTATGAATGGCAGCCCCAGGGGGCGCGGGAGGAGGGACAGTCCGGTCTGGAGGAAATGTGGCAGCTCGAGACGCCATGCTTAGAGGATCGATACGGAATCCTATGGCACCGGGCACAGGGACTGCCTATGTGAAGGTTTGGGATATGTGGGACAAGGTGGCTGGTTTCACTGGGGGATCCCAGTCAAATGAGGGGCGAAGGGATACCTTGCTGTGGTTCCTAAGCCGTTTGTTCGTTCAGCGTTAGCGCCATCGGCAATGGACAGGTGCATGGCGGCATTGTCGTTAGGGTTCAAACTGACCGATTGGGAGGAAGTGATGGAACGTTGTCACTTCCGTCAGGCTTCGCGGGTCTTACGGAGAGGTATGAAATATGTCGGTGCCAGGCGGCTGGTTTCCTTGGGTAACGCAACGCTTGGTGGTGTGTTACTCTACTTTTGTAGTGAGTTTGCTTGCGGTGGCCTTCTCGGAGGCTTGGGGCAATTCGGATTGGGGAGCTAGTGAGTGCCTCTCGGGCAGGTGTTGGGGGGGTTCTACACTCGGTTGTCGAACCTCAGTCGGTTAAGGTAACGATTCGGTAGGGTTGTTCAAGAACGGATGTGTCTGGTAAAGGAGGTTTGGTAAAGCTATATTCCCTGCCGGGGTCAGGGGTACGCCCCATGTTAAGCGCATCATGCTACTTGGAGCTTTGCCCGGACATCCCGGGTGGCTTACTGGTAAAAGGGGACAGCTCGGTGCTGTCACCATTTAATTCCCGCAGGTGTTTGTTCGGAGGGGTTTGACAATGTTGGGTTTGGATCCCGGGCACTTTGGGACCCATTCTTCCTGGATAATGGCGGTAACAGAGGCGCCCCGCCTGGTTTTAAGTGAGGATCTAGGGAAACATTTAGGCAGGTGGGAATCAGTACAGTTTAAGTCCTGTTTCAGGCCGGTCTATTTGGTTTAATGGCTATGGACATATGGGTTTGTGTTTGGGGCTATGCCTTGTCACTAATTACTTTTGTTTCTCGTTTGTTGACATGGTTGGTGGGCCATTCTTATACCTAAGGGACGCAGATGGGAGCCACGTTTCGGTTCAAGCGCAACTGGGCTTTCCTTTGGAATTGGTGGAGCTGGAGTGGTTTTCGGGGATTTTGGTGGCAAGACATTAGGGGAGAAAATTTTCCGGGAGGTAACAAGGGGTACTGGCCAGGACATTCTGGATATCGGCATGGTCCCGGAAAAGGAATTGATCAGGTGGAGGCAGAGGGAGGTGGACCGGCTATGGGAGCTGGCCATGGGTGTGGTGGTGGTGTGGTCCGAGATGGTTCCTCGGTTACATTGGAGACATACTACGTACCCGGCCATGGTAGCTCGGTGTCGAGGACGAATTAATACAAAATTGATGGCGGTATTTATCAGATGTGTGGGCGGTGTAACAGTGAGACACAACGAATTGGGAGGAAAGCTCCCTGGGTACTCCAGGTGGGATGGGGTACGTTTTCGGATGTAAGGTGTGATCTGTTTAAATTGGGCCTTCAGGAAGGCATTCAACAGGCTGTGGCGGGGAATGGCCTGGTTAAATCGGAGGGTAGATGGAGGAGAAAGTGGGCATCCTGAGGTTTAGTGTGGATTGGGCAGTGTTGCACGTGGTTGGTAGGTTCGAGCCCGTCGTTGGCTCCGAACCTGAGGGTGTGGTGGTGTCTTGGTACACCCTACACTGGAACTGGTGGGTAGCGGTGTCTTGGTACACCCCTACAATGGATATGGTGGGTAGCGGTGTCTTGGTACACCCCTACAATCGATATGGTGGGTAGCGGTGTCTCGATACACCCCTACTATTTAACCTGGTGGAAATGTGGTCAAATTGGGCGGCCAGTTTCTGTATTAACATGTTATTTAGATTGTTATCTATTGTTATTATTGTGGGGTAATTGCTCGGGGTATGTTATGTATATGGAGGATGTTAACGTTATTAAGATTTGTTGGCAATGACCTATTTGTTATTCCTTAATTATTTTATTAATAATTTAATAAAGCTGTGAACGAATTATTTCCAACAGTATAACCTGTGTCCGTGTTTTAATGGGGGTTTGGATAAGGTTAGCGCATATGCCAGCAAATCCGACTGTGCGCCTGTCATGAGCGACCACTCAAAAACTACCTTGGAATAATGTACAGTTAGGGATCTCTTGACCACTGATCAGCCAAAAGCAACAGAAAAAGAAGATGACATCAGAGATAGTTATATTCTGCATTGGACAGGGGATTGATATAGTTTGATTTGATCTTACCTTGTCAAACATAATAATGAGTAAAGTTATGATGAAAAATTTTCATCACTGTGCATTATACACACATTTTTATTGCACTGATGCAAATATTTAACAGTAGTAAAATTGTTCAAATGATTTGCATTTGAAAGTAGCCTCAAAAATACATTTAATTTAGCACAGTTTATAAATGAAGCAAGTGCCAGTACTTCCAGAACTTCATAAGTAACAGTTGCATTTTACAAAGTAGCTATTCAATATATGCCTACTTGCAGACATTTTTTTTTTTAATAGAATCACTTAAAACAATTAATTACCAGAGTTTTCATTCAAGCTGTACTGGAAAAGATATGATGGCAATAAAAGGCATTTACTTGCTGGTTTCTGGAGGCCTGCTTGTTATTAACATGTAAATTAAATCATCACAGCTGTTCCATTTTTAATCTGGGAATATGAAAAGTGGGTCCAGGATTGGACCAAACATGCCTTTTCTATTACATGCACATTCATTAGAAAGTAATGGTAATATTGGGCATAATTTCTCATGCATTTTCAAACCAATTATTTTTCTAATTTGTTAATGTATTTTTGTTATTTGCTTTTCCTGAGCAATTTTAAAGTTGCACATTTTTGGTTGCTAGAAATCCATTAGAAGATTGCATTAGGGAATAGATGAAAGAAATATTAAAATAAACGGAATAGTAGACATATATCTCTTATATTTGGTTTACCTTGAAACTGCTTTACATTACACCAACATATCAGCTGTTAATTAAACTGGGAAGATTTTGAGTGAAATTTTTCTATTCCCCATACATGAATATAGGTGTACTGTCAAGAACCGCACATGTACAGAGAAAATATCCTTGTGAAATATAATTTACATAATTTTAATATACCCATATAACAAGATTATAGCCAGTGATTGAAATGTAATACATATATTCCCTTTTGCAGTTAGGAACAGTAAATCAAACCCACTGGTATTTAGTTTTCTGTCTTTTGTTATTACAACTATAATTTTTAATTTTACATGGGTTCTGTCTATATTTCTCATGTCAATGAAACACGAATGCTCACTTTTTAATTGCACTTAATTTATAGTAATATGTTTGCCTGTTGTATAGATAGACACATCGATTGACAGACTGCAGGCAATATTTATATATAATTTTCAAACATTTTAAACTGGCGGAAGATATAATGCTTTCTTGATAACTATTTTAAAATTGAAGAGCTTTGTAGTAGAAGACAAGTTGACCCGTTCTTTTAATGTTACATTGAAAAATGCAGGGTAGGCTGTGTGAGCAGCATAGAGATTATGCAGTATGGATGGTGAGATTGCAAAGCCATGTTTGGATTCAAACGAGATAAATACAAACCTTTCATTGTGCAAACTTCAGTTTGACTCTTAGATTATGATTCCTTGAATCACATCGGTACCGTCTATACTTTTGGCTCTTACCTATTCTTATCTCATCTGTTCATATTATGTAATTCCATTATGTGACTAACGTTGCCCTTTTATCCTTTTCATTCTATTATGTCATTCCATTGTTCCACTTCAAGCTTCGCTTCTATATTTCTTGTTTCTTTTCTTGCATGCTATCTCTGTCTTGAACCTCATTGTGCTGTCTGTGAAAAGCTAACGTCTAAACCTGCACAGGTAGTGGCGGTTAAAGGTTCACTCCCACCCCCTTAATAATTTATGTTCAATAAAGTTGTTATTGAGGCAGAAGTGTGAGTGATAGGCTGAGAGTGTCATGTCCACCTATTATGTAGGTGGGAGTGTTGCTTCAAGGTAGGAGTGTTGCTTCAAGGTAAAAATGTTAATTTTTGTATCAAACAACTGGGAAAACCAAGCCAAGAAAAACCAGTCCAGCACTTCAGGAGTATTGTGACCTATAGCAAGACTTTGGATACAGAACTTTATGTTCCATTCTTTCCATCTATTTCAGATGCTATGGTATTCCTGGCCATGTTTTCTATATCCAGTGTACCCAGTATTAAACTTATGCTGAATTCCAGGACATGTAGCCTTGCTTGTTTAATGTACATTAACCTGGAGTCAGTTTCCTTAACATCCATGGTAGTTCTCCCAGGATGAACCTTTTTCTACTTGTTACTGGGATTCATCTATTGTCCCATTTCCGTTTCCTGACTCAAACACTTTAGTCTTACCTGATCGACTATTTGTTGCTGACTTTTGTTATCAATGTAAAGTAACACTTACTCAATGCTATGCAGACACTGTAGAAAAAACTACTGTCCCTGTGTTGCACAAATGATAAAATATTGCTGAAAAAGCCATTGTTAGGCAATAGACACTAGTGCTACAAGAATCACTGTCACTTGTGGGATCTTTGCATTTTTGGGTAGATTAGCTACAACAATATGCTTTCTCCCCAATATTGCTAAGCTTTCTGCTGCCATATTGATTAACAAACCAGGACTAATATTAATAGGAATACTATTTCAGGTATAAGAGTACAAAATGGAGTATATGAAAGATCTCACAACACAGTTCTTTTATAAATATTCTTGTTCATCCAAGATAAGATTGCATAGGCCTCTATTGCATATCATGAGAAAAATAAATGTTCCTATTAAAGGGACTCTCCAGTGCCAGGAAAACAATCTATTTTCCTAGCACTGCAGGTCCCCTCTCCCTGCCAACACCCATCCCCGGTTGCTGAAGGGGTGATGGAATACACCCAAAGTTATTAAACAAGCTTAGTGGTGTACAAGCAAAACCATTAACAGATTTATTTAACCAATCACTGTTAACGGGAGTAGTTCCAGAAGATTGGAAATTAGCAAATGTTGTGAACATTCCCAAAAAGGTAGTAGGGAGGAGTTTAGCAACTATAGACCAGTAAGCTTTACTTCAGTAGTGGGGAATGTAATGGAAACCATGTTAAAGGATAGGATTGTTGAACATCTGAAATCACATGGTTTTCAAAATCAGAGACAACATGGGTTTACTTCAGGGAGACTTCAGGGAGATTAGCTAGCAGAATGCTTGGTTGTATAGGGAGAGGAATTAGCACTAGAAAGAGGGAAGTACTCATGCCATTGTACAGAACACTGGTGAGAACTCACTTGAAGTATTGTATGCAGTACTGGAGACCATATCTCCAGAAGGATATTGATACTTTAGAGAGAGTTCAGAGAAGGGATACTAAACTGGTTCAAGGATTGCATGATAAAACTTACAAGGAAAGGTGAAAGGATCTTAACATGTTTAGCTTTAAGGAAAGACAAGATAGGGGGCATATGATAGAATAGAAATTTAAATGCATTAAGGGGATCAACATAGTAAAGAAGGAGACTATATTTAAAAGAAGAAAAACTATCACAACAGGCGAGGCAAAGGTTTAAAAATAATATCAGGAAGTATTACTTTACTAAGAGGGTTGTGGATGCATGGAATAGCCTTCCAGCTGAAGTGGTAGAGGTTAACACAGTGAAGCAGTGATAACATGTGTGGGGTAGGCATAAGGCTATCCTAGCTATACGATAAGGCCAGGGAGTAATGATAGTATTTATAAAATTGGGCAGACAAGATGGGTTAAATGGTTCTTACCTGTCATCACATTCTATGTTTCTGTGTTTAAGAGTCATGGGCATAAAAAAGTACACATAATGTGTTAAAATGTTAGTAATTTTTCATGTCCATAACAATATTCAAGGTGTGGTCTTACAAATTTTATTTATAAAGATTTATAGAGGCAAAATTATATTTTCATCCAGAGAATAGTTTTTTTTTTGTAAATCATTTTTTTATTCAGGATGTAGCAAAATGCATATATTAAACAGTACCAGCACATGCTGGCATAATGGCAACATTGGTATGCATTTCATGACACAGGCACATCAGGTATAGTTAAACATTTTATTTTTTTTAAAGTAAAGAAGATATCGTTAAGCGAGAAAATGCATAGTGATATTGAATTTGAACTACATTAAGAGAAGAGCTATCCATGACAGAAAAATAAAGGTAAGCTATAGAGGTTCACACACTACAGAGAGTAGTAAAAGCGGTGGCTGTGTGTGGGCACATAAGACTAGCAATTAAAAGAACAAGACGGGCACACATCACAATGTTAAATAAATCAACTGTAAGCTATGATTTAACACATGTGAAATCGGTAGATCACAGGAACAGTCCACTCCTGTCACCCTTTCTGGAGGCTGAAATCATGAACTCAACATGAATGCCACCAGGTGCTTTATCTGGACTCTTTTGGATCAGCTAGCAGGAACCGACTGACAACTCCCTGGTCCTGGGAGCAGGCACAATGCAGAAAGCAACCCCTATAGGGGACAGCCCATTGCTACACTCTTCCTCCTATTGCCAGGAGAGTGTAGAAAAGCTCCCTGGTGCTCATCACCTCAGGTATAGTTACGTGTTTCTGTAGCCGAACACAGGGGTCCTTGAGCGTGGAGCCAGTCATAGGGCAATGCCGTGGTGGACTAGGATAATCCTCACCGATCCTGGGGGAGGCTTGCAGGACTGGTCAGGTGTTCGTGAATGGGAGATTGGCCACGTCACCCATTTTACTTCAACCACTTGGTAACATTCATGATAAACATGATATGAGAGCCAAGACTTCAACCCATAATAAACGGAGGGACACAGTGTTCGTTCAGAAGAAAAGCTTGGTTAATTAGATAGGTAAAGCCTACAAAATTTGAGTGTAAATGCTTTAATCAAAGAAAAATCTCAGGATTTTGGCTTATCTGCATCCAGCTTGCTCAGATGCTCAGCCATGCCCTTTATCCTGAAAATTAATACCCCTATAAACACATAATAGTGACCTTTGCAAATGCCGATTGACATTGCATATTGTTGCCTAGTATTTTGTCAATAACATTTCCCAAATCCTTCCCGTGTGTTGCTATCCCTAATTCACTACCATTTAGGGTGTAAGTTGCTTTTGCATTCTTTACCCTGAAGTAAAGTGCATTTTCTTTTAAATCATTCTTTTTACCGAACGGAGACCACCCTGGGTACTAATTAGAACGTGGAACACTGTAACTAGATGAAAACCTCAGAGTAATTGAATGCTCTTAGGTGGCCGCCATTTAGTGCATACGAACGCACTTGGTGAGAACAATGGACGGCAGCCATCTTGTCTCCCGAACGCGGCCAGCGGGACTTGGTCGTTGAGTGCCTGGAACTGTTTTGAGCATGGTACTCGCACGAACCCTGGTCTTTATGGAAGTCCCATACGTACTACTTCCCAATATGGTAGACGAACAGCATTCGGCAGTTTCAATCAGACGAACAAGAGGAGCATTCTACATGAATCAGCTTCACTCCATCTATGGCGGTTTTCGTATAAATCCATGTGAACGGAGACTGGCTCTTCTGCCAATTCTATGGAACTCTTTGTCGGATTTAACCTCATGGCAGCCCGGTCAAACTTCCACACGGTGCCGTTCGAAAACTACCGAATGGATTTGTCTGAATTTTTCATATGTTACTCCCATCAAGCTCAGCTACCCAGGGATATGGTTTGTGGGATGTTTATGTCTGTTTATGATATTTCTAGAAAATTTGAAATTGTAAAATTTTTCTGGCCAGCAGATAATTTAGTTTAGTATGGTTTCAAAACTCAAATATCTCGCTGGTTCAGAGGCGGAGTTTGATGCTGTATAAATTGAATGCCTTTACCTGCCATTAAACCAGTCTTGTTCCAGCATTAAGATTTGGCTCATGTGTGGATTATTATGCGACACCAGCAATATTTTACCCTGTGGATTATTGGCGATATTACTTTATGGGAATAAAGGAATGACCGACGGTAATACATATTCAGACTGTCACAATTTATACATATGTTATATAGTGATCCCTGAGTGACACCACTTTCCACTTTTTTCTAGTTAGTTAGAAGTAATATAAAAATATCTAGTATAAAAATGCCAGGAGTAGAAAAAGTGTATAAAATACAATAAAAATAAGTATACGATTGGTCCTAGTATAAAAGGTAACCAAAAATAACTTTTATTGATTAAAATACACTTATTAAAACCATTTACGCGTTTCACCTTTGGGGTTTTCTCAAAATGGTAAAAAATTTACCACTTTTATTGATTAAAATACACTTATTAAAACCATTTACGCGTTTCACCTTTGGGGTTTTCTCAAAATGGTAAAAATTTTACCATTTTGAGAAAACCCCAAAGGTGAAACGCGTAAATGGTTTTAATATTGTAAATGGTTTTTATTGTATTTTATACACTTTTTCTACTCCTGGCATTTTTATACTAGATATTTTTATATTACTATTTTATAGTTTTATTATTTTTCATCCATCCATTTTTTTATTTTATTTTTTAACTTGAAGTGTATCCCGTCCAAAGAAATCCTTAGGTGGGGATAATTCCACCAGCGCTGTGGCAATAGAGCAGTACCTGTCTGCTCTATTCTTGTAAGTATAACTCATTGAAAGATATTACTTTGTTGTTCATACTGAGAGTACTATTTGCTGTTTTATATATATTCCGTAGACACTTATTATTCAATACCGGAGAGGCGGACCTATCTCCCAAGCATTAAAGAACAACGCATATCTGAGTAGGTCCTAGCTTATACTACAGGAATTCCAAGCCGGATAGACGGACCAACCATCCAAGTACATCCGTTAGTGGGGATCAAACCACTAAGTGTCTCTTCTCCTAGAGCTGGCTAAAGCTCCACCAAATGTGAGTGAAATACATTTCCTTTGAATATATACCACATCTGGATATACAATATTTCACCATTGGCAGCTTTTTCTTTTTTCTTTTATCTTCACATATATGGACTACCTACCACACGGACGGAGCAACACTTGAGGATTATTATCGTATTACTGCACACCAGTGAGACTGTTCCTATTTATACTTTTTATATATCCGGATGAACTTTACTTGATGTTACTATTACTGCTTATTTTATCTATATATATTTTTATACACTTTTTATCTTTTTGTTCAAGCGCAGCCCTTGACCCCCTTTCCTGGATTTCTGGATTCCTGATCCCATATAAGAAAGGTTCAAGTACCAAGATGATTAAGAGGGGGATAGGGAGAACCCCTGCCTCGTGCCTTTTGAGATTGGGACCGGGATCATGAGTTGGCCATTAATTCTCAGATGCTGTGGGCTTAGAGTATATGGTCCCCAGCTCAGCTGAACCAGTGTTTCTTGAAACTCATGTGTTGCAGTATTGCTAACATCAGGGTCCAGTCCACCCTATCAAATGCTTTTTCTGCGTCGATAGCGAGTAGCGCACTCAGCGTTTTTGACAGTAACGCTGAGTACATCAAACTCAGAAGTGGTATTTTTTGACTCTCGCCCTGGCATGAAGCCAGATTGGTCAGGGTGGACTAGTCCCAACAGCAGCGGTTTTAGTCTATTATCCCAAATTTTAGTTAATAACTTAATGTCGATATTTATTAATGATGTGGGCCTGATTACCACAATTGGATAGGTCTTTGCCCGGTTTGAGAAGTAGAGCAATTGTGGCCTATTAGGACTGGCTGGGTAGGCTGGGTGAGTCTAGAAGCGAGTTAAAGGTGTCTGTTAATGGTTGTGTCAATATCGGCTCCATCGATTTAGAATATTTGGACGTGAAGCCATCTGGGCCTGGACTCTTGCCTAACAGTAGCGCCTTTACCACCTGTTTGACTTCATCAGGCATTATCTGGCTTTCTAAAGCCTCCATGGTATTGCGGGGAATACTGCTTTTGATCCTTTTGGTGAGGTAGTTTCTTATGTCATGCTCTGATGGGGGTTGTTCCCTTAAATTATATAATTGGAAAGTACGAGGTAAAGGTAAACTGTGGGGTAAAGGGTTCTCCAGCCGTCATAGAGTCTCGCCCTGTGAAGGACGGTATGTAGTTGTGTGCGGGTTGGGACCAGGTAGTAATTTATCTAAGGTAATGTTGAGGTCACCCTCAACAATGAGGATGCCTTCCTGAAATTGCTCAATTTAAACTAGAATTGTACGTAGTGCTTGACATTGTTTCCTATTTGGGAGGTACATGTTCGCAAATAGCCTTGCTTAGATACTTGTGGACGGTAGTCTGCGTGGGGGTGAGCTGAATTGCAGAGATCAAAGAATATGTGGTGGTGGTTCCCCCCCTCCTCTGCCCCCCCCACACACACACACCCCTAATCCATTTACCCTAATTGTGCTAACAGTATGGTCTGATGAAAAAGTCTCTTCCTTAGACCCGTGGTGAGTCCAGATTGGAGTGAAACTTAAGTTTTTGACAGGGTAGACTGCGAAGTGTCCATTTTAAATGGGACCTTGTCGGGTGCAGGGTCCCCTCCCCGGAGAGGAGTTCGGGATGTTCGCTCGTCTTTTCTTGGATGGGGTGTTCCACATAGAGCATTGCGGCCTCCGTGTGGTGTCCTGCATTGGTTGTGGCATGTACCAGTCCATGATCGGGGTGTCAGGGAGGTCCAGAGCTTGTAGGAAAGGTTGCACATTCTTGTGGGTAGATATGGAGTGCGTGATTCCTCGATGTGCAACAATTAGGTCAAAAGGGTAGCCCCATCTATATTTTCAGTTGCTTCTTCGTAGCAGTTACTTGATGGGTTTTAGAGCCCGGAGTGCCTGGAGTGTGAGCCAAGACAGGTCAAAGTATGTTTGGATTGGGTTACAGTGGAAGAGGAGTGGAGATGAGGTGGTCTTCAATGTTTGCAGGATGCTTTCTTTTACTGTAAAATAGAGCAGGCAGCATATAATATCTCTTGGAGCCTCTTGGTCTCAACGATCTGTTGGCCCTGTCAAAGAATATTGGCATATCCTGGGTTGCTTTGGGCAGGTGGTTAAACAACTCTGTTAGAATCACCGGTATGTCTTTGTTCTGGCTTTCCGCCATGCCGTGGATTCGGAGATTGTTATCCAGGTCGTCCATAGCTCATTGCATGTGAGTGGGGACATGGAATTGAGCATCCAGAGCAGAAGTAAGGTGATGGATATGAGTGTGGGTCACATCCCTCTCCTCCTCCAGATCCGTGACCCAAATTCCATTTTCATACTTTTAAATTTTTCTGTATATAAGTTATACGCAAGCATGACAACTTTTGCACTACAAAAATAAAGAATTTAAAAGAATTAAAAAAAAAGATGATTGATGTGGAAAAAATATTAATTCTCAGGGGACATATATTAGATGTTGATTTTATTCAAAAATCAAGTATAAAGCAATCAATACAGAAAAAAAGAAGAAACAATAAAAGAAAACCCAAAGTATAGTATTAAGAAGTGGAGCGATATCAAGCTACAATGAGCCCCTCTCCCACATGCAACAAAACTTTCAAAAGGGAAAAAAATACTTATATTTCTCACTGGATGGTACTCCAATTCATATTTAGCATGCAAGAGAAAAATAGAGAATCATAGTACAGATCTGTATGGATTACTTGCACTTCTTAAATAATGCTGGATATCACATAAATTTACTTAATCAGCTGGTTATTAAACAATTTATTGCCAATGTATTACAATATAAAATATAAAAATACAAATATTATATTTAATATAATATATATATATATATATATATATATAGTTTGATTAATGGATGGAATGTGTTAACAGAATCATGGAACTGTATCAGTATTTCTTCACTTTCAGTCCAAACTAAAAATGGAATATTCCACTAAATCTGTGATTTTTTTGGACACCATTGTGACATGTAACAATGGCACAATTCACACCTCTGTTTACAGAAAAGCCACAGACTAGAGATGTCGCGAACCGTTCGCGAATTTCCCGCGAACGGCTCGCTGCGGTTCGTGGCGAGCTCCGGTCAGCTGACACATCCCGGCCAATCTCCAGCAGACCCTCCCTCCCAGACCCCCCCACCTCCTGGACAGCATCCATGTTGAAGCTGCCTTCAACATGGATGCTGTCCAGGAGGTGGGAGGGTCTGGGAGGGAGGGTCTGCGATTGGCCAGGATGTGTCAGCTGACTGGAGCTCGCCACGAACGGTTCGTGGCGAACCGTGGCGAGCCGTTCACAGGAAGTTCGCAAACGGTTTGCGACATCTCTACCACAGACAGGTGTAGTTACCTTCACAGTTTCAAGTTCCACCCCTCCCATACTAAACAGGGCATAATCTACAGCTCAGCCACTAGGTACCATCACATATTCTCTGATCTTAATGACTGTAATTCCCATATAAATGTACTCCCACAATCTATGAGACAGAAAGGCTACAAACCATAGACTATTACCAAATAAATTAACTCTGCTGTAAAAACTCCAGGCACGCGCCTGCTACAGTACAGAGAGAAAAAAATATCTACACGAGTGCCACTTGTGGTCACATACAACCCAGCTCTTGTGGAAATACAAAAAAATCAAGACCTACAACCAATGTTAACAGATGATGAGACACTGAAAATCATTTTCTCTGAAACACCCATTTTGGCCTTCAGACAACCACCAAACCACCAACAAAAATGAATCAACAGGAAGCTGCCCACCGATGGGAAGAATAAAGAAAATGGGACCAGTCAATACAAAAAACCTCACTGCAAACTATGTCAGCAAATATGCACAGACAACACAGACACACACAACAATAAAACCTACAGCATTAAAGGATCATACTCCTGCACCTACTCCTGTGGTATACATGTTTCAATGCACCAAATGCCACCTAGGATGCTACATTGGGGAAACCACCCAGCAATTAAATGGCAGAATGAATATGCACAGACAATCCATTAAACACCACAAAGAAGAATCCTACTGCACTCCTGTGGGACACTACTTTACCCAGTCTGGTCACTTAATGAAGGACCTAAAAATAAAAGTACAGGAAGGGGGTTTTAAAAAGAAAGAAAAACTTTTGAGACCAGAATAATCAAAATTGTTTAACAGCAAGAATAAAGGACTAAATATTGATTTGGGTTTCCTGTCCCACTACAAACACTTTACATGAACACTCCCCTACATTATCTTACTGTTCCGTCATATGTATCAACAATTTAAAACTCATTGCAATATGTGTATTCTATCTATATATGAAGTACTATGTGTAGACCTATGCTTTCCCATACTCTTATGCATGTATGTTTATATGTGACTGTGCATTTATATTTGTGTAACGAGAATATACCCCTACACGCAGGATCCAGCTAAACAGAAGCCAATACAGAGGAGAGATACGTCTACCGGACCTTAGAATGGCCGGACTCGACGTATATGAGAGGAGACAGAGCCAGGAACAAACCGAGGTCAAGGGCACAGAGAGACAGCGTAAACTAGGACAAGCCGGGGTCTGGTACACGGAAAACAGCAAGCCGGCAAACAGTACAGATAAGGATAAAGCGAAAACGAAGTCAGAATACGAAGCCAAAGTCAATACGAGAAAACACAACTGAACACCACAAGCGCTAAAGGGAACTGAAACAGAAACCACGATAGGGCAACGAGCTAAGGGAAAAAGGTAAGTTTAAATAGCTTTTAAACGAAAGTGATTGGCTCCTGTCACTTCCACACCCCCAAAAGGTAATTGTATAGGGAGTGTGGTATGACAGGAGCCAATGGGAGCCTTTTGGCAATTAGGCTCCCACTGTCTCTTTAAGAGCGCGCCCGAGACTCGCGGCGCGCTCTTAGTTTCAGGCGGGACACGTGACCGCTTCACGCGGTCACTGCCCGCCTTCCATCTAAAGCAGTCGGATGAGCCGCGCGCGGCTCGTGCAGCCGCAGGACCGCGCGCGGCTTGAAGAGAGGACCGCGACCGGCCCCCGGTTAAGGTAAGTAACGCTACAGTACCCCCCCCTGAGGACACGCCCTCCGGGCGGGTAGGACCAGGCCTGGCAGGAAAACGAGAATGGAAAGAGCGCACAAGACGGGGAGCATGAACAGCATCAGCCGAAATCCAACTGTGCTCCTCAGGCCCATAACCCTTCCAATGTACCAAGTACTGAAGTCGACCCCTAAGGAAACGAGAGTCAAGAACAGCAGACACTTCGAACTCCTCATGACCCTCCACTGAGATAGGAGGGGGAGGAGGAGTATGCCGGGTATAGCGGTTGCGTACGTAAGGTTTCAACAATGAGGTGTGAAAGACATTAGGAATACGTAGATTCTTAGGCAGGCCTAAGGCATAAGAAACAGGATTAACCTTATGTATAATACGATAAGGTCCAATGAAGCGGGGAGCCAATTTCATAGAAGGCACCCGGAGACGAATATTCCGCGTGGAAAGCAAAACCCTGTCCCCCACAACATAGGACGGAGCTGCTCTGCGATGCTTGTCAGCCTGAGCCTTCTGGCGAGTAGCAGAGTCCACCAAAGAGCGCTGAACCTGCTCCCAAGTATTACGCAAACCAGCCAAATGCTCATCCAGAACTGGCATGCCCTGTGAGGAGAATGCAGCCGGAAGAACAACGGGATGCTGGCCATAGACAACGTAAAAAGGGGTCTTGCCGGAAGAATCATGAGTGGCGTTATTCCGAGCAAATTCAGCCCAAGGAAGCAGGTCAGACCAATTGTCCTGATGGTGAGACACAAAACAACGGAGGTATTGCTCCAGAGACTGGTTGGCACGTTCAGCAGCCCCATTAGACTGGGGATGATAAGCGGAAGAAAATGAGAGAGAAATACCCATTTCTGAACAAAAGGCCCTCCAGAACCTGGAAATAAATTGGCTACCCCTATCGGATACAATAGATACGGGAATACCATGTAATCGAAATACTTCTCTAGCGAAGATATGAGCCAGTTCCTTGGATGTGGGCAACTTGTGAAGAGACACGAAGTGAGCCATCTTGGAAAACCGATCCACTATCATCAGGATTACTGTGTTACCATTTGAAGGGGGTAATTCAACAATAAAATCCATGGACAGGTTAGACCAAGGTCTCTCGGGAACGGGTAACGGATGCAACAGCCCACAAGGAACTCTACGGGAGGATTTCATACAGGCACAAGTAGTACAAGCACTTATATAGTCAGTGACATCCTTTCGTAAGGAATCCCACCAAAAATACCGAGAAACAGCTGACACCGTTTTGGAAATACCAGGATGTCCAGCAGTCTTAGTATCATGATATAATGACATAATATCCCGTCTCTCGGAACATCAACGAACAGTTTATCATTAGGCCTCTCGCTAGGTGCCATGCTTTGTTTCGCTTGTATGGCCTGCAAGAGGGACGAGGAAATAGACAAAATAGTAGTAGCTATTATCCTGTCTGGGGGAATGACAGGAGTAACATCAATCTCCTGTTTGTCAGTAGTTTCGAACTGTCTGGACAGAGCGTCTGCTTTAGTGTTGCGATCACCTGGCCTATAGGTGATAATAAAATTGAAACGGGACAAAAATAGTGACCACCTAGCCTGCCTGGAAGACAATCTTTTGGCTTCGCTAAGGTAGGATAGGTTCTTGTGATCCGTAAAAATGAGGATAGGATCCTTAGTTCCTTCTAACAAATGTCTCCACTCTTTAAGTGCTAAAATAATAGCAAGGAGTTCGCGATTACCCACATCATAATTTTTCTCTGCTTTGGACATTTGTTTAGAAAAGAAGCCGCATGGATGCAATGGCTTTTCAGGCGACTCTCTTTGGGATAAGACAGCACCTACCCCAATATCCGAAGCATCAACTTCAAGAATATAGGGCAGTGAGGGGACAGGATGCTGTAAAATAGGTGCAGAGGCGAACGTAGTTTTAAGAAATTCAAAAGCCTGAAGTGCCTCGGTAGACCAAACACGAGTATTGCCATCCTTTTTAGTCATACGGGTAATAGGTGCTACAATGGACGAGAAACCTTTGATAAAACGTCTATAATAATTGGAGAACCCAAGAAAACGCTGAATAGCTTTCAGACCTTGCGGTAGAGGCCATTCTATTACAGCAGCAAGCTTCTGGGGATCCATACGAAAACCTTTAGCGGAAATCAAATACCCCAAGAACTGGACTTCGGTTTGGTCAAACAGACATTTTTCTAGCTTGCAATAAAGACCATTAGCAAGAAGGGTCTTCAAAACTGTCGTAACATGTCTGTGATGAGTGTGTATATCTGTAGAATATATTAAAATGTCGTCCAAGTATACGATAACAAATGTGTGAATAAAATCTCTTAAGACATCATTAATAAATTCTTGGAATACTGCTGGGGCATTGCAAAGCCCAAATGGCATAACAGTATATTCGTAATGACCGGATCTAGTGTTGAATGCAGTCTTCCATTCGTGATTTTCCTTTATACGTATCAAATTGTATGCACTCCTAAGGTCTAATTTAGTGAACACAGTGGCATGTTTCAGCCTGTCAAATAATTCTGTAATTAAAGGTATAGGGTATGCATTTTTGATAGTGATTTTGTTTAGACCTCTATAATCTATACACGGTCTTAAATCACCTTCTTTCTTCGATACAAAGAAGAACCCTGCTCCAGCTGGAGAAGAGGATCTCCTAATAAACCCCTTTTCTAGTGATTCCTTAATATACTCCTCCATGACACGGTTTTCTTGAACCGATAAGGGGTACACCCTGCCCTTTGGAGGTATAGTGCCAGGCAACAAGTCAATAGCACAATCATAGGGTCTGTGAGGCGGTAATTTCTCAGCCTCCCTTTTATCGAAAACAGTCTTTAGAGATAAATACTGAGGGGGTATAGCCGTAGACAAAGGAGGACTGGTAGGTACCTTAATAGAATTCAAAGGTGTGACTTCAAACGTACAAGACTCGTGGCAGGCCTCACTCCATGATTTTATTTGCCCTGTCTCCCAGTCAAAAATGGGATTGTGAGCACGTAACCATGGATACCCTAATACTAACTGTGAAGAGGGAGAGGTGATGACCTGGAATCGAATGGTTTCATAGTGTAAAACCCCTGTGTACATGTGTAATGGTACAGTCTCATGAGTAACAACTGGAGAACTTAATGGTCTACCATCTATGGCCTCAACGGCCAAGGGTATCTCCTTCTCTCTGATGGGAATGTTGTTTCTCTTTATAAAGCCAGAGTCTATAAAATTTTCAGCTGCCCCAGAGTCAACCAGAGCATATATGTTGTCAACTATACAAATCTCTCCCATATATAAAGAAACCGGGAGAAGCAAGCGGTTAGGAGGCAATTTAGGAGACTTAGATATCACACCCAAGGCCAGTCCCCTATAAGGTCTTAGGTGCGAGAGTTTTCCGGGAGTAAAGGACATTCCTTTACCATATGGTCTCTCCTACCACAGTATAGGCAGAGTCCCTCCCTTCTCCTATGTAATTTCTCAGTATCAGAGAGTTTGGCAACCCCTAATTGCATAGGTTCCTCCTCAGACACTTTAACACTCTCTGGTATATTAACTCTGGGGTTAATGGGTGTAACAAAACGTCTATTCCTGTTCTTGGTATAGAGCCTGTCACGAATTCTATTATCTATATCAATGAGGTAATCAATAAGGTCCTCTAAGGCAATAGGAAGCTCCTTAGCTGCTACCTCATCCAATATCGTATCTGACAAACCTTCCATGAAGGCAGTAGTTAACCCATTGTTGGTCCAATCTACCTGCGAAGCAAGAGTGCGAAACTGAATAGCATAATCAGCCACAGACCTAGAACTCTGTTTAATTCTCATTAATGCTCTCGCGGCATTCTTTGACCTTTTCATTGTGTCAAAAGTTCTACGAAAAGCCGTAAGAAAACTGTTGAAATCATGTACCATAGGTCCATTAGCTTCCCAAATAGGATTTGCCCACTCAAGTGCCTTATCGGTAAGTTGGTGCATAAAGAACCCAACCTTAGACCTCTCTGTGGGAAATGAACGTGGATACATTTCGAAGTGGAATTCAATTTGATTAATAAACCCTCTGCAAGTCTTAGAGTCCCCTCCATACCTAGGAGGAGGTGTTAAATGGGCCGAAGTATTAGGCAAAGTAGATACTTCAGGGAGAAGGGGCGTAGGAGGGTTAGGTGTGGTTGCTGGAACGGTTCTAGCTAGGAGCGTCTGGAGAGCCTGGGCTATCTGATCCATACGGTGATCCTGCTCTACAAATCTTGCCTCATGGGACGCCATCTGTTGAGCTAAATCTGCGGGGTCCATGGCCCTATCGTAATGTAACGAGAATATACCCCTACACGCAGGATCCAGCTAAACAGAAGCCAATACAGAGGAGAGATACGTCTACCGGACCTTAGAATGGCCGGACTCGACGTATATGAGAGGAGACAGAGCCAGGAACAAACCGAGGTCAAGGGCACAGAGAGACAGCGTAAACTAGGACAAGCCGGGGTCTGGTACACGGAAAACAGCAAGCCGGCAAACAGTACAGATAAGGATAAAGCGAAAACGAAGTCAGAATACGAAGCCAAAGTCAATACGAGAGAACACAACTGAACACCACAAGCGCTAAAGGGAACTGAAACAGAAACCACGATAGGGCAACGAGCTAAGGGAAAAAGGTAAGTTTAAATAGCTTTTAAACGAAAGTGATTGGCTCCTGTCACTTCCACACCCCCAAAAGGTAATTGTATAGGGAGTGTGGTATGACAGGAGCCAATGGGAGCCTTTTGGCAATTAGGCTCCCACTGTCTCTTTAAGAGCGCGCCCGAGACTCGCGGCGCGCTCTTAGTTTCAGACGGGACACGTGACCGCTTCACGCGGTCACTGCCCGTCTTCCATCTAAAGCAGTCGGATGAGCCGCGCGCGGCTCGTGCAGCCGCAGGACCGCGCGCGGCTTGAAGAGAGGACCGCGACCGTCCCCCGGTTAAGGTAAGTAACGCTACAATTTGTGTATGTGAGTTCATGTGCATGTATATGTGTTTATGTGTATGTATATGTGTTCATGTGTTTGCATAAACAAATATATATATATATATATATATATATATATTTGTGTAGTGTGTGTGTATGTATAAAGTGGGCTATCTTCTGCATTGTTGTTTTTTTTCTCCCTCTCCCCCTTCACTTTGATCTTCAGAAAGATATTTACGACCCTCTGCAAGAATGTTGTCTATTTTCTATCAAACCTGTGTCTTATCTGCACTCCTGTCGCTTTAGCCCCTGTATCTCAACTCAACTTTGAATTCCATGTGTCGTCTTGCTCAGAAATTCTTCAGACTTGAGAAAGGGAGGTTCTCCCAAAAGCTTGTCATTAAAAAATTCTGTCAGTCTAATAAAAAAAAAGGTATTACAAGATACGAATTGTATCTGCTTTTTACATCTACATCACTGGACTAATATGGCTACAATCTCTCTCTCTCTCTATAAAAGCCCACTGGCACCCGGCAATTTCAAGAAAATTATAGCCTGAGTGCAAGGATTCCTGTCTATATATTATTATTATTATTATTATTATTATTATTATTATTGCCATTTATATAGCGCCAACAGATTCCGTAGCGCTTTACAATATTTTGAGAGGGGGGATGTAACAATAAATAGAACAATTACAAGAAAACTTACAGGAACAATAGGTTGAA
Source organism: Pelobates cultripes (assembly GCA_933207985.1). Classification (NCBI taxonomy): domain Eukaryota; kingdom Metazoa; phylum Chordata; class Amphibia; order Anura; family Pelobatidae; genus Pelobates; species Pelobates cultripes. The sequence goes on along the minus strand of OW240916.1, from coordinate 190,814,690 downwards.
GAGGACCCTGCTCAAACGAGCTTACAGACTATAGGAGGTGGGGTATTAGAAACATTAGGACAAGAAATATCAAGTAGGAGTGAAGCAGAGGTGGAGGAGAGAGCAAAGCACTGTCCCATAGGAGAGAGCAGGAGACAGGTATGTAAGGTAGAGATTACTCTGGGAGGCCATAAGCTTTCCTGAAGATATGGGTTTTAAGGCCCTTCTTAAATGATTGAAGACTAGGGAGAAGTCTGATGGCAGTAGGCAAGCTATTCCATAGGAGAGGAGCCGCCCGCGAGAGGTCCTGCAAGCGCGAGTTGGCCGTACGGGTGCGAGCAGTGGTCAGGAGGTGGTCACGGGCAGAGCGGAGGGTACGAGGAGGGGCATATCTATGGATTAGTGAAGAGATATAAGTGGGGCTAGAATTGTTCAGTGCTTTACATGTATGGGTTAGCACTTTGAATCGACTCCTATAGCATACAGGGAGCCAATGTAAGGACTGGCAGAGGGGTGAGGTGTGAGAGGACCGACTAGAGAGAAAAATCAGTCTAGCTGCAGCATTCATTACAGACTGTAGCGGGGCAATACGGCTTTTGGGGAGACCAATCAGGAGAGGGTTACAGTAATCCATGTGGGAAATTACTAGAGCATGGACAAGCTCCTTGGTAGCATCTTGCATAAGAAAGGGGCGAATGCGGGCTACGTTTTTGAGTTGGAACCTACAGGATTTAGCAACAAACTGGATGTGAGACTCAAAGGTGAGACCAGAGTCAAGTATGACGCCAAGACAGCATATATATATATATATATATATATATATATATAGAGAGAGAGAGAGAGAGAGAGAGATTGTAGCAGTATTAGTCCAGTGATGTATATTTTTATTTTTATTTTATTTTTTTAATTACTAGTCATGGAGTTCTGTATACAGTGCGAAATTATATTTTATGCAGCACCAATCTACATAAATTAGAACTCACAGGCTCAATTATTTTGACTAACACTTTTTTTTTAATATATATATATATATATATATATATATATATATATATATATATATATATATATATATATATATATATATATATATATATATATATATAAAAAACACTGTTATTCAGTCTACAATACTTTGCAATTTCCAGCTAATTCAAGAGTACTAAATGAGAAGCATATTATCATTAATTGCTTATACTTAATCAAGGATAGCATTGATTATCATTTTTGGAAGGTGATATGTTGCACACTGTAATTATGGTTATATTCAGAAAACTGATACTAGTACCAATGTTTTGAATTTATATGTATTGGGAACACTACATAAAACAGGTTGATTGTCTTTTCAATGTGCAAAAATAGCCAGCTGTTATTTATCTTTTTAAAGCCCTATAAGCAATTTTCTGGTTAAAGGTGAACAAAGTAACTTATCTGCTGAGTGCTGGTGGAGAGTTATAAAAAAATAGCCCTCAGACCGCCACCTCACAAAATTATAAAGTATCCCATTCACTATATGGCCAAAAAAAATAAATATACAAACTCAGCCCCCTGCTATTCACACTTTTTTAAAATGATTTGCAAATCGTCAACTGTACACATGTATGCAGATGACACTGTAATCTACGCTAGTAAACCAAAGCTACCGAAGCTTGAGGCTGTGCTCCAAAACCAATTCACAGAGGTAAAAAAGTGGATAGCAGAAAACAAACTCTTCCTAAACACTGATGTGACAGATTTCCTGTCCCTGAATTAAAACGCTTTCTGTTCCATTCTGCTCTCAGTTCGGTAGATTGCATTCCCCTCCTATTCTAACATTGTCCCATTCGACTACCAAACAACCGCATGAACCAGGGACAACCCGGGAGCTTGTTAACACCTATTAACACCTTGGAACGGTTCTCACCGCAGTGTTCTAATTGTTTGTCTGGGTCGCAGCAATTCCTATGGACAACCGTGATTGTTCGCATGAATGCAGGCAGCCGTGTTTGGGCATGAATCTCAGAACTAAAATCTCACATAGAAACTCCCGAATACCGCTGGACTTCCATCATCACCTGCGTACAGAAAATAATAATAATACAACCAACTATGCATCTTTGAAGGTGAATGAGCAGATTCTATTGCCCTCAAATATGGTGGATATGATAATGTTTTATAGTGACTTAATTATATTGTAACTTTTCATTTTTGACTGGTTTTTACAATATTATTTTGTAGCTGGAACCATATTTCAGAATAAGTGACTTAAAGGGTGCTATAACCATTTCATCTAGTTAAATTTGACTCCCTTTCACTGTCCCTCCATTCATTGTTAAACCATTTTCATGCAGCTTAACATCCTGGGCAACAACATCCTGAGTTTTGAGTACCTGAATATCACAAGAGTGAACTCGAGCCCGAGTGGCTGCAGGTTAGAGTTTACTCAGTACCACTTGACCACCAGGGATTGCAATGCTCTCCCCAACCCTCCTGGTAATAAGAAGGGAGTTTATAATTACCAAAAATATATCTTGTGCTGTTTCAAACGTACCATAGAAGAAAATCATTTTGAGAACTTCTACAACACTGATGGGGAGAACCTTCTAAACAATATTTAACTGTCTTGCATGAAGAATTCCACAAGTGTATTATATTTGTAGATCTCATATGAGTTAAACATTTAGATAACATTTTGTTAAACAAAGATTATTTAATGCTTTACTAGCAAAGAACAATAAGACATTAAATTATACTCATTTCAATAAAATAAAAAAAACTAGAAATAATAGAGGTGCTCTAAAACTTTTGATTGGTAATATATCAGGAATGTGTGAGTGTGTGTGCCTGTGTATATGTGTGTTTGTGCGTATTAGTCTTTCTATGCTAATTTGTTTTACTGGCATGAGTTTGTATATTCTGTTTTTCCTGATACAAAAGCAGAAGAAAGAAAGACCATGACATTTGTTTAATGAGAAGAAGAAGTAACAATGCCGTTGTAGTGATGTGTCTAATTATTAGGATATTTTCAGTATTTTTTTTCTTCCCTGAGTCTCTTTATGTAGGAGCTGCCAAATTACATGTCACCTTGGAGGGCATATTTTCTGTACTTCACAGCTTCTACAATAGCAAACTCATGAATATTTACTGTGCTGATCAGATATGCAGCAGTGAGAACAAATAAAAAATGCTAGTATTTGCATATTAGGCAGCTATTAGGCTTGCTATGGACAGAAGGAAGAGAAATTGGAGATACCTTTCCATAGGGATAGTGAAAGAAATGTTCCTGTAAAATAAAATTGACTTTTAAATTTAATGTTTCTACCCTAAGACTGCTCCTGCAGTGCATCTGTAACACTTATAGCCTACACATCGACACAAAAAAAATCAATTAAGTCCAAGCTTTTTAATAATATTAATTAGTCCACATAGACGGAATAAATATATTTATCTTTACACAGGATACATGTGTTGTTACCCAGAAGTGTTTGGATTTGATATTCACTGCCTTGAGGCCGATTGGTACTAGTGTAGCAGTATGAAAAGAATGCTGTACAATTATTTTTGCTACTGGCATTCAATTATACATTGAAAGTGAAAGCGTCTTACTCAGAAGCCTTTTATTCACTAAACAGTGCGTTGTATTGAGCACACAGAGTTGCAAAATATAAGATACTAGAAACAAGCTGTAAACAATTTAACTTATCATGTTGACATGAATTGTGCATCAGAGCTGTGAACTAACGTAGACACATTACAACTTACTGTGTAGTGAAAACGTGGCAAAGTGTTTGTAAATTAACCTATACTTCTAGCACATCTGTCTACATCATACATCCAATTAATGGTTTTGTTTCTGTTATCTGCAAGTCAATTCGAATGTAAAGCCTCGGGTATTATTGTTCATGAAAATGTTGTCTGATAAAGAGAGAGTTTTCTTGGGTATGTTCCAGTGATGCAAATTGAACCTCAAAATCAATTGTTACTTTTCATATAATATACAGTGATTTAGAATATAAATTAATAAGAGCTTACCAATTATTAACAGTAAATACTAGACACATATTTCAAGCACAAAAATATGTTGCTTTGCAATTATTTTTATTTTTGCACTGGTCTGGAAAAGAGATTATTATTGTAGAATAGAATGAAAAGACCAAAACCTCAGAATTTTTACAATCCCAACGATCCCCATGACAAACAATTTCATTATAAACTCTTATTGTATTATTCTGTTATAGCTAAATACATTTGAAAATATAAATTGGTAACTTGATTATTAGCCTAATAGAAGTTTATCCCATTACTGTTTTACAGCTATAGAAAAATAAACTTATGGACTTTTAAAAAGAAAACATAATATTTAGAAGACTATTGAAATATCTCACTCCTGTAAGTATAGGTAAAGCATTATCCACTGTCCCTGTGGATAATCTTGTGAGATTAGTTCAGTTGTACGTGTCTTTCGATGGAAAGAACAGCTGCTGTACTTCCTGGATCTCTAATGCCACCACAATGTTGAAAGTCTATAGAGGATCAAACTGCACCATACATTCTGAAGTTCCAATCAGATATACCTGTATATAAATAGACTTCCTCAGAGAACACAAGCACAATGTCTATTGCTCTCTAAATATCCACCCAAATTTACTTAGTGCCCCTACTTGTCTGTTGTATGATGTTGTATTATGTTGTATGAGAACAGCCCATAGGCATCCTGCAACCACTAAGTAACTGGTTAGATTACTATCTTCATATGACTGTTCAAATGTTAATAACATGTTAATAACATGTTTACAGAATTAACAAAAAATTTTTATCACATGTAAATAATTATATATATATTATTTTTATTATTATTATTTTTTGACAGGTTAACCTAAAAATATATACCAACCTCCCTCAATAACATGAGAGTAACACAAACCAAAAGAGTCATGCCGGCTAGGATGTTGCCCAGATAAACAAGGTCTGAGTCAGATGCTAGGGAACCAGGGCAATCTGATGACAAATGGGCTACTAGAGAAAATCATTCCTGGACACAAAGTGAGAACCTAGACATGCTTGACAGCTACGACATCAGCAGACGCAATGAGAGGGACTACATTAAAAATATATATTTATAATAAAACCCACTAACAAAACAGCTAGTTCCACAACATTTGAACATTGCCAAGAGTAATCTAGTGTCACAACTGGAATTAGACCAAGACACCAACCAACCCGAATCTCTGACCAAGATGGCATAAGAGCAGATGGTCATAGGGCATGATTACCAAAGATCACTGGAAAAACTGGCACCAGACAGTAAGCTAGAAGAGTTAATAGGGCCCTATCCACAAGTCCAATAAACACCATCACAGAGACCAACAAGCTCATATATACCACAGCAATGGTGGTCCTACAAATGTTTGATTACAATTGCCTTACGAGTGTCAAGGCCACAGTGCTAGATAAAACACAGAGCATTTGGAAGTACATCACAGAGGTAAATCCCATAGATGAACTACTTAGGAAAGACCAGAGAAAACAACAAACAGAGGAAGCAGGAAAGGAGGAGGTTCCATGGCATGACAAACCTCTCTGTATTGTGTATCACTGGCAGATTGGGCTTGTGGCTCACATTGCGAAATCCTACCAGTGGTTGGAAAATGCAAGACTGAAAGACAGCACTGATGCACTAATGCTAGCAGCACAGAAACAGGCACTTAGCACCAGATTAATAGAAGCAGGGATCTACCACATCAGACAGGACCCAAGGTGCAGACTGTATAAAGAGTCTTCTGAGACAATCCAGCACATAGTATCAGGCATAACTTACTCTGAGAGGCACAACTAAGTTGCTCTTATTGTATACTGAAATATCTGCACATAATATGGGCTGGACCTTCCTAAGTCATGATGGAAGATACAACAAATGGTAGTTGAGATGACAGGGCTAACTCCCAGTGGAACTTTCAGATCCAGACAGACAAGCAAGTAGTAAAGACAAAAAGGGAATTGGGGGAACACCCAGAACATGCATTTCTCAGAAATGAGCTGAAAATAGCAAAATGTTACACAAATACAGCACACACAAAAATAATTTTTCAAATTCTACAAGGCCACTTAAAATCACCTATCTCAGCAAACAAATATGGGGATTCAGTTCCTCCATATGACCATATTGTGCTTCACAGTAAAACAATATTGGTGGGTCTTACAGCAATTCCAGCAATCTTGGTTTTTAATTCTTAAGTATAAATACATTTTATTTATTTTACACAGTATCGCCCTATGGGCCTTTTCCTCTGTTCCACTCTTGTTCTATTTTACATGCACATGACTAAGCATAAGAAGAGCAACATAAGGAGAACTCCTGAAGGACTTACCTATTATTAGGTGGACTTTGCTACTTAAAAAAAACCCAAAAAACCCAACCTAAGAATGTGTTTAGATTGCAAGATAAGAAGAGCTGTCTGATATTTTTATTCAGTTTTGCTAATGGTTGGAGGTTTTTACCTGTCAGAGTTTTTCTGCTCTATGTGATCAGTTGTGAAATTGCTTTTGTTTAGCCATAGTATTAAAAGACCTGAGACCCACTTTTATTACTGTAGTGTGGATAGACATGTTTCTGTTTTTTTTTTCTCTGCTCAGCTTACCTGCTAGATTGTATTACAACTGCACCTGTCGTGGGGTGAGATATGTAAGGCAGAAAGTGAACAGTTTGTTCTTTAATTTCATGTGTTGGAAGCAGGAAAAATGGGCAAGCAAAATAATCTGAGTGACTTTGACAAGGGCCAAATAGTGATGGCTAGATGACTGGGTCAGAACATCTACAAAATGGAAAGTCTTGTCTGGTATTTCTGGTATGCAGTGGTTCATGGTACAAGGAAGGACAACCTGTGAACCAACATCAGGGTTATGGGTGCCCAAGGCTCATTGATGCACATGAGTAGCAAAGGCAAGCCCATCTGATCACACGAATGAGCTAGTGTAACTCAAAATGATGAAAAACTTAATGCTGGTCATAATAGAAAGGTGTCAGAAATCACAGTGTGTAGCGGAGCTCCAATACCTAGCATAGGTATTTCCACTATATAATCCTTGTAGCTGAAGAAGCAGTAAAATATCCAAGACACATAGTTCTAGGAGTCAACTCATTTTATTTTGGCAACAGACCCCTACAGGGGGGCTTCCATACAATAACACATGTCTTTTCCTCCCAGGATCCTCTACAGAAAAATATACAATATTCTAAAACACTCCAAAAATAAATTTAAATTTCCAAAAGGCGGCAATTTGATTGCATGGGAGGTCAGAAGGTTTATAGCTTTAATTCCTCTTTGAAGCTGGGACCCCAACAGAGCAGCTCTATGAGGTGTGAGAAGTCTGGTTCAAATATAAACCATCTCTCTAGCTTGCCATATGTCCAGATTCCCACTAAGATAGGTGGTCCCTTGATATGTTAATGGCCATCAGCCCTGTGTTCCAGTATCGTATCCAAAAGAAACATTAATACCTACCAACAGATTAATCATTAAGCCTCATTCCGATTATATTTAGAATGGAACAAGCAGCATCTTCTAATCAATCCCAAACATGATTTGCGAACAAGGGGACCACACAAAGTTGGTTCGGTAAACCAACGGCATTCATTCCGCTACACCACTTATTGATTCACATGAGGAGCGAAGGCCAACTCATCTGATCACATGAATGAACTAGTGTAACTCAAAATGCTGAAAATCTTAATGCTGGTTATAATAGAGAGGTTTCAGAATACACAGTGATTCTCTGCAAACTGATTGGAGTGCCCATGATGACCTCTGTCCACCGCTGAAAGCACCTTCAATTGGGGTAGGAGAGTGCCAGAACTGGACCATGGAGCAATGCAAGGAGGTATCCTTGTCTGATGAATCATGTTTTCTTGTAGAGCAGATGGATGGCCAGTTGTTTGTGTTCATCGTTTATCTGGGGAAGAGATGGTAGCAAGATACACTGCGGGGAAAAGGCTTAGGCGGTGATAGGCTCTGAGCAATGTTCTGTGGGAAACCTTGGGTCCTGGCATTCATGTGGATGTTACTATGAAATATGGAAGATAATCAGACTTATTCCACCTTTGTTACTACAATGCTCCCATTGTTAATTATATTTACTACTGTAATATGTTTTACTTGCAGTTACATGTAGTTAATATTTTGACTGATAGAATTTGATCGGCAAATATTTTAATTATATATTACAAATTTATACTTCTAGCTGTAAATTCCTTCAAATAACTCTTGTTAGGTCCAATTCCACTTCCTATCTGCAAGAAAGCAACTTCATTTCTACTATGCACTATCCACCCACCCACCCTTGTTCCTTCTTACTGTAAAGCATGATTGTGGTGAAAGTAACCTCGCCACTGGTACTTGGAGGGGCCTGCTTGCCAGCCTCTTGCCTCAGGATTATGGGCCCTGCATAAAGACATGTTAAAAAGTGACTTCCATGGAAAAACCAAACCACTGAACTGATCTGGCTGATTTTTGGATATGTTGGTCACCGAGATCAGGGCTATCCGAGGATGTGACTCTTGTGGGGTTTCCATTGATCTTGGCGGTACTTTTGGGGTGTTTGTAAATTGTGTGTTTTTCTGTACCTGGAGATAATTAATTATCTCTGAGACACAGAGGAGGGGTATGTTTTTTTTCCTGTTCTATTGTTTCCCCAGCAGGGCGTTGTCACAGGGACTCTGTCAGACCAATTTAAACTAGCTGCTTTGTCCCTCCTCAATCTCCCATCAGTCCTTGCTATTGTCTGATCCCACTCTTCATTTTACTATAGTGCTCTATATAACCTATTCCATGTAAATGAGGCTGTTTGGAGTTTAAATGCGTGTATAAATTGTAAGTGTTGGTTTGCATTAAACAGACTGCTTTTACCCATTCATGAAGACACTCTGGGGATTGCTATAATCACAATACTCCCCTGAGTATAATCACTAAGCTCTTGTAAGAGTTTGTTCCTGCTACGCTCTTTAGAGTAGGAGAGGTCTGGCCACTGGGAGCTGGATCCTGGTCTTGGGTCCAGGGTTGGTGGAGAACAGCTGACCCTGGTGCAGCTGCATCGCTGAAAGTGCGGTCTGCAATGCTTATGGTGGAGTGCTTGGAACCCTCAGAAAGCACTAGGAGCATCAATTGACGGAGGTGTCCGGTTGGGGTGCCAGGCGGTCTGTCACAATGATCTTCCAGCTGTTTGGAATCATAGTCAATAACCTCCTCATTCCCTTCACATGTTATTAGTTACTACAATTCTACACCTAATTATCTTTGCCAACATCTTCAAATTCCTCTGCTACCTTTGTCCCATCTCCCCATTTTAACCTTGAGATTGTGGGCTCAGGGGCAGGCCCTCTATCTTTTGTATTGGTTTGTTTATATTGTATTGATTTTTTTCCTGTTTGTACAGCACTGCGGAATATGTTGGCACTTTACAAATGCCAGTCATAAATAAATATGCTTGAATAACAAATTTGATCCAATTGGTCGGTTCAGTCCCTATGACTTAAAGGATTTATTTTTAATGTCTTGGTGCCAGATACCACAGAACATCAAGGCATGGACTCCACAAGGCCTTGAGGCTTCAAAGCTGTTCTGGCAGCACAAGGGTGACCTACACAATATTAGGCAGGTGGTTTTAATGTTGTGCTTGATCAATGTATACTGTCTGAGACAGTTACATCAATATTTTATACTGGTTGATTAGTTGAAGCCCTCCAATGTCAACATTTCCATGTATATGAATGCTCTTACCAATATTTGGCAAATATTTGTTTAAACTGAAAGGTTCTCATTAATTATAAAGCACTTTCTGATACCTTTGCGCGACCCCTATTGATTAGTAATTTCAAGCCTTTCTTTGAAATGGAGTCTATTTCAGGGCTCAAATGTTCAATTCCTACTCTGCTAGACAGGGCTCAAATGTTCAATTCCTACTCTGCTAGATAGGGCTAAATGTTACGCATCACGTCCATTGCACGTATATCAGGAGTGTGAATATCAAGGTCAACACTCATATCTTGCAGTACACTGAGAGGAGCATGTCCCCACTCTATGGCTCACAGATTAAGTGATATAAGGTAACCAATAGAGGGAAAAACAGAGAGAGTAGTACAAAAATAAATATTTATAAATTATATATTTATTAAATATTTAAAATATGAATGTATAAATAAAGATTTTGTTTTAACTTCTTTTTGGTCATTTCTCACTTGACCTGTGAAAAATATCAATATTTGGCAAACAACCTCTAGCAACCAATCATCTCTTTTCCTTCAGTAATCTTTTTATTGACACCATGGATGGAATTTACAATCATAAATCTATTGAACTGTTTCTATTCCCACGTGCTTTCATAATATGCCTTTATATAGTGTTTTCATTTTCACAAAGTACATTTTAAACTGATATTAAACATTATATAACATTTAAAAAATATATATCAGATTGACATCTTAATGATATTAGATTGTTTTATCATCACTAAAAACATTATTTCTACATGGAATAATTAGCATTAATTTCATTTTTGAATATGCATTATTGACATTTATAACATTATTTCATAGTTTGACAATTCCTAATATGCATATCCTTTTTAGTTATGCTGCTGTTTAGAATTTAGTACAGTATTTCTTAGAATGTCTTATTGATGGCAGCATCTATAAATCGAAAAACCAATTGAGTCACATATGTATGCGCATTTGATTTTGTTCCCTTATCTTTAAATCCTATCAAGCGCTTTCAATTCAGCTGGAAAACTATTGTACACATACGTTAACCAGAAACTGCCATTTGGCTATTATTTCTAGTGGTTCTTAAATTTACTGTGAGCTCAAACACAGGTTTCACATGAACACAGAGCTTTTTTTAATGAAAATCTGAACACCTTTTACCAAACTGTCTGCAAAAACAGGAAGATAAAGGATTAAGTAGCAATGTTACCTTTTCTTTTGTCAAATACCAAGTAGAAACATTGGTTAAAGGCCTTAAAAAAAGACCCATTACCACAGGCCAGAAAGTCAAAGAGCTTGGCTGCCCTAATACTCAGTTATCTCGTTTCTGGATAATGGAATGACCCCTTGCTTGCCCGTGCTGTGCAACAATATAATAGCATAAGCAGTGTGAATAAAGAGGTTATTTTTGGAATCCAATTGAAACAGGGCTGGAGTGTCTTTGGCAGACAAAGAATTGAACAAGATGCAGTGCTCAGTAATATTGAATTTAAGGAAGGTGGATCCGATAGATAGGATTTATATATACATACACTACATGTATATATTTTATAAATCTGTGTTCAAATATGTATATAACATTAAACCTATTTATAAGGATAAATATACCAAATTGCTTCTGAATAAGTGTGAAGTTAATAAATATTAATAGGAGAGATTGTTTTGGACCTTGACCAGTGAACCTTACCCATAGTCAAATTACACTGTCTGCTCAGGAGACATATTCTGATTTTTTTTTTTTTTCATTGGTGCATGCATCTCTGTAAAATGCCTCTGGGCAAACATACAATCAGTGCTGGTAGCACAATTTTTACCCTTGGGCGGTGATAGTGTATCCCAGCCATAATATTGCCAGCTCGGATGCATCTTTAGTCTTGATAGCTACACATTATTAATTTAAGTAAAATATCTTTGTGTTGTCTATGGAGGTATAAGGGAGAAATGCAAACAAAAACAAACAAAAAAAACAAACAAACAAAAAAACTACAAACATATAAAGGCATCTCAATCACAGGAAGTTACGTAATTACCTATGTTTCTATTTATCTTCCATGTATTACTGACAGTACAAGGCAATTCTAAAACAATATATAAGCCAACAATTAAGAATATATAAACTGTTTAATGTTAGTATTGTTTTATTTTACTACATTGTGTAGCTTCAGAATTCTTTTTAACCCCTTAGTGACCAGACCACTTTTCAATTTTCTTACCTTTTGGGACCAGGGCTGTTTTTACATTTCTGCAGTGTTTGTGTTTAGCTGTAATTTTCCTCTTACTCATTTACTGTACCCACACATATTATATACCATTTTATCACCATTACATGGTCTTTTTAAAGATACCATTATTTTCATCATATCATATATAATTTACTATAAAAAAATTATAACATTATTAAAAAAAAATGTAAAAAACAAACACTTTTTCGAACTTTGATCCCCAAAATCTGTTACGCATCTAAGAAACACCCGTGCTAAATGGTTTCTAAATTTTGTCCTGAGTTTAGAAATAGTTATAGGGCAATAAGTACAAGTAGCACTTTGCTATTGTCAAACCATTTCCCCACCAAAATTAACGCAATTACATTATAACACGAATATCTGTCAGGAGTCCCTGACTGAATAACCCTTCACATGTATATATTTTTTAAAAGAAGACAACCTAAGGTATTAAACTTGGGGTATTTCGACTCTTTTCATGCAACCATTTACCACCAATCTAAGCCAAATTAAAAAAAATAAAAATAATTTGTGATTTTTTTTGACACACATAGCAATTTAAGAATACATGTACGGAGAACTTTAAGGGTTACTGCCAAAGAACACCCCAATATGTGCTCAGCAACATCTCCTAAATACAGTGATACCCCCCATGTATAGGTGTGTTGGGTTCTCTGGGGGCTAAAAGACCTTATTTGGAGGGTGCGCATTCCAGTTTTCCAACTAGGGTATTTAAAATGGTGGTATTTTAACACTTTCCATGCACTAATTCTACAACCAGTCTTTGTCAAACTTTTGGGTAGTAATTTTTTGTGTTTTTGTTTCTCACACATTGTATTTTATGCATGAATTCTCAGTTCCTGTTATGTGTTACTGCCAAAGAACACCCTGATATGTGTTCAGCACATTTCCCAAGTACAACAGTGCCCCAATGAACAGGCTTTATGGGTTTTTGCAAACTTACAGGGGTCAAAAGTAGGGCTTTCCCCTTTTCCCTGTTTGCACATTGAAATTTGCCAGATTGATTTGCTGGGCCTATATTGCCTTGAGACCGTATTGCAACCCAGGAATGAAAATTAACCCCATCATGGCATACCACTTGCAAAAGTAGACAACCCACGGTATTCAAAATGGGGTATGTCCAGTATTTTTAGTAGCCACTTAGCCACAAATGCTGGCCAAAGTTTATTTGTTTGCTTTTTTTTTTTTTTTTTACACAAAAACTGCACTTTCTGGTGATTTCATCGTCGTGATAAGTTTTACTGATTTACAACACTCATATTTGTGTTCAGCAAATTCCCCTGAGTATAACAATACCCCCCATGTACATGGTTTATGGTGTTTTTAAAAGTTACAGGGTCAATAGAGGGCTTGCCCAATTTGGTTTGTCAGATTGGTTTGCTGGGTCTGTGTTGCATTTTGAGACCATGTGGTAGCCCAGGAATGTGAAATAACCCCATCATAGCATACCATTTTAAAATGTAGACAACTCAGGGTATGTCTAGTCTTTTGTAGTAGCCACTTAGTCACAACGCTGACCTTAGTTAGCATTTTTAATAAATGTTTTTTTTCCAATTTATAGTATATATATATATATATATATATATATTTGTGTTAGGTGCTTAAGATAGTACAGTGTGAAATACCATGAATAAGCGTAGGATGATAAAAGGAGCAAGTCGGTTGTGGTGTGCCAAAACCGACGATGAGGTAGGCCTGAGAAAGAAGAGGGCCCACCCAGGAAAAGAAATAGAAAGGAAAATAAATGTTAAAAGTGGTGTGGTGGGAGGGTCATTCAACGCTGACCTCGAACGGTAAGGAGCCAGGCAAGGGGAGTGCCTTAAGTAGGCTAGGGGTGGAAAACCAGCACCTCCCACAAATGCAGGCAAATTGCCTTAATACTTGTGTTAGGTGCTTAAGATAGTACAGTGTGAAATACCATGAATAAGCGTAGGATGATAAAAGGAGCAAGTCGGTTGTGGTGTGCCGAAACCGACGATGAGGTAGGCCTGAGAAAGAAGAGGGCAAAAATTAAGTAATCCAATTTATTAACAGACAACCAATACATATACATTTATCAACCAGACATGTTTATGAAAGCATCTCTTAACTCTTGTACTGGGTTCGGTATGTACCGTGAGTAAGCGGATGACTTCCAGCGCCCCAGTGTTTTGATAACATGAGTTGGGACGTTGAAACTGGAGGCTGTGGACGCGGCTCCTATACGAAAGGAGTGTCCTGAGTAATTGTTTGCGTTGAGGCCCAGTTGTGTGAGCAAGGACCTGACGTAGGTCATGAAGGTTGTAGTGGTGAGTACTGCACCTTGTAGTTGTAATAACGGTTGCGAGGGCAGTAAGTGATGGTGCTGTATGTAGGCATCAAGAACTTTTACGGGACACCATCTGTTGTGCGTGGGGTAGTACGGAATGTTTACAGGTATGTGCTGGCTGGTTTTGGAGTGAGGTAAAGACAGGATGTAATGATCCATATGTTTTGTCAAGTGGGAATAGAGGAGGAATGGAGTGGTTTGGGTCGTGGAGGTCGTAGTGAATTCTCTGGGTCGTAGAAATCCATAGAAAGCGATGTATATTGCTGTTTTGATGATAGAATTCGTATTAGTGTCAAACAGTTTCAGGTCGAGTAGGTTAGATAAAGCTTTGAAGATATGGTTATCTATGGGTAGCCTCTGGGCCAACTGTGTGGGTTCTGATTTTTGAATACCTCTGAGTATGGTCTTAATTTGGTGAGAGGCCATGAAACTGTTGTTATTTGGGTGTAAGATGAGCATGTGGTGTTGAATGCCAGTGAGATAGAGTTTGATGGTGTTATATGACAATTTGAGTTTAAGGTGGCAAAAGGAAGCAAACCCCAAAAAAGATGTCATAACAAACGGTTGTATGATGTTATGTTCCAGAAGGAATCGTTTGAATAGTGTGAAAGCCCTGTTGTATGTTTTGTTTGTATTGTGTGAAAGTGCCAACTGAGACAATGTCCTGCTATGCTGCATGATGACGTCTAGTCCAGTATGAGTTGTTGAAATGTTGGAATGATGGTGGCTGTGGGTGCTGCTGACGGGAGTGCTTGATGAAACTCCTGAAATTTAAAGCGAGACAAACTGTCAGCAGCTGTGTTGTATACACCTGGCACATGGAAACAACATAGGAAGAAATTATGACAAGCTGCCAACCAAGTGAGTTTCCTCAGAAATCTCATAATCGTAAGAGATTTGGAACGACCTTTGTTGATGATGTGACAGGTCGCCTGGTTGTCTGAGTAACAACGCACTGGCGTATTAGCCCATAAATGACCCCACGCTACGGCAGCCGCCACTATGGGGTAGATCTCAAAAAGAGCTGAGGTAGTGGAAAAACCTTCCAAATCCAGAACTGCTGAAGGCCAGCTGCCCCAAAGCCATTCGTTCCCAAAAATTGCTGCAAAACCAGTGGTAGATGCCGCATCTGACCAAATGGTAGGAGATGATTCAGTCAATTGAGGGAGGAACATACTTTTACCATTCCAAGTGGTTAAAAACCTCTTCCACATGTTTAGATCTGCCGTAGCTTGGGCATCTAAGGACAACCTGTGCGTGTCATGTAGAAAAAGTGGGGAAAGATGCAATAGTCGTGAAATAAAGGAGCGGCCTTGAGGTATGATGCGCATTGCAAAATTTAGTGACCCCAGCAGGGACTGTAGTTCTTTGCGGTTGCAAGTGCCGAGCTGTAGGTAGTTGTTTATGTAAGTGAGAATATTGTCTATCTTTTCGTAAGGTAGGCTTGCTTGCATTGTGGCAGAGTCTAACTGGATACCCAGAAAAGTGATAACCGTGTCTGGCCCTTCTGTTTTCTTTGGGGAGATGGGTACACCTAGTTGTTCAAACAGCTTAGTGGTAGCTTTGAGGCTAGTGGGAGGTGCAGTATTCTCCTCGACCAGTAGGAAATCGTCCAAGTAATGTAATACTGTAGGGCATCCGGCTATGTTCAATAGTAACCAGCATAGTGCTTCGGCAAATGTGTCGAAAATAGCTGGGCTACTTTTGGACCCAAAAGTTAACCGGGAGAAAAAATAGTAGTTCTCGGACCACTTGATGCCATGCAGGTGCCACAGTGTGGGGTGGATAGGGAGTAATTTGAAGGCGTTAGTAATGTCGGTCTTACTGAGCCAGGCTCCCACCCCTGCTTGTATGATGGCTGTAATGGCGTGATCTATGGTGGTGTATTGCAGAGAGAATTCCTCAGAGGGTATGAGGGAATTAAGACTGGGGTTGGCCGATGAGTGGGGAGCCGATAAGTCAATGATGAGTCTCTGTTTTTGGGAAGATTTCCCTGTGACAATACCAATAGGGTTGGTGCGCCATTCTGTGAATGGGGGAGTTCTAAAAGGCCCCAATACAAAGCCCTCCTCCACTTCTTGGTTTATGAGGGTGTCAACCACTGTGGGGTTGTGTTGGGCGGATTGTAGGTTTGGGCATTCCAGAGTGCCAGCTGGTATGTGTAGGATACCTGTGTGGAAGCCTTCTGTTAAACCAGAAATAAGAAAATCTACCAGGTGTCTAGATGGGTGCTGAGACATCAATGCTGTGAATACTGGCATATTAATGGACGTAAGGTAAGGCTTAGAATACATTTTATTTGGACACATGGTCTTAGCATGTGCCCTAAAACATTTTGAACAGACATGCAATAGTCTACATCCACTGTAATTACAAGACCCAACATTGAAATTATTACATATCTGGGACTTGCCCAGAAACTTGATTGGGCGTCCCAATTTGTCTTTGGATAGTTTCCCTGGATCCCCAGAGGAACTAGTTCCTTGTGTGGAGGCATGTCCGTCTGCCGTGTTGGGACAAAAATTAGTAGTATGGGCTGTGGAGGAGCAGTATGCACAAGCTGGTGTTCTTAGACCTGCAAAGTGTCTGCAAAATAAGACGGTATCAATCCTTCCCCAGTTGGATCGTGTACCGTACTGGGAGAAGGCTCCAGCCACTTTTGCAGAAAAAGACCTATGGTAGTCATAGAATGCTGAACCACCATATTTGTTGCCCAGGTCTACCAGCTTGTGCATACAGAGATCAAACTCCTCTCTTCTGTTGGGATAAACCGCACAGACGACATCCCTGTAAATACCAAACGCTAGTACGAATTCAGGGATAGTCAGTTTCCTGTTCAGGCGGGCATCCCTAGATCTGACAATAACAGAAACATCATCATAAGCATACGTCTTATGTTCCACAATGTCCTGGGAGGCAATCAACAGGGAAGCCAGGTTGACGTCTTTACCTTCCAGGATATCCCTTTTGATATGCTCAGGTATCATGTGGGCCGGGCTAACTTCCTGGTCATCCAGGGGGCTGGCTGGAGCGACTAATGGCAAGGCTGGTGTTTGTACCGCAGCCGCGGGTGGCCCTGCTAGAGTGAGGGCCGTGGTGACCGACTCAAGTTTCTCCAGCCTGGAGTTGACCTTGCCCATGGATGCCATGAGTGAGGATAACATGGCATGTATGTCCCCTGGGTTGGACTGGCTAGATCCTTCCCCGGCTTCCATGTTATTGGTTGATGTGCGTAGCAGTTTGAAAAGTTCTGCCTTCCTTGCTGTAGCGGGGTAGGGGATTTGTCGTCTCCTTAATTCCGTGGTTATGCGCGGGATTGTCCAGGATCTAATTGATGCTGGACTAGCTAGCTCTCCTCCTTGTGTGGGAGTGACAGCTCTAGCCGGGGTGCTAGGCAGGGAGAAATCCTCTACCCCTTCCTGAGACATACTATAAATAAAACAATAATTGGTATATAGAACCACCAAATTGTACTGGCAGGCTAGCTAGGCCGGATGGCGAAAGTATTATGCTTGTTTGGTGACAGGTGAGGCCCTACTAATTGCCAAGCGGCTTGAGAGGCTCTATCTATGCGTTGGCGCGAGGGGTTATTGAGGCCACTTGACGTAGTGGCAGGAGTTTTAGGCCTCTCGGTGACTGTACGACAGAAAACAGGGGAAGGGAGTGACAGGTGAGGCCCTCTCTTTGCAACATGCGAGGCGGCTAGCTAACGTGTGGCCCGATGGGTGTTTGCCTCCGAAACGTTTGAGGCGGGGTGTTGGCCTCGCGGGACCACTAACTAATGGCGACAGCCAAGATGGGGTAAATACCTATTGGGAATCCTGTGACCCTATTGCCAGTACTCTAAACTAGGGGGATGAAATGAAATGTACGGTAGAATACCATATGAGCAGGTGTACGTACCTGGTAATATGATAAATCACAGGAATAAACCGTGTGGAGCAATTATATAAGCTCGACAGCCTAAAAATGGGTAAAAGAGAGTAGTACGATGAGTGTGGGGTGTAAAAAGAACCAGACTTATAGTCTGTAGCAGCAATGTATAAAATTATGTTGATACCATGGGAATAGATATGAGTGGCTCAGAAATGTTTGCATGCTTGAATAAGACATCTGAGGGAGGCCGTGGCCTATGTACAAACAATCTATGTGTTACGTGATAATGGTGTGTAAAGGAAAACATGAAACGTAGATTATATACATATGTATATGACTGTGTAGGGGACGTATGATTGGTTGGATCAGTACGTGTGATTCAACCCGAGTATGCATGCAAAAGGATTTAAGCCTTATGTGTCATCGTCATGACAGAGAAATGAGGCCTGTAATGTAGGCTGAGTAAATTGAAATGAAATGGATAGTTATAAAACTCCTGATCTGTACCGAAATGTAACCGGTTTTATAGAAAGGGACATGGATGAGGTCATGGCCTAATTAACACAGCGTTATGTATGATATGTAGCAACAACCGAATGTACATTCGTTTAAATAACATGAATAGGATATGCGAAATGATTATTGAACGATTTAAAACATGTTCAGCCGAATGACCGTACGAATGAAAAGCCCGCGAATGGCTTGAAACATTCGTGTCATAACCAGGGAAAAGCCGTAAAGCGAGGACCCGTGCTGTACCGTACGCCGTGGGAACCAGTCCTGGTGTGACAGGAAGGTCTGACTTACGGTTTAGGAGTCCCTGGGACGCGATCTACGACGGAGAATGGAGTCAGAAGAAGCTGGACGGGCGGAAAGGCCTGAACAGGATTCCTGGACACAGCTTAACGTGGTGAAACCTCCTGGATACTGAAACCAAGATGGCGTCTGAGAGAACCCGGAAGTGGATCCTCATTCAACGCTGACCTCGAACGGTAAGGAGCCAGGCAAGGGGAGTGCCTTAAGTAGGCTAGGGGTAGAAAACCAGCACCTCCCACAAATGCAGGCAAATTGCCTTAATACATATATACTATAAATTGGAAAAAAAACAAATTTATAGTATATATATGTGAAACAAGGGGGGGTTGGCTGCACTCACCTGGGGGTTGGCTGCACTCACCTGAACATGCATAAATGGGGGTGCTGCTGGGGGCCAAATAATACAAAACACAAGATCCAGCGCACTCACCTATCCACTAAACGGCAACTTCAATGTTGAAAGATTTTATTAGTTTTTTTAAAAACACCTAATCTAAGCAAAAATAATGGGGGTTTAGTTACATTGTATGATCAGGTGAGTGCATGTTCAGGTGAGTGCAGCCAACCCCCCCTTGTTTCATATATATATATTTGGGAGTCTAGCCAACTCCTTGGTTTTGCACCCCTCCCTGTCACAGGTGCCTCATCCCAGGGCCCTATTTAGCCTTGTACTGCAGAGAGCCCCAGATGGAATTTTCTTCCTGAAGTAAGTGGTTAATCTCATAAGAGCAGACATTAGGCTGTTAGTGTAGGACCTGCCAAAGATGGGGTACATTGACGTTGTGGCAGGCTTATGCAATGTATGATCATACAATGTAACTAAACCCCCATTATTTTTGCTTAGATTAGGTGTTTTTAAAAAAACTAATAAAATCTTTCAACATTGAAGTTGCCGTTTAGTGGATAGGTGAGTGCGCTGGATCTTGTGTTTTATATATATATATATATATATATATATATATATATGTGTGTGTGTAAATTCTACAACATAAATATGGTGCACTGAGAAATGTTGATCAAACATTCTAGAGGTCATAGTAATGTATTATTAATGTGATAGCAAAAGAACATTTGTGATGTTTATTCACCCTATTATGTGTTTGTTTTCATGCTTGTTGTAATAATTTAGTATTTGCAAAAACGTTTGTATTTGCTAAAATGGATTCTACTAGTCCACTGATACAAAACACTCACTCACTTTGGACAGAGGTCGGTGTACATGACAACAGCTGCTGGACAACTAGACAGAGAGTAGGCCACACACTCTTCTTCTAATCACAGTAGCGATGAAAGTCAGCAGTAGGAGGCAAAGGAAGTTCATATAGGTAAGCTCTGACTATTTCAGAGGAACTACTCTGCTTTAGCTCCTTGCAGCTATCAAACTCCTTCACTTGCTCCCACTAAACTGCCAAGAGCATCTCATCAAAACAGAAATGCTTCCTTCTGCTGTGTTGGGAGGAGTAGGCATGTCAGGTTCAATCTGCAAATCTCCCTCAACCAGCATGCATATTTTGCATCAAATCATGGATCCTGCCAATAAGTCTGTCCCTCCAGTATTCACCACAATTCCAAAAACAAAGCACACTTTGTAATCAGTACATTTCAAATTATTTACATAATTGGATCCTTAAAAGTACTCAATTTTTTTGAAACATATGCAGCATGGAACAGAAATTATGCATAAACCTTATAAGTAATATGTGATCTACAGGGGCATTATCTATACACAAACATTACTCCATTAAAGGACCACTCTAGGCACCCAGACCACTTGAGCTTATTGAGGTGGTCTGGGTGCCAGGTCCAGCTAGGGTTAACCCATTCTTTTATAAACATAGCAGTTTCAGAGAAACTGCTATGTTTATGAATGGGTTAAGTCTTCCCCCAAAGCCTCTAGCGGCTGTCTCATTGACAGCCGCTAGAGGTGCTTGCGTGATTCTCACTGTGAAAATTACAGTGAGAGCACGCAGGCGTCCATAGGAAAGCATTGTAAATGCTTTCCTATGCGACCGGCTGAATGCGCACGCAGCTCGGGGAGGAGAGGAGGAGGATCGGAGGAGGAGAGCTCCCCACCCAGCGCTAGAAAAAGGTACGTTTTTACTCCTTTCCCCCTTCCAGAGCCGGGCGGGAGGGGGTCCCTGAGGGTGGGGGCACCCTCAGGGCACTATAGTGCAAGGAAAATTAGTATGTTTTCCTGGCACTATAGTGGTCCTTTAAGCTAAAATTGTTTTGATGCCTACAGTATCCATACAATCATTGGATCACACAGGGAAGCTAGCATCAGTTCAGGGATAGCAACTTTGTCATTCAGATGAGCCTTTTGACTGGCAAAACACATGCTTCAGGGATCTGTTACACCCATACACAATGTTGTATGACTTGTTATTATACATGACTTGGACCCTCTAACATAATACTCTCTATTGGCGAACAGTTACTTTTTTGTTTTTCAATTCTTTATTTTTCTGTGCTTAGGTAGTTACAATCAGGTGTCAAGTGCCACAACAGCACACATAAACTGAGCAATGGTTTTACCACAGTGGCATTGAGAAAAAAGTTGCTCAACTTTTTACATGTTGAGATAAGCTAAGAATATAACGGTGTGACTATCCTATTCGTTATGCACATAGCATTATAACAGTATGAGAGTACTAGGAGCTTCAATAGACATCAATAATAAACAACGTTTTAAAGCATTAGAGAATGCACTATAATGATATACCAGCAGCTCTACCACTATTTTTAAAACAAGCTTAAGTTGCCCCATTAGGTGGGACTGGTTAAGAAAAGTTTACACAGTAAACACACATGAGGGAGCTCAGCAAGAGATAAACATAAGAAGCAGAGCTTCAAGGAAAAAAAACAACAACAATGGAGCATGGTAATTGCTCTGGGTGCTTGTTCAGCCCGGTGTTGTAAATCTGAATTTAGTGCTCCTGCGTGCGGCCCAGCATGGAGGGAGGCCTATGGTCGAGTAAGTCCTGCATTATTAATTACCCTATGCCCATCTGTGGCTGTATATAGTCTTGAGCTGTGAAGTGTCCAGGCAAGCCAGAGAGTTGCAAAGCTTTGTCTGTCTCTGGTAGGCCCAGGTAAGTGGTCGCTTGTGGTGTAGCGTGAGTGATCGAGTCCAGCGGCCTGTTAGGTGGAGTAGTGGAGGCCATGCGTGGTGAGTGGAAGAGGCTTGGAGGCCGCTGCCCGGGTCCCTTCGATGGTGCAGGTTTCTGTCGCTGGGCTGAGTGTGGGGCCTGGGGGATTCCCTTTGCTTGCCTGAAGTGCGGGCTGGAGTGTGCCGGGTGGTTGTCTCGGCGTTGCCCTGTCTGCAGCCAGTTCAGTCATTTAAGGTTATGAGCCCGCCGAGATCCCCGTCCATTTTGGCGTCGTTTGCTAGCTCTGTCCGGGGGAGGGAGTTTGCGTCTGCTTTGAGGGAGTGTTGGCAGTACCTTGGGTGAGCATGCGGCTTGTCTGTGAGCTTCCGCTTTTCACTCCCTGTCCGCTATTTTCTCCCAGAACATGGCTATTATGGCATCCATCTTGGCGATGAGGTTGGGTCTGTCTGCGGTTTGGGTGCACGTGGCGACAGCCATTTTGCAGGGCCGTGCCTCGTCTCTCAGCTCACATGCCTCTTTCTTGGGGTTCTGTGCCCATGCGTATCCTCTTGTGGTCAGACTGGGATAACCCCCACCGGCCCGGGGGGAGGGAGGAATGGTGCTTGCAGGTCTGTTTCTCCAGTGCATTGACTGGGAGAGCGGCCGTCTCTCCCTGTCTCCGTCGCTTGTAGGCCCCAGCTAGGCATCTTGAGTTCCCAATCACTGAATCGCTCGTGGAAAGTGTCAGATGTATCACCGGGACCTTCGTGATGCAGGTAATGTATTCCGGTTTAATGTATGTCCCATTTTTGGTGAGTTATCGGCGATAATCTGTAAGTCCAGCGGGAGCTCAGCTTTCGTGTGTCTGCTCGGCTTGCTGGCTTGGCCCCGTCCCCGAACAGTTACTTTTTATACACATTAATGTGAATACAATTTTAGTTGAGAATATTTAGTCATTGGACAATATGACTTATTTTTTTTAATTATTTTGCATATTCAGAAGTTTATTATAGAGATTCTGTTTTTGAATGTATTAGGTTGATTGTGCTACCCAGTCACTAGGCACCATCAAAGGCACAACATTGAGTATTTGTTCATATACATATGCACACATTGTTTAGGCTTTGTGTGGGATGGATTCTCTACAGATATAATACCATATGATAGCATTGTGGTAAACATTTAATCACTGAAGACTTACCAAAATCAAGGCAATAATCTACCATTGTTGGCTATTAGAGAGTATTTAGGACTTTTGTTTCCTGAATTATTTCAGCAGACGATGCCACATATTGATCAATTCTGATTGGCTAACCTACAACATTTCATCTCTCAGGGTGGAAGCTGGTTAAAACGATCACAATCTCTAGTCAGCAGCTTAGTTATATTTCTTTTATACCTAGTTTGTACCGCTTATCACTTATTTTAAACAAATAATGAGATAGGACAGAACAGAAAAACGTGTTATGTAAAGAGCATATCTTGTAGAAAACCCATAACAATCATAATGTGTACATACCTCTAATTAATCAACACATACTTACTTTACTAATTATTCTGTCATCAGGGTTTATATTAACAAGTTACATCTTGTTATAATGAATATATTTTTATGTATGTAACCACATTTAACCCCTTAAGGACCAAACTTCTGGAATAAAAGGGAATCATGACATGTCACTCATGTAATGTGTCCTTAAGGGGTTAATGAAGTTTATTAAGTATATTGCGAGTTCTGATTTTTCACATTGGTATTTATGTTAACCATTTCAATCTATTTTTTTCTTAATGTGCTACAGTTCATTTGTTAAAATGAATCTCTTATTGATGGATAAAACCATGATTGATAGTTAGAGGCCACTAAATGTTATATATTTAATACACATATAATGTATAAATACAGGTCCAGATATATTTGGACATTGATACAAGTTGTTATTTTGTCTGTTTACCAAAAAATTAAAGTTACAGTTATATAATGAATATGGGCTTAAAGTATAGTCTCAGCTTTTATTTGAGGATATTCACATCCAAATTTGAGGAAGGGCTTAGGAATTACAGTTCTTTAATACGTTGCCTCCTCTTATTCAAGGGACCAGAAGTAATTGGGCAATGGACTCAAAAGCGGTTTCATGGACAGATGTGACCAATTCATTCATTATTTCTGCATTAAGCAGGTAAAAGCTCTGGAGTTGATTCCAGATGTGGCATTCGCATTTGGAAGCTGTTGCTGTGAAACCACAGTATGCAGTAAAAAAACAAAAAAACAAACCTGTCATTGCAAGTGAAATAGGCCAACATAAAACTTAAAAAAACAAAACAAAATAAAAAAAACCTATCCATCAGAGAGATGGCAGGAACTTTAGGAAAGTCCAAATCAACAGTTTGGTATATTCTGGAAAAAAAAATGCACTGGTGAGCTCTGCAACAAAAAAATGGACTGGATGTCCACAGGAAACAACAGTAAGCGTAGGTATTAGGGTATTATGCTTCTTTTTGTTTTTGGCAGTTTGAGGTTAATATTGCATTAAGGGAGACACTGTAGGCATTCCTATGAGGTATAAAGGGAATGGCAGACAGTGCACTGATATTGTTAAACTCTTTTTTTCTCTCAACAGGTTCACTCACCTGAACAGAAATCGCTCTGCAGTAATCTACCTTCTGATCACTCCCTTCGTTAACGACTCTGTAAAGTAAAAGATGCTCTCTCTCACTCACTGTATCACTGCCTTACTGTGGACCCTGGATTTTTCAAAGGACTTTGCTTTAGTTTAACCCTCCCACTGCATTACGGTGTATGACCCTGGATTGTTCAAAGGACTTTGCTCTAGTTAAAACCAGAAAAAAAAAGAAATCACGAGCCAAATATTTAAGGGAATATTTAAGGCATTGCTGTATAGAATTCTGGATTGTTCCTGATGAAGCGACACAAATTATCAGTGTCTATTTGTTTCATTACAATACTTCTCAAATCATTAAAAATCGCACCCAAAATTTTTATTTGATATCACAAATCGCTTCATGAATTGCAACTATGCCAAAATGAAATTCAGTCTCAGATTGATACCCTGATGTCTCCTTGTTTTTAATTGCCCTTTGAACCTGCTCTTTCCTTGTCCAATATATTTTCTGATGACAGAGCATCTTTTAAAACATTCCTACATGAATGTAAGTTAATGTTTAAATCCTTACACCTATTCAAATAATGAAATAAAAGTTAAAACCGTGGTTCAAGTTGCTAAACGGGCATAACTTTTTGGAAACCTAGCACCCTTGTCTATTAACTCTAGAGGATTTGTGAATGAACTTAGAAAAAAAAAAGTATGAGATTCTCATAAATATAATACATTACATTCCATCACACAAGGGAGAAATTAAGTGGAGGAATACATAACCCAATTTAGAAGATAGGCCTCTGATACAACATGGAATGAATCAGCATTGCAATGCCAGTATAGTTTTCGGTTATCGGACCATGCCTGGGATTAAATAGCCAGGACTGGAATCCTGAAACTATACAGTTAGATGTATACGTGAAAGGAAAGCAGAAAGAAATGCTGCAATTACCCCTAAAATACCAATATTTCTTACTAAACCTGTACTTTCTACAGAATCAACAAAATTAGAACCCATGGGGCTGTTAGAGGGCCTCTATCCACTGAAGAAAGAAAAAAGAACACAATCGAAGCATTTTTTATTTTTTTGCTTATTTTGTTTTTATTTCATTTTAACAGTTCATCAAGCGTAGATACAAACATATGATTCAGACATGTGTATTTGAATACTTATATTGTAAACAAATCTGGGTGCTCTTCATGCATAGTATTGTGATGAGGTGTGGAAATATAGTAGCAATAAACGTAGTATAATCAGGTTTACTGTGAGTAAAGTATTGTCCATATAGAGCAATCATAGGCAATTGGACTTGTCTGCAGATTCCGAATATGTGGCAATGAAAACACTTATGGCTACTGGTTGTCATAACAATAACATGTACAGATAAGGTAAACAGTAAAGGGGTTTAACTATCATTGTAGGCTGAATGTGTGTAAGCGTGTCCTTTTGTGTATTTGAGTCACGGCACCCGTCAGAGTTTTCCATATGTCCCTGCGGTGTAAACCATGCGGATCCTTGTCCATCAAAGGGTGCCCTGTTCCTAGCTTATTACTGGTTCACCCTAGTTCCTCCTGAGTCTGTCATTGTCGGTGGCCATGGTTGTGTCTAAGTCCCGACCAGCGCGGGTTGTGTTCTATAGTGATTTGATTGTTGGATCCATGGATCACATGTGTGTGAGTACCTTGTTAATTGGCTAGAAAGGGATTATCCAATCTCCTCCATGGTTCTGATACATTCCAGTCTAGAGAACCATTTCTCTATTGGGGGTGGGATGTTATTTCCAGTATAGGTAAAATTCTATTGAGTTGCAGTAGATTTTTAGAGGCTTCGGGGATAAGTGTAGCAAGATCTCCGGGAAGGAGTGTGGTTTCGGTATTGTGGCCAGGACGGCTGTCACTTCTATTAGGTGCTCTAGAATGAGCGCAGTACTGGACACTCCCACCAGATGTGTTGGTATGTGCCCCTGTTCCCTCCGCATCTTCAGCACACATCTGGAACCAGCGGGTATATGTGGTGTAGTCGTGTGGGTGTCCTGTACCATCTGCTAATCAGTTTGCAATTGGCTTCAACTATATTTTTGTGGGTGATACTAAATATGTTGTGCCAGTCAGGTGGTGTGAGTGTGATTCCTAGTTCTTGGGACCAGTCCTCCATGTATTTGGGCAAAGTGTTACAGGCTGTGTCCTGTAGGAGTGAGCACAGGGTCTCAAATGAGGTGTAGGGCAGTGATACAGGTTTGTTCTGTATTGTGGTGATGAATTGGATGAGTTGGTGGTACCAGAACATATCCATGAATGTTGGCTGCACCCAGGGGTATAGCTCTGTGAGTGGTCTGATTTTCCCCCTGTTAGTCACGTCCACTATGGTTATGTAACAGGTGTGTGGGCCCGGGCCATGGAGCATCTCGTATGCCAGGCGAGAATCCTGGGTTCTGGGATATAGGAAGTAGGGGATATGGAGTGTCGATCAAGTAGAATCTGTGAGCAAACTTCTTCCATAAATATATGAGTGGGCTTATATTGGGTGTGTAAATAAAAAAGAAGAAAGTCTGGGTGCTAAATTAAAAACAGGCAAATTGCTTCACACGCTGGTGCAATCCCCAAATTCACCAAAGAAAGGAATAGTATGTGATAGTGAGTGGAGCAAAGTACCACTAACAGACAGTAAATTAAAAAAAATATGTATACAAACTATTCTGATGAATGGAGGTTCTTCCAATAAAAGATGTTATACATAAAAGAGAAGGGAAAACACAGGTAATAGTGCAGATTGTTTGTATAAAAATACAAATATATAAGTATACAGCTATTTATAGATCAGGAGTCATCTCTGCAATGATAAGCCTGAGAGGCTCCAATAGAAAAAATGACAATGATTTATTTTCTGCCACATGCAGAGTTAAAATACATAAATACATAAACAAGAATAAAAAGTGATAAAGAGAAAGGGTGGTTAGCCCCTTACTGGATTTGATGGTGAGTATGACAGATATCTGTCTACTCACTATAGCACTTAGAATAGCAGGGTGGCCGGCAGCACTGTGGAGTGTTCTCCCTGTTCGGCTGGATGTTACTGTATAATGCCGGTCTCCAAACAAGCTGCTTCAAACTCTGTGGTCTATAGGCTCCTCCCCCTGTATGACGTCAACGCGTTTCGCCAGATGGCTTCCTCAGGACGTGCTTACAACCTCCATATTGGTTGTGGGCATATATAGGGCATCAGCTACTTGTGATTGGTTGTTCAGTGATGCAGATGAATTACACACAGTATGGATGCAATTACACACTTACATATCTTGATCAATAAATGACTAACCTATATTGTGTTGACAATTGAAAACAGGGACAGAATATATTACTAAATGCATGTATCCAAAAATTAATATATCTAAAACCAAAGATTGTGCATTTATAATATTCAATTAAAGTGACAGTAGCATATGACAATCCTGGAATATTACAACAACAGATATATATCAAAGTTGCAAGAACCGGCCAGGGTCCCCCCAACCGACCAGGGGGAAAACCTCCCTTCGGCCTGGAACTCTGCCTGAATATTATAAATGCACAATCTTTGTTTTTTGCACTATTATCTGTTTTCCCTTCTCTTTTATGTATAACATATTTTATTGGAAGAACCTCCATTCATCAGAATAGTTGTTTGCAGCTATCTTTGCGGCACCATTCTAAGAATTTGGTGAATTGGGTGGATACAAAAGTATTGAAAGGGTAAGCCCAGCCCTCCCTTGTCTTTGGGTCTTGTTAGGGGACTAAATGAGAGTCTGGGTCTGTGGCCGAACCATAGAAAGTCGATGAATATCTTCCGTACGGAGGTGAAAAACTAGGGGTATATGGGTAATGTTTAGTAAAAGTATAGCAGACGGGGGAGGGTGTCATCTTAATATTTATCCTGCCTATCCAAGAGAAGTGCGGTTTGTTCCATCTTGCAGTGTCCCTTAAGAGCTTTTAGTAGCGGTGCAAAGTTTAGGGTATATATGTCTCGTAAGCATGGGGTGATTTTTACTCCTAGATATTTAATGTGGTGTTGGGCAATTTTGAAGGGAAACGTCATTTTAATTTTATTAAGCATTTGGCCTGTGATCGCTGTTGGGAGTACTTCACTCTTATCATAGTTCACCTTAAAGTTGGATATGTTAGAGTAAGTTGATAACTCGAATATTAGATGGGGTAGGGAAGTCAGGTTTTTTTTGGGCTGTTGTTTTACATATGATGTTATATATTTTGATGGTGTTGTCTTTGGCTTCTCGGTTAGGGGTGAAACCCGCTTGATCGGGGTGTACTAGTCCCGGTAATAAGGGTTTGAGTCTACTGGCCAGCATACAAGAGAATATTTTAATGTCGTTGTTGATGAGGGAGATTGGCCTATAGTTGCCGCATTTGGTGTGGTCCTTGTCTGGCTTTGGGATCAGAGTGATTGTGGCTTCCAGTGCCTGGTGGCTATAGGTAGATCTTGAAGTCAGAGTTAAATGTCTGCAGCATGTGTGTACCCAGTTGGGGGGGAGAATATTTTGTAGTATTTGTTTAAGTACCCGTCCAGGCCGGAACTCTTCCCATTGGGGGTGGCTTTTGGTTGCTGCAGTCAGCTCCTGGTATGTGAATGGGTTGTTAAGCGAGGTGCGCATTTCAGGAGTCTGTCTGCTTGTTATAGTTTATGTATATAATGCCTATCAGCATCAGTCGTTCCAGGGGATGGTAGGCCATATAGCGCGGCATAGTATTGGTGGAAGGATTTAGGGATGTCCGCTGTTAACTGATGTATTTTGCCCTGTGCGTCAGTTATTTTAGGTATGTATGATTTGTTTAACCTCTGTAGTAGTAATCTATGCATTTATTGTACTTCATCAAATCACCTTCTCTAAAGATGTTCAATATCTAGAATATATTTCTCTGAAAATGAATTTGCTTAATGTTCATTTCAAAGCAATAACTGATTCAAGAGCAACTGGTTGTTTCATAAAATAGTAACACAATGTATCAATACATTACTAACAAACAATTTTGCATATTATTATTTTGGTTTAAATCTCACAAGGGTCAAAAAAATGGTTACAGACAAGGGAATTCCAATCGAGTAGTCCGGTACGGTTCCAAAGGTTGGGGCATGTGAAAATCAGTCAAATACGGTAAACAGTGTTGAAGGTCAAAGAAGGAGTCAGATGAACTAAACAGTTTCCAAGAGTTAGTCCTCTTCCACCTGAAGCTGCTCCAGTCTGAGTCATGCCAATTCCTGCTTGGAGGGAGATGTTTCTACCAAAGACACTCCAACATCTCTCTGTCAATGTCTTCAATAATCTTTCACTAATCTCCTTGACACTTGGAGTGGTTATTGCAGCTTACGCTGACGTACGGAAGATGTACAGAGGGTTTACAAGTCTCGTCACATTGAGACTCCATAGATTTTATAAAGGAGTCCCAGGAATCTAGAACTGTCTTTCGCAGTCAGCAACTGTTGTGCCCATGTCTTTGGTTGCCCAGACAACAGGGTGATCGCTGTTTTCACTTTTACAAAGTCTGTGGCATAAGTGTGTGGCTTCAGGGAGAAGAGAACCTCGCAATCAGTCTTGAAAGTGCTATACTTAAAGCGGATTCCAGAAAACTTGTCAGGTAAGGCAACTATTGGTTTAGTCAATACAGGTTCCTGGACACAATGCATCTTCCCTTTAAGAGACACCAAATCTTGCTGCAGTGCCTGCGTTAGCTGGGAAACTTGTTGAATCAGGGCTGTGATGGTTTTGCTCAACTCCGAGGACACCATTAAGGTCAGATCATTATGTAAGGGTCTTACATGGAGGTGCGAGTCCGAAGTGATGAGTTAAGGCACACTCTTGCAGTTTAACACAAACCGAGGAGACTCTAAAGAAATCTCCAAGGTCATGAAACAATGCACTGGGGCTTTGCAGGAAAAGTACTCCTGGATACACTGAACAGACAAGGAAATTCCAAAGAGTAGTCAGGCACGGTCCCAAAGGTCAGGGCAGGCAGAAATCAGGTAAATACAGTAAACAGTGCAGAAGGTCAAATCAGTCATTAGATGAACTATTGCAAGACAGGCAACAAAACGATCTGACAAGGAGGAAGTGGCAAGGTAGGGCTTATAAAGGTAGCTAATAGGCTAATAAATCAGGAACCACATGCAGGTGTGATAGTAGTCCAGGCTTAGTGATGCAGATACCATAGCATAAACAAATGAACATGAGAAGTGACGATGAGGTGCGATCACTGACTGGGATGAAGAAGACTTAGATTCAATCCCAGCCAGGCCCTGAGAAGTGATGTCCATGCCTGGCAGTCTGCTTGTGAGAGATATAGGTGACAACATTCAGACTTTTTACCTTTTTAGTATGTTTTTCATCAAGATTAAAACAAATTTCAATGAGGTATAATAACTGTTTTTTGAAACAGTGGTTTATTGACAGACAGGTAAAATACAGTGATCTCAAACAGTACACATCAGATAGGATGAGTAATGTGTAGCAAACTATAATAAAATATGATAAATAATTTACTAATACTGTGCAGTATAGCAGTACTGGTTAAATATAAACTTATTTAAGACCAGGTCTAAAATATCAGAAGACAATTATTGCATATAACCTTTAGTAATAATTACCCTTTTTTTTTTTCAAAAGATGAATAAATTATATTGTGTGTGTGTGTATATATATATATATATATATATATATATATTTGTGTTAGGTGCTCATGATAGTACAGAGTAAAATACCATAATTAAATGTAGGATAGTAAAAAGGGCAAGTCGGTTGTGGTGTGCCGGAACTGACGATGAGGTAGGCCTGAGAAAGAAGAGGGCCTACCCAAGAAAAAGAAATAGAAAGGAAATAAATGTTAAAATGTAGTGTGGTGGGAGGGTTATTCAACGCTGACCTCGAACGGAAAGCCTTAAGTAGGCTAGGAGTGTATACCAAGCACCTCCCACAAATCGAGGCAAAATTGCCTTAATACTTTTGTTAGGTGCACATGATGGCACAGAGTAAAATACCATAATTAAATGTAGGATAGTAAAAAGGGCAAGTCGGTTGTGGTGTGTCGGAACTGACAATGAGGTAGGCCTGAGAAAGAAGAGGGCAAAAATTAAGTAATCAAATTTATTACAGACAACCAATACAGATACATATATTAACCAAACATGTTTTTGAAAGCATCCCTTAATTCTTGTACTGGGTTCGGTATGTATCGTGAGTAAGCGGATGACTTCCAGCGCCCCAGTGTTTTTATAACATGAACTGGAATGTTGACACTGGAGGCTGTGGACGCTTCTCCTATGCGGAAGGAGTGCCCTGAGTAGTTAGCTGCTTTGAGGCCCAGTTGAGTGAGCAAAGACCTGACGTAGGTCATGAAGTTTGTAGTGGTGAGTACCGAACTTTGTAATAGTAGTAATGGTTGTGATGGTATTGAATTACGATGCTGTAGGTATGCATCCAGAACCTTGATGGGGCACCACCTGTTGTGCGTGGGGTAGTATGGAATGTTTACTGGCATGTGCTAGCTGGTTTTGGAGTGAGGTAGCGTCAGGATGTAATGATCCATGTGTTTTGTTAAGTGGGAATAGAGGAGAATAGGAACAGATTGTGTTATGTTGGTATTAGTAAACTCTCTAGGTCTTAGGAATCCATAGAAAGCTATGTATATTGCTGCTTTGATGACAGAATTTGTATTGGTGTCAAAGGGTTTTAAATCAAGCAGGTTAGATAATGCCTTGAAGATATGGTTATCTATGGGTAGCCTCTGTGATGTACATGTGGGTTCAGATTTCTGAATGCCTGAGTATGGTCTTAACCTGGTGAGAGGCCATGAAACTAGTGTTAGGTTGTAAGATTAGCATATGGTGTTGAATGCCTGTGAGATAAAGTTTGATGGTGTTATATGACATTTTAAGTTTAAGGTGGCAAAAAGAAGCAAAACCCCCAAAAGATGTCATAACAAATGGTTGCATGATTTTATGTTTCAATAGTGTAAAAGCCCTGTTGTATGTTTTGTGTGTAGTTTTTGACAGTGCCAAATGGGACAGTGTCCTGCTATGATGCATGATGATGTCTAGTCCAGTTTTAGTTGTTGAAATGTTGGAGTGGTAGTGGCTATGAGCGCAGCTGACGGGAGTGCTTGATGAAATGCCTGAAATTTAAAACGAGACAAACTGTCAGCAGCTGTGTTACATATTCCTGGAACATGGAAACAATATAGAAAGAAATTATGACAAGCTGCCAACCATGTGAGTTTCCTCAGAAATCTCATGATCGTAAGGGATTTGGAGCGACCTTTGTTGATGATGTGACAGGTTGCCTGGTTGTCTGAGTAACAACGAACTGGCATATTTGCCCATAAATGACCCCATGCTACTGCAGCCGCCACGATGGGATAGATCTCAAAGAGAGCTGAGGAAGTGGAAAAA
Source organism: Pelobates cultripes (assembly GCA_933207985.1). Lineage (NCBI taxonomy): Eukaryota > Metazoa > Chordata > Amphibia > Anura > Pelobatidae > Pelobates > Pelobates cultripes. The sequence continues at coordinate 190,781,600 of OW240916.1, read as the reverse complement.
CCTTCCAAATCCTGAACTGCTGTAGGCCAGCTGCCCCAAAGCCATCCGTTCCCAAAAATTGCTGCAAAACCTGCATCTGACCAAATAATAGATGATGAGTCAGTCAATTGAGGGAGGAACATACTTTTACCATTCCAAGTGGTTAAAAATTCCTTCCACATGCATAGGTCTGCCGTAGCTTTGTTATCTAAAGACAACCTGTGTGTCGTGTAGAAAACGTGGAAAAAGATACATGAGTCGTGATATGAAGGAGCGGCCTTGAGGTATGATACGCATGGCAAAATTTTGTGACCCCAGCAGGTACTGTAGCTCTTTGCGGTTGCAAGTACCGAGCTGAAGGTAGCGGTTGACGTAGTTAAGAATGTGCTCTATCTTGCTTGCATTGTGGTTAAGTCTAATTGAATACCCAGGAAAGTGATAATCGTGTCTGTCCCCTCCATTTTTTTTAGGGGAGATTGGTACACCTAGTTGCTCGAATAGCTTGGTGGTAGCTTTGTGGCTACTAGGAGGGGAAGTATTTTCCTCGACCAGTAAGAAGTCGTCCAGGTAATGTAATACCGTAGGGCATCTGGCTATGTTCAATAGTAACCAGCACAATGCTTTGGCAAATGTGTCGAAAATAGCTGGGCTACTTTGGACCCAAAAGTTAAAAGGGAGAAAAAAATAGTAGTGCCCGGCCCACTTGATTCCATGCAGGTGTCACAGTGTGGGGTGGATTGGTAGCAATTTAAAGTCATTAGTAATATCGGTCTTACTAAGCCAGGCTCCGACCTCTGCTTGTATGATCGCTGTAATGGTGTGATCTATGGTGGTGTATTGCAGGGAGAATTCCTCGGAGGGTATGAGGGAATTAAGACTGGGGTTGGCCGATGAGTGTGGTGCAGACAAGTCAATGATGAGTCTCTGTTTAAGGGAAGATTTTCCTGTGACAATACCAATGGGGTTAGTACGCCATTCTTTGAATGGAGGAGCTTTGAAAGGCCCCAATACGAAACCCTCAGCAACTTCTTGGACTATGAGAGTGTCAACAGCTGTGGGATTATGTTGTGCGGATTGTAGATTAGGGCATTCCAGAGTCCCAGATGGTATGTGTAGAATACCCGTGAGGAAGCCTTCTGTTAAACCAGAGATAAGAAAGTCCACCAAGTGTTTAGACGGGTGATGTGACATAAATGCAGTAAATACCGGCATATTAATGAACGTGAGGTAAGGCTTAGAATACATTTTATTTGGACACATGGTTTTTGCATGTGCCCTAAAACATTTTAAACAGATATGCAATAATATTCAACCGTTAAAATTACAAGACCCAACATTGAAATTGTTACATATCTGGGACTTGCCCAGAAACTTGATTGGGTGTCCCAGTTTGTCTCTTGTCAATTTCTCTGGAACACCAGAGGAACCAGCTCCTTGCGTGGAGGCATGTTCCTCAGCCGTGTTGGGACAGAAATTTGTCGTATGGGCTGTAGAGGAGCAGTATGCACAAGCCAGTGTTCTTAGACCTGCAAAGTGTCTGCAAAATATGACGGTATCAGTCCTTCCCCAGTTGGATCTTGTTCCATACTGGGAGAACGCTCCAGACACTTTTGCAGAAAAAGACCTATGGTAGTCATAAAAGGCTGAACCACTATATTTGTTGCCTAGATCTACCAGCTTGTGCATATAAAGATCAAACTCCTCTCTTCTATTGGGATAGACCGCATGGATGATATCCCGGTAAATACCAAAGGCCAGTATAAACTTATATAGTCAGGATAGGGATATTCAGTTTCCTGTTTAGGCCCTAGATCTGACAACAACAGACACGTCATCATAAGCATAAGTCTTATTTTCCACAATGTCATGGGAGACAATCAGCAGGGTAGCTAGGTTGACGTCTTTACCTTCCAGGATATCTCTTTTTAGGTGCTCAGGGATCATATGAGCAGGGCTAACTTCCTGGTCATCCGAGGTGATGGCTCGGGGAACCAATAGCAAGTCGTCTGGTGCTTGTGAAGCAGCAGCGGGTGGCCCTGCTAGAGTAAGGGCCGTGGTGACCTTGCTCATGGACGCCATGAGTGAAGATAACATGGAATGTATGTCTCCTGTGTTGGACTGGCTAGGTCCTTCCCCGGGATCCATGTTGTTAGTTGAGGTACATAGCAGTTTGAAAAGTTCTGCTTTCCTTGCTGTAGTGGGGTAGGGGATTTGCCGTCTCCTTAATTCCGTAGTCATACGAGGGATCGTCCAGGATCTGATCGATCTGGTCGATGCTGGACTATTTACCTCTCCTCCTTGTGTAGGAGTGATAGCTCTAGCCGGAGTGCTAGGCAGGGAGAAATCCTCTACCCCTTCCTGAGACATACTATAACCAAAACAATTAATTAGTGTATGAAAAACCACCAAAATCGTACTGGCAGGCTAGCAAAGACAGATGGCGAAACATTACACTTTTTTGGTGACAGGTGAGGCCCTACTAGTTGCCAAGTGGCTTGAGAGGCTCTATCTATGCGTTGGCGCGAGGGGATTAGAGGCCACCCGTTGTAGTGGCAGGAATTTTAGGCCTCTCGATGACTGTAACATAGAAAAACAGGGAAAGGGAGTGACAGGTGAGGCCCTCTCTATGCAACATGCGAGGCGGCTAGCTAACGTGTGGCCTGATGGGTGTTTGCCTCTGAAACGTTGAGGCGGGGTGTTGGCCTCACGGGACCACTAACTGATGGCAATGCCAAGAAGGGGTAAATACCTATTGGGAAGCCTATGACCCTATTGCCAGTACTCTAACCTAGGGGGGAGAAATGAAATGTATGGCAGAATACCATATGAGCAGGTGTACGTACCTGGTAGTATGAATATCTCACAGGAAACCGTGTGGTGAAATATCTATTTAAACCTGGACAGCCTGAAAATGGGTAAAAGAGAGTAGGATAGTGAGTGTGGACTGTGTGGGAATGAAGTAGACTGTGTAGCCCGTACCAGTGATGTTTTTTAAGGCTTGATTGGCTTATTACTTGGTAAATGAAGTTTAGTGATATACCATGAGAGTATAAATGTGTTACCAAGGCAAAGTGAGGCACAGTTCTATATAAAACAGTGGGGAATGTATGATGGTGTCAAGTAGAAAAAGAACATGGGTGAGGGAGGCCGTGGCCTATATTTAAACAGCGTCATGTTGATATGTAATAGAATAACAAAATAGGGGCAGGGATACACAAAAATGCCTTAAAGTGATGTAAAGTTATATATATATATATAATATATATATATATATATATATATATATATATATATATATATATATATATATAATAATATATCTGTAAAGAAAAAGATGTATGATTCAGAAGAAGCTGGACGGATGGAAAAGGCCTGAAACAGGATTCCTGGACACAGCTTGCCACAAAAAAACCTTGTGGATACTGAAAAACCAAGATGGCTGAGAGAACCCGGAAGTGGATCCTCATTCAACGCTGACCTCGAATGGTCAGGCTAGGAGTGGATACCAAGCACCTCCCACAAATCCAGGCAAAATTGCCTTAATATACATATATATATATATATATATATTGGAAGGCATGGCCTGAAGTTGTGGGAGGGGCTATAGACCTATAAAAGGGACTCCCCCCTTTCCCTACTTGCCTTTGTTGGTCAGATGAATAGACTGTTCAAGGTCAGCATTTGCATGAGATCCACTTCCAGGTCATACAAGACGCCATTTTGGTTTCACCTTTGCTCCATGAGGTCTCCTACTCCAAGCTGTGTCCAGGAATCATGCAGCAGGGATTTCCGTTAATCCAGTGGCTTTCTCTCTGGTCAGCATCGCATTTGGTGTCTCAGGGACTCTCAAACCGTAAGTTGACCCACCTGTCGCGCCAGGATTAGTTCCCACGGCGTTCAACACAGCACGGGTCCTCACTTTACGGTTTCCTTTCGTTTTGCATGGTTATTTCGTTACCTTATACTCACCTAGCTGTTTATGTAAAATCTGTTGGTTAAAATCTGTTAAAATCTGGGTTAAAACTACAAACGAAATAACATTTTTCACCTACACACTGACCCCTATCGGTCATTCGGTGTACTACAGGCTTCTCAGATATATTGCATTTCATGTACAAACCAACGAATCGCTGCATTTTCACCTAGACACTGACCCCTACCGGTCATTCGGTGTACTACAGGCATCTCAGACATTATTGCATTTCATGTACAAACCAACCAACCACTGCATTTGTGCCTACACACTGTGTACTACAGGCTTCTTAGACGTTTTTGCATTTCATGTATAAACCAATAAACCACTGCATTTTCACCTACACACTGACCCCTACCGGTTAACATGGCAAATCATATGGCTGGGGCATTGTGATGTCACATGGGTGGCGGCAAACTTTACTTTTGCCTTGGGCGGCAAAAATCCTTGTACCGGCCCTGGCTGGAGGGGGCTGTGTGAGCTGTGGCCGCACAGTGTCCCATGGTAGTTAGGGTGCCGTGGCAGGGAAATGTGTATGTGTGACTGTCTTGCTCTGTGACTGTGTGTGACTGTCTGCCTGTAACTGAGTGTGTGACTGTCTGTCTGTAACTGAGTGTGTGACTGTGTCTGTAACTGAGTGTGTGACTGTCTGCCTGTAAATGTGTGTGTGTAGGGCTGCAGGGATTTTGTAGAAGGGGGTGGGGTTTTTGTATTGGGACAGGAGTCTTTATAAGGGGGGATAAGCAGGGGATTTGTGGAAGGGGGTTGCGGGGGTTTTGTAGATGGGGCAGTACAGGATTTGTAGAAGGGGCAGGACAGAGGTTTTGTAGGAGGGGCAGGGCAGGACAAGGGTTTTGTAGGAGGGGCTGACAGCGGTTTTGCAAAGTTTACAAATTGTAAAAATAAAAGAAATAAAACCTTTAACATTTTTTACAGGTTTTTTTTTTTGGGGGGGGAGCCAAGCACAGGATCCGCCCCGGGTGCCAAATGCTCTAGGTACGCCCCTGCCAATAGGGGTCAGTGTGTAGGCACAAATGCAGTGGTTCGTTGGTTTGTACATGAAATGCAATATCTGAGAAGCCTGTAGTACACCGAATGACCGGTAGGGGTCAGTGTCTAGGTGAAAATTCAGTGGTTCGTTGGTTTGTACATGAAATGCAATAATGTCTGAGATGCCTGTAGTACACCGAATGACCGGTAGGGGTCAATGTCTGGGTGAAAAATGCAGTGGTTCATTGGTTTGTACATGAAATGCAATGCAGTGCTGCCGTGTTTACATTAAAAGGCCTGCAGGGACAGGCTATAGACACCAGAACCACTACATTAAGCTGAAGTGGTTCTGGGGACTATAGTGTTTCTTTAATGTGAGGTAAATTAGAGCTTAAGTGCCACGAATATACTAGATTGCCTAGCAGCCAGATGAGGATGATGATGGGCTCTAGCTGCAGTCTGGCTCCACTGGTCTGGTGCAGAACAGGCTCTCTGGAGGCGGTTTGTAACTGTGGTCACAAAAATCAATGTTCTGGGAGAACGGGAAGCAGCTCCATTTTTTGGGGGTCCTTTACACAGCTCAAGGTCTGGGTCCCAGGGTCCACCTTCATGTTCCACCAATGAGTTTGTTCACAGGGGGTGGAGTGTGTAGGGGATGTCCTGATATGTGTGTAAGGAATGCATTGTGTGAAATTGTGTTTGTATGTGTAAGGGCTGCAAGGTGTGTTTCTGTGTATGTATGGGATGCATTGAATGTGTGTAAGGGGTGCATTGAGTGTGTGTAATGAATGCATTGTGTGTTTCTGTGTGTGTAAGGGATGCATTGTGTGTAACGGTTGCATTGCTTGTGTATGTGTGTCTGTGTGTGTAATGCATTGTGTGTTTTTCTGTGTGCAAGGGGTGCATTGTGTGTATGTGATGAATGTCAATCTCTCCTCCCGCTCCAATTTCCTTCTCCTCCTCCCAATTTCTCTTTCTCACCCCCCTCCTAATTTCTCTCACCCCCGCTCCTATTTTCTCTCAGCCCCCTCCTTTCTCTCTCACCCACCTTCTTTTTCTTTCTCACCCACCCCCTTATTTCTCTCACCCACCCTTATTTCTCTCTCACCCCCCCTATTTCTCTTTCTCACCCCCCTTGTTCTTTCTCACCCCCCTTATTTCTCTTTCTCACCCCCCTTATTTCTCTTTCTCACCCCCCCTTATTTCTTTTCTCACCCCCCTTATTTCTCTCTCTCTCACCCCCCTTCTTTCTCCCCCTCCCCCCTATCTCCCTGTAGCGTGGCCGAGCCCAGTATAGTCCGCGGGTACAGGGAGCTTTTGTTTCCTGTACCCGGCCGGACTAACAGGAAGTGCACACTCAGTGTGCACTTCCTGTTAGTCCGGCCGGGTACAGGAGACAGCTGCTCTCTGTACCCGTCGGACCATGCTGCAGTGAGGGAGCTGACAGGAGCGCTCCCTCCTGTCAGCCTCTCCTCAGGCTGCGCCCGGGCGGTGCGGTCCGCCCTCATGGAAGCACCGCCCGGGCAAAGCTGCAGCCGCCTGAGGCTCTTCACAGAGCGCTCGGGCGGCTGCAGCATGGGGGGGGGGCGGCGGGGCTGGTCATGGCACCCCCCACCCGGCTGGCACCCGGGGCGGACCGCCCCCCCCGCCCCCCCTTAGTACGCCACTGCCTATTGGTCATTCGGTGTACTACAGGCTTCTTAGACGTTTTTGCATTTCATGTAGAAACCAATAAACCACTATTTTCACCTACACACTGACCCCTACCGGTCATTCAGTGTACTACAGGCTTCTCAGATATTATTGCATTTCATGTACAAACCAACGAACCACTGCATTTTAAACCCAGACATTGACCCCTACCGGTCATTCGGTGCACTACAGGCATCTCAGACATTATTGCATTTCATGTACAAACCAACGAACCACTGCATTTTCACCCAGACATTGACCCCTACCGGTCATTCGGTGCACTACAGGCATCTCAGACATTATTGCATTTCATGTACAAACCAACCAACCACTGCATTTGTGCCTACACACTGACCCCTATCGGTCAATCGGTATACTACAGGCTTCTCAGACTTTATTTCACTTCATAAGCAAACAAACTAACTACAGCATTTTGGCTTTTATACTGACTCCTATTTGTCAAACAGTATACTACAGGCTTTTCAGACATATGGTTATTCCCCTCATAACATTCCTACTATAATTATAATTACACAATAACACTTCCTTACAAATCATGCTTGCTGTGATATAATCATACCTGCCTACATAGGCATTTAGTTACATTTACTGACAATACGCATACATTTACCCAAGAATGCATATACTATTTAAAGCACTATGCAGGATTCCAGAGTCTAATATGGAATATTTGCATGTTTGCACGCTTAAAATATAAGTCCTTCCAATTATGTATTTTCACATATTAGGTTATTCAGCTGCCAGCCATGGTTCCCTGCACTCATGTTTCGGGATACAGTTGTATTCTATATCACACATGATATAACACTCCCGACAAGTTAATCTCCTTCAAACAGGGGCATTGCAAGCATACAATAAACATTGGGACGCAGCACTTTGCTCTATTAAACTTGCATAACACACATATGGGTATATGCTTTTAAATGTCTATATATTCAATTTTCATACATTGTTTTACCCGTCCGGAATGCAGGTATTAATAACCCTTTCGACCAGTAAGGGTATCTAATCATACTACCAGGTACATACACCTGCTCATGTGGTATATACATACATTTTCTGCTTCCCCCTGGGTATATCCTTAGCATACTGGCAATTAGGGACTATAGGTTTCCAATAGGTATTTTCCTTTCTTGGCATCTACGCCTGTCGTATAGTGGTCCCGCGAGGCCAACACCCCGCCTCAACGCTCTGAGGCAAACACCCATCGGGCCACTCGTGAGCTAGCCGCCTCGCATGGTATATAGAGAGAGCCTCACCTGTCACTCCCTTCCCCTTTTTTATGATTACAGTCACCGAGAGGCCAACATCCTGCCGCTACGTTTGGTGGCCACAAAAATCCCCTCGCGCCATTGCATAGATAGAGCCTCTCAAGCCACTTGGCAACTAGCAGGGCCTCACCTGTCACCAAACAAAGGATTAATTGTTTCGCCATGCGGCTTTAGCTAGCAAGCCAGTACTAGCACATTGTGGGTTCATATAATAATGGCTATCTTCATGTTTTCAGTATGTATCAAGCAGGTGGTAAGGATTTATCTCTACCTAATAATCCAGCTAGAGTCAACACCCTTTCACTTGGAGATGTTGCTAGTCCACAGGACAACTTTGTCCTAACACAGCGGACGATCACGTTTCAGGCTCTAGCACCTCTGGTAGTACATAGAGAACTACCAGAGGCAAACTGGGTCGTCTTATTCTCTTTGGCAAATCCCAGATTTGCTACAATTTCCATGTTGGCACATGTAATTTCAGTGCATGCAGACTGTTGCAGATATGTTCCCAATGTGTCAGGGCACATGCAAAACCATGTGTCCCAATAAATGTACCCTGAACCTTACTTCACGTCTGTAAACATTATGCATTTCCAGTACTTTCTAACTCATCACCCTTCCAGACATTTAGTTTATTTCCTAATCTCCGATTTTAAAGGCCTTCTGTTCAGGTATTGCCATATACTTTTGGGGGAATCTAGAATGCCCTAACTTGCAGTCATCACAGCAGCATCCAACAGCTGGCATTACACTCATGGCCCAAGAAATGGCAGAAAGATTTCTACCTGGGCCTCTCCGATCTACACCATTTACAGTGTGGCGCAATCCCATTGGGATTGTCACAGGGAATCTTCCCTCACACTGTAACTGATCATAGACTTATCTGCACCTCACGCCTCGGCTACCCCCATAGTCCCTCATACCCTCCGAGGAGTTTTCATTACAGTATGCCACCATTGTTCATACCATTACAACTATCACTCAAGCAGGGAGGGGAAGCCTGGTTAAGTAAAACTGATATCACAAACGCATTTCAGACTGCTACCATCCACCCTGCACTGGCACTTACAGGGCATTTATGGGCAGCAGTTATATATTTCTTATCCCGCTTAACTTTCGGGTCAAGAGCAGCCCACAATCTTCAATATATTTGTTGTACTCTTTACTGGTTGTGGTTAAACATATCCAGATGCCCCACAGTCATACACTCCTGAGATGATTTCTTGTTGGTCAAAGGGAATGCCTTTCCCTCTAGAAGCTTCAAGGAAGCCATTAGTATGTCTGAACACTTGGGTGTCCCAGTATTCCATAAGGTCACAGAAGACCCAGACACTACTGTTACATTCCTGGGCAAACAACTTGACTCGGCATCCATGCCAACAAGTTACCACGCGAGAAATAGGAACAGTCGCAACAACACCAATTACCACCTCCTGCTTGGTACTTGCAACCACATGGAACTACAATCCCTACCAGGTTCCTTAAATTTGCCATGCGCATCATACCGCAGGCCGCACTTTCATCTCAGACCACTCTGCTTTTTCCTCCCTCCCGAATGATGATCAGGGGCTGTCCCTAGACAACCAAGCCATGGCAGACCTACACATATGGTGGACTTTCTTAACCACACGTAATGGTAAATTATTGTGGCAGCTGCCGTGACAGCCGCCATGGCAGGGGGGTCATTTATGGTCAAGGTCATGGATTACATGAACCTCGCCAACATAGCCGGGCTATGACTAAACTGGCCTTGTCCACCAGCACTCAACACGCTTGTTACAGGGTTTTCCACTTATACAATATGTTTCATGTCGGACTATCACTTAGATAGCTGGTTTGAGGTTCCACCACGTATGGCCTTCGCCTATTTTTGCCACCTTAAATTAATAATTCTCGCACAACACGGTTAAACTTTATCTCACGGGCATTCAACACTATACGTATTTCTCTTTCCCAAACAACAAGGGTTCCTATCCTCCTACCCCATCCATACCTTACTTAGAGACATGGCCAAGCGGACGTTCCCGCAAACACTAAATACTGGCCATAGACATACAATTTTCAAACCATGTCAGAACCACTCGATCATGCACTTCCGAGCCACACACCAATGCAGTTATCAAAACTGCTACCTATCTAGCCTTTAACGGCTTTCTCAGGCCAAAACAATAACTCACTATCAGCGGCCAACATCATAAACAAGAGTGCCTGTTGACCTCTTATCTTCTAAAACACACAGACCACTATGTCCGGTCCCTTCCTAAAACTAAGATGAGTCAGAGGGCGAGCCAGTGCATATAACCTACTACCTTACAAGCAATGCTGGGTGCCCGGTTAAGGTACTGATTACGTTCTTGGGCACGCCACCATACACACCACTGAACCATTACTGTCGCTGTACGATACTGTCCTTACCACAGTTCATGCACTATGTCCACCTACTCATTCACCGGGCTCGAACTAAACCCTAGCGACTACTTTAGGATAGGAGCAGCTTACACAGCCTATAGCCAAGACACTTTTGAGAAAGCTTCGGCGAAATGCGTCAAGTGAGGAAGAATTTTGGACTTTTATACAAGACTGGTTTTATAGTTTATTATTCACTTTTCACTTATTGTATTAAAGTATATATATTTTTTAAACTATCCAGTCATTCTTTTTGTCCTCCTTCCTATCCAATACTGCTTTGCTGCTATACCTGGGTCCACTATATCCCAAGGTGGGGATTATTCCACCTGATATTCTCCAAACTAGAGCAGGTCGTTGCTCTAGTATATGTAAGTAGGATCATCCACTTTTTTTTTTTTTTCACAATATTTTATATTTACGTACTATACCATGTGGTGTTTTTTACTCTTGTTTTTCATGTAACTAATATTTACACCTATAAATTCACCAACGGTCTTGAACCTCAAGAAATCCATAGACGGGGATTATTCCGTCCAGGCTCTTAACACCGAGCTGATATAGCTCCTCAAAGTGTGAGTGTGAATATAACACCTTTGTTCTTGTGGAAATATAACGTTCATACTTACTGTACCATTATTTGTATTTTTGTTTCTCTCTTTTTTTAAGTTACTCTGCTGGCCAGTATTTCTACAAAACGTATGTACATTTTCTGATTTTTAGCGCTGTTCACCTTTTTATTTTATTTTATATAGCCAAGACATACCCGCACACGTTAAGACACGGGGCTATTGGGAATCATAGGCTTATGCGATTTACATACCACAGCCGATTCAGGAATTAGGAAGCTTTCATTATAATGTCTAACTGATGGTTAACAAATGCACTACGATCCTGTATAATGTTTTGCATTAATATGTCTCTTTTTGCCCACTTTTTACCGGCCTACAGCATACGTCGGTTTCGGCACACCTCAACCGATTATTCCTAAAGCTACATCTCTACAACCCATCTTATTCTATATCATATGAGAATGCCCCGAACACAAATTGGAAGGCATGGCCTGAAGTTGTGGGAGGGGCTATAGACCTATAAAAGGGACTCCCCCCTTTCCCTACTTACCTTTGTTGGTCAGACGAATAGCCCCACCCTCCACTCCCATTGTTCATATTTCCTCTATGTAAGCCCACTTTTTACCGGCCTACAGCATACGTCGGTTTCGGCACACCTCAACCGATTATTCCTAAAGCTACATCTCTACAACCCATCTTATTCTATATCATATGCGAATGCCCCGAACACAAATTGGAAGGCATGGCCTGAAGTTGTGGGAGGGGCTATAGACCTATAAAAGGGACTCCCCCCTTTCCCTACTTACCTTTGTTGGTCAGATGAATAGCCCCACCCTCCACTCCCATTGTTCATATTTCCTCTATGTAAGCCCACTTTTTACCGGCCTACAGCATACGTCGGTTTCGGCACACCTCAACCGATTATTCCTAAAGCTACATCTCTACAACCCATCTTATTCTATATCATATGAGAATGCCCCGAACACAAATATATATATATATATATATATATATATATATATATATATATATATATATACACACACACACACACACACACACACACACATACATATATACACATACATATATACACATATACATACACACACACACACACACACACATATATACATACACACACACACACATATATATATATATATATATATATATATATATATATATATATATACACATAAATACATACACATATATACATACACATAAAATAAATAAAATCTTGATTTTGGGGGTCATATTACAGGGTGACCAGATCCACCATGTTTACAGGAACACATGTAATTTCTCATATTTATGAAAATGGTTGTCCTGCAGTGTGTGTAATGCACAATATTCTACAGGGTGGCCCATAAGTCCCTACCCATCCAGCACACAGATACACTGGATACATAAGATAAATGGATGGGTAGGGACTTACCCTGTACAATATTGTCTACTACCTGCTTCTTAATTCTACATGGCTATCCTTTTTATGTGCTGCCCATTAATAGGTATATGTGATTTGTGTCCCTGAAAGCATGGTGGATCTGGTCATCCTAGTCATATTGATCATTTCTACATAAATATATACAAGCTCAGTATGCTTCCCATATTTCAAATTAATGTTACTCTTAATTTTTTAAATTCAATATAACTCAGATTTAAATAACTTTTGGGATACCATGTGCTATTGTTTGTGTGCTCTTTTAAGTTAATAAAAAAATAAAAAGCAAAAAAAAATTTCAGTGGATCTGCTCCCATAAACATGCTTGCATTTAATTATGTATTTTGGCATTGCAACATATCTAAAAACAGCTTGCAATAGATGCAGATCTCATATGAAGCACTTGCAAGTCCCCCTTGTCCTCAGCTAAGGCTTTCTGTGGCTGTCCAATCACAGATTTCCTTAGGCAGCTCAATGAGAAGTCTTTGCAAGGCAAGTTGCTTTGGGAAATTGTTGCCTCTTGAATTTAGCTCCACTGATCTAAACAACCAGGGTGTAACAGATTTTCTGATTGACATCTGCAGTGTTCATTTATATTCAATACTGCACTGCTTGTGAAATTACAAAAGATGACACTCTTTACACATAACGCACTTCTGCAATTGAAAGTACTTTAGGTGTGTGAAGTGTTCTTATGAAATACATATCAAAAATGGATATTTAGTGAAACATAAACTTTCTTTGCTGTTGATAAAGAGTCGTTTTCTACAAATTAACTACAATGAACATACTAGTTCTTTCACGGTTATATTTTAGATCTTTTTCTAAATAAAACAAAAGCCTAAAAAAGGGAAACATTGACAGTTATTTCAGTTTCAGCTAAAACTTAATTAGATGAACAATTTGTACGATTTCACTTGTTTGAGAAGATATATCCTTAAAATCTCAGCATTGAATGGTACCTGATTACAGGGTTAAGAAAAACGGCAACAATATAGCATAGTTAGAAAATTTGCTTCAATCTAATCCAATCATACATTGATATTCACTTTAAATGCAAGCAAAGTGCTGCTTAGTGTGCATCTTTAACAAAAAAAAAAAAAACCCTTTCATATATTAGCAATTTTATCAGAGTGTATTTTAAGGCTTTAGCAAAGATCAATTTTAACTCTCAGCTCTAAATAAGTCATCTTTTTGAGACATTTATAGTCAAGTCTAAAAGACACAATAGATGATTAGTTGCTGTTAGTTCAAAGGATATTTATGAATCAAGTTTAGCTTTTCCATTTATGTCTACACCAATATTACAATGTTAACATTTCCCACTGAGCTTTTAGGCAAATAACACAAATTCATTAAGTAAAAAAGCAAATACTTGCCAATAAATCACATTGCATAAGAAAAATAAAGTTTGGACAAGTGCAGTGTATTGTCTATTAATTTAGTAATGTACCATTAAAGGCAAGTCTGCTTATGTTATTAGAGGAGTACTCATAATATGAAAACAGTCAATATGTTTATAGCTCAATAAACTCAAAATGGTGGGCTTCTTTTGTATTTTTGTGACAAAATTGCAAAACATAAGGCACACAAATATGTGTGTGTATATATATATATATATATATATATATATATATATATATATATAAATAAAGAATTAGGATGCACTCACAGGACTTGATAAAGGTGACAAAAGTGTCTTTTAATTATTCCATGTGAAAAGTACAAATGAAGCAATCAACGTTTCGACCCTGACGGGTCTTTTTCAAGATCAACTCATACAAATCAAAACAATGTTTATATATACAATGTATCATAAAACACTTACCAAATGAGTGTATGGTGTGTGAGTGCTCTGCCCGTTACTACCCGGAAGTGAATGGAAGCCGGCCGTGACGTCACCCAATTCAGACGCACGCCGGAGGAAAGTAGTTACCATGGTGATCGTGATAACTGTGAATCATACGGGTGCAAGTAAAATAGCACGGAGGATTGTTGAAATATGATGCCAAATGGTATTAGAGAAATATATAATGAAAAGTGCTAAAGGTGATCAACACTGATAGTGAATAATGTGCCACAAAAAAAAACAAAAAAATGTGAGAAAGTGTGAAAAAGATAAATAAAAATTAAAAAAGAACGATATTATTATTAATGCTAACAAGGTCACATACTAGATCTTATAGACACCATATACGATGAATAGGTTGAATGTCACAGATAGTAGAGACACCATGACTTTAAACCATGCTGCAAAAAAAAGGGACAATCGCTACCAAAAGAGAGGAAAATAAAGCTGACTATAAAGTCACAAGACCAGCACAGATAAATAAGGGAGCCATATATATAATTAAGCCATATATGTACTACAAGGGTGATAAAGGAAAACCAAAACAAATAGGTACATCTGACTTAGCTAAGTCAGGTATAGATATGGCTACAAGGCAAATACATCAAAGTATACTGAATGCAACATAAAATAAACCTATCTTATGTAAATAGTAGCCACTAGCAAAACCGGAACAGACCAATCCAGTATATGTAAATAAAAAAGAACTAAAGCACATTCCAATAGTAGGAAAACACATCATAAGTGTACAACTATGATGATATATAGACAAATTACAAAAACATGTAATATACAATATTTTCATTTAAACCTTTGGGGGTTACTGTGTCTAAGTGGTATATCCAGTAAGCCTCCCGCTGCAAAAGAATTTTGGAACGATCACCTCCTCTTTCCAACGGAGGGACATGGTCAATGCAAATAAATTTAAATGTAGGTAAATGATGCTGCATAGCTAAAAAATGTTTAGCAACCCGTTTGTCAGTGGTTTGGTCACGGTATGCAGTCATAATGCCGGAACGATGTCCTCTAATCCTGTCGCGTACCGTGAGGTCTGTCTTCCCCACATAAGATAAACCACAAGGACATGTCACCATATAGATGACATGATCAGTGGTGCAGGTAATATAATGATAAATCGGTATGCGTTTCCCAGAATGGGGATGTACAAACGAACTGCTAGGTAACATGTGACTACAAGTCACACAACCGGTGCATTTAAAGCACCCTTTCCTATTAATTAATGGCTTTCTTTTTTAGCATTGTGTGGGATCATTGCGGACCAATAGGTCACGAAGATTTCGATTTCTTCTATATCTGATCATAGGACAATGTTGGAAAATAGAGGGAAGGTTCTTATCGGCTTGTAGAATGTTCCAATGTTTTTGTATAATGTTCCTAATTTGTACAGTTGCTGTATGATAAGTGAGTGGAAGAAATAACAGTTTTTTTTACCACCTTGGTAGATTCCGTCAATGGCATAAACCGTTCTCTAGCTCGAGCTTCTGCTTTTTCCAAAACATCTGGAGAGTATCCTCTATCGAGAAAACGTTCTTTCATCTCTTGGAGTTGTGTTTCCATTTTCAAAGGATCATTATTGTAACGTAAGACCCGAAGGAACTGCGAAATTGGCAGAGAATTCTTTAGGTGCTGAGGATGGAAACGGTTTGCTAATAAAAGAGTATTTCTATCGGTTTCTTTACAGTATAGGGTGTACCCGATACCGCCAGACTTTTTGTATAATAAAATGTCCAAAAATTGGATTTGTTCAGAGTTGTAGTCTAAAGTAAATTTAATCGAAGTGGGTAATATATTAAGTTGCTCGACCATTATTTGTAGTTCATCACCTGTAGTTGTCCACAAACCTAAAATATCGCAAAATTTTGGTACCATAAGTTGAAAAAATATATTGATGTTCAAACCAGGACATAAAGATGTTGGCATATGAGGGTGCCATGGCCGCCCCCATAACAGTGCCAGAGGTTTGTAAATAGAAATTGCCTTCAAATTTAAAATAATTACAAGATAGCGCAACCTAAAGCAATTAAAAAATGAATTTAATAGGAGGACCACTGTATTTCTGTGATTTAGAAAGGATATCTCGAACGGCATCGATCCCATCCATCTGTGGGATGGCTGTATATACATTTTTGACATCCAAAGTCGCAAAAATAAAGGTATCGTGTATAACAGAACCAAGTTCTTGGAGTTGACCTAATAGGTCCTGGGTGTCTTTAAGACAGAAAGGCAGTTCCCTTACACAGTCCTGCAGATAGTGATCAACATATTTAGCTATTGGTTCCAAAAGACCTCCTCTGGCAGAAACTATAGGACTGCCAGGGGGGTTGGAACTTGATTTGTGGATTTTGGGTAAGGTATATAGGACTGGATGTATAGGATGTGTGACATACAAAAATTTAGCAGTATTGGCATCAACATAACCTGCTTGGAGACCCAACTGTATGAGTTGGTTGAATTTCTTTTGAAATCCATGTACTGGATCATACGTTAATTTACGATAAGTGTGTTGGTCATTCAATTGTCTAATAATTTTTATCCCTGTATTGTTGGTAGGATTGAATGACAATCCCACCACCCTTATCAGCAGGACGAATCACGATACTGGTGTCCTCTTGTAGATCTTTTAAAGCTACTTGCTCCTCTGTGGTCAGATTAGGACGATATTTAGAGGGTTTTTTTATGATGTGCGATACTTCATGATGTACTGTTTGTACAAACGTCTTGATGGTCATATTATTGGACTAGATACCTTTTTTCTCCCTACTGATGAATGGATTGGGTTGATAACCAAGACTTTCTTTCTGATATTCATTGATGTTAAGAGTTAGTGATGTACTGAACTGTTCGCCAGCGAATAGTTCCTGGCGAACATAGCGTGTTCGCGTTCGCCGCCGCGGGCAAACACATGCGCGGTTCGATCCGCCCCCTATTCGTCATCATTGTGCAAACTTTGACCCTGTGCCTCACGGTTAGCAGACAGATTCCAGCAAATTAGCAGCAGACCCTCCCTTCCAGACCCTCCCACCTCCCTCCCAGCATCCATTTTAGATTCATTCTGAAGCTGCATGCTTAGTGAGAGGAGGGAAAGTGTAGCTGCTGCTCATTAGATAGGGACATTGATAGCTAGGCTAGGGTATTCAGTGTCCACTACAGTCCTGAAGGACTCATCTGATCTCTGCTGTAAGGACAGCACCCCAAAAAGCCCTTTTTAGGGCTAGAACATCAGTCTGCTTTTTTTTTCTGTGTAATGTAATTGCAGTTGCCTGCCTGACAGCTTCTGTGTCAGGCTCACAGTGGATACTGTGCCAATTTGCCCAGTGCCACGACTCATATCTGGTGTCACAATAGCTTAAGCTTGACATTTAAAAAAAAAAAAATAGCAGTTAGATGTCTGCAAGCGTCTGGGTGTCAGGCCTCCTTCAGCGTGTGCTCTGCAGACCTCTGCCCGTGTACTTTGCCACTCATATCTGGTGTCTCTATAGCATGCTTTTACAAAGAAAAAAAGTTTTTCAGTGTAAGCTAATAGCAGTCAGTGTCCTTAAAGCGGGTGTCAGGCCTCCTTCAGCGTGTGCTCTGAAGACCTCTGCCCGTGTACTTTGCCACTCATATCTGGTGTCTCTATAGCGTGCTTTTACAAAGAAAAAAAGTTTCAGTGTAAGCTAATAGCAGTCAGTGTCCTTAAGGCGGGTGTCAGGCCTCCTTCAGCGTGTGCTCTGCAGACCTCTGCCCGTGTACTTTGCCACTCATATCTGGTGTCTCTATAGCGTGCTTTTACAAAGAAAAAAAGTTTTCAGTGTAAGCTAATAGCAGTCAGTGTCCTTAAAGCGGGTGTCAGGCCTCCTTCAGCGTGTGCTCTGCAGACCTCTGCCCGTGTACTTTGCCACTCATATCTGGTGTCTCTATAGCGTGCTTTTACAAAAAAAAAAAGTTTTTCAGTGTAAGCTAATAGCAGTCAGTGTCCTTAAAGCGGGTGTCAGGCCTCCTTCAGCGTGTGCTCTGCAGACCTCTGCCCGTGTACTTTGCCACTCATATCTGGTGTCTCTATAGTGTGCTTTTACAAAGAAAAAAAGTTTTTCAGTGTAAGCTAATAGCAGTCAGTGTTCTTAAAGCGGGTGTCAGGCCTCCTTCAGCGTGTGCTCTTCAGACCTCTGCCCGTGTACTTTGCCACTCATATCTGGTGTCTCTATAGCGTGCTTTTACAAAGAAAAAAGTTTTTCAGTGTAAGCTAATAGCAGTCAGTGTCCTTAAAGCGGGTGTCAGGCCTTCAGCGTGTGCTCTGCAGACCTCTGCCAGTGTACTTTGCCACTCATATCTGGTGTCACAATAGCTTGCATTTAAAACCAAAAAACTTTTTCACTGTTATAGATTGAATAGCAGTTAGTTGTCTCAAAGCGGGTGTGTCAGGCCACAGCGTGTACTCTGCCAGTTCCACAGTGCCACTCATATCTGGTGTCACAATAGCTTGCATTTAAAAACAAAAAACTTTTTTCACTGTTATAGATTGAATAGCAGTTAGTTGTCTGCCAGCGGGTGTGTCAGGCTCACAGTGGATACTGTGCCCAGTGCCACCACTCACTCACTGGTACCCGGACAAAATTTCTTTTCACAAAAGGCAATCCCCAACCTGTACTCGATTGTGCAAAAGGAAATAATGGCATGTCTGGCACACAGTGTTGGGGCAAGGGTCCATCTGACACTGATACCTGGTCTGCAAAGCATGGTCAGGGCAGGTATATCACCTACACTGCGCATTGGGCAAACCTGCTGACGGCTGCCAAGCATGGAATGCGTGGCTCAGCAGAGGAGTTGGTGACATCGCCACGACTTGCAGGCAGGCCTGCTGCCACCTCCTCTACTTATGCTACTCCATCCTCTTCCATAACCTCCTCGGCTGAGTCCTCTTCTGTTGCTGCGTCTTGCTCCACATCAACGGATAGGGGACGTAACAGGGATTAAACTGATAAGAATAGTACTACTTAACACACCACTCCTATCTGGTGGCACATTAGATTGCACGCGCTGTGCCCCCACATTTGAAGGAGGACCGACCAAGCATCTTTTTCCATCTCCCGGTTCCTAAAATCGATGCCATATACACGTCCCCTGATAGGGGACGTAACAGGGATTAAACTGATAAGAATAGTACTACTTAACACACCACTCCTATCTGGTGGCACATTAGATTGCACGCGCAGTGCCCCATATTTGTTGTGATCTGTGAGTAAGGTAAACGGTTGTCCATACAAGTAAGGTTGCAGCTTTTTGAGAGCCCACACCACCGCCAGGCACTCCTTTTCAATGGCAGTGTATCTACTTCCCTGGGCAAAAGTTTCCGGCTTAGATAAGCCGGGTTGCTTGCTGCCATCTGCTCCGACTTGGCTCAGTACTGCTCCCAATCCAAACATAGAAGCGTCTGTATGGACGAGAAAGCGTTTAGTTGGATCAGGAGCAGATAGTACAGGTGATTTAATGAGCGCCGTCTTGAGCTGTTGGAAGGCCTGTTCACACTCTGGGGCCCATACTACTATTTTGGGGAGCTTTTTATGCGTTCCTATATGGCACTTACTGGGCTTTAGGGTCAGTCCGGCCTCCCTAATCTGGTCTAGTACGGCTCCTATGTGGGTCAGGTGTTCGGGCCAGGAGCAGCTAAAAATGGCTATATCATCCAAGTAGGCGCAGGCATACTCCTGAAACCCATCCAGTAGCCGATCTACCAACCTCTGAAAGTTAGCCGGGGCATTCTTCATCCCTAATGGCATGACCTTAAACTGATACAGGCCAAACAAGGTGACAAATGCCGACTTGTGGATGGCGTCCTCGGCTAATGGAATTTGACAGTACCCCTTGCACAGATCTATTGTGGTGAGGTACTGGCCTCTGGCCATTTTGTCTAGGAGCTCATCTATCCAGGGCATAGGGTAGGCGTCTGAGGTTGTTTTATCATTTAGCCTCCGGTAGTCTACACAGAAACGGGTCGTGCCGTCCCGTTTCGGTACTAGTACTACCGGGGAGGCCCAGGAGCTGTCAGAGTGTTCTATCACCCCTAACTGCATCATTTCCTCAATTTCTTTCTGAATATTTTCTTTAACTGCTTCGGGTATGCGATAGGCGGTTTGGCGTAGGGGGGTCTGGTCTAGGGTTTCAACTTTGTGAGTGGTTAATGGACTGTACCCAGGTAGGTTGGAAAACGTGGCCCCCTTGTCCTGGATTAGTCTTTGGACCTGGGTTCGCTCCTGGGGGTGTAACCGTTCTCCTAACTGTACTTCTCCCAGGTCTCCGCTCTGGCCCTCTAGGTCTAGGAGATCTCAAATTATCATAATCTTCAGTGGCAGGTGCACAGATCGCGGTTACCTCTTCCGTGCGCTCGTGGTATGGCTTGAGCATGTTCACATGGAGCATGCGCTTACCTCCCGTGCCTGTGACCGCACCGATCACAAAGGTGGTATCACAAACCTGCTCTACCAAATTGTATGGGCCCTGCCAGGAAGCCTGCAGCTTGTCCTTGTGGACAGTGTCAATCCATATCTGCCAAGTGACCCTATGTAGGGGGAACAGTCTCTATTCTGCTCTGTGTCGGTGTGTATCATGGTCTCTGAGGACAGGTGTCAATCCATATCTGCCAAGTGACCCTATGTAGGGGGAACAGTCTCTATTCTGCTCTGTGTCAGTGTGTATCATGGTCTCTGAGGACAGGTGTCAATCCATATCTGCCAAGTGACCCTATGTAGGGGGAACAGTCTCTATTCTGACTCAGTCTCTATTCTGCTCTGTGTCAGTGTGTATCAGGGTGTAACGGATGCCTGGCACCCCGACTGGGTACCTCCGTTAAAGGATGCTCCTAGCGCTTCCTGAGGACTCCAAGCACTGCAGCAGACACCACAACCACCGAACCGGAGAAGCATATGAATCCTCTCAAGCATTTGAATGCTGTAGACAGTTGAATAGGAACCATACAAATAGGTTTACTCTCCTAGCAGTCAAACTGGAACAGCATACAATAAATCCTTCCCCCAATAATGAGACGACACTTCACTTTGAGGGTTAAAACAGGAACTCCCTGTACTGGCACATACAGCCTCTTTTATTCACAATCCACAAAACATAGTACTGCCCACAGGGTTTTGCAGAACCACCAATAAACACATTACAACACATACAATGCAAGTACAGCAGCCAATCAGACACAATGGGAAAATAGAAACACACCCAGCATATTCCTCCCTTCTGCTTAGGAGATAATTGAGTCAATTACTGTATCTACTCAATTATCTCCAAGCTGAAAAGTTACTTTTTTGTACATTTTTATAACTTTGTGAGTTAACATCGTACATACATAAAACTTATATTATTTTAACCAGTATAACTTGGGGACAAACATATCCAAAATTCACTTGAATAGGTTCAGGGGTTTAACGGTTAGGTCGAAGTCCTTTGTTTTCACTTGCAAGCATGATTTTTCCTGGCAAACCAGTTCCCACTGGTTTGGCAGTGTCCCTGGGACAACACCCTGCTGGAGAACAATGGATCCGGGGGAGGGGAAGAGGAAGTGTCCAAAAAGTTTCAGTAAGTCCATTCACTGTGCTTAAAGGTCCAGTAGCCGCACAATAAAATACAATATGCCCAAATATTACATTCAAAAGTACAACTTTACCAGGGGCCATAGTCAGCAGGTAGGAGGCGGGCAGCCAGGCCTCTCCAATTCCAGGTGGCGAGGCAGGTTCCGCCACACAGGGGCTTTGAGGACAGGTGTCAATCCATATCTGCCAAGTGACCCTATGTAGGGGGAACAGTCTCTATTCTGCTCTGTGTCAGTGTGTATCATGGTCTCTGAGGACAGGTGTCAATCCATATCTGCCAAGTGACCCTATGTGGGAGGAACAGTCTCTATTCTGCTCTGTGTCAGTGTGTATCATGGTCTCTGAGGACAGGTGTCAATCCATATCTGCCAAGTGACCCTATGTAGGAGGAACAGTCTCTATTCTGCTCTGTGTCAGTGTGTATCATGATCTCTGAGGACAGGTGTCAATCCATATCTGCCAAGTGACCCTATGTAGGGGGGAACAGTCTCTATTCTGCTCTGTGTCAGTGTGTATCATGATCTCTGAGGACAGGTGTCAATCCATATCTGCCAAGTGACCCTATGTAGGGGAACAGTCTCTATTCTTCTCTGTGTCAGTGTGTATCAGGTCTTGAGGACAGGTGTCAATCCATATCTGCCAAGTGACCCTATGTAGGGGGAACAGTCTCTATTCTGCTCTGTGTCAGTGTGTATCAGGGGCTTTGAGGACAGGTGTCAATCCATATCTGCAAAGTGACCCTATGTAGGGGAACAGTCTCTATTCTGCTCTGTGTCAGTGTGTATCATGGTCTCTGAGGACAGGTGTCAATCCATACCTGCCAAGTGACCCTATGTAGGGGGAACAGTCTCTATTCTGCTCTTTGTCAGTGTGTATCAGGGATCCTTAGGATAGGTGTCAATCCATATCTGCCAAGTGACCCTATGTAGGGGGACCAGTCCCTATTCTGCTCTGTGTCCGTGTGCATCAGGGGCTCTGAGGACAGGTGTCAATCCATATGTCAAGGTGTCAATATGTCATATGTCAGGTGTCAATCCATATTCATTGTGATTTAGGAATGTTAGGCGATTTTTGCCCTTTATGGATTAAAACCAGACTCTGCATCAACTGTGTAATTTTCCATGGGAGTTTTGCCATGGATCCCCCTGCGGCATGCCACAGTCCAGGTGTTAGTCCCCTTGAAACAACTTTTCCATCACTATTGTGGCCAGAAAGAGTCCCTGTGTGTTTTAAAATTCGCCTGCCCATTGAAGTCTATGGCGGTTCGCCCGGTTCGCAGGTTCGCAAACATTTGCGGAAGTTCGCGTTCGCGAACCGAAAATTTCGACATCAATTATGTACGCTTAATTTGACTTATCAATCTCCACAGAAAATGTTTCTTAACAGGAATAAAGGTTAGACCTTTGTTAAGAAGACTGTAATGAGCTTCAGTTAGTTTCTTGTTAGATAGATTAAAAGCTACAGACGTCTTTTCTGTACTGGAGGTTTTCCGGTTGTAGTGGCATACCTGGTGACCCTTTTGCCCTCTCCTTGGGGGTCTCTTTTTTTCTATAGCGTGTAGATCCGTGTTTGTGTCTGGAGGATCTTGATGATGTCCACCAGCTCCTAAAAAAGGTGCTGTGCTAGATCATGGTCTGCTTTCTTTGGATTCTACATCAGAGGCAGATTCACCTGAGCTTACATCAATAGTTTGCATGGAGGGTCGTGTAATCCGAGGTCTAAATCGAATAGAAGGATTTCTTGTATTTGAATCTGAGCCACTAAGCCACCTGTATACCTGGTGATGGGTATAGTCGTGATTAACTTTGTTCAATTTTTGTTTTTTAAAGCGAATTAGGTCATTTTGGTATTTCTGAATGTCATCCTGTAACTTTAACATTATTGCATTAGAGGTAGGTGCCTGTAAGGCAGTAACATTCGTGGCTTCAAATTCTTGGATGGATTGTTTTACTTGTATTAATTCTTTACCTACTTCCTCGATTACAATGACCATCCAGTCCAATGAACAGATAGTAGAGACACCATGACTTTAAACCATGCTACAAAAACACCTAACTGACTATATATACACACGCACAGCTGATTTTGTGAGGACTTAATAAATACACCATTTGCACGATTTTTTGAGACATGTGATATATATTGTATACCATGTCAGGCCCGTCAGGCCCTGGGACCCAGACCTTGAGCTGTTTAAGGGGCCCCCCAAAAAATGGAGCTGCTTCCCATTCTACTAGAACTTTGAATTTTGTGACCACAGTTACAAACAGCCTTCAGAGATCCTGTTCTACACCAGACCAGTGGAGCCAAACTGCAGCCCATCATCATCCTCATCTGGTTGTAAGTAGGCAATCTAGTATATTATTAGTGACACTAATCTATAATTTACCTCACATTAAAGGGACACTATAGTGCCCAGAACCACTTCAGCTTAATGAAGTGGTTCTGGTGTCTATAGCCGGTCGCTGCAGGTTTTTTAATGTAAACACACACTGTGTGCAGCTTTAGCATTAGTTCATATGACAGATCATATAGGTGGGGCATTGTGATGTCACATGAGGGGGCGGCAAATTTTTCCTTTGCCTAGGGCAGCAAAAATCCTTGCACTGGCTCTGATCCTGGTCAGGTGCATCAGTCTACTGGTGACCCACAGGAGGGGAGTGCACTGATTGCACTGCACTCTCCTCCTGCCCAGACCTGTCTTTACCGCAGTGCAAGTGCCCTCTGCCCCTAATTTACAGTGGCTCACACTCACAGCAAGCAGTGCCTGGAGCCCTTTGCAGCGACGGGAACAAAGAGGTTCTGCAGCAGCTCGCCATCCTGCAAGCATTACATTAAACAGCTGTTCCCCATGCAGCCACAGGTGGCGCTGTGCTGGGAGAATGTGATTACTCTTCACTTCCTCTCAGCCTACAGAGCAGCGCATGGGAGAGAGAAGAGGAGGCATGATTTAATCTTACAACAAATCCACTAAGCAAATCTTATTAAATTTGGGGGGGATCAGCTCTGTTTCCACAGTTTATTGGTGTTTACTCTGATGTCTGTATTAATATTGAGGGATTTCTAAGTAGTAACATCAGCATGTGTCAGCAGGGCCAGCCGTTGGGGTGTGCAAGCTGTGCAGTCACGCAGGGTGTCATGACAACAGAGGCGCCCGGCAGCCAACAAAGCTCACAAGTTGGGTACACCAGCATATTCAATTTAAACGATTTGCTGGTGGTCCACTGGTGCGCACCAGCAGTAGGTGCAGTGAGATTATATCCTCTCCCTCGTGGTTCTGGCGCTCAGTTAGTGAGTCAGAGCACAGGCTCAGAGATTCTCAGCCTGCGCTCTGACAACATTGAAAGTCAGAGCCGTGAAGGAGCAGGTCGGGCAAAGAGCTACTGATTAGCATAACATCAATATCCGTTATAAAACCAGGAAGGTGGGCATGGATGGTGAACTGATTTGGTGGTGCAATGGGCCACTTGACTGGTTTTGCCCCCCAGGCCTAAGGCTGCCAGCCCTCCCCTGGTTATGAGTCAAATTACACAGCGTGGTAAAATTCCAATGAACTTTCATCACGCTGTGTAAAATGACACAGGGCACTCTGATTGGTGGATTTCAAACCAACCAGAGTGCTGTAACAAGTAAATGTAGAGACTTACCTGTCAGTCTCTTCATTTACCTGTCAGAGCACTCTGATTGGATGGCTTAAACCCACCAATCAGAGTGCTCTGAGCCTAATTGGCTTTTTTGGGGGCTGAAAAAAAGAAGATTTTAGAAGAAACAAAAAAAAAAATGGAATGGTAAGTTTTATTTTTTTTCACAGGTACTTAGTTAAAATGTCATTATTTTTAGGGTGAGGGGGGTAGGTAGGGGGACAATTTTTTTGGGGGGGAGGGGGTGACTAGGGGTTTGGGGAACCCTAGTCACCTGGGGGGGGACATTTTTTTTTAGTGCCCCCACCCGCCGCTCAGGGGTGGGGGCCAGGGGGGAGGACAGTAGGTCCCCACCGTTATTCCAATTTAGGGCCCCCATCCACCGCTCAGGGGTGGGGGCCAGGGGGGAGGACATTAGGTCCCCACCCTTATTCCAATTTAGGGCCCCCATCCACCGCTCAGGGGTGGGGACCAGGGGGGAGGTCTCTAGGTCCCCCCCTTATTAGTATTTAGGGCCCCCACCCACCACTCAGGGGTGGGGACATTAGGTCCCTCCCCCTTATTAGTATTTAGGGCCCCCATCCACCGCTCAGGGGTGGGGGCCAGGGGGGAGGACATTAGGTCCCCACCCTTATTCCAATTTAGGGCCCCCATCCACCGCTCAGGGGTGGGGACCAGGGGGGAGGTCTCTAGGTCCCCCCCTTATTAGTATTTAGGGCCCCCACCCACCACTCAGGGGTGGGGACATTAGGTCCCTCCCCCTTATTAGTATTTAGGGCCCCCACCCACCGCTCAGGGGTGCGTGCCAGGGGGAGGACAATAGGTCCCCCCATCATTTTACTTTAGGGCCCCAACCCGCTGCTAGGGGTGTGGGCCGGGAGCAATAGGTGTTACCCTATTTTTGTTTTTTTTAAAACAGTGAGCAGCCATAGGCTGCTCACTGTTTACTAGACATGCCCCTACTCGCGGTATAGCGAGTAAGGGCAAAATGTACTAATACTAAGTAATTTTTACTTAGTATTAGTAAATTTGGCTTGGCTGAAAGACCAATTTAGGTCTTTCAGCCTTTGGGTAGATAACTCCCTAATACCATGGGGATTAGGGAGTTATCTACTAAGCGGCTGCAATAGAAGTCCCGAAGTCCCGAAATTCCAAAGTGCCGAAGTTCCGAATATGAAAATCACGAATTTCGGAATGCCAAACCGAACCGAAAATTTTCCCCATGCACATGCCTATTAGCGAGTATTAGTTAGGATTACAGATTTTTTTAGCTGGATTTTGATTTAGTTAAAGGAACACTCCAGACCCCTAAAACACTTCAGCTTGCTGCAAAGCTTTGTGTGAACAGTGTGTCCTCTTTTTTCAATTTTTTAAAAAGTGCATATTTCAATAGAAATTGACATTTGTATAAATTATACTGGTTACCCCCCTTGGCTTTTCGAGCAGGCAAAAGGTCCTTTTACTTCCTGGTTTGGTTAGCTTATTTGCACTGAACTCAATAGTCATCAATTGCCCAGAGCACCTCCCTTGCAAATACTTCTCATTAAACTGCATTGGGAAGTCTGTGATTGAACAGACACATAAAGTCTGGGTGGGGTTAAACACATGTTAACCCAGAATCAAAGAACTGATAATGTTCTCGGGGAGGGGCAGTGTTTTATACCCAGCTGATGAGCGATATGCCTCAAGTGAAGCACAGGCAACAGCCACAGAAGAAGTCCAGTCCCCTAATGCTGCAGACATAGCCAGGTATAACATGGCTAGAACTTCATAAATGTGCAGGATCTACTGTGGTTTAGAGGCAGTATAGCAGGCCCAGGACAACAAAGGACACATGTTTAAATCCTCTGTCTGGCCCCTATGGGGTGACCATGCCTGGCTGTATGGTTATATTAATGTCATTATATTAATGCATATACTGTAGCTGTAAAATGCATTAATTTTAATGTATATGTATAAGTTGAAACAATATAGTTGTTTATTTACGTCACATATGTACTTTTTACAAGAATGCAGTTTTGACTAATATTTCAAAATGCAATTAGTCTACTAGTAACTCTTGACTTCATCAGAAGTAATAAAATATATTTTTGTCTAAGCTTTGACAAATACATTTGTATTAACCAGCCTTTTACAATATCTCCTATGTTTCTCTGTTTAGGTATCCAAAATAATTAATCACTTCACTACCAGTTTGTTTGTTTTTAACAAAAAAACAAAAAAAAAATAGCGTAGGAACAGTTTTAAATATGCATAAGGAGCTAATGTAACATGGAATAAAACAAAAATTGAATGCATAGATTGAAAACACCTAAAATGAAATGTATATAAGTGTATACATTATTTCATGTTTGCAGTAGAAATAAATGTCATCTTAAGAAAGCATGGCAAACAAATACAGAGATTTACCCTGTATTCCTTAGACTTGTGCATAGAGAGATTTTCGGTTCAATTGAACCATTTTTTTAAAGAAATAACATTTTTATTGGAATGGCTGAATTTCTGCCATATGTTTGTCTGGCTTGACAGAATTTCGGTATTAACAATCTGATTCAGGAAATAGATCAGAAGAACCAAAATGAAGCGAAAAAGGACAAATCAGTACACTCAAAATATATATATATATATATATATATCTATCTCTATATCTATCTGTACATTGATAGGCGCATTTACCTCAATTTGGTTCACAGATAAAGACATAAAAAGTAACCAATAGAGGGGGGAGGGGGGGCGGAAGGAGGATCAGTAAAAATCTAAATTTTTATATGATATTTATTAAATGCATAATACATAAATATTTGTTGATCACTTCTCACATGTTGGGCCTTGATTTAGTAAGCTTTGCAAATGATTTAATACTGAAAACTTAAGTGAGCGGCATAAAAACCCACGCCAGTCAGAATAGTAGAACGCTATAAATATAATATAAATGTACCCCAATATATAAGGGATGCTTGTCCTGTACATATAAAGAAAACAAAAACAAATATAGTGTAGTATGACAGGTGATAAATATAAGTAGTAACTGTGATTTAATACACTCGCATTGGACAGAGACTAATGAGTACATGGTCAAATCTCACAGGTAGATGTGTACACTCCACCTCGTCTGATGTCACTTGATTAGCTTGTGTTGAACCTTGGTTAACTGGCTCTAGGTGTAAGAACATTTGTGCCAATAAAGGAGGTCACAAACTCATCTCTAGATGCTGAACCAAATACTGTATTTTCTGGAGTATAAGATGACTTTTTAACCCTGGAAAATCTTCTCCAAAGTCGGGGGTCGTCTTATACGCGGGTATAGGGTCTATATAGCTGCCGGGGGCGCCCTGCGCCCCCATCGCCGGCCCTTCTAATGCTGCAGCAGCCTGAGCGCTCTATAGAGAGCGCTCAGATGGCTGCCGCACTGCCTCTCTTCTCACCTCCCCTTCCCTGTGCAGAGTGGGTGGCCGAGCTCCTCTTCGTCCTGTCAGTCCGGCCGGGAACAGGTAACTGAATCTCCTGTACCGCGGTACCCGGGCCGGACTGACAGACTGACAGGACGAAGAGGAGCTCGGCCACCCACTCTGCACAGGGAAGGGGAGGTGAGAAGAATGTAGGGAGGATTGGGGGGGGGGGAGTAAAAAGAATAAAAATAATTGTGTGGCCAGCAGGCATGGATTATATGCCCAAACAGCCTGGCACATACCTGGGCTTTAAATGCTATTTCAGATTATCATTATTTAATGTCTTTCTGTGTAGCTCTGTCTGCTCACTGTACATCATGGCTAATTTTTATTTGGTGTGCATTGGAAGAGGGGTAGTCTTATACGGCGAGTATATCCCAAACTCTATATTTTAACTGGAAAAGTTGGGGGTCGTCTTATACGCCGGAAAATACGGTAGTTAAATAGAATCCACAGGCCGATTTATTAAAGGTATTAACACATGTATTACAATATAAATAAAAAAGAAATGTTAACAACAAAATCAAATTCGAATACGCAGTCCTCCAGTTGTCCCTCGAGACACATTTCACTGGTTTTCGGGTTTTTCAATTGGTGTATTCTTAACCTATTCCAGTTTTTCCATTTAAACCCATGCCCAACTCCTGATTGGTCTGTTTCTCAGCCATCTGTCTAATCACAATGGTTCTAGATTATGTCATCTTCTTCAGGTGTCTGCTATCTCATTAGATTGCATGTAACGAGAAGTGACACAACCAGCAAAGTTCCCTTCGTAGAAAAGGGAAAAAGCAAGTAATTAGTTAAAAGCCATAGTAATCAGCTATAGTCTCAGATCATTATATCCTCCTGGGAACCAAGGAAAAAAAAAAATTTCAAATGCCATCCATTTTTAATGAAAAGGAAGAGAAAGTTTTCAGTATCCCAATCTATAACATGACATGTCACTGGAAAGTACAGGATGTCCTCTTTACAGCAGGGATTATAGAGTAGCTCAAAAGAATAAAGGGAGATGCATGTGAACAAGCCAGTACAGAGGACACAAGTTAATAATCTGGGTCTCAGGTGGATATACATTTCTAGTAAAAATCTCATAATCAGATGGTATATTTATTTATAAAATATTTTACCAGGATGGATACATTGTGATTTCTCTAATTTTCAAGTATGTCCTGGGTCTTTGTCCACAAAACATTGCATTGTAGGATACAATATTACAAAAATACTAATATATATATAAATAATATATATACATATACATATATACACATACATATACATACATATACATATACACACACACACATATTCAAGTATAGAGATTAGTGAGTCACATATTATGTTTATATAATTGTAGTACTTTATATATACACACTGTTAATAGTTAAACATTATGTTACATACATATAAAAAGAGGGCTACCTGGTACAAAAGAGCATTCCTATTTAAATACATCTAAGTGATGCTTTTTTTTTAAGAACTTATAACTTGTAAGAACTTATATAATGAATATGGATACATAAACATAAAAATTTATAACCTGAAACATACATATTAAAAAAAAAAGAATATATTTTACAAATAATGAAGAAAGAAAGTGGAAAATAGGAGAACATTTAAAAAAATAGTATATATATTATTTACAACTATATGAAAACACAAGATAATGAATAAGTAGGTCACATAAAATGGCAAAGCTCAAAGTCACTGTTTGGACCATGAGGTAGTAAAGTATTTAAATTAAAAATCCACCTAATTTTGTTTGGCCCATTTGTCTTATTAGATCTTCATCCCTACAATTCTGTTGTATTTTTGAATACCCATGAATTTGAGGTTCTTGGGATCTTTGTTATGCTTGATTTTAAATGTAAGGATAAGCTATATTTCTTAATCTATTTTTTATGTTTCTTACATGTTCCTGTATTCTTACATGCAATGCATGCATAGTTCTTCCCACTTAAAAGAGCACATAATTACATACATTATCCTTTTTGAGTGACAGTTAATTAATTCTCTAATAGAGAAAAGTTCTTTTTGGTTTTGAGGATGACTAGATTTACTATTGTTCTCTTTTTGTTCGAAGTATTTTTACATGCTCCACATGAGCCATAACTATAGCAGCATTAGATTCCTTATTTTTTAAAGCAATAGTAACAAAAGTATGTTTTTTAAATATGATCTGGTGGCTTCTACAATTAAAATCACATATAAAAGTAATTTCATTATCATTCTTTCGTATGGTATTTCATTATATGTTTCCCTATTTTTGTCTTTAACGTTTTCATAGGCATCTTTTAGCAAGTCATCTTTTAGCCTCTTTATAAAACCCCTTTAAAAAGAAATTGCGCCTATTCATAAAATATTACTTCATCAGAACAATTCAGTCTGATTTTCAAACGTTGGGTTTTTGGAGCATTTAGTAACTATGGTAAGAAATGGCAGCTGTTTTCCTGTATGTAAATATTTATGTCAAGCTATTAAAAAAAAAAAAAAAAAATATAGGTGCTAGTTTTCAGTGTCCCTTAATCTATATAAATATTTAGAAAAAAAACAAGTAGCAAGACATGTGAGAATGGACAACAGCTCAATTAGCCTGCCCTTCGGTGGGTCCCTGCTCAGATCTCTAGTGGGTTTTAGATTCATCTTGTGCCATTATAGAGAGAACAAATTTGAAGCATATCAGACTGGTCCCACCAGTACGGGCAGTCCAGATCCAAAATGCCAGATATTTAGATTAAAAAATTAACCCTTTCTTTACTATACAAAGGGTGATGTACCAGCGCTAATATTCTAGTAAGATTTAATACCACAATTTGTGAAAAATTACATAACAGCTGCTAAAACACCATCTTATCTTTTCATGCAAGAATCCAGAAAAAGTTTAATGGTGGAGGGCTACAGTGGTCTAAAGTGAAAACTATTTCTATATAGATACTGTGCAGTTGAATATACAAATAGGGACAATATACCTTTAAATGTTTCCCTACTTTGGAGTCCTAGTTAAGGTCTGGTTTCTCTTTAAAATATAAAAAAACCATAGTGCAGACTGTACAGAATTTTATAATTTGAAAATATTACAACAAGTCACCACTCACAAGTCCAGTAACAGAGTATTTCTGCTTACAAAATCCCAGGACGCGTTTCGCTGATGCTTTATATACCCCTTTAATAGGGAAATTATTTCTTTCAGGCTTGTAGTTTTGCGGGCTATCACCATAGTAACAGTGACGCCCTGCTTTCCAAGCCGCAATTACGATATTACACTCATTCGTGTTACTTCCACATCTGGCTTCGCTATGTTACTTCCAGTCTTGCAACTCAGTGTGCGTTCCAGCCGCTGTTTCCTTGTTCATTGCCGGACCGTGAAAATCATATTGAAGAGAAATCCAGTATTACTATACTTTGGATGATGTTATTAGTCGCTATCTAACTTATAACATTTTATAATAAAATATCCTTTGTGTGCACAATTTGTAATTCTCAAATTTTCATAAGTGATATACATATTTATAATTTAAAGTCTGGCACATAATCTTTTTCTTAAAGATAGAATACAATATAACTTTACTTTAATTCTTCTTGAAAATTAGAGGTCATTACAGCCTTGCTCCAACAAATTTAGTTAGCATCTCAGCAATTTTATTTGACACAGATATTTTCATAATGATATTTAGTATCTGAATTATTTGATATATAAATTTCTTAGTTGCTTCATCTTTCATTAATAGTAACATAGACAAGTTTATTTTAAATCTTTTGTTTGTCTTTTTGGTTTGATTTAAAAAAATTCTTCTTAAATTATAGTTTTATTTGGAACAATTTTATGACTTTAAATTTACTATACAATAATACAATGGGGGAATCATCTTAAAAAAATATTTTTAAAAACAATTTTTAAAAAAAGTTTAGAATAAAAAACATAATTAAAATATTTGAACATAAAAAAACTCAAATAGATCATCCAGGGGTCCTTATTTTAAAAAGTGGCACATTTCAAAAGCGGCATTCAATCCATTAAGAATTAAACTCAAATTAAACACTCTAATCATGAATGGAGTGAAGGCCCAGTGAGGGTGATGTGTAGAGGTATCGTAGCGAAAGTGAGAGTGCCCAATGTAAGTCCTGAGCTGCAGGATGGAAAAAAATAGGGCTGTATGAGGGGTACGGATGTATGGAACGAACAAATCTGGAATAAACATATAAAGTTTGTAAGAGTTGTGTAGAGGCCAAGAATGATTCAAGAATACTTTGTTCTTTGAACTGGTCCATATGTAGTGGTATGGAGAATTGCCATGAATACCAGGGTGGCAACGTTGTACGTAATGGAGGGCCATCTGAGGCTGTGATCAAAGGATAATGATAAAAATAACCAACATGATAGATTATTAAGTGTCTAGATTTAGGTGTCATATGTAACGCTGTCAATACGATGCTAGACTGAGGTGGCTTAATATGTGGAGTAAGGATAAAACTTAACCATATAGGTTGGGTTGGTGTAAGTCTAGCGTATAATTGAACAAAGTAAAATAAGACATATATAACCCTTGTGAAGCAGGAAGGTATACTCATTTCAAGCTCAAATGAGGGGCCAAAATTGTGTTGTATTGGGTTGCCCATAGAGGGCCTTGTGAAGCGAATATAGTGAAGGTCAATTAAGGAACATGTTTAAAGGTATTCCATGTATCAAGATCTGGATAGTATTGATGAAACTCAATCATTTGCAACATGTGAGTATATTTAGGCTGTGTAAGTGACGACCTTATAGCTACTGCTGAACCAGAGTGTTTGACATGGGTTTGTCAAGGCTTACCTGGGTTGGGAGTCCAGCAGGCAG
Source organism: Pelobates cultripes (assembly GCA_933207985.1). Taxonomy (NCBI): domain Eukaryota; kingdom Metazoa; phylum Chordata; class Amphibia; order Anura; family Pelobatidae; genus Pelobates; species Pelobates cultripes. The sequence continues at coordinate 190,747,884 of OW240916.1, read as the reverse complement.
AGATGTATGCTCACCCTTGCAAGAAAACACAGGCCGAGGTGGTCAGGTGAGAATTCACCTGGCATGTGAGTCGGTGCACGGGGGCTGTGCAGGGCAAACTCCGAGTCATGGTACAGGAACGGATAAAACAGGAGAATAGTCATGGGAAGCCAAGGGTCAGAGGATGCCAGAAGTCAGAATAAACGAAAACACAATCCGGAGTCAAGAACAAACTGGAGAACAGCAAACCAATCACCAGAGTCAAGGAACTGACACTGCCTTCTGGGAGAGGCAGTGTTTTATACCTGGCTAATGAGGCCATCAGCTGCAGGTGTGCTGAGAATGTTGGAGCAGCCACAGAATAACGTCCAGCCTCCAGAGCTGGATACAAGGCAAGATAGACTTCTGGCTATTATTTGTGCTGTATGGTGGCTCAGAGGCAAAATAGCAGCCCCAGGACTGCAAAGTACCCTGGTTCAAATCCCCTGCTTCCGGTAGGGTAGTGTGCAACTCCTGTAAGTGGATGTACTGCAAATGAAAAGCCCAATGAAGGGCAGAGGCTGAGAAGGGGCACAATGTAAGTCCTGAGGTGCAGGGTGGCTACATGTGATAAAAGTAATGGGGGGTGATTGGTAGATCAGATATGGAGAAAATACATGTTAAAAGTTATAAAATACCTACTTATTGAGCCAGTTATACAGAGGTTATAAAACAGAATTTACAACAGGAATGCCTAGGTGTATGATTAAGACTTATGCATACCTAAATGATATGGAAGAATAGGGTTGAAAGCAACAGCAAAGTGCCAGTACCATTAGGGCTTGTTAAGACACTTGTAAATATAATCCCCACCCCCCAAAAGATAAAAAATGAATATTTTCATTTGGAGTATATCTACTAGGCAGTTTTTTTTCATTTTGGGGCAGTGGAGTGTCCCTTTAAGTATGATGACACCCATCAGACCTGGTTCATGTCTTGTCTTGATTGAAGTGCGACTATAACATTTAGATGAGGGCCATGTATATTACCATTTAACAATAGAATAGACACAAATATGACCAACATAATTTTAAAGGCTAAATCCCCTGCTTCATTATAGTTAGTGCATTCACTAAGCTTAGGCACACGGGACATTTAGGGTTAAGTGAGGGTACAAATTAGGTTTAGGTAAGTGCTTCTAACCTCTCTCACACTCTATTCTTACCCTAACCCTTGGGGTAAGGGTTAAAATAAAGTGTGAGAAATCACTATTTAGTGATATTCCCCTAAAGTGAAATATCACTAAATATGAACAAGTCCCTAATCCTAACCCTAATTTGAACCCTAACATTAACCCTAAATGTCCCATGTCCTAAGCTTAGTGAATGCACTAACTATAATGAAAGTGTAAAACTAGTTTTACTTACCTTCCAGGACCTTGCTGTGGAGGAGTAGCAGGAGTGCTAGCACGCATGTGCAGCACAGGATCCAGCTGATTCCCCTCCCCGGAAGTGACGGGGGTATAGCAATCTGACGGGGTATAGCAGACTGATAGAACACCGGACATAAATTTAGACAGTCAGTAGCAATGCTTTGCCACATAATAATTAAACAGTTTAGGCCCCATGAGTGCCTGAATATTAAGAGGGCAACCATGAAAAATACATATAGGTACTGAGGCCTGGTGAACATATGCTGAGTATAACAAATGCTGAGTATAACCGAGGTCATGTGGGCTAACAATAATAAGCTACAAATATGAAAATGAAATATGACATAGCATTTATTATACAAAAGAACATAGGGTGACTAACTAAATTACATATTATAAAATACGATATGTTCAAATACAGTAAGCATAAGGCATGAACAGAATTGTGGTATCACTGTGATGCTGTGATTGAAATAAGCCATATTTGCGTTAGTAGTGAAATTCACCACATTCGAGTGAGGAATGAATACGGACTGAAATGCTAATGCCACCCTAGTTAGTAAAAAGGCTAAAAGTGGGCTGAATATGTGTGGAATGTCAGTGATAGCGTGTCCCAACGTGGACCAAAGCGAACAAACGTACAGTTTTGTTGAAAGAAAAAACACACAAACTGCAACAGGAAAAGCCGCAGCTGGGCCGGATGTGGCAATGCCCCATGAGCTTCGAGGGAGGGCTGTTTTTTTTTTTTTTTACTCAAATGATTTAAAATGAATACTTGCATAGGCCTCACTAGGCCAAGACCAGCTTGTTTGTTTGGAGTTCAGGTAGTTTGTGTTGATGACCTTTGAACCGGAAGTAAACGGTTATGTACTGAACCAGGAGGTCTCAGAGGAATGAGAGGCCTGTTAATTTATAGGCAGGATAAACCCCTCCCACAACTACGGGCTCCACCTTTCCATATAGCTATTGTACTTTTGCATCTTTAGTTTATTTTTCAGGCACCTTATTGGAAATATGTAGTTGGTCTTTTAACTATTTTATTTTATTACAGCATCTCTTTTTTGGTCTTATTGTTGTGTATTTTGGTTATATTGTTGTTGTACATATACATTTGGTGCATTTATTTTATTTTCATTATATTAGCATTATAGCCTTTAAATATTGCTATATACACTAAAACCTGCACCCAGAGGAATAAAAATAGAATTGTATACATAACATGTTGCCCACTATGCCTAAGTATTTTATTCTCTTTCCATTTATTAAAGAATACACCATGTGAAGCTTTAATAAATCCTTTGGTTGAAAAGTGCTCATTGTTATAAAAAGAGGTTAATTACATTTCAAGAATCCCCCTTACATTAAGCTTGGGAACAATGGATCTGATATCAACTGATAAGTTTCATTATTAAATAATATCCAAAAAATGTTCTTTTTATTATTAAAGTGGGCTTATCTGATTTTGCTGCATTATTCTTTAGTGTGTTCTCTAAGCTTTACCAAAATGGGCACTACTGAAAAAGAGCTCCTAGGATTGTTCTTCTATAAAGAGATAATTAATACCCCTTTCACACCCCCGTTCCACTCTTAGCTATTGTACATATGCAAATGGAATGGAAAAAAAGCTATTTATAGCTCACGCTCTTGCTAGACTTATCACAACCACTGCAGACTTTTAAAGAGAGAATGCGTGCACAGTACATCTTTCCCCAGGATATAAATTTCCCATCCCAATCCTGCCTTGACCGTCACATGCAACATTGATTGTCTGTTATATTACATTTATTAAGGAGTGATAACTTGTAATAATTGGATGTTAAATTAAAGAACTCTTTCCTAGTTATTGCCGTCTCAATTATAATTGTCATTTGCTGGCAGTTATGATGATATATGAGGGTTGTATTTTACTCAGTCGACCATGACCCGGTGAGTAATATTCCCTCAGCTATAGGGGCACTGATGCGCTCCCTCGCTCTTAATACAGTAGCTTGGTAGCTGATTGGAATATTAAGTTTCTGAGAAACTAACAGGAACACGAATCCACATGGATATACATTACTGCACAGTTGAGAGTTCCCTCTAGCTATTTCTTTTTCTCTCTGCTGGTAGATGTCCAACTTGTTTCGCTTTTGTTTTATGGTTATAGGAATCAGGTTTATGTGGTAAGTTGTAAAGTCGTAAAACCTGGGGAAAAGAGGAAGTAGCTTTCATTTAAGAATCACTAATTCTAATTAGCCTTTAGGAAGCAAAATACTGAGATGGAATACAGAAAAATGCTTTTGTATAATGAAGTGTATTTTTTAACAAAACAGCATTCAATTGGAGTGACTAGATTAAGTATAACATATTAATAAATCTTTTAAATTAACAGGGTTTTAAAATATATGATGCATATAGTCTTTCACATAGATTTAAATAAAAATCAGCTTTAAATAAATAGAATTTTAAAATATATAAACACAGCTATAAATAAATAGTCACATGCTTTGCATTCTATTTTATCACTCTTTAATATTTCATGTTTGTACCATTTTAGTGTGTGGTTTATGGTTTACCATGGAATGTCGTTAAAAATTAAGAAGTATTATTTGAAGTATATTATATGAGAATGTATATATATAAATGTAGATTAGGTGCATTATGGTGAACTAGTTGTTATGTGAAAATAATGTCTTTGAGTGGTTCTGGAGACATTAAAACTACAAGTCCAAAGTGCAAGTGGTTTTAGGACATCCCCAGAGAATTGAGATATATTTGTATTGATGTTTTAAGTTTGAATGCCGTTATAATATCCTTTGGAGTTCCTATGCCCATTATTTTACACCAGGAAATTATATGGCATTGTGGTTGGGTTTATACATTTTCATGTAATTTGTAGGTCAACTGTGATAAGGACAAAATTAATACATTTAATTTAAGATTTTAAGATAAGTGTAGTATTCGAATCTAAATGGCATTAGATACCATGTAAATATGTTTTCTTTGATTGTTTCATGATAATTTGTGTAATGTTTAGAACAAATCATGTTTAATGTGGTTTTCCATTCTAACAGAGGAAAAGTTATTTCTAAAGTAAATTCCCAACTAAGAATGTCTGAGGTTTCCTGTTATAGACAGCAGGTAAAGGTTTTGATGGTATATCTATATATTTATTCCCTCTGTGTGGACTCTTGCATGACGTTTCAAAAGTTGATTTTGGATATGTTTGCCTTACGTCTATGGGTTTTGTTTTTTTTGTGCTGAACTAGTGTCATATTTGGAAATGTTTATGCATCTCCATAGTTAGCAAATTATATTTTTGGCTCAAGGACAGAGAGTCGAAAAAATACTTTTTCAAATGACTTCCAATTAACCTATCTAAATAAAGCCCTTTTCTTCCACCCTCTCCTCACATCCTAAAATAAATTGCCATAGAACACTGAGTAAGATAGCCTTTGCAATTACATTACAATTTGATAGTTTTACAACTAATTCTCAGCATGTTTTTTCAAAATATTTTTATACCCCAAAAGAAAATGGCATGCTCTGTGCAATATTGCCCTATGTCTTTCAAACGTACTGAAATCACTTGGCCTGGGGGTAAATACATCATTAGGGATTGAGCAATTACAGAGGCATGATAATATGCAATAATGTGCCACAACTCTAAGCCTTCATGCCATTATCATACACTGTACTGCTTGTGTTTGCCAGATTTGTTCATAGTAGCATCATCCCTGATTTTTCCAGTGGGAATTGTGAAGAAATCAGGAGTGAATAGTTCAAACCCCACAGCCCCTTGTATTTAAAGGGACACTGTAGGCACCCACACCACTTCAACTAATTGAAGTAGTCTGGGTGCTGTGACCCTTTTGCACTTAGTGCTGCAATGTAAAACATTGCCAATGCCGCGCATGCGCATTAGGTCTCCCGCGCTGGCTGATGTTGGTGGGGGAGGAGTGTGGGCAGAGCCTGACCCAGCGCTGAGGAACATCGGCGCTGGATTCAGGTAAGTGGCTTCAGCTTCGCGGTAGGGGGGCCCCCGAGGGAGGGGGGACCTATTAAACCTATTGTGCTGGCTTTGTTTTCCTGGCACTATAGGATTCCTTTAAGGCCAAAGCTATACTTATTTTGCTGCACAGTCAAATACAGGTGCCAAAGCTATACTTATTTTGCTGCACAGTCAAGTACAGGTGCCCCTTCACAAACCACTCTTTTGCCTGAGAATCCACATGGAACTCCTCCATGCAGAGCCAAATGTGTGTGTGCTATTTGTTCATGTTTGTGTAACTTGTCTGTAAATGCATACTGGTGTTTGACTGGGTGTATAAAATATTGCTTGGACACAGTCCTACTTAAATATGCATGCACATACTGCTATATACATATATGTACACACTGCCCCTGGCACCACATCCTATATTTAGAAGTCAAGCCATTTAACATCTGACTGATTAACATCTACATCCCCCAGGTGCCCATGGTCTGGCCCTTCTTCTAAATTAGCAATATCAATTACATTTGTCCTTGGATAGAATTAATTGGCTGAATGTGTCAGCTGACACGAATCAGCCAATGGATGCTGTCCAAACTTGATGTTGCTGGAAGAGGAACTTTAGCAATATTTATAAAGAGGAGCAAGATCATTGTGTCAATCCATTCAAAATAAGGGCATTAGCGTATTTCTGATTTTAGTCCTAATTGTAGTATGTGGTGGGTCTGCATGGCAGTCAGGTCATACTCCCTTTGGCTTTGGATCCTTCTTTTGGTGCCCATTCGGTTCTGGGATTGGTGGCTGCAGCAGCTTTTGCCTCAAGTGTGTCCTTCTCAGACATTCTTTGATCAGCAGACTGGTCACGAAAGGACACTTTTCAAAAATTGTATTTCCCTCCTTTACTTTTATCAGAGCACTAAAAGTGTAATTTATGTTAGATTTAGTTTATTTATAATGTTAAATTTTAGTAAAGACAGGAAACAAATATTTCCCCCACTTCTTTCCACTTCTCTTAGGTGGAGGTAGGTAGATCTCTATTTATGTTGGTGTTCTTACGATCATTCTACCATCCATGTTTGTTTTGTTTGCATGCTATAGTTATTGATTGCCTGGGATTATGTAATATTTGAATGATTTTACCATTCAGGGCTATTGGTTACATTGACTGTATGCTGTGTAAATGCATGTTTTCATTTACTGTTATCACTTCCTTCCTAAGGATTAATTTATTCTTTTTCAGTGTAATTTCAATCTCAGTAGTATCTCTTGAGGCAGTTTATGCTCTTTGGTTTGCTTCCAGTTCTATTTCTGGTGTTATCCAGTTCTACTGTCAATTAAGGAAGTATTTGTTGTTTCCTTGCTACAAAAAAGAGGCGGAGTTTCAGGAAACATGCCTATATATACAGACTTTCCTGTTTTCCTATTGGTTCTTTGTTAATGAGTAAATTGTTTGCTGCTATAAAAGTTCAGTTAAGGAAGATAAGCAAAATATTTGCTTTCTGTCATTAATAAAATTAAGATTATAGGTACACTAAAGCAAACAAACTACAATTATATCCATATACATTTGATTTATCAATTGACTATAAAGTAAATTTGCTAATTATGATTTAATGGGAACAACTTCAGAGTTTTTTTTACTAAATTGTTTACTATTTTTAATGACTTGCTGGATTTATGTTTGAGCTAGCCAAAGTTCAACCTTTGTAACCAGCTTTTAGAAGATTAGTTGGCAACAAATGTGCTTTATAGAATAAAAATGTAGTAATTATTACCTACAATACTGCACATTTAACTTTCTGACAATCTTGAGAATGTTTTTAATAACAGATCAAATAAATATTGAAATATTAAAAAAAATTAAATGTCAAAAGGTTAATTATTATTTTTTATTACAATAATGAGGTTTTAAATAATTTCTAAATATGTTCAAAGGTTCATGATAAATTTGCAAAACCGATGGTGTATATAAATTTGCACAGTAATGACCAAAATTATATATACATTTTGAAGTGGACCTTTAAAGACATTTATCGTCAAAGTAACAGGTTAAGCGATGCACATTAAATATCTCTTAAGTGGACTGAAACAAGGTCAGTTCTTCTGCTAACAATTTATTGTCAGGGGACCTATTCTCTTTGAGTTTCATATTAATATTTTTAAAGGCTGTCGTTTGGCACTTGCTTGCAGGCAGTTGTGATTTCTTCTTATAGAGGTGACCCCTCTACCATTAAATTCCATGTCACTGTATGAAGAATATGCTTTGCCTTGACAGGTAGGGTGACTGCATCTTCTGACCTCCACTGTTCCCATGCTGTGAATCAAGCTGAGAACTGCCTTGAAATACTGTTCATTAACAGCATGTTTAGCAGAAAAAAAAGCATTTTCCCATTTGTCATGGGAAGCCTGTGTGTAAGTTTCAAATGTGAATATTTATTTTTAAATGAGATAAAAAAACAAATAATTGGGAATCTTATATTTTTAATTACACGTTTCAAGAAATATATATTTAAAATATATACATGTTTTATTGCATTATAAGATGGGAGTTTAGGTAACTTTTTTTAATACTGCAGACAAATACATTTTAAGGTACTGGAATTTATCAGGAGAATAATAATGTAACTCCGGCAAGGACTGCTTCCTAGCTGGAACAGGGGAATACTTTAGCGCTTCTCTCTTAGTCGCCATGGCCTGACTGGGGTCCTCCTGGAACTTCTACGTCCTGGAGCAGGATAGGGGACTAGTTCTATACCCTCCCAAGGAGTGGACGACATACAGTCCTGGGAGCTCTAGACCTTACAAGGACTTTCCCCGCTGAATCCTTCACAAGCTGGAACAAGGTGCAAAGCAGTGATTGTAGCCCTTCCCCTCCCAGGAACTAGACGACACATACTGTAGTTCTGGGAGTACAACTGGTTTAATGCATCCAGAAAAAGCCTTTTTATATACAGACGCCAGCAGGGGGTCTAAATTGTCTTCACCACAAGCCCCTCACAGAATTCTCTGGGACTGGGAAATAATTGCATGAAAGACCGGTAAGCTAATTATCTCCCAGGAACAGAGAGGCAAACATAAAAATATAAAATATAAAAATACCCCAAAACATTATAAAAACATAAAATAACGCTACAACTAATACATCCTTAAATAGCCCTGTTCTGAGCGCCCAAGTTGTCCAAATAGCGCTCAGATCCATCCAGTGTATGGGAAACGCCACGTGTTAAAGTTATGACTGGCTGCACAAGTGGTCCTATGCCCAAAATAGTTCCAGGGCGTTTGGTGCATTTGCCGGTCAACTTTTGGGAGCTCCTGTGGCTGCAATTTGGGGTGCTCCATCTGGCTCTTAGATAGCATTTATTTCCCTTACTCTCAGGCACCTTCCCTCCAAAAATCGCTCTCCTGGTGGATTTCAACGTGGTTCAAAACTGCGAACCAAGTTGTCCGGGAACCGCACGGTCACCTCATGCCAAAAACGGTTCCATAACAAAGTCCTCATGACGAATTTAGTTCCATAGTGGTCGTGGCTAACTACCGCTGGGACTATTTGTGGGTTTGGTTCATGCGAACGGCCGCCAGAGAGCCACCATTTGGTTCCATTCGCATGTAGGGAAAGTGCTGAACCAGGAGCACCCAGGGAAAGCTGTTATTGGAGGCTGGGCAGAGTAACTCCTAAATGGTGTACCAGACCTGGACCATAATCGGTGGGCAGGAGGCTGGCTTCTACATTCCTCCAGGAATCTGTGGCAAGCGTACATAGGAAGGAGAGGTTGTCACAACTGTAATCTGTGCAGATATTTACATTCAGTTGTTCATGAAGTGTTCTGCAATGCTACTTCCTATAAATCCTCAAATATTTCATGCAGTGCCATCTATTCTGTGAAAGCTGCCATTTCTAAATGAAATTCATATTTCAAAATTTAGGGAAAAATATCTGACTTTGAAAACAATTCCCAAGTCAATTCTGTGTTTTTAGTTTGACTCTTTTTACCTTATTTGAGATACACTAAATTCACAGCTATTGTCATTTTAGAGAATAATCCTTATTAAAAACTATTGGCATTCTATGTTTGTACCAAATATTTTTAATGTCCATTTAGCAAAATGAAGCTCAAATTTTATTGTATTAAGGAACACTCTAATGTTGGAAATTTAAACATGTACTCCTAAAATTAGCGAGTTATACTAATTATTGCCTTATGTGCTCCCCAGAAATAATACAACAGATAGTTTTACTTACCTGTGTGCAGGTCTAGGGTACAGAAAATTTTAAATAAAAAAGAACTCCATTAGTAATATGAAAGTGATTTTAGGTATGTTTTGTTTTATTGCCAACTCCCCTTCTATATTGAAAAATGCACTTTTATTATTTAATAATGGAACAACCCCATAGATGTCCAACAACCAGGGAGGTTTCCTTCTGACTTATGTTAGCTCCCCTGAACTAAAATAAGTTGAGTCTCTCATAAGAACCACAGGCTTTGCAAGCTCTTTTAAGATATACCCTCCATTAATATATCCATGAAAAAATGCATGCATGTATTCATTGGGAGTATATCTACTAAACAGTAATTTTTTGGGTTTACCCATTTTTTTGACTGAGGAGTGGTCCTTTAAGGAACCATGTTCACTTGCTTTTGTTTCTGGCCTTTGGTGGCCCAATTATCGAAAGTCCATTTTCAGTGTAAACCCTTTAAGGACGGCAGGTGTGCTATGCCGTCCTTGGGGACCTGGCTCCTAACGCCGGGAGTCGGCACAGGACGTCCCCAACGTCCTATTTAATTATGCGGTCGTAGGCAATCCCACGCCGGCGATCGCGGTGGTTGGACTCACCTGGCATCCCAGGAAGTCACCCTGATGTCGATCCGGCCCTCCTGGGCCATGTGATCGTGAGGTCCTTGCAAGGACCTCACGATCACTTGGATGGCATAGCTGTCCACAGTAATGCCTGTAAAAAAAAAAAAGATTATATATATATATATTAATATTAAAATACACTTAGAGAGTGTATGTGTAGTTATGTGGATGTATGTGGATGTGTATATATATACTTAGATCATATATATATATATATATATATAATAAATATATATATGATCTAAGTATATATAATTTAATTTTAAACTGTTTTAATCTTTTTTTTTACAGGCATTACTGTGGACAGCTATGCCATCCAAATGATCGTGAGGTCCTTGCAAGGACCTCACGATCACATGGCCCAGGAGGGCCGGATCGGCATCAGGGTGATTTTGCCCCTTACACAAATATATATATATATATATATATATATATATATATATATATATATACACATATATATATATATATATATATATATATATATATATATATTTGTGTAAGGGGCAAAATAGCCGTATATGGAGTAATGATCCAGCATAAGCTTAATATAGTGTAAAGGGAGCAAGTCGGTTGTGGTGTGCCGATACCGACGATACGGTAGGCCTGTAAATAAAGAGGGCAAAAATGAATAATCAAAGATTTAATACAGTCAACAAATATATACAAATTAACCAGACATTTCCTTAAATGCATTACAATATTTAATTCCTGAAAGGATTTTGAAGGTAGGAATCTAGGACCGAAAGTGGGCATCATTTGTTGTGGGTAGGATAGTATGTTATCTCTACTGTTGGTGCATGTTGACTCATTTCGGAATGTGGTAGAGCCAATAGGTAATAATATATGTGTTTACGTATGTGGGATCGTTGAAGACAATGATCTGTCTGAGTGGTGGTGATGGTAGTGGATTCTCTGGCCTGAGAAAGGCATAAAAGACAATGTGCATGGCTGGTAATGGCCGACTTGGTAGTATAATTGAATGGTTGTAGATCTAATAGGTCCGATAAGGATGAACAGTTGGATGGCTATTGGTAATCTCTGAGAGGAATGTGGGGGAATGGATTCCTGAAAACCTCTGAGTATATTCTTTTCTGGTATGATAGCATGAAGTTTATGGTAGTTTTGGCCATAGGTTATCATGTGTTGTTGAATGCCTGTAAAATATATAATTAATGGTGTATGAGAGTTTAAGTTTAAGGTGGCAAAAATAAGCAAAACTTAGGTGAAATTTTGTGACACAGGTTGAGCTATGTCGTGTTCCAATGAGATTCTTTAAGCCAGGTGAAAAGCTGTGTTATGCGTTCTACAAGTATGGGACGAAAGTGCTAGGTGGGATAGTGCATGCTATGCTGCATGAGTATGTCTAATCCATGATTTTGTCTCTGGAACGAAAGAGTGGACGTGACTGTATGGGCGGCTGTAGGAAGCGTATGATGAACATGCCTGGAATATAAATGAGACAGTTGTCGGCAGGGATGTATACCCCCGTCTGGTACATGAAAGTGAAATGTGATAAGTGGCCAACCAAGTGAGTTCCCCAGAAACATCATGAACTTATGGATGAGTAGTGGTGTTTGTTGATGATATGATATGTGCTTAGTTGTCTGAGTAACAACGGATTGATGACCCTGACCATGATTTACCCCATGCCACAGCAGCTGCTACAATGGGGTAGATCTCCCAAAGGGGCTGAAGTGGTGGAAAAATTTCCAAACCTGGATGCCATGGCCAACAGCCCCAAAGCAATTGTTCCCGGTAGATCGCTGCCAAACCCGTGGTATACGCTGCGTCTGACCATCTGGTTGGAGAAGTGTCAGACAATCCTGGAAGGAACATGCTTTTACCATGCCAAGTGGTTAAGAAATCCCCCCCCCATGTGCAGGTCTGCTGTTGCTGAGGTGTCTAGGCACCTCCTTTGATCGTCATGTTGGAAGTGTGGAAAAAAGGGGAAGTACTCTGGATGTGAAAGCGTGGTCTTGTGGTAAGATTGGCATGGCAAAATTAAGGAACCTGGTAGGGATTGTAGTTCCTTGTAGTTGTAAGTACTAAGCAGGAAGTAGTGATTGATTTAGTTGAGAATGTTCCCTATTTGTCTTGTGGTAACTTGCGTGTATGGATGCCGACTCAAGTCATATGCCCAGTAATGTGATGATAGTGTCTGCGCCTTCTGTTTCTTATGGGGTACTGGGACGCCCAAGTGGTCAACCAGACTAAGCTGCCATGAGGCTTCTAGTGAAAAATATGCTTTCTTTGAGCAACAAGAAGTCTTCTAGATAGTGTATGACTGTAATGCCTCTGGATATGTTATCATAACCAGCACAGAGTATCTGCGAATATCGATAGTAGGTTAATCTGTAGCTCGAAAGTTGAGCAGGGAAAGGATTGCCCAATTTATGCCATGTAAGTGCCAGTGTGTAGGGTAGATGGTAGCTGTTTACTGCGTTGATGATATTGGTCTTACTTAACCAAGCTTTAACCCATGCTTGAGTGATAGCTGTAAAGGTAGATCAATGGTGTTGTATAGTAAGAAGGGAGTTGAGACTTGGGGTAGCGGAGGTGTGTGGTGCCAATAAGTCTATGGTTAGTCTTTGTTTAAGGGAAGATTCCTTGTGACAATACCAATGTGTGTGTTTGGTGCCATGCTGTAAATGGTGGAGATTGGAAGACCACTCTGCAAATCTTGGCTATGAGTGTGTTTTCAGCCAATGGTTTTGTTGTGCTGACTGTAAGTGAGGGCATGCTATATTCCTTGAAGGTGTGTTTATGATACCTGTATGGGAGCCCTTTGAAGCTCCAGAGATTTAGTAAATCTACTACAAGTCTGGAAGGGTGATGAGTCAGTAGTGTTGAAAATGCATTGGTGTGTACAGATGGTGAGTACGTTATTTGTAAGTTGTATTGGGCCACATGGTTTGTCATGTGCCCTGAACCATTTGAACATATATGCAACAGTCTATATGCAATGCAACTACTCATATCAATCGTCTCTGGTAGTTCAGAGGTGGTGGTACCTGGAGCCTGAGAGTGCTCGTCCATTTGTTTGGGAACCCCTTCTGTATGGGTACCTGCACAAATAAACATCTCTACATATTCCAAATACCAACCCATCCAAGAGATGGTCAGTTCCCGATTTACCTGGAATCCCTGAATCTGACCATCACAGATGCATCATCATACATATATATGCCTTGCTTCCCCAATGTGCTGGGATCATACGTGCAGGGTTAACATCTTGTGTGTCATAAGAATTGATTGTACCAGGTAACCGAGTTTCGGTTGGTGCTGGTTGTACAGTAACGTGAGGCCCAGCCTTGTGAGGGCTGTGGTGACCAACTCGAGATTGCCAGTCTGTCATAAAATTTTTTGGCTCATGAGTTTATGAGTGAGGCTAGCATAGCCTGGGTGTCACCTGAGTTGATGTAGCTGGGCCTTCCCCTGCCTCCGTGTTGTCCGTTGATGTATGGAGGAGTTTGAATAACTCTGCTTTCCTTGCTGTAGCAGGGTAGGGGATTTGTCACCTCCTTAGGTCGGTGGTAATGTGTGGGATCGTCCAGGATCTGATTGCTGCAGGACTAGCAACATCTCCTCTGCTTGAAGGTGTATCAATTCTAGCCGGGGTGCTAGGAAGAGGTGATTCTTCACCATCTTTTGGAGAAATACTTAAATAACAATAAAGATGCAATTATTTGTACCCAGGGTTCTTGTACTGGCTTGCTAGCTAAGCCGTAAGGCGAAACGATTAGGCTTGGTGTTTTTTGGTGACTGGTGAGGCCCTGCTAGTTGCCAAGTGGCTTGAGAGGCTCTATCTATGCTTGGCGCGAGGGGATTTTGTGTGGCCACCGAACATTGTGGCAGGATGTTGGCCTCTCGGTGACAGTAACCAGAAAATAGGAAGGGGAGTGACAGGTGAGGCCCTCTCTATGATACAATGCGAGGCGGCTAGCTCACGAGTGGCCCGAGGGGTGTATGCCTCCGAGTGTGAGGCGGGGTGTTGGCCTCGCGGGACCACTAACCGAAGCATAATGCAGAGAAAAAAGGGGGTAATACCTATTGGGCCCTAGAACCCTAATTGCCAGTACACTATTACTATTCCAGGGAAGGTAAGAGATGGATAACTACGTGAGCAGGTGTATGTACCTGGTAGTATGGTATTGAACCTGACAATCCGTATAGGTTTTTTAGTAGTAACTGTAACCTGAATGGATAAAACCATATGGCATAAGGAAATATGACATAGACCAAGCTTATCTTAATACGTACAGTATATGTGAAACTTAAAGTGCCATGATGTGTAAATATTAAACATCGTAGCCATACTGGTTAAATATGTATCAATCTTAACCCATTAAGTGCCGTATGTACAAGTGAAAATGTGGTCTGTCCCCACCTTGTATGTTGTATGTCCCCTTGCTAGGGGAAAGTCTGTTGCGTGAGCAGCGTGCTGTGAAAAATGTATGTGAACTATATTACCAGTTACGTATATACAGACGCGTCTGCTACTGTGTAATAATATATGTATTTATACCTGATGTTGATATAGTGCTTGCTATGTGAATTGTTGTATGTCTTATTGAATGGTAGGGGTCAGTGAACATGGTGTTGCAAAATGCAAGTGCACTGGAGATCTGCCGAGTGCCCTATAGGTGGCAGTGTAGTTGGATACTGATTGGTATGTGAAATGTTGTTTGTCTGTTGACCTATAGGTGTAAGTGTTTTGGTGTTTGTAAAACCCCATGAAAATTGTCAATGTACTTGACAGACCTGTAGGTGGCAGTGTTGATAGAACCACTGTTGGTCTTGATGTGAAATGTAAATTATTGTGAATTAAACCTGAATTTGAGCCCGTGCTGGAGTTTCATTTATGGTTTATGGTTATGTTTAACCCCGTAAGGACAAAACTTCTGGAATAAAAGGGAATCATGACACGTCACACATGTCTTGTGTCCTTAAGGGGTTAAAACAATCTTATGTGTAATTTATATTGGCTGGTAAATTGTATATGACATGTGAAGACAGTTTTGCTGTTGACCAGTAGGGGTCATAAATGCTGATTGTATGGTAAAAATACCCTTTAACCCCTTAAGGACCAAACTTCTGGAATAAAAGGGAATCATGACATGTCACACATGTCATGTGTCCCTAAGGGGTTAATCCTACCGTATGACAGATAGGAGTCAGTATAAAAGCGAAAATGCTGTAGTTAGTTTGTTTGCTTATGAAGTGAAATAAAGTCTGAGAAGACTGTAGTATACCGATTGACCGGTAGGGGTCAGCATGTAGGCGAAAATGCCGTGGTTCGTTGGTTTGTACATGAAATGCAATAATGTCTGAGAAGCCTGTAGTACACTGAATGACCGGTAGGTGTAAGTGTGTAGGTAAAAATGCAGTGGTTTATTGTTTTGTACACGAAAAGCAATAATGTCTAAGAAGCCTGTAGTACACCGAATGACTGATAGGGGTCAGTATGTAGGTGAAAAATGCAGTGGTTTGTTGGTTTGTACATAAAATGCAATAATGTCTGAGAAGCCTGTAGTACACAGAATGACTAGTAGGTGTCAGTGTGTAGGTGAAAATTCAGTGGTTTATTGTTTTGTACATGAAAAGTAATAAAGAGCAAACAATGGGTCGCAAGAGTATTCTGAGAACGGACAGTAAGATATCAGCTATGCCTCACTGACGATGCCTAACAAGGCTGAAACGATCGTCTGGGGTTGCTGTATCTCTCGTGCAGAGAGAACTTGCTGGCATTTCGGGTCTGGACTGCCCGTATGGGTGGGACCAGTCTGATATGCTTCAGATATGTTCTCTCTGTAATGGCACAAGTTGAGCTAAAACCAGCATGATTTCTGAGCGGGGACCCACCGAAGGGCAGGCTATTTTAGCTGTTGTCCGTTCTCAGAATACTCTTGCGACCCATTGTTTGCTCTCCATTAGTCTAAAGGGTAATCCAGACGTGGACCCCTTGCTCACGGTGCCTAGAGAGATATCAGCTATGCCTCACTGACGATGCCTAACAAGGCTGAAACGATCGTCTGGGGTTGCTGTATCTCTCGTGCAGAGAGAACTTGCTGGCATTTCGGGTCTGGACTGCCCGTATGGGTGGGACCTGTCACGATTCGGGGAACCAAACACGCCAACACACACACACACACACACACACAAAGTGCCGTACCGGACCTTAGAGTGGCCGGGCTAAGCACACAAAGAATAGTCAGGAAACAAGCCGAGTAAGGGGAACCAGAAGACAGAATAACGTGAAACAAGCCGAGGTCAAAGGGTAGGAGAAAGTCACAGAGTCGGATAACAAGCCAGAGAGTACGTAACCAGAAGCACAAGTTCAGAATCAATACTAACAAGCAAAGACCACAACAGGGCAAGGAGGAACAGGAAAGGTAAGTATTTAAACCATCAGGTTAATTCTGATTGGATGATTTCCAATCAGAATTAACAATCACACGTGGGAGATATTTAGACCTCCCACTGTGATTGTGGCACTTTGCCTTTAACGCCGGGTCAGGTGACTGAACCCGGCGTGTATAACCCTGGGCGGTCTCCCAGCGTGCAGCGTCATGCATGCTGCCGCTGGGGGACGTGGAGGGAACGGCGGGCGGCATCCGAGGCTGGAAGGATGCCGCTCGCCGTACCCACGAGGCGGAGGGGACCGCGGACGGCTGGAGGGTGAGTACTGCGAGCGGAGTGCAGCCTCCCCTCGCAGCCGTCCGCGGGAGCCTGACATTACCCCCCCCTCGAAGACCACCCAGGGGGTGGGAAGCGGAAGGCTTCAAAGGAAAGCGGGCATGAAAGGAGCGGACCAAAGAGGGAGCGTGCACATCGGAGCTCGAAACCCAGGACCGCTCCTCAGGGCCGTACCCCTTCCAGTCCACCAAATATTGCAGCCGACCCCTAGAAACACGAGAGTCGAGAAGGGTAGCCACCTCGTACACGTCGTCAGAGACAGCTCGAGGGGAAACGGGCCGCCCGAGGGGACGAGAGAACCGGTTACACAGCAAGGGTTTCAAAAGCGAGACGTGAAACGTGTTCGGGACACGCATGGAAGGAGGCAAATCAAGGGAGTAGGAAACGGGATTAACCCTACGTAACACCTTGAAGGGACCAAGAAATCTGGGGGCGAATTTCATCGAGGGAACCTTGAGACGGAGGTTCCGGGAGGACAACCATACCCTATCACCCGGAACATAGGAAGGGGCCGCAACCCTACGGCGATCAGCAAACTTTTTCTGAGCAGCCGCTGAACGAGACAGCGCAACATGGACTTGATCCCATGTCTTCCGCAAAGAGGCGAGGTGCTGGTCCAAGGCGGGCATTCCCTTGTCGGAGAACGCACCGGGAAGGACAGAAGGACGAAACCCATAAGCAACCTCAAAAGGACTTAAGCCAGTAGACGAATGAGTCACCGTATTCCTGGCAAATTCAGCCCACGGAAGAAGGCGAGACCAGTCATCCTGGTGCGCATTAGTGAAGCAGCGCAAATACAATTCCACAGACTGATTAGCACGTTCGGCCGCACCATTAGATTGCGGGTGATAGGAGGAAGAAAACGACAAGGATACCCCCATCTCAGCACAAAAGCCCCTCCAGAACCGAGAGACAAATTGAGGGCCCCTGTCAGATACGATATCCTGGGGTACCCCATGCAATCGGAACACTTCTTTGGCAAATACCTGAGCTAACTGAACCGCAGAAGGCAGTTTCTTAAGCGGAATGAAGTGCGCCATTTTAGAGAACCTATCCGTCACAGTCAGTATCACCGTCTGACCATCAGAAAGAGGCAGGTCTACAATGAAATCCATGGATAAGTGGGTCCATGGTTTCTTGGGTATAGATAGAGGCATCAGAAAACCCTGGGGTCTCATATTAGGGGACTTACATTGCGTGCAGACCTGACAAGCCTGAACAAAATCCACTACGTCTCGCTTGAGTGAAGGCCACCAGAACTGTTGAAGGAGGCCCTTGTAGGTTTTGGTAACCCCCGGATGACCAGCAGTTTTGGCTGTGTGAAATAAAGTTAACAACTTTTTTCTGTCATTAGCTTCAACGTATAGTTTACCAACCGGTGTCTCAGGGGGTGCCTGGGTTTGGTATGTCTTAATACTGGTAAGGAAAGGTGAAGAAACAACCAAACGGGTAGCAGCTATTATCTGAGACTCAGGTACAATAGGTTCAGGAGTCGGGTTAACAAATTCTACTGGTTCATGCTGCCGAGAGATGGCGTCAGCCTTGGCATTACGGCAACCAGGTCTATAGGTGATAACATATTGGAAGCGTGAGAGAAATAGAGACCATCTAACCTGCCAGGCAGATAACCTTCTAGCATCAGCAATATAGGATAGATTCTTATGATCTGTTATAACCATAATTTTGTGTCTAGAACCCTCTAATAAGTACCTCCATTCCTTGAAAGCTAACACAATAGCTAATAGTTCCCTATTCCCAACATCATAATTCTTCTCTGAATCAGACAACCTTTTAGAAAAATAACAACAGGGATGGAGGGGTTTGTCATAAGACAACCTCTGTGACAGTACGGCTCCCACACCTGACTCTGAGGCGTCTACTTCCATAACAAAGGGAAGAGAAGGATCAGGGTGGTGCAGCACTGGAGCAGAGGCAAATGCCTTCTTGAGGGTTTCGAAGGCCTTAAGGGCTTCAGGAGTCCAAACCCTAGGATGTAGACCTTTTTTGTCAACTTCGTTATGGGAGATATGAGTGGTGAAAAGTTTTTTATAAATTTCCTATAATAGTTGGCAAATTCTATAAAACGCTGGATAGCCTTTAGTCCTTGGGGAAGTGGCCAGGACATTATAGCTTCCAATTTAGCAGGATCCATACTGAAACCCTGTTCAGTAATGATATATCCTAGGAATTGCACAGAGGTCTGATCGAATAAACATTTTTCTAACTTACAGTAGAGTCCGTTCTGCAGTAGCCTTTTGAGCACCATCCTAACATGGTTATGGTGTGACTTCAAATCAGGAGAATACACAAGTATGTCGTCAAGGTATACTACAGCACAGACATGCAATAGATCCCTAAGGACATCATTTATGAGGTCCTGAAACACGGCAGGAGCATTACACAATCCAAAAGGCATGACCAGATATTCGTAATGCCCACTGCGTGTGTTGAAGGCTGTCTTCCACTTGTCATTCTCCTTTATACGGACAAGGTTATAAGCCCCCCTGAGGTCTAATTTTGTGAAAAATTTAGAACCTTTAACACGATCAAACAACTCAGTGATGAGGGGGATAGGGTAGGCGTTTTTAACCGTTATATTGTTCAGACCCCTGTAGTCTATACATGGCCTCAAATCACCCTCCTTCTTAGCCACAAAAAAGAAACCAGCACCAGCAGGAGAGGAGGACCTTCTAATAAAACCTTTTCTTAGGGATTCCTGTATGTACTCCTCCATGATTTGGTTCTCTTTTTCAGAAAGAGGGGTAGACCTTTCCCCTAGGAGGCATAGTGCCCGGTAAGAGGTTTATGGCACAATCATACTCACGATGTGGAGGTAGCTTATCTGCCTCCCTCTTCTCAAAAACCAAGGCAAGATCCGCATAAACAGAGGGCACAGAAACCGAGAGTGGTTTAGCCGTAGGTACGTTAAGTAAACAGACAGGATGTACATGAGCCACACAGTCTCGTTGACAAGATTCCCCCCAGGAAAGTATGTCTAAACAACCCCAATCAAGAACAGGGTTGTGTTTAACTAACCAGGGAAAACCTAGAACGATGGAGGCTGTTGGGGAGTTAATTATTTGGAAGGTTAACTTCTCTTTGTGCAAAACACCCACAGACATAACTATTTCCTGGGTTTCATGGGTCACCAGAGGTTTCTCCAGTGGTCTACCATCTATGGCCTCAACGGCCAAGGGTGTCACCTTTCGGATCAAATTCAGGGCTGCGGTTTTGGCAAAGGTCTCATCCATAAGGTTGTCTGCCGCACCCGAATCGATCAGGGCTTTGGTTGTTATAGTGGTTTTATTGACCAAGAGAGAAACCGTAATAAGCGGTCTAGAGATGGACATATGAGGGGACAAAGTCATAACACCCGAGGCCGACCCCTCTCTAGGCCTTAGGTGCTGCAGTTTCCCTGTAGTTTAGGGCAGGCTTTACAGTGATGCCCCCTCTTCCCACAATAAAGGCATAACCCCTCCCTTCTACGGTACGCTCTTTCGGCCTCAGTTAACCCTGTAGCACCCAACTGCATGGGTTCAGGGGATGGTTGCACAGGAGTGGGTAACGCTAGCAGGGAAGTACTAGGTAGAGCAGGTAACACCCGTGTATCCAACCGTCTTTGGCTACGCCTCTCTCTAATACGGTTATCTATAAGAATCACATAGTCTATAACATCATCTAGAAGAGCAGGTAATTCCCTGGATGCTATTTCATCCAGTATATAAGCGGCTAGACCCTCCTGAAAGGCTGTTACGAGGGCGTCATTATTCCAAACCACTTCAGCTGCTAGAGTACGAAATTCGATAGTGTAATCTGCTACAGACCTGTTACCCTGTCGGACCCTAAGCAGAGCCTTGCCGGCAGAAGCAACCCTACCGGGTTGATCAAACGTGCGTCTGAAAGCTGTCAGAAAATCAGCAAAGGACATAGGAGACGTATTTTCCCAAATGGGGTTGGCCCATGCTAAAGCTCTCCCGGACAAGTGGTTTACCAAAAAGGCAATTTTAGATCTGTCAGTGGGATAGGAGCGTGGATTCATCACCAAATGGATGTCGATTTGGTTGAGGAAACCACGACACAATGCTGGGTCACCACTGTAGCGCTGTGGTGGCGTCATGTGAACTACATGAGCGGGAACAGGTACTGGAGTGGGAATGGGTTCGGGCACAGCAGCAGCAGCCTCCTGAGCGGCCGGTTGCAAGTGTGCAGTACGAGCCAGAATGGTTTGTAAAGCTTGAGCAAACTGATCCATACGGTGGTCTAAGCCATCCATTCTAGCCTCTTGATTAACTAGAAGCTGTGGTATGTCAGCAGGTTCCATTATGGCCCTGTTGTAATGTCACGATTCGGGGAACCAAACACGCCAACACACACACACACACACAAAGTGCCGTACTGGACCTTAGAGTGGCCGGGCTAAGCACACAAAGAATAGTCAGGAAACAAGCCGAGTAAGGGGAACCAGAAGACAGAATAACGATAGACAAGCCGAGGTCAAAGGGTAGGAGAAAGTCACAGAGTCGGATAACAAGCCAGAGAGTACGTAACCAGAAGCACAAGTTCAGAATCAATACTAACAAGCAAAGACCACAATAGGGCAGGGAGGAACAGGAAAGGTAAGTATTTAAACCATCAGGTTAATTCTGATTGGATAATTTCCAATCAGAATTAACAATCACACGTGGGAGATATTTAGACCTCCCACTGTGATTGAGGCACTGTGCCTTTAACGCCGGGTCAGGTGACTGACCCCGACGTGTATAAACCTGGGTGGTCTCCCAGCGTGCAGCGTCATGCATGCTGCCGCTGGGGGACGTGGAGGGAACGGCGGGCGGCA
>OW240916.1:190651843-190726028 GCA_933207985.1 Pelobates cultripes | reverse complement strand
AGAGATATCAGCTATGCCTCACTGGCGATGCCTAACAAGGCTGAAACGATCGTCTGGGGTTGCTGTATCTCTCGTGCAGAGAGAACTTGCTGGCATTTCGGATCTGGACTGCCCGTATGGGTGGGACCAGTCTGATATGCTTCAGATATGTTCTCTCTGTAATGGCACAAGTTGAGCTAAAACCAGCTTGAGTTCTGAGCAGGGACCCACCGAAGGTGTCTGTTCTCAGGATACTCTTGTGACCCATTTTTTGCTCTCCATTAGTTTAAAGGGTAATCCAGACGTGGACCCCTTGCTCACGGTGCCTAGAGAGATATCAGCTATACCTCACTGATGATGCCTAACAAGGCTGAAACGATCGTCTGGGGTTGCTGTATCTCTCGTGCAGAGAGAACTTGCTGGCATTTCGGATCTGGACTGCCCGTATGGGTGGGACCAGTCTGATATACTTCAGATATGTTCTCTCTGTAATGGCACAAGTTGAGCTAAAACCAGCTTGAGTTCTGAGCGGGGACCCACCGAAGGGCAGGCTATTTTAGCTGCTGTCCGTCCTCAGAATACTCTTGCGACTCATTTTTTGCTCTCTCATTAGTCTAAAGGGTAATCCAGACGTGGACCCCTTGCTCACGGTGCCTAGAGAGATATCAGCTATGCCTCACTGACGATGCCTAACAAGGCTGAAACGATCGTCTGGGGTTGCTGTATCTCTCGTGCAGAGAGAACTTGCTGGCATTTCGGGTCTGGACTGCCGTATGGGTGGGACCAGTCTGATATGCTTCAGATATGTTCTCTCTGTAATGGCACCAGTTGAGCTAAAACCAGCATGAGTTCTGAGAGGGGACCCGCAGTGACTATTTTTAGCGTGTCGTTCTCGAATACTCTTGCGACCCATTGTTCCCACTCCTCCATTAGTCTAAGGAGTAATCAGACGTTGCTCCAAGGTGCCTAGAGATATCAGCTATGCCTCACACTGATGATGCCTAACAAGGTTGAAACGATTGTCTGGGGTTGCTGTATCTCTCGTGCAGAGAGAACTTGCTGGCATTTTGGATCTGGACTGCCCATATGGGTGGGACCAGTCTGATATGCTTCAGATATGTTCTCTCTGTAATGGCACAAGTTGAGCTAAAACCAGCATGATTTCTGAGCGGGGACCCACCGAAGGGCAGGCTATTTTAGCTGTTGTCCGTTCTCAGAATACTCTTGCGACCCATTGTTTGCTCTCCATTAGTCTAAAGGGTAATCCAGACGTGGACCCCTTGCTCACGGTGCCTAGAGAGATATCAGCTATGTCTCACTGACGATGCCTAACAAGGCTGAAACGATCGTCTGGGGTTGCTGTGTCTCTCGTGCAGAGAGAACTTGCTGGCATTTCGGATCTGGACTGCCCGTATGGGTGGGATCAGTCTGATTTGCTTCAGATATGTTCTCTGTAATGGCACAAGGTGAGCTAAAACCAGCTTGACTTCTGAGCGGGGACCCACCGAAGGGCAGGCTATTTTAGCTGCTGTCCCAGAATACTCTTGCGACCCATTTTTTGCTCTCCATTAGTTTAAAGAATACTCTTGCGACCCATTTTTTGCTCTCCATTAGTTTAAAGGGTAATCCAGACGTGGACCCCTTGCTCACGGTGCCTAGAGAGATATCAGCTATGCCTCACTGACGATGCCTAACAAGGCTGAAACGATCGCCTGGGGTTGCTGTATCTCTCGTGCAGAGAGAACTTGCTGGCATTTCGGGTCTGGACTGCCCGTATGGGTGGGACCAGTCTGATATGCTTCAGATATGTTCTCTCTGTAATGGCACAAGTTGAGCTAAAACCAGCATGAGTTCTGAGCGGGGACCCACCGAAGGGCAGGCTATTTTAGCTGCTGTCCGCTCTCAGAATACTCTTGCGACCCATTGTTTGCTCTCCATTAGTCTAAAGGGTAATCCAGACGTGGACCCCTTGCTCACGGTGCCTAGAGAGATATCAGCTATGCCTCACTGATGATGCCTAACAAGGCTGAAACGATCGCCTGGGGTTGCTGTGTCTCTCGTGCAGAGGGAACTTGCTGGCATTTCGGATCTGGACTGCCCGTGATAAGGGGACCAGTCTGATATGTTTCCAGATATGTTCTCTGTAATGGCACAAGTTGAGCTAAAACCAGCTTGAGTTCTGAGCGGGGACCCACCGAAGGGCAGGCTATTTTAGCTGCTGTCCGTCCTCAGAATACTCTTGCGACCCTTTTCTTGTTCTCCATTAGTTTAAAGGGTAATCCAGACGTGGACCCCTTGCTCACGGTGCCTAGAGAGATATCAGCTATGCCTCACTGACGATGCCTAACAAGGCTGAAACGATCGCCTGGGGTTGCTGTATCTCTCGTGCAGAGAGAACTTGCTGGCATTTCGGATCTGGACTGCCCGTATGGGTGGGACCAGTCTGATATGCTTCAGATATGTTCTCTCTGTAATGGCACAAGATGAGCTAAAACCAGCTTGAGTTCTGAGCTGGGACCCACCGAAGGGCAGGCTATTTTAGCTGTTGGTCCGGGTTTCAGAATACTCTTGCACCCATTGTTTGCTCTCCATTAGTCTAAAGGGTAATCCAGACGTGGACCCCTTGCTCACGGTG
This sequence comes from Pelobates cultripes, assembly GCA_933207985.1. Lineage (NCBI taxonomy): Eukaryota > Metazoa > Chordata > Amphibia > Anura > Pelobatidae > Pelobates > Pelobates cultripes. The sequence goes on along the minus strand of OW240916.1, from coordinate 190,723,414 downwards.
CCTAGAGAGATATCAGCTATGCCTCACTGACGATGCCTAACAAGGTTGAAACGATCGCCTGGGGTTGCTGTATCTCTCGTGCAGAGAGAACTTGCTGGCATTTCGGTCTGGACTGCCCGTATGGGTGGGACCAGTCTGATATGCTTCAGATATGTTCTCTCTGTAATGGCACAAGTTGAGCTAAAACCAGCATGATTTCTGAGCGGGGACCCACCGAAGGGCAGGCTATTTTAGCTGTTGTCCGTTCTCAGAATACTCTTGCGACCCATTGTTTGCTCTCCATTAGTCTAAAGGGTAATCCAGACGTGGACCCCTTGCTCACGGTGCCTAGAGAGATATCAGCTATGCCTCACTGACGATGCCTAACAAGGCTGAAACGATCGTCTGGGGTTGCTGTATCTCTCGTGCAGAGAGAACTTGCTGGCATTTCGGTCTGGACTGCCCGTATGGGTGGGACCAGTCTGATATGCTTCAGATATGTTCTCTCTGTAATGGCACAAGTTGAGCTAAAACCAGCATGATTTCTGAGCGGGGACCCACCGAAGGGCAGGCTATTTTAGCTGTTGTCCGTTCTCAGAATACTCTTGCGACCCATTGTTTGCTCTGAAAAGCAATAATGTCTAAGAAGCCTGTAGTACACCGAATGACTGATAGGGGTCAGTGTGTAGGTGAAAAATTAAGTGGTTTGTTGGTTTGTACCTGAAATGCAATAATGTCGGAGAAGCCTGTAGTACACAGAATGACCGGTAGGGGTCAGTGTGTAGGCGCAAATGCAGTGGTTCGTTGATTTGTACATGAAATGCGATAATGTCTAAGAAGCCTGTAGTCCACCGAAAGACCAGTAGGGGTCAGTGTGTAGGTGTAAATGCAGTGGTTTATTGGTTTGTACATGAAAATGCAAACAACGCCTAAGAAGCCTGTAGTACACCGAATGACCAATAGGGGTCAGTGTGTAGGTGAAAAATGCGGTGGTTCGTTGGTTTGTACATGAAATGCAATAATGTCTGAGAAGCCTGTAGTACACCGAATGACCGGTAGGGGTCAGTGTGTAGGCAAAGATGCAGTGGTTCGTTGGTTTGTACATGAAATGCGATAATGTCTAAGAAGTCTGTAGTACACCCAAAGACCAGTAGGGGTTTTAAACGAATGATATGCATGAACATGCAATGGTTTTAGAACAGACTTAGACAAAATGCAGCAGTAAAGTGAGGACCTGACCCTTGCATGGTGCCGTGGGACTGATGCCTGGCGTAATGGGTAGGTCAACTTACGGTTTGTGAGTCACTTGGACACCATCCACAGCGATAGATTGAAGAAAGAAGGTGGTAGGCCGGAAAAGCCTGTGGCTGGATTCCTGACACAGCTCAGCTTAGAAAACCTCATGGAGTAATCAGGTAAAATGGCGTCTGGATGACCCGGAAGTGGAAATCATTCTGATGCTGACCTCAAGCGATATGAGTCAGGTAAGGGGTGTCCCTTATATAGGGGAGTGAATTAATTTAAGCCCCTCCCACAAATACAGGCAAAACTGCCTTAATACATATGTATATATACACACATACACCCTGTTCCAAATTATTATGCAAATTATTTTTTTCTCATTTACCTAAATAATTGATGTAAATAACAGTCAGCATAATTCTCATGTTATGAACTATTAAGAGTACAAAAAAGCCTGAAGTGAACTATTATACTCACCAAAAAAACTACATTAAAGGACCACTATAGGTACCCAGACCACTTCTGCTCAATGAAGTGGTCTGGGTGCCAGGTCTATCTAGGGTTAACCCTGCAGCTGTCAACATAGTTTCAGAGAAACTGCTATGTTTACAATAGGGTTAATCCAGCTTGTAGTGGCTGTCTCACTGACAGCCACTAGAGGTGCTTCTGCGCTTCTCACTGTAAAGCACAGTGAGAAGATGCTGACATCCATAGGAAAGCATTGAGTAATGCTTTCCTATGGACTAATTGAATGCGCGCGTGGCTTTTGCCACGCATGCGCATTCAACGCTGATGTTGGAAGAGTAAGGAGAGTTCCCCAGTGCCGAGGGAGCTCGGTGCTGGAGAAAGGTAAGTGATTAACCCCTTCTTCCCCCTTCAGCCAGGTGGGATTGGGACCCTGAGGGTGGATGGGACCTAAAGACCCTATAGTGCCAGGAAAACAAGTTTTAAAATTCTAAAATGACAAGGACATTTATCCTCCAAATCTCTTTCATATCTGAGATTAGAGTATTTTCTATAAACGTTGGTATATGTATAATTTACTAGAAGGGACATTCTAAGCATTATAACCTTTTTGTCTCATTGAACTGGTTATAGTGCTTGAGGCTCCTGATGTGATCCTTCCATTTCTTGTCGATTTACCGCTGCCACCCATTGTATGCTATAGTGAGCACCTTTTCTATTTTTGCTTTACAGACTATGAATAGCACAGGCTCCACAACAACTCTCTAATTCTTTGTAGGATTCTTTGTGGATTAGAGTATTTTCTATAAACCTTGGTATATGTATAAGTTACTAGAAGGGACATTCTAAGCACTATAACCTTTTCGTCTAATTGAATTGGTTATAGTGCTTGAGTGATCCCTCCATTCAGTGTTATATCAAGCCTTTGAGCAGTCTAACACTGAATGAGGGTCATTGGCCAAAATATTTCAGTCCCCACTGAAATTATTGCTAAGGCAATGCTTGCACACTTCCTTCTTGCCATACCTATTTGTACCAGGAATGGTAGCTGTGATAGGATAGAAGCTGTCAGCTAACACTTTCAGCCAATCGTCACCACCCATTGCTGCTCAGATTAATAATTTCTCACTAGCCCAAGCTGCACAGAGGGGATGTGCTTATGAGGACTCTCATTTAGTATTAAATCATTAAAAACCAAACTGAACACTGAACAGAAGGAAATACGTCCCACCTGATTGGGCAGACCCTTTTGTCCATACTGACAAGGCACTCTAGACCAGTGTTTCCCAACCCAGTCCTCAAGGCACACCTACCAGTCCAGGATTTAGGGACTACCCAGTTGTGTCTAAGGTGTTTTTACAAAGAAGAAAAAAAACACCTTAGACACAACTGGGTAATCCCTAAATCCTGGACTGGTAGGTGTGCCTTGAGGACTGGGTTGGAAAACACTGCTCTAGACATCATAACAACTTTAATGAGTTAAAGCAGCTTGGTGGAATTTATATGCAAGATCCAGACTTTTGAACAGAGAGAGGTGAGATTGATGAGTGAATTACTTTACTATCAAATAAAACAGTGTGTATATATATATATAGCGCCACTGAAATAAAAGATATATAGAGCAACTATTATACCATTTTATAGTTCACATAACTGATATAAGCTGGCAACTATCTGAATAATGTCCAAATCGTATGTGGAAAGCAGCCAAGGGTCAAGATGTTAATTTCAACATTAGTATTAACATATGAGATATAGTAATGAATAAAAATGAAAGTTGCAACAGGGACAAGTTGAAAGTGTATTTCAGGAATGCCTAAAATAGTTACATACTTCAAGTAGAATTAACTTAATTTAACAAATCCACTCCATTAAATTAACCATAAATACTACCCAAGAGGAAGATTGTATAATGTAATAAACAAGCTTTCAATTCCTGTGTAAGCTGTTTGCAATGCATCGAAATAAGCAGCTTGAAAGTAAACAGTAACAGAAACCTATTCTCATTAGACTAATTCACGAATAAATTACCATATTCAATAGCCTTATTTTTACTGCTCATTAACAGGCCCATGATAGAATGATAATTATGGGATTTTAAGTGGCTAATGGCAGCTGGGGCGTCAAAAGCAGTTTTTACAAATCTGTTTATGGCATGGAAGGTGACAGAAGGATGAAAATGTTCAATGCTGGAATCGTACTTTGAAAAAAAAAAAAGAGAGACTGTAATTGCTCTGGATTTATTACATAGGAGTAAAGACCATAATTCCAAGAACACTGTCTTAAAAAACATATGGATTTATAATGCCTCTACTGTAGTCATCATCAAGAAGTGTTAAAAATATATTTTCATTCAAATAGCAAATGTATCTTAATTCTGATTTAAGGTTTACTTATATACATATTCAATGCATGATACAATTTTATGTACATATTGTTTGTAGTTCTGCTTGAACTCAGATAGTCTCAATTGGCCTAACTTTACAATCACAACTATTGGAAATTCACAAATCACTCGTATAGGAAAATTTTTCCTTTATTTTTCTTAAGGAAAATTTTGAGAAAAATCATCAACCAGCTGTTTCATAGATATTTGGAAAAATTTGAAAATACATGAGTTTGCACAAAGCATGAAAACAAGCGTATATTATTGATGGCGAATCTAAGCATAATAAACAAAGATTTGGTTAGTGAATAAAAGTGAAATGACCTATTTGAACTCATTCCCTAATTATTATCTTTGCTTGCCATTATTTCACTCTCCTGCACAAAACAGCAGTGTGTGTTAATTCATGTTTTACTATTAGATGGTGTAAAGACATAATTTTTTTAAAGACATGGAGGCGAATATTATGCTGTTCTCTATCTTTACAGTCCCATTGGAGCAAGAAAAATGACATACAAGAACAAGAAAAAAACAGATAAAATTACATTGATCAGAGCATCATAAATCAACTAATCTGATCTGGGCAAAGACTATAAATACATTACAACAACTGTTGATAAACAGCACCTAATGGTGAAACATAGTGACGTGATATATAATAACTTTATACTGTGGTAAGTTTGTATATACTAAGTTTGTATATAATAAGTACGTATATATATATACACATCTGTATACCACACAATAGAGGTATTCTACATCACATCACTAATAGAGTTGAGCGAACCCGGATTGTAAAGTTCGGGTTCGTACCGAACATTAAGTTTTTTGGACCCCGGACCCGAACACGGACATATTAGTGTTTGTTCGTGTTTGAGTTCGGTGTTCGGCGATCTAATAGCGCGTTTTGAAAGGCTGCAGGTCAGCCAATCAACAAGCGTTCGACTCGTGTGCCCTTAGAAGCCATCACAGCCATGCCTACTAATGGCATGGCTGTGATTGGCCAGTGCAGCATGTGACCCAGCCTCTATATATGACCTGGAGTCCCGTAGCGCTGCATGTCACATGAGCTCTTATTAGTGTAGGGAGAGGATGCTGCCACTTTCAGGGACAGATTAGGAAATAATTCTGCAAACTAGTACATTAGTTGAGTGCACTTCATATCTGAAATAGAAGCATCAAATACTGCGGTTACATCTGAGTTTTTTAAAAGTCAACTTTTTGTGGTGCTAAATAGTACACTTCATATCTGAGAGTCAAATAGAATCGTCAAATACTGCTGTCACATTGCAGTTTTAAAACTAAAATTTTTTTGGCTGCTAAATAGTACATTAGTGGGGTGCTCTTCATATCTGAGAGTCAAATAGAAACATCCAATAGTGTGGTTACAGCGCAGTTGTAAAAATTCTAATTGTTTTGCTGCTAAACTGCTAAATAGTACATATTCGGTGTGCTCTTCAGATCTGAGAGTCAAATAGAAGCGTCAAATATTACGCCTACAGTGCAGTTTGAAACATTCTTATTTTCTGGGTGCTAATCTGCTAAATAGTACATTTTGGGCGTGGTCTTCATATCTGAGAGTCAAATAGAAGCGTCTAATGGTGCGCTTACAGTGCAGTGGTAAACGTTCTTATTTTCTGGGTGCTAATCTGCTAAATAGTACATTTTGGGGCCTGTACTTCATATCTGAGAGTCAAATAGAAGCGTCAAATAGTGCGATTACAGCGCAGTTCTAAAAATTCTAATTATTTTGCTGCTAAACTGCTAAATAGTACATATTGGGCGTGCTTTTCATATCTGAGAGTCAAATAGAAGCGTCAAATAGTGCGCTTACAGCGCAGTTGTAAACATTCTAATTGTTTTGCTGCTAAACTGCTAAATAGTATATATTAGGTGTGCTCTTCATATCTGAGGGTCAAATAGAAGCGTCAAATACTGCGCTTACAGCGCAGTTGTAAAAATTCTAAATCTTTTGCTGCTAAACTGATAAATAGTACATATTGGGCGTGCTCTTCATATCTGAGAGTCAAATAGAAGCGGCAAATAGTGCGATTACAGCGCAGTTCTAAACATTCTAATTGTTTTGCTGCTAAACTGCTAAATAGTATATATTAGGTGTGCTCTTCATATCTGAGAGTCAAATAGAAGCATCAAATAGTGATGCACCGAACGGTTCGCTGGCGAATAGTTCCTGGCGAACATAGCATGTTCGCGTTCGCCTCGGTGGGCGAACATATGCGCGGTTCGATCCGCCCCCTATTCGTCATCATTGAGTAAACTTTGACCCTGTACCTCACAGTCAGCAGACACATTCCAGCCAATTAGCAGCACACCCTCCCTAGCAGACCCTCCCACCTACTGGACAGCATCCATTTTAGATTCATTCTCAAGCTGCATGCTTAGTGAGAGGAGGGAAAGTGTAGCTGCTATTGATTTGATAGGGAAATGGATAGCTAGGTTAGTGTATACAGTGTCCACTACAGTCCTGAAGGACTCATCTGATCTCTGCTGTAAGGACAGCACCCCAAAAAGCCCTTTTTAGGGCTATAACATCAGTCTGCTTTTTTTTTTCTGTGTAATGTAATTGCAGTGCCTGCCTGCCTGCCTGCCAGCTTCTGTGTCAGGCTCACAGTGGATACTGTGCCCACTTGCCCAGTGCCACCACTCACTCACTGGTGTCACAATAGCGTGCATTTAAAAACCAAAAAAACTTTTTTCACTGTTATAGATTGAATAGCAGTTAGTTGTCTGCAAGCGTCTGTGTGTCAGGCTCGCAGCGTATACTGTGCCCACTTGCCCAGTGCCACCACTCACTCACTGGTGTCACAATAGCGTGCATTTAAAAACCAAAAACTTTTTTCACTGTTATAGATTGAATAGCAGTTAGTTGTCTCAAAGCGTCTGTGTGTCAGGCTCGCAGCGATACTGTGCCCACCCAGTGCCACCACTCACTCACTGGTGTCACAATAGCGTGCATTTAAAAACCCCAAAACTTTTTTCACTGTTATAGATTGAATAGCAGTTAGTTGTCTGCAAGCGTCTGTGTGTCAAGCTCGCACGTATACTGTGCCCACTTGCCCAGTGCCACCACTCACTCACTGGTGTCACAATAGCTTGCATTTAAAACCAAAAAACTTTTTCACTGTTATAGATTGAATAGCAAGTTAGTTGTCTCCAAGCGTCTGTGTGTCAAGCTCGCAACGTATACTGTGCCCACATTCTGCCCAGCGCTACCACTCACTCACTGGTGCTCAATAGCGTATTTCAAAAAATTAGTTTACACTGGATTGAATAGCAGTTAGTTGTCTGCAAGCGTCTGTGTGTCAGGCTCGCAGCGTATACTGTGCCCACTTGCCAGTGCCACCACTCACTCACTGGTGTCACAATAGTGTGCATTTAAAACCCCCCAAAAATTTTTCACTGTTATAAATTGAATAGCAGTTAGTTGTCTGCAAGCGTCTGTGTGTCAGGCTCGCAGCGTATACTGTGCCTACTTGCCCAGTGCCACCACTCACTCACTGGTGTCACAATAGCGTGCATTTAAAAACCAAAAAACTTTTTTCACTGTTATAGATTGAATAGCAGTTAGTTGTCTCCAAGCGTCTGTGTGTCAAGCTCGCAACGTATACTGTGCCCACTTGCCCAGTGCCAACACTCACTCACTGGTGTCACAATAGCTTGCATTTAAAAAAAAAAATAGTTTTCACTGTAATGGATTGAATAGCAATTAGTTGTCTGCAAGCGTCTATGTGTCAGGTTCGCAGCGTATACTGTGCCCACTTGCCCAGTGCCACCACTCACTTACTGGTGTCACAATAGCGTGCATTTAAAAACCCCAAAACTATTTCACTGTAATAGATTGAATAGCAGTTAGTTGTCTGCAAGCGTCTGTGTGTCAGGCTCACAGCGTATACTGTGCCCACTTGCCCAGTGCCACCACTCACTCACTGGTGTCACAATAGCGTGCATTTAAAAACCAAAAAACTTTTTTCACTGTTATAGATTGAATAGCAGTTTGTTGTCTCCAAGCGTCTGTGTGTCAAGCTTGCATCGTATACTGTGCCCACTTGCCCAGTGCCAACACTCACTCACTGGTGTCACAATAGCTTGCATTTAAAAAAAAATTATAATTTTTTTTTCACTATAAGAGATTGAATAGCAGTTAGTTGTCTGCAAGCGTCTGTGTGTCAGGCTCGCAACGTATACTGTGCCCACTTGCCCAGTGCCACCACTCACTCACTGGTGTCACAATAGCTTGCATTTAAAAACAAAAAACTTTTTTCACTGTTATAGATTGAATAGCAGTTAGTTGTCTGTGTACGCTTGTGTGTGTCAGGCCTCATAGGCATATACTGTGCTCCATTCTGCCCAGTGCCACCACTCCACTCACTGGTGTCAGATTAGCGTGCATTTAAAACCAAAAACTTTTTTCTACCTCTGTTATAGATTGAATAGCAAGTTAGTTGTCTCCCCAAGTGCCGCCTGTAAAGTGTCAGGGCTTGCAGCGTGATACTGTGCCCTGCTCCAGTGCGCCACCACCACTCACTGGTGTCACAATAAGGCAGATTTAAAAAACCCAAAACTTTTCACTATAGATTGAATAGCAGCATGTCTGCAAGCGCCTGTGTGTCAGGCTCAGGCTGCATACTGTGCCCACTTGCCCAGTGCCACCACTCACTCACTGGTGTCACAATAGCGTGCATTTAAAAACCAAAAAACTTTTTTCACTGTTATAGATTGAATAGCAGTTAGTTGTCTCCAAGCGTCTGTGTGTCACAATAGCTTGCATTTAAAAAAAAATAGTTTTCACTGTAATGGATTGAATAGCAATTAGTTGTCTGCAAGCGTCTGTGTGTCAGGTTTGCAGCGTATACTGTGCCCACTTGCCCAGTGCCACCACTCACTCACTGGTGTCACAATAGCTTGCAATTAAAAAAAAATAATTTTTTTTTTCACTATAATAGATTGAATAGCAGTTAGTTGTCTGCAAGCGTCTGTGTGTCAGGCTCGCAGCGTATACTGTGCCCATTTGCCCAGTGCCACCACTCACTCACTGGTGTCACAATAGCGTGCATTTAAAAACAGAAAAACGTTTTTCACTGTTATAGATTGAATAGCAGTTAGTTGTCTCAAAGCGGGTGTGTCAGGCTCACAGTGGATACTGTGCCCAGTGCCACCACTCACTCACTGGTGTCACAATAGCTTGCATTTAAAAACAAAAAACTTTTTTCACTGTTATAGATTGAATAGTAGTTAGTTGTCTGCCACTGCTGCCAGCTTCTGTGTCAGGCTCACAGTGGATACTGTGCCCATTTGCCCAGTCAGTGCCACCACTCACTCACTAGTGTCACAATAGCATGCATTTAAAAACAAAAAACTTTTTTCACTGTTATAGATTGAATAGCAGTTAGTTTTCTGCAAGCGTCTGTGTGTCAGGCTCGCAACGTATACTGTGCCCACTTGCCCAGTGCCACCACTCACTCACTGGTGTCACAATATCTTGCATTTAAAAAAAAAAAATTGTTTTCACTGTAATAGATTGAATAGCAGTTAGTTGTCTGCAAGCGTCTGTGTGTCAGGCTCGCAACATATACTGTGCCCACTTGCCCAGTGCCACCACTCACTCACTGGTGTCACAATAGCTTGCATTTAAAAACAAAAAACTTTTTTCACTGTTATAGATTGTATAGCAGTTAGTTGTCTTCAAGCGGGTGTGTCAGGCCTACAGCGTGTACTCTGCCAACCTCTGCCAGTTCACAGTGCCACTCATATCTGGTGTCACAGTAGCTTGCACGCATAGTACCACTAATCGAAAAAAATGACAGGCAGAGGCAGGTCACCCCTACACTGCGCATTGGGTAAACCTGCTGACGGCTGCCAAGCATGGAATGCGTGGCTCTGCAGAGGAGTTGGTGACACCGCCACGACTTGCAGGCAGGCCTGTTGCCACCTCCTCTACTCCTCCTACTCCATCCTCTTCCATAACATCCTCGGCTGAGTCCTCTTCTGCTGCTGCATCTTGCTCCACATCAACGGATAGGGGACTTAACAGGGATTAAACTGATAGGAATAATACTACTTAACACACCTTATAATAACGCAGAGAGAGGCAACGCAGAGAGAGGAGTCTGAAGAAGAGGAGTCAGAGGAGGAAGGTGGCTTTGAGGAGGTGGAAGACCAAACACTGCAGGCGTCCCAGGGGGCTTGTTGTCACCTTTCGGGGACCCTTAGTGTTGTACGTGGCTGGGTGGAGGAAGAGACCTTCAATGACATCAGTGAGGACAAGGAACGGGACATGGCTAGCTTGGTATCCAACCTTGTGCAAATGGGGAGTTTGCGGGTGTGCAAATTGACTGTTTGCGGTTGTTTGCGGTGCGTTAAACGGGGAGTTTGGTCTGTCACTGTGAAACGGGCGTAACCCATACGATACAACATCATACAGTAGGTCCTCCCCCTCATTATTTTTATGGCCCCCACCCACCGCTCACGGGTGGGGGCGGGAGGACAGTGGGTCCCCCCCCATTGAGATTTATGGCCCCCACCCACCGTGCAGGGGTGGGGGCTGGGGGGAGGACAGTAGGTCCCCCCTTATCCTTATTTACTGAATATTCCCCTGTATAACAATGTTTGCCATTTAGTGAATATTCCCTATTCTGCTCTGTGTCAGTTTGTATCAGGGAGCCTTAGGATAGGTGTCAATCCATACCTGCCAAATGACCCTATGTAGGAGGAACAGTCCCTATTCTGCTCTGTGTCAGTGTGTATCAGGGATCCTTAGGATAGGTGTCAATTCATATCTGCCAAGTGACCCTGTGTAGGGGGAACAGTCCCTATTCTGCTCTGTGTCAGTGTGTATCAGGGATCCTAAGGATAGGTGTCAATCCATATCTGCCAAGTGACCCTATGTAGGGGCAACAGTCCCTATTCTGCTCTGTGTCAGTGTGTATCAGGGATCCTAAGGATAGGTGTCAATCCATACCTGCCAAGTGACCCTATGTAGGGGGAACAGTCCCTATTCTGCTCTGTGTCATTTGTGTATCAGGGATCCTTAGTATAGGTGTCAATCCATATCTGCCAAGTGACCCTATGTAGGGGGAACAGTCCTTATTCTGCTCTGTGTCAGTGTGTATCAGGGTCTCTGAGGACAGGTGTCAATCCATATGTCAAGGTGTCAATATGTCACATGTCAGGTGTCAATCCATATCCATTGTGATTTAGGAATGTTAGGTGATTTCTGCCCTTTATGGATTAAGACCAGACTCTGCATCAACTGTGTAATTTTCCATGGGAGTAATTTTCCATGGGAGCCGTGGTTCCCCCTCCGGCATGCCACAGTCCAGGTGTTAGTCCCCTTGAAACAACTTTTCCATCACTATTGTGGCCAGAAAGAGTCCATGTGTGTTTTAAAATTCGCCTGCCCATTGAAGTCTATGGCGGTTCGCCCGGTTCGCCGGTTCGCGAACATTTGCGGAAGTTCGCGTTCGCCGCTCGCAAACCGAAAATTTCGTGTTCGCGACATCACTACTGATAAATAGTACATATTGGGCGTGCTCTTCATATCTGAGAGTCAAATAGAAGCGGCAAATAGTGCTGTGACATAGCATTTTTACATGCTACATTTAACATTTAAATTTTTGGGCTGCTAAATAGTACATTTGTGGCCTGTGGTGCACTTCTTATCTGAGCGTCAAATAGAACCGTCAAATACCAATATCAAAATATTGTAATTCGGGGGTAATACCCTCACAAGTCAAACTAAGAGGTCAGTTTATAGGGAAAACTGTTGTCTAGATACAATTCTAAAACAATTTCCATATGTCCTTTGCAGACTTTACATGCTGGAAAAACACAGGTGCCAACTGCTGTGGATTTATGCAGTGTGCAGACCGGCAAGGAGGGCAGGGTTGAGAAGTGGGTGGAAGATGATGTGGAGGATGATGAGGTCCTAGACCCCACATGGAAGGGTCATGGTCATGCCAGTGACGTGTGCAGTTTGGAGGAAGAGGCGCTGGCTGCACAGTGGTACCAGCACAGCATAAGAGTGAGCAGGGTGCAAAAGCGGAGCGGCTGTCCCCTAGCACTCATCTGCATGTATTATCTTTAGAATTCCCACAGTTATCCAAGTAACAGATGGAGCGATAAAAGGAACCATAACAGATTTAACGAGCCATTCAAAGTTTTGCTGTCCGGTGACCGGGACCCAGATACTGTCTGGGCAGCGGTCGGACGACCGGGACCCAGTATGCCTGATGTTGAAGTTAGGAGTCACAGTGTGGAATGGATTAGCAGGATCTGGTGCAGGGTAACCGCACGTCCCCTGGTGTTGAGCACCAGCATTTGTGCGGCCACATACCAGGACCCTGATGCAGCTTCAGTAAAAAGAGTACTGGATACCAGAAGCCATCACCAGACTGATCCGCAACTTGGAACAGGATGTGATATTCACTGTAGTGGCCGTGCGCGCTTTTGGTTTTCTCACCCTGCTGCTGCTCGCCTGTCTGCGCTGCAGTGTAACTTTGGCCTTCCCGCTCACCACCTCATATGCGACGTGCCCACAAGGTGGAACTCAACCTTGCACATGCTGGAGAGACTGTGCGAGCAGCAGCAGGAGTTTCAGCTGCAGCACGCACTGGTCAGTCGCTCTGCACCAAACTTGCCCTCCAATTGATCAGAGTTAAAGGATTTCAAGTGGACTCATTACAATTAGAGGGCCTCTAAAGAGTTGTATTGTATGGTAGCTTGTGGGCCAGGGTGGTTGTGCTTCTCGTGCCCTCTGCTCCCTTCTTCCTTCATCTGGGTTCATGGAGGTCACCCTCTATCTATTGGCAAGGACATAGACATGCACCTCCAATAAGGTCCTGCTGACAATCTCCTCTGAGGTGGCTCTCGGTAATATGCCAGGCGCCTTTACAACTCCTTGCGCACTTCCTCCTCATCTCCTGCTGCTGCTCGCCTGTCTGCACTTCAGCGTAACTTTGGCCTTCCTGCTTACCGCCTCATGAGACTGTGCGAGCAGCAGCAGGCGATAGTGGAGTTTCAGCTGCAGCACGCATGGGTCAGTAGCTCTGCGAAACAGAGTTTTCTTTTTTTTTTATATGTCCCAATATTTTGGGGGCTACGCCAATAAAAAAAAAAAAATACAGTGTTGGCTTCCTCCTCCTCCACCGCCGCATCCACCTACACCGCCACGGTCACCCCCTCCTCAACCTATGGGTCACTTAGTATAAACTATGTACACAATAGCAAAGGCTTGTGAAGGCCTTTTCTCCATGCATCAGGAGTTGGCCTCAGTTTGAACAATGAAAGAGAATACCCTGCACTCCAACCCTCTCTCAAATGAATCATTCTGGTGATCCTCCTGACAGCCATGCTTTAGATTTTGCTTTATGTTCTTCCAAAGCTAAAATCAAAGATTCCATCTAGTGCTATTTTATGGCTCAGCTGTATTTTTGATTTTTATGTTATTTTAAGTGCTTTCCCTATCCACATTTGTTTGCAGGGCACTTGTCCTACTCTCACCCCCATTTTACTTCCTTTTCCAGGACTTTTTTGTGGCCAAAAGTTCGGGTCCCCATTGACTTCAATGGGCTTCGGGGTCAAGTTTGGGGTCAAGTTCGATCCTGAACCTGGACTTTTTTTCAAAGTTCAGGCCGAACCCGCTGGACCCGAACATCCAGGTGTCCGCTCAACTCTAATCACTAAGTTTCACCATTAGTCGCGGTTTATGACCAATTGTTTTAACATATATTGTATCTTTACACAAGGTTTTTGGGAATCCTTGTCGATTTACTGCTGCCACCCACTGTATGCAATAGTGAGCACCTTTTCTATTTTTGCTTTACAGACTATGAATAGCACAGGCTCCACAACAACTCTCTCATTCTTTGTGGCTTCTTTGAACAGTTACCAAATCAAATGATCCCAACAATGAACTAGCAGGAAAAGGGAAGTCATGATAGGAGAACTTGACGAAATCCAACTGTAGCAATCCAAGTGAATATGAGTTTTAATCTTGAAGAACTATGGATGTATCCAAAGAACAAAAGAAAGGCCAAAATGAAGTTGAAATTAAAAATTAAAATAAGTGAGAGATAAAATTGAGAATCTATTATACTAAAATAATGCATAGCAATAAAGGTAGTAATGCCAGATATTCAAGCAATGTATGTTAATAAAAATAAATAGTTAAAAGGGAAATATTAAGGATTTTATGAGAGAAGCTTGCAATCCGTATACCTAAAATGATGACTTTACTTCATGAAATAGTAAAATCTGTGAATATTATCACAAAACATGGAGGCTCCTATTATGGAAGTTCAAAGCCAGTCAATAACTGTGTTAGATAAATGCTGGATTGGTTTAAAATAAAATTTCCCAGAAAGTAGATTTCTTAGACCAAACTGCTGATTTCAAAAGATCTTCTAAATGACATCCAGCTGAATGTAATCCAAAAGTGGACGTATTATTGCCGGCAAAGGACATGGTCCATTTAACACAATGACAAAGTGTAATACCGGACACGGATTGACAAGGCTAGTTGAAGAAAACTAATATCAGAACTAATGTGCATTGTTATCTCTTTATAAAGTCAAAGACATAATACTGGTCAAAGATTGAGTTCTGAAGGAAAACTTGGGTAAGAAACTTGGTAGAAGTTATAGTTTGCTGAGAAATGTCAAAAGTGACACCTTTAAGGATATAAAATCTGCACTCAACATCAGAAACACAAACATTCTCTATGCTTCTATGCTAAATCAGTTTGAGCATCTGTGGAATGTGCTGGAATAACATATCCAATCCATGGATGACACACTTGCAGATCTTAAAGGACATGCTGCTAATGACATTCAGAGGTCTTGTGGAGTCTATGCCTCAATGCATTGAGCTCTTTTGGCAGCACAGGGGGGACCTACACAAAATTAGACCGGTAGTTTTAATGTTGTTGCTGATCAGTGTGTATATATATATATATATGTATATATATATATATATATACACACATGAGAACTTTGATCCGAGTCCTAAATGAAACAGCAAAACAGCACAGAGAGTAACCGACGGGTTAGGTGTGCAAGTTGTAGGACATAAGATAGATGAGCCTGGCAGATGCATTTACTGTGGACTGTAAATCAGAAATCTAGACACTTTCAGGCCGATACACAGAGGGTTACAATAATTAAAGCAGGAAACAATAACAACATTGTGAGCATGGGAACTGTATTAAACAATGCTAAATGAGCACCCTTTGCAGTAAGTGGAAGTTTATATCTTTTATTGTAGCTGTGTACACATTTTATATTGAGATTTTTTTTTATATATTAGTTCTAAATAAATTGAGAATCAATATTCTGTGTAGATTTTGAAATAGGACATCCCACTTGGCCAAATCCAAAATAAATACAAATCACTGTTAAGAAGATATGCCCAAATGAAAATTTGCATGCATTAAATTATGCATTTTTTTCCATTGGAGTTTTATCTAAAAATAGCTTCCAAAAACATCCTCCTCTTCTAACCCTGTCCCGACTTCCTGTAGCTGTCCAATCACAGACTTCCCACTGCAGCTCAATGAGAAGTCTTTGCAAGGCAATTCTTGCCTCTTGAGTTTAGTGAAACTAAGCTAACCAAACCAGGCAGTAATAGGACCTGCTGTTAGCTTGAAAAGCCAGGTGGGTATAACCCTTTATACTTTGTAAAAGTGTAATTTCTATTGAAATCTGTGCTTTTTCCAAAATAAAAAAAATAGAACTTACTCTTCACACATAAAGCTTTTCAGCAAGTTGAAGTGCTTTAGGGGTATGGAGTGTCCCTTTAAACAAAACTTTAACATGACAAGACTATACAATACATTTATGCATACAAAAATATATAGATACATGTAGAATTTTGCACGTAAATTATTTTTTTTTAGCATAAAGAATAATATAACATAAAATATGACAAAATAAGACTGTATAGCCTGCTGGCAGGAAAACTGTTAGTTAATGAAGATTGGAAAATGAAAAAATAATCTCCTATACTGCTGTAGTTAGATGAAAGTAAGGATAGGATTTAAAATCCCTAGGGCTATGTTTGTATCAAGGATCCAAGCCATGGCGACCATTTTTCTAAAAACTAACGTGGATCTCCCTATTGAAACGAGATACCCCTTTCCATATTGTATTAATATTTAGGCTGATTTAGTACCTGAGCCCAAGTCGGGATTTCTTGCTGTAACAAATATTTTGGAACTGCAACTTTTGTGGTGATAATGAACTGAATTATTAAATTCATCACTACGACATAATTACGCGGCGCGCGAGGGAGCCGAACAGGAGGATTAGTGCTCCCTCGCCGCCTGCACTCACCGACCAGCTGGCCGCCCAGCAGCCCCACTGGACCCCAGGGAAAGTGATAATCCACCCCAGCATTCCCAAAGGTAGGGAGGCTGGGGGGATGAATTAAAAAAAAAAAAGTGAGTGTGTTTGTGTGTTAGTATGTGTGTGTGTGTGTTAGTGAGTGTGTGTGTGTGTGTATGTGTGTCTGTTAGTGTGTGTGTCTGTTAGTGAGTGTGTGTGTGTGTGTCTGTTAATGTGTGTGTCTGTTAGTGAGTGTGTGTCTGTTAGTGAGTGTGTTACTATGTGTGTCTTTTAGTGTGTGTGTCTGTTAGTGTGTTAGATAGTGTGTGTCTGTTAGTGAGTGTGTTACTATGTGTGTGTCTGTTAGTGAATGTGTTAGTATGTGTGTGTCAGTGTGCGTGTGTGTCTGTTAGTGAGTGTGTTACTATGTGTGTGTCTATTAGAGAATGTGTTAGTGTGTGTGTCAGTTAGTGTGTATGTGTCTGTTAGAGAGTGTGTGTGTCTGTTAGTGAGTGTGTTACTATGTGTGTCTGTTAGTGAGTGTTAGTGTGTCTGTCTGTTAGAGAGTGTGTTAGTGTGTGTCTGTTAGTGTGTATGCATGTCTGTTAGTGAGAGTGTATGCGTGTCTGTTAGTGTGTATGTTTTCTATTAGTTAGTGTGTATGTGTGTCTGTCAGTGAGTATGTATGTCTGTTAGCTAGTGTATGTGTGTCTGTCAGTGAATGTATGTGTCTGAGACTGAGTGTATATGTGTCTGTCAGTGAGTGTGTATGTGTATTTAGAATGTGGGATAGGGGGGTGGAGTATGGGGAAGGGGTGCCTGCATTTTGTGATGCCTAGGGCAGGATACACCACTGCCCATATATAACTCAAAAATAATTTGTGGACCTGCTTAAGTCTTGATATTAGAATTGGTACGGGAATCATTCTGAAAATGTATGACCATTTTGACAGAATATATGATTTAATAATGTTTATTCTTCCTAACCAGGAGATTCCAAATATTTCTACACTATTTCAGTAGTTTATCACTAGTTCCTTTAACCCCTTAAGGACACATGACATGTGTGACATGTCATGATTCCCTTTTACTCCAGAAGTTTGGTCCTTAAGGGGTTAAAAAGAGTGTCAAAGTTTTTATCCATCATTTCTTTTATATTTCAGGAGAAGTAAATTCCAAGATAAATACAACCTTGTGGGGTCCATGCAAATTGATATTTATTGGCTAGGCATGTAATCAAATTAGAGTCCAGATTGATAGGTATAATTTGAGATTTCCCCATATTTCATTTATAGTTTGAGACTAATTTTCTATCTCAAAAATTAAAGCCTCTAGCAATAGAACTGGTTTTGTCAGCGTAAGCATTATGTCATCCACATTAAGGCTTAATTTAAACTCAAAATTAAACCAAATAACACCTTAATTTGGGGGGGTTAGTTTTTATACTAACAGCAAGTGGTTTGAGATTTAAAATGTATAGAAGAGAGGGAAAGGGACAGTCCTGCCTGGTACCGTTCTTTATAGTGAATCAATTTGCAGAGATGCCAGGGCTCACCATTCTAGCCACAGGGTCTGAGTAAGGGCCATAATAGCTGTCTTAATAAAACCAGAGAAACCAAATGTGTCAAGAGTCTGAGGGATAAAATTCCAGCTTACCCTATGAAATGCCCTCTAGGCATCACGTGACAGGGCCAGCTGGAGAACTCCTTTACTCATTTTATAATAAATCAGTTCTACCAATCTTTGATTATTATTACTTGCACATCGACCCTGAACAAATTCTATTTGATCATGATGTATTATCGGTGGTATGATTATTTTTAACCTGCTGCAATTACAGATGAGTAAATTTTGTCTGAATTTGTCAGAGATATTGGGCTATAAAGAGTTGTTAGATCCTTTCCTATTTTCAATATTGGTGAGTTAGTAGTTTGTAGAAGTTCTTTTGATGGAGGTCCGGAATTCCTAGTTTCATTAAATGTGTCCACTAAGTTTTGAGCAAGCTCATTTTTGAATTTCTTATAAAACATATTTCTATAGCAACATATTTCTATTTCCTGGAGCCTTATTCAGCTTAAGATTGTTAATTACTTCAATGACCTCATGTTTACAAAAAAGTTGAAGAGTTTAAATCACTCAACTGTTCATCAGTAAGCCTCAGCAGTTCAATCCTTTTAAGATATTCGCTATATCTGCCTCAAAGTGGTTAAACTGGAGGTTATAGAGTTGTGCACAAAAATTATTAAGGCATCTCCATTTAATTTTGGGTTGGTATAACTATGGCCATCAACTAGAATTTTTTTCAATTCTTGACCTTGCTCTTAGATTTTCAATCTGTTTGAGAGCATTTTGTCAGCTCTGTTGCTTTCATAATACCACTTCTTGTTCCAATTTTGTAAGGTATAGTTAACTTTAGACATCAGGATGGAGTTAATCCTCTTAGTTAGTTAAGTTACTCTTAAAGCAACATCTTTTTTAGGTGAAACTTAGTTTTTTTTTCTTATTTAAATTAAGTAATTCAAGATGCAACTCATTTTTTTTCAGATAGCCAAGTAAGACACTTTTAAAAGCACACCATGTAATTGTCATTGTTGTGTCTTCTGAAATATTTTCTTTAAAATAGTTTGAAATAAAATGGAAAATATTTTTCCTTGGGATGCTTTATTCTTCAAACATCCTACAATTCAAATTGAGATATAATATTCTGGATTTCTATGTTTGATTTTTTTTTATTAACATTGTGTTGTTCTAAGTAAAATCTCCACCTACAAACAATGACCCCTTAGCCAAATTCTCAAACTTAAATAAGTTATTTATAAAAAAAAAATGGGATGTGTGTATGTTAAGTAAAGAATAGAGTCTACCCTGTAACTAATAGATCAAGAACACACAACTACTATTCTTATCCACTTCCCTATATAATTCTTTGAATGTAAAATTTTTGGAAATTACAATGGACAAAATGGTTGGAAAATTGTTACTTTTTATAATCAGGTGGCCTACTTTACAATTTACTGTATAAATCCAACAGTGTCATTATTTTCCCGTAGCTAATCCACCAAAAGCTAATGTTTATGTGGTGAATTTAGCCCCTGGACATTCAATGTTATGAATTAGATTTTATCACCATTAAGATATTTCCAATGAGAACGTGCATACACACATTTCTCCCACGTCCACAACTCCTATTCGAGAATAGATGGGTTCCTGATGCATGGGAGGGGGTTGGATCAGCTCTCCAGCTGTGAGATAGGCCAAATAACCTGGTCGTAACACACACCAGTCACCTTGCAGGTCAGGGACCAATATGAATATAAACACCGCAGCCCATGGAGGCTGAATGCGTCGTTGCTAACTGACCCCACGTTCACGTCCGACATCGAAATAGCATTACACCACTACTTTCAGGAGAATAACACTCCAGTTGTCTCAAAGGACGTGATATGGACAGCACATAAAACAGTGGTTAGGGGGATCTTCATCAAACACGCAGCTTAACTGCGCAAACAATCCAGCGCACAACTCCTGCAGAGGCAGCGGGAGTTGTACCAGCTGAACACACGCAACCATATTGCCCCGTCACAAGACCGGAAAACTCAAATATATAACCTTACGTACAAATTACACCAAAAGGCCCTAGAAAAGACAGGGTTCATGCTTCAACGGTTAAAAGTGAGACAGTACACACAGGGAAACATAGCAAGTAAACTCTTGGCCAGGAGACTACAGGAACAAAGAGCAAGACACAAAATAACATATGTCATGTCCCAATCAGGGGAAAAAATAATGGTACCCAAAGTCATATGCAACGAGTTTGCCAGCTACTACGTCAAGTTGTATAACCTCAACAGAAACACAGACACCTTCCAGCCGACACAGGAACACATAAACGCATATTTGGCCAAAGTTGACATCCCCAGGCTCACTACACAGTTGGCGGCAGACCTCATGAAACCCATTTCCTAGGAAGAAATCTCAATCATTGTAAAACACCTGCTGAAAAGCAAAGCTCCAGGACCTGATGGCCTGGATAACAACTACTATAAACAATTTCATAAACACTTAGCACCCCAATTGGTCAACACCTTCTCAGAGGCAATTTCCACACAGACACTTCCCCAAGACTCTCTGCTAGCTCACATCATAATACTACCAAAAACAGGGACAGAGCGAGTACTCCCCCAAAACTTCAGGCCAATTTCCCTACTGAACATGGACGCTAAACTGTTCGCTAAACTGTTTGCGACTAGATTAAGCTCGATCATACCTCACATCATCCATTCCGACCAAGTCGGGTTTGTAGCAGGGAGGCAAGGTGCAGACAACACACGCAAGGTGCTGAGCATCATGCACAGCCTACCAAAACTATACACGGGTGGGAGCCTAATCTTCTCCCTTGACACAGAGAAAGCCTTCGATCGCCTGCACTGGCAATTCCTAGAGGCGGTCATGGCAAAGTTTGGGATGCCAGACTGTTTCTTATCAGTGGTCAAGGCGCTATACTACTCTCCGACAGCTCAGGTGCTAAACGCGAGGTTTCTGTCGCGACCATTTAATATCTCAAATGGGACAAGGCAGGGATGCCCTTTATCACCCATGCTATAAGTTATGGCTCTGAAGCCACTAGCCTCCAGGATCAGACAAAACCGCTCTATTCACGGAGTGTGCATTGGGGACATTGAGTATAAAACCAACCTGTTTGCAGACGATGTGCTGCTAACCCTGACACAACCTCTACTATCCATGCCCAATCTCCTAAAAGAAAGAAAAGAATATGGGGACAGTTCATACTACAAGCTTAATGTGACAAACATCCAGGTCATGTGAATGGGAGTGCCCAGAGACACTATGCGCATTCTGTGGAACAAATTTGTAATGGACTCGCGGGAGATTACGTCTCCTTCTTGGGTCTCAAACTAACAAAATCCGTAGCGGGATTGTTTCAGGTTCATTACGAATCCCTGAAAAAAGAACTTGAGTCGAGCTTAGCTTCCTGGGGGGATAAATACCTCTCTTGGCTGGGGAGACTAGCAGTGGTCAAAATGACCCTCCTCCCCAAACTCCAGTACCTCTTCCGCACGTTGCAGATTAATTTGCCAACAACCTTCCTGAACAAGATCCAAACTATGATCATTAAATTTATCTGGGCCCACAAAAGGGTAAGGGTAGCTGTGAAGTTCTTACACAGACCAATGAGGCCAGTGCTGTTTGGGAATATAGTTTGACTACCCAACGTCAAACTATATTCCCAAGCAGCACTGCTAGCCCGCTGATAGGGATGCACCCTGCAAACATGCCCCCACAATGGTCAGGCATCGAGAATCACTGGCTTCAAACTATACAAACTTATATGGGTGCCCAAACCACTATGCCCAAAACAACCTCATCTGCTTCCCACCACAGCAACACTAATAGCTGCTGGGGAGAGGACACACACTATACTGAGCACTACAGCACCATGGTCACAGGCAGCGCCAATGACCGCGTACACATAGCTAACCCCATGTTAAACCACAGAGGGTGGGTCAGGGGGGATGTACACATATTAAAGACCTCCACACCGCACAAGAATTAATGTCATTCCCTGCACTCCAGGAGAAATTCAAACTGCCCTCTAGAGCGATATTCTCATACCTACAACTCAAAGCCATGTTAGCAAACCAAACACACACAACCGAGAATGCTCCCACGAAATCTAGGTTTGAGGTGGCATGTATGACTCAGAAGCCAATGAAAGGGGTAATTTCCATGTGCTATGCACTCCTCAAGACAGATTTGGCGGAGCATGTCAGGAAGACATAGGGAAACCTTTCGATGCAGCAGAATGGTCGAAAGCACTTTTAGCACACAAGGTGAAAACGAATTGCACATCACACATAGAGCTACTGAGGAAAATATATTACAGATGGTACATGGTGCCGGTCCGATTGGCACAAATATACTCAGGAACATCACCCCTATGCTGGAGGTGTGAGGAGGCTGAGGGCACAATGTATCATGTTTGGTGGAAGTGTGGGAAAATCCGACCATATTGGCAAATGGTAGAAAACATTATTTCTAGAGCCACACAACATAAGATCACTCTCACACCTGAGATGAGCCTCCTATTCATGGGCCTACACAACATCTATGGGGGGGAAGCACTACTTATTTTCCACACGCTGGTAGCAGCGTTAACACTTATAGCAAGGGAATGGAAATCCACATCTGCACCAACCAAACAAGCCCTAGTGAGACAAATATCCACCAATCTATCACATGAACACATAGCCAGGAAAGGTTGCCCAAGCCATAGTAGACTTCAAGAAGTCATAACACGGTGGGAAAGCTTCATGGCTCAACAAGGGAATTAAGAATGACTTCCAGAACCCAGGGCCGACTCCTATTCAAGTAATCGGAAACCATTCAAGACTCCAGCCACAAACATAAACATAACCACACAACAGCTCACAACAGATAGGAATTAAGGGGAGCATGAGGTATACAGTAGAACTAATATGAAGGTTAGTCAATCAAGTTAAGAGGAGTGTGTGTAAAGGTAACCTCTGTGCATACTCTGACAACTCTGATGTAAAGACCAGGCAGAATGAGCATGCTAATCTCGCACCCCCATCCCTCCATACCCTATCCGAGAAACACAAAAATCTTAATAATAAAAACTCATAACCAACAGACAACTAGTGGAATGACCGAGGGGACGTAACAGAACGCTGACCTACAAGGAGGATAGTTACAAAGGTACGAAAATAGTATGTAGCTTAGCTACGTTTATACTAGGTAATGTACAGGAGGTCAATATGGTGAATGTACTGTTGGGAAAAAAAATAACGTGTTTCTTCCCCCTACCCTTCTTCCTTCTGTAACCCAAGTTTGCACTTGAAAACAAAAATTGTCAAATTGGAAAAAAGATATTCCCTGTGCTGGAGAGAGACAGGGAGAGGAAGCTCAGCTCTGCACAGAGGCACTCAGGCAGCTGCTGGTAAGTGTGAGCCAGTGTGTGTGGGTCAGTCTTTGTGTGTGTGTGAGGGGGGGGGTCAGTCTGTGTATGTGTAAGGGTCAGTCTGTGTGTGGGGGTTTATTCTGTGTGTGTGGGGGTCAGTCTGTGTGGGGTGGGTCAGTCTGTGTGTGTATGGAATCAGGTAGGTAAGTATAAAAGGATTTATTCTATATAAAAAATCTAAAAAAATAAAATTGTATAACAACAATTTGGTCGCCGGTCCTACGCATTTCAATAGAAACCTCCTCAGGGACCAATTTCGAGGACGATTTATTGTTACTGAAAACGTATGATCATTGTAAAATTGGTCCCTGAGAAAGTTTCTAATGAAACGATTCGCATAGGACCAGTGACCAAATTGTCTTTATACAATTATATTTATTTAGATTTTTTTAAATCAAATAAATTATTTTATACTTATCTACCTGATTCCTGATTTTGCTCCGGAGAGCTACAAGCTGACAGAGGATCTTGACCTCCCTCATATAAAGTGGGGGCACTGCTAATGATACTATACTGTGTTGCACTATTATTTGTCATTTTTTTTAGGTTTTTCTATATTTTCTATACCATATTTTCTTTATGGTATATTTTCTATACCATATCTGTGTGGGGGGGTCAATCTGTGTTTGTATGGGTGAGGGGGGTCAGTCTGTGTGTGTGTGGATCAGTCTGTGAGTGGGGGTTGGGGTTAAATCTGTATGTGGGGGGGTCAGTTTATGTGTATCGATCAATCTGTGTGGGGTGGGCCATCCTGTGTGTGTGTATGGGTCAGTCTGTGTGTGCGTGTGTGCGTGTGTGTGTGTAGGGGTCAGTCTGTATGTGTGGGGATCAGTCTGTGTGTGGGGTGTTCAGTCTGTGTGTGGCGGGGTCAGTTTGTGTGTATGGGTCAGTCTATGTGGGGTGGGTCAGTCTGTGTGTATGAGGTCAGTCTATATATATGTGTGTGGGGGTCAGTCTGTGTGGGGGTCAGTTTGTGTGTGGGGGTTCAGTCTGTGTGTGTGGGGATCAGTTTGTGTGTATGGGTCAGTCTGTGTGGGGTGGTTCAGTCTGTGTGTGTGGGGATCAGTCTGTGTGTATAGGTCAGTCTGTGTGTATGTGTCAGTCTGTGTATTGGGGGATAAGTCTGTGTGAATGTATGGGTCAGTCTGTGTGTGGGGTTGGGAGGATTTAGCCTGTGTGTGTGGGGGTCAGTTTGTGTGTATAGGTCAGTCTGTGTGTATGTGTCAGTCTGTGTATTGGGGGATAAGTCTGTGTGAATGTATGGGTCAGTCTGTGTGTGGGGGGTCAGTCTGTGTGTATGTGTGTGTGTGCATGGATCAGTCTGTGTGTGTGTATGGGTTAGCATGTGTGTGTGTGTGTGTGGGTCAGTCTGTGTGTGTGTATGGGTTAGCATGTGTGTGTGTGTGTCAGTCTGTGTGTGTGTGTGTGGGTCAGTCTGTGTGGGGTCGGTCAGTTTGTGTGTGGGAGGGTCAGTTTGTGTGTGTGGGGGTCAATCTGTGTATGTATGGGATAGTCTGTGTGGCGGAGCAGTCTCTGTGTGTGTGTATGGGTCAATGTGTGTAGGGGCAGTGTGTGTGTGTATAGGTATGTCTGTGTATGTGTATGGGTCAGTGTGTGTGTGTATGTGTGTGTGTGTATAGGTCTGTCTGTGTATGTGTATGGGTCAGTCTGTGAGACTAGTGAGAAAAGGTGTAATGAATAACATGAAATAAAATAAAATATGGGCAGCTACATACATCCACAAGCGTCTAAGAATGAGTGTGAGCTCATAGGTCATAACGGTATGTGCGCTCCTAAATATAATAAAGTAAAACTATAGAAATAGAAATATATTTATTAGTATAAAACTTATATATATGTAAATAAATTAAATCATAAATAAAAACATGACCGCACTGATCTAATGCTGGTTGACAGAGAGTAATTCAAAAAAAAGCAAATACAGCCTAACAAATATAGATCCAAAAATAGGCAAATAAAACCACCATAGACACAATGTATAAAACAAAGTATCTGGTGGTTCAAATGCCTACAATGTAAATGAAATAAAAAAACTAATATATAAACACGGAATGTACCTTGCCACGGTGTGGCTCCCACCGAGATATATATGAAAAATGATAATAAAAACTTTCAGAGAATATAATCAGTAGAATGAGCGGTGGACGATTTCGAGTAACAGAAATCGGGCAATCCCAAATAGGATCTGTCAATGGGGAATTAACTGTTGCACTGCAGTCGGGATCTTCTAAAAAGACTGTGGTGTGATAGAGGCAAACCCCCAGCAGGAACAGATGATGATCCGTCGGTAAGATATAAGCTGTTACACCGCGGTCGGAGTCTTCAAAAAAGACAGCGGTGTAAAAAAGCAAACCCCTGATAGGAATCGCTGAATATATACACTCTCCGAAAAACAAAAGCTATCACTCTCAATAGTTCACAAAATACTCCCAGCAACAACAGATCAGAAGATCAAGCGATCAGCTGTAGCGAGTCTACGCGTTTCATCCCTCCCACGGGACTTTCTCAAGACAAAATAGCTACTGTAGATCCTGGTTTAAATACCCCAGGAGCAACATAGGGTATATGAATAACATATAAAATCCCAGGACTAAATTCATAATAATTCTCATGATAAAACATCAACATAATATCAAAAACATAAATATAAACATATATATATATATATATATATATATATATATCAAATAAAAAAAAAACTTATACAATAAACATTTTAGCAAACACTGGATTGTAGTTAGGCAACAAATAATAACTAGTATGAAAGAAAGAACAAGGGAACGTGTCAGAATTAGCAAAAAAAAAAAAAAAAAGGAATGAGATTATCATTTAAAGGAACAAACCCCATTTTCTAGGTTGGAATTATATGCCCTTAATAAGTTCCAAAATACAATTTTGAATAACCCAGATCAATATATATATACATTCATATACAGCAAAAGGAAAAAATAATAACAATAAAAAAATAAATAAATAAAATAAATAAATAAATAAAAAACAAAAGACATAAACAGAAAAAAAGGATATATGTACAAACAAAGGAAAACTGAACCACAGCAAGGAGATTTGCACACAGGTGATGTAGAACATACAATGTATAATACTACTAGATCCTGACTGAAAAAAGGAACTATAACCATGAAAGATGTCACAAATATACAGGCTAAGTTATAACCATAACTTAACTGTTTAGAACAGTTCTCGCTCTTCATTTAAACCATTAGGTGTCATAGAATTAAGCCTAAATATCCACACTGACTCAACCTTAATCAGTTCCCTTTTCCTTTTTGTCCCATCCTGATAGGGGGGAATATGAACTATCCCCATTAATTTGATGCCAGATGGATTATTCTCATGAAAGGTTGCAAAATGTTGGGCTACCGAGGACCTTGTATCATTACGAATTATGGCTATTCTATGTTCATGAAACATTTCAGTGGCCTGGTCATTTGGCCCACATATTGCTGCCCACACAGGCAAGTTAGATGATATACCACAAAAGGGGTAATTACAGATCGAACTGAAAACATTTCAGAACTATTGTAGGGACTAAACATAGAAATATGATGGCAAATATAGCCACATGTAAGGCATTTAGTGGGACCACAGCGCTTATTAGTTAAACCCTCCTTGTTAACTGTCATATTTCTCTCATTAAGATGATGTAACTTGGAGGGGGCTAGAATATTCTTCAAGCTAGGAGCCCTTCTGAATGTGACACTAGGGACCTCTGAAATACAAAACGACAACCAAGAGTCCTTGGTCAGAATAGGCCAATACTTGTAGAAAATCTCAATGATATCATCAAAGCCCTTATTAAATGTTGTGGAGAGTATGGGTGTTGTACCTGTGCCTGCCTCTTTGGTGCTGATTTTGTATTTGGATTTTTTTAACAGTGGGGACATAGGCATCACCCAATAATTCAAGGATCATATAATGCTCTTTTCTATGGGACTCCTGTTCCAAGTACACAGTTGGAGTAAAATAATTTGAACTAGGAAAACCTGTAGTATAAGTCTTGGACAAAGATGTAACATTATGATTAAGCCCTTTCAAATATGCATTCAGTACCTTATTCAGGGGGTAGGATTTATCTAAAAAGCGCTGGCATAACATAAGGGACTCCTTCTCATAATAACACACAAACGAACAATTTCATCTGATTCTGGTAAATTGTCCTAAAGGGATATTCTGTATCCATGTGGGATGGTGACCACTTTTGGCATGTAAATAACCATTCACATCCACACTTTTTTGATAGGTCTTAGTGGTGATTCTTCCTTCAGAACCAGCAAGAGTTAAGTCCAAGAAATCAATAGTGGACCTATGTTTCTTGTATGTAAAAGAAAGGCCCCAACAATTGCTGTTGATGTAAGACACAAAGTCTTCTATTTCATTCCAATCACCCCTCCAAATGATAAGGATATCATCGATGAACCTGCGATAGAGGGCGAGTCGCTCCATCCAATATGGGTCAGCAAAAACCATAATCTGTTCCCAGTAACCCATAAACAAGTTAGCATAGGATGGGGCAAAACTCGCCCCCATCGCAGTTCCCCTTGTTTTGTACCAAAAAACTTCACATTGAATTCAAAATAATTGTGTTTCAACATAAATTCTGTAAACCTAATAATGAATTCAGACTGTTTTTCCGGAAGGAGGGGATCTGATCCCAGATATAATGAAAGGGCTTTTAAACCCACAGTATGGTCAATATTAGAATAGAGAGCTGCCACATCAATCGTTAGCCAGCAATAATGTTCTGACCATTCAATCTCCTTGACAATGGACAACACATGTCCTGTATCCTTCAGAAAAGAAGGCAGATGTGAAACGTATCTTTGCAAGTGAAAATCAACCCACTTAGAAATGGGTGAAATCAAAGAATCTAAACCAGATATTATGGGGCAGTCTGGGTTTGTATGGGTCAGTCTCTGTAAGTGCTTGAGCTCCAAAAAAGATACCTCTCATCTCATGACCTCCCCTGTACCCGATGGATTCAATTTTTTTTGTTTTTTGTAAACATATATTAAACTAAAAATGGTAAAGCTCTTCCCTATCCCACTCTCTACACCCCCTGAACACAGTACACCCTTACAGACAGTGAACCCCTCACACACAGTACACTCCCACCAACACAGAGTACACCATTGCATACACACACAATGCATCCCTCACACACATCATCTTTTCGCACACATACACACTTCTTCAACGAATACCTTCACCCCATTACACACCAAATCTCATAGATATAATAACTACAGCTCCTTGATAAGCAACGCAATGCAAACTCAAAACACATCCACTCACAATGCAGCCCCTAGATGCACACACTTTACAGGCCCTTTCCACACACACACACATATATGTTCTCACACACTCACAAATTGAGCTGAGTGGATCTTTCCCTGGCATCCAGTGTGTCTCCTCTCAGTCTTCCTGCAGTTTCTCTCTGCTCCACTGCTCGCTCTCTGTAGTGATGCCAAGGCCAGAGTGACGTCTTGTCACTAAACAGGGCGCAAGGGAGCAGAGAGGAACTACAGGAAGGTTACTGCTCCCTCACGCACCACCTCCATGCTCCCCACGGCGGCCAGCTTTAATGTTTCCTGCACGGCTTAGCAAAGAGCTGACAAATGCCAGGTGCCAGGGCGAAATGTCTAGTCACCATGGTGACCTGGCTCCTGGAATTTGTCGTGCCCAGTGTATATATGTGTGTGTGTGTGTGTGTATATACACACACACAGTTATAAAATGTATGTATATATACACACACATATATATACCCACGTTTAATAACAGCCCCCTTACTTTTGTCCCTGGCCCCTTATGTGCCCCCCTAAGTATGAATCCTGGACACGCCCCTGTTTACAAGTGTCATTTCCCCCAAAGTGTGTCTTTTTCCTACACCCAGGATAGACACAATTCTAAGCTCTTTAATTAAGAGCTCTATTGGGCTAAAGAAAAACTTAGATCTGCTTAATACTGGCAAGACAATCAAAAGACGGTCTATAGTTAAAGGACCACTCTAGGCACCCAGACCACTTCAGCTTAATGAAGTGGTCTGGGTGCCAGGTCCTTCTAGGGTTAACCCATTTTTTCATAATTATAGCAGTTTCAGAGAAACTGCTATAATTATGAATGGGTTAAGCCTTCCCCTAATCCTCTAGTGGCTGTCTCATTGACAGCCACTAGAGGCGCTTGCGTGCTTCTCACTGTGATTTTCACAGTGAGAGCACGCCAGCGTCCATAGAAAAGCATTGTAAATGCTTTCCTATGAGACTGGCTGAATGCGCGCGCAGCTCTTGCGGCGCGTGCGCATTCAGCCGGCGGGACGTAACGGAGGCGGAGAGGAGGAGGAGAGCTCTCCGCCCAGCGCTGGAAAAAGGTAAGTTTTTACCCCTTTCCCCCTTCCAGAGCCGGGTGGGAGGGGGACCCTGAGGGTGGGGGCACCCTCAGGGCACTATAGTGCCAGGAAAACGAGTATGTTTTCCTGGCACTATAGTGGTCCTTTAACTATCGTTAATAGCACATTGGATGATACCTCTAAATCAACATATAAAAATCAAACAAGTATGATAAGAATATATACAATTGTTCATCTCTATATCTGAATAACCAGACCTATTCCTTTCTATCTCCTCCCCACCCCCTCTTAATTTTGATGTAAAAACCAGCTGCTAATTAAATAGAAAAATAATAATTATAACTAATAATGTGTGCTAGTTTCATTCCTCCGCTATAAACAACATTTATTCTTAAATTTACTTAGAACAGATGGCAGATGTTCCTACCTAAGATTAGGAAACATACTTTTAGAAGTGATACCATCAGCAACATTCATATCTTACGATGAGTGCTGGTCTGATGCAGCAACATATTATTACTACTAATCTCATATGATGATTCAACAAAAATGTACTTTAGACAAATATCAATAACACATTCCTGTGAGTGAAACATAAGATATTATTTTGCATAACCTCATAATCACATATTTTCCTTAATATTTTACCCGCTACAGTAAATATCCATATTCAGTACTTCTTTCGTGTGCAAATTAGTTTCTGTAAAGTGCCAACATTTGAATACAAAAAATACATCTGAAAAACACCAATATTAGAGATGCACTGTCAGACCATCTTTGTAAAACATTTATAAAAATAAAAAAGTCACTCCTGCCAGATAAATTTAATAACTCGAGCCATCATTTTTATACAATCATTTTCCCCTTTCTCTCCGCTCCCCTACCTTCTTGGGGTTACCAACCATTGCATCTTAGATTGCTACATAACCAAAAGAGAGAAAAGAGAGAGGAAATAAGAAAAAACACGCTCATAGAATACACCACTCTTATGTGTGGAGCATGCGTTTTTAACTAGTTCTTAAACCGCCTAGGCTTTATCATGATGTTTCCCCTTCAACCATGACAGGGCTTTTAAACTAATTAAAAAACTAAAGAGGAATTCTCCTATAAAACTATTAATTTAGCTGAAAAGCCAAATCTTTATGTTCTTGCTTCTCAGTTATAGTAATCTCATGGAGGGATCTTCTAAATATGCTGGTAGATCTGGATAGATCCGGAAAGCACATTAAATGTTACATTTTCTTTGAGAGTGCTGATACATTTCTAAATGCTTGTAGGAATGTCTCCCTGTTTTTATAGGAGTTGAATCTAATAATTAGATTTGGCTCTAATCTATATATTTGTTAAAATAAGATCTTATTGCTTTTGACCCAAATATTAGGGTAGAGCAGTACTCAACAAAATACTCTTCCAAATTTTGATCCCGGGTGTCCTCTGGGACTCTTTTTCGTAGAATTATTCTACTTTGTCTAACTTCTAAATTTTGAATGTTGGGTTCCAGAAATGTAATTTTATTGTTTAAATTAGACTTTTCTAGTTTTGTCTGGAATTGGATTTTGTTTTTCTTAATTTTTTCTTAATGTTTTTTTGTTTAACTTCTGAGGTTATTTCCATGTTTTTTTCCATATATTTTTTAAGCTGAGTGAATTGTTGATCCGAGGTTTTTTTTCAACAAATCAATAGTGGATACCGGGGTATCCAAGTCTTCTGAAGTGTCTAGATGAGATTTGTTAAAATACTTATTGCCATTCACCATGGAAATATCAGTCAAACTTTGAGAGGAATCAGTTGGAATAGTTTTAAGCTATGACTGGTGAAAATATGGAGGTCAATGTCTTGTCGTTATCGTTCTTTTTTTTTTCTAAATGTTTCTCATTCTTATTCTATTGAGGTTTATTTTCTATTTTTTTCTTAGTAGCCATTTCAGGTTTTTTTTTTCCAGGCTCTGATAGTTCTTTGTAAAAAATACACTGACTAAAATTATAAATAAAACACTTTTGTTTTTGCCCCCATTTTTCATGAGCTTTTCTCCTTTGCCGAGATAATCCATCCACCTCACAGGTGTGGTATATCAAGATGCTTATTAGATAGTATGATTATTGCATAGGTGTATTTTAGGCATACCACAATAAAAGTCAAACAAAAGAAAAAGAGGAACCACGCCCCAGATAGTAATAATGAAATAATATACATACACAAAAAGTTTTTCAAATAATTTGCATACAGCCTCAAAGATGAAAACAGAGAGGAAACACAATAGTGCAACATGATTTGATAAATAGATTAAATTTGGAGTGTATTAAAGCAATATACACTCACATTTGATAGAGCTGACTAGGAGCTCTACCGTAATTGGCATGGACGGAACAATCCCCGTCTAAGGATCTATGTGGAAGCGAGTGTCTCCAATATTCCAGATGAGCAGCAGTATAAAAAACATAAAAGAAAACTCCAATAGTGCAATATATTCCAATAAGAATAAAAGAAAAGAAAATAAAAAATGTGGTACTCACATTTACTAGAGCAGAAACTTGCTCTAGTATACTCAGCTTAGGTGATATAATCCCCACCAGAGGATATGATGACCAGGAAGTAAAATGATGAATCCAAAATAAATAGATGTATATATCTTTAAAATACACTATTTCATGGCAATATAATAAAACAAAGAACAAGGTGGCTATAAAAAAGTCTCACTTAACGCATTTCGCCTATCACAGGCTTCTTCAGAAGTGTGGGAAAGTCCTTAAATGTGTCCTTTATATAGGTGATACAATTATGAAGAGTTACTTCCAGGTGTGTCCAATATCCTGTTTCCACTCGTGGAACGCACGCATCGCACCGGAAGTGATGCGGCGTAACTACATGTGGTGATTAGTGATGTCCCGAACGGTTCGCCGCGGTTCGCCATGAACGGTTCCCTGCGGACTCCAGTCAGCAGACACATTCCAGCCAATCAGCAGCAGACCCTCCCTCCCAGACCCTCCCACCTCCTGGACAGCTCACTAAGAAGTGGTGATGTTATGTGTTTCAGCTTGGAACGCATCGGCGCCATTTTGGAACCGCATGCGTTCCAATTCAGCAAATGTCGCGCTTGAGATGTAATTGCAAAGATAATTGTTTGAATACCGGCAATGTCAAGTCTGTTGTGTATACTTATCAACATAATCTTCTGTTTTGTGTTGTAGATGAACACATGTTCCCGGCGTCCATAAGAGATGACGTCACGGGGTCTTCGTGGACATGCTTGTAAATAAAGCGGCAGTTATCTCAGCCTTATTTGAGAAGGGCAAAAAGTGGGAAATACATAGGAAACTCAATCAGTGCTAGTCATTATCTATTAGTATCCACACATATCATTCCAATAACTAAAATGTTACAATAGAGGTACTTAAGAAACTATAAGAAAGGGATACATATAAAAAAATATAAAAAATTATACAGACATGAAAGCCATATATCCAAGTACATAAAAAAATACTAATAATTAAAATAAAATACTCAAAAACATGGAAACATATTCATGATATATATCAAAGCACTACTATACACATGGTAAAAGGATAAAAAGTATAAAAACATACAAGTGGATAAAATTTATAATAAAAATATTATAAGTAACACAAATACCAGAGTGATAACGGAGGGTCAGAGATGGAAAAAAAAAAAAACTTATAAAAAATTAAACAAATCAAATTCTATGTTTAACCCGTTTGGGTATAAGGTGTCCATATAGTAAACCCATTCCATCTCTGTGCATCCAATTTTCTTAATATGATCACCTCCTCTCCAGTGGTTCTTAACAGTGGCAATCCCCATAAAGATGAGATCTTTGGGATCATTATTGTGGGTGCAGAAATGAGATTAAACAGAGTGGTTCCTATAACCCTTTTCTATATTTCTGCAATGCTCTGCCACTCGTATTTTTAAAGGTCTGATCGTGCGTCCAATGTATTGGAGGCCGCATGGACACTCTAACAAATATATCAAATTTTTGCTATTACAAGTAATTGTCTCTTTAATGTTATATATTCTACCAGTATTGTTTGATTTGAAAGTGGTCCTTAGTTTAGATGTTTGTTTGTTTGTTTTTGCACGCTACGCATGAATTACATTTGTAAAAACCCTTAATACCTTTCATGGAATTGTTTCTTTTCTTTGATCTCTAATATTTTCTGCCTGATATGTCTGTTCCCTTATTTTGTGTTCAAGAGGTTTATTGTGGACCTGTGTGGGTCTACCTCTGTGTTCTTTATTAGTATTGTCATGTGTCTTAGTGCTATTAGTAATCGTGTATCGATCTGTGAATTTTTTTGGAGATCTGTTCCAATAATTAGTTCTATGTGGATGGTCAGATCTTTCATTACCTTCTCTACTTTGAAGGCGTTTGGGTCTAAATGTTCTCCTTTCTGTGCGAGAATTGTGTTGATAATTTGTACTTCTCCATTTTTGTTGTTTTAGTGGTTTTTTGTATTGTAAGTGCGTATTTGGTTGTTTGCGTAATCATGTTTGTCCCTATTATATTTATTTATTTTGACCTTTTTGATGTCTGTTTCTGTTTTTTTAACCTTCTTTTTTATTGTTTGTGTTTGATCCTAAGATCCATAAAAATCCAATTGACCCTCCTGGTCACCTAATAATTTCAGACATTCAGGTCTCTTCTTTCAAACCTGTCCGAACACACTGATATCCTATTACAACCTTATGTTGTAAAAACCAAGTCATATCTTAAGGATACAATAGGCCTCTTGAATAAATTAGAGAATATTAATTGGGAGAAAGACTTGATTACTTGTGACGTTCAGTCTTTATATACTATTATTCAACACAAAAAAGGATGCAGAGCAGTGAGAATAATCTTAGAGAAAGAAAATAAAATGCCGCAAGATCAGATAGAATTTTTAATTGAAGGCATAGACCTGATTTTAAATAATAATTATTTCTGGTTTAAAAATAGTTTTTATCTACAAAAGAGAGGTACAGCTATGGGCACCAGGTTTACGCCCAGCTATGCCAACCTCTACATGGCTGAATGGGAGGATAGATACATTTGGAGTGGACATGGCTGGGCAAAAAACCTGGTGTCCTATTCGAGATATATAGATGATCTTTTATTTATATGGAAAGGATCCGCTGCTGAAGCGCGAGATTTCATTACGTTTTTAAATTCTAATCAGGAAGGGATTGTTTTAACTTCAGAAATAAGTGACACCCAAATTAATACTTAGATCTTAACATTTACATTAAAGATAATAAACACAAAGACACATTTCAAAGAGGTACATGTAAATAACTATGTAGACATGAATAGTTGCCACAATAAAATTTGGTTAAATAGTATACCAAAAAGCCAAATGCTTAGATTAAGGAGAAACTGCACTGAAACAACTATTTTTAAACAACAAGCAGAAACAAATGAAAAAATGTTTTTTACAAAAAGGGTATGATAATAGAATAATTCAATCCACAATCAACTATACATTAGCAGCTAACCAAAAATATGTATTATCCAAAAAAAGAGTTCAAAAACAAAATATATCTCTTCCAATTGTATAGGACTATAATAACAAAAACAGAGAACTCAAAAAAATGATAAATAAACACTGGCACTTATTAAAAGAAGATACTATTTTAAAAGATTTAATCCCAGAAAAACTAAGATAGTATTCAGGGGAGCTCCCAATTTAAAGAAGCACCTTACTAAAAAATTATACAAAGGTAGAAGATAAGAAAATAGACAATTCCATGAAAGGTATTAAGGGTTTTTACAAATGTAATTCATGCGTAGCGTGCAAAAAAAACAAACAAACATCTAAACTAAGGACCACTTTCAAATCAAACAATACCGGTAGAATATATAACATTAAAGAGACAATTACTTGTAATAGCAAAAATGTGATATATTTGTTAGAGTGTCCATGCGGCCTTCAATACATTGGACGCACGATCAGACCTTTAAAAATACGAGTGGCAGAGCATTTCAGAAATATAGAAAAGGGTTATAGGAACCACTCTGTTTAATCTAATTTCTGCACCCACAATAATGATCCCAAAGATCTCATCTTTATGGGGATTGCCAGTGTTAAGAACCACTGGAGAGGAGGTGATCATATTAAGAAAATTGGACGCACAGAGATGGAATGGGTTTACTATATGGACACCTTATACCCAAACGGGTTAAACATAGAATTTGATTTGTTTAATTTTTTATAAGATTATTTTTATGCCTATATATTGACCTTTTTTCCATCTCTGACCCCTCCGTTATCACTCTGGTATTTGTGTTACTTATAATATTTTTATTATAAATTTTATCCACTTGTTATATTACAACTTTGGAATAGTGTATGTTTTTATCCTTTTTATCCCTTTACCATATGTATAGTAGTGCTTTGATATATATCATGAATATGTATCCATGTTTTTGAGTATTTTATTTTAATTATTAGTATTTGTTTATGTACTTGGATATATGGCTTTCATGTCTGTATCATTTTTTTTATATATATTTTATATTTATCCCTTTCTTATAGTTTCTTAAGTACCTCTATTGTAACATTTTAGTTATTGGAATGATATGTGTGGATACTAATAGATAAACGTGTAATGACTAGCACTGATTGAGTTTTCTATGTATTTCCCAATTTTTGCCCTCCTCAAATATGGCTGAGATAACTGCCGCTTTATTTACAAGCATGTCCACGAAGACCCATGACGTCATCTCTTATGGACGCCGGGAACATGTGTCCATCTACAACACAAAACAGAAGATTATGTTGATATGTATACACAACAGACTTGACATTGACGGTATTCAAACAATTATCTTTGCAATTACATCTCAAGTGCGGCATTTGCCGAACTGGAATGCATGCGGTTCCAAAATGGCTCCGATGCGTTCCAAGCTGAAACACAAAACATCACCACATGTAGTTACGCCGCGTCACTTCCGGTGTGATGCGAGCATTCCACGAGTGGAAACAGGATATTGGACACACCAGGAAGTAACTCTTCATAATTGTATCACCTATATAAAGGACACATTTAAGGACTTCCCCACACTTCTGAAGAAGCCTGTGATAGGTGAAACGCGTTACGTGGGACTTTTTTTTTTTTATAGCCACCTTGTTCTTTGTTTTATTATATTGCCATAAAATAGTGTATTTTAAAGATATATACATCTATTTATTTTGGATTCATCATTTTACTTCCTGGTCATCATATACTCTGTTGGGGATTATACCACCTAAGCTGAGTATACTAGAGCAAGTTTCTGCTCTAGTAAATATGAGTATCACATTTTTTCTTTTCTTTTCTTTTATTCTTATTGAAATATATAGTGCACTATTGGAGTTTTCTTTTATGTTTTTCTTATACTGCTGCTCATCTGGAATATTGGAGACACTCGCCTCCACATAGATCCTTAGACGGGGATTGTTCTGTCCATGCGAATTACGGTACAGCTCCTAGTCAACTCTATCAAATGTGAGTGTATATTGCTTTAATCCACTCCAAAAGTTCATCTATTTATCAAATCATATTGCACTATTGTGTTTCCTCTCTGTTTTTATCTTTGAGGCTGTATGCAAATTATTTGAAAAACCTTTTGTGTATGTATATTATTTCATTATTACTATCTGGGGTGCGGTTCCTCTTTTTCTTTTCTTTGACTCTTTTTTCACAAGGCTGGGAATCCTTGTACTAGTTACCGCTGCCTATAAATACTTTATACTTAATATTGGAGTGAGCACCTATTACATACTTTTCTATACCACAATAAAAGGCAACTTGTTGTGGATAATCACCCAAGGATATGTTCAAGGGAAACCAGATTGTAAATTTGAGTGCTCGGGAAGCAAATCAGACACACACGGATGTTTGTGAATCAAAAGATGCTTCTGCTATTTTAATGGGTAAACATAGAAGATTATATAGTAAATAGCAGGGTTTTATTTGTGTGTAGTGCCTGTGTATAAATATAGGAGTGTTCTTGTATGGAGTATTTGTGTGTGAATGTTTTTTGTATTTGTTATTTATAGTTGATGTTTTATGTTTGTAGCATTTGTGTTTGAAAGCAGGGGTTTTGATTTTTGTATTGTTAGTATTTGAATACAGGTGTGTGTTTGTATGTAGTATTATTGGCTGCATGCACAGCTGTTGACATTTTAATGCAGTGATGTGTTTGAAGGCAGCATTGCGTTTCTGTTTAATGTTGGTGTTTGAATGCAGGAATGTGCATTGTATTGTAGTGTCAGTGTTTGACTGAGGCATGGATTTGTGTTATGTGTTGGTATTTGAATGCTGGGGTATGGTCGGTGTTAATAACCTATTAATAACACAGGGACTCTTTAAAGCATATGCAGTCAGCATAAATTTTTATAGATGCTAGTGTCCCTTAAAATGTATTCATACTTCAAATGTTAATGAAAATATTATTACTATTCTTTGTTGTTTTTTACAATATTCTTTTTTTGTGAAATGATGTTGATAAAGGAGAAATTAAAGTAACAAATAAGTAAAGGTAAGAACAATGTTAAATATTTTTTGTATAGTATATGTTTCCTATCTAAATAAGCAATGTCCAGTGATTCATATTTTGGCCAGTTTAAAATAAATAAATACTGTTATAATTAGTGAAGTGGAATGCTAAACTGTAGAGAAAGCTGATGGCTTAATAAACCAGACATTTTGGACATGAGTTCAGCTGAGACCCGATCGGTGAAAATAAAGATCTTTGCTTCCTGAACTGACCTGCGTCCGGTCTCTCTGTGAGTGGCTTCTTCAGAGTTCCCCTATAACAATTCCTCCACTGGCCACTCCTCAGATGGTTGCTAGAGGTGTTTCCTGGGGCCGTGCTGCCTAGTGTGTAGCACTGCTATTCAGTGTCTCCACCCTCTGCATGCAGACACTGAACTTTCCTCACAGAGCTGAAATGATTCAATTCATCTCTATAAGGAGATGCTGATTGGCCAAGGCTGTGTTTGACTTGTGCTGGCTCTGTCCCTGATCTGCCTCCTTGACAGTTTCAGCGAATCCTATGGGGAAACATTGTGATTGGCTCAGACCACCACTCCTGATGATGTCAGCAGATGGAGGCAGAGCCAGCTGCTGCAGACTTGAATACAAGTGAGATTTTACAATATTTAGGGAGCAAAGAGGGAGCAGGGGGGGCTAGATGGTAGTTTTAACATAATATTGTCAGGAATGCATGTTTATGTTCCTGACCCTATAGTGTTCATTTAAGTTCTAACTATTTATTATACTTTTTATGGTAATCCTTACTTACTTGTGATGCTTTAGTAGCCTCACTTGGGTCATCTTGTACATTCTCACTAGCTCGTACTTTATGGATGTATCCTCTGGTATGGTGTCCATTGGCCAAGTCCATGTCTCTTTCTTCTAAGTGCAACCTTCCACAAAGAGCTCAAGTAAACTTTCATTGCTACCTGTTTCTAAATGCAGGTGAAGTGACAACAAAATACTTTTTGTCTACATCTCTTCTCACCATGAATCTGTACTTTTCTTGAACCTCTTCAATGGCATATCATTTCAAATTTATTTGCTGTTACAGTTGCAAGAAAAAGTATGTGAACCCTTTGGAATGATATGGATTTCTGCACAAATTGGTCATAAAATGGGATCTGATTATCATCTAAGTCACAACAATAGACAATCACAGTCTGCTTAAACTAATAACACACAAAGAATGAAATGTTGCCATGTTTTTATTGAACACACCATGTAAACATTCACAGTGCAGGTGGAACAAGTATGTGAACCCCTAGACTAATGACATCTCCAAGAGCTAATTGGAGTGAGATGTCAACCAACTGGAGATTGGAGGTGTTGGTTACAGCTGCCCTGCCCTATAAAAAACACACACCAGTTCTGAGTTTGCTTTTCACAAGAAGCATTGCCTGATGTGAATGATGCCTCGCACAAAAGAGCTCTCAGAAGACCTACAATTAAGAATTGTTGACTTGCATAAAGCTGGAAGGGGTTATAAAAGTATCTCCAAAAGCCTTGCTGTTCATCAGTCCATGGTAAGACACATTGTCTATAAATGGAGAAAGTTCAGCACTGCTGCTACTCTCCCTAGGAGTGGCCGTCCTATAAAGATGACTGCAAGAGCACAGCGCAGACTGCTCAATGAGGTGAAGAAGAATCCTAGAGTGTCAGCTAAAGACTTACAAAAGTCACTGGCAAATGCTAACATCCTGTTAGCGAATCTACAATACGTAAAACACTAAACAAGAATGGATTTCATGGGAGGATACCACAGAGGAAGCCACTGCTGTCCAAACAAAACATTGCTGCACGTTTACAGTTTGCACAAGAGCACCTGGATGTTCCACGGCAGTACTGGCAAAATATTCTGTGGACAGATGAAACCAAAGTTGAGTTGTTTGGAAGAAACACACAACACTATGTGTGGAGAAAAAAAGGCACAGCACACCAACATCAAAACCTCATCCCAACTGTGAAGTATGGTGGTGGGGGCATAATGGTTTGGGGCTGCTTTGCTGCATCAGGGCCTGGATGGATTGCTATCATCGAAGGAAAAATGAATTCCAATGTTTATCAAGACATTTTGCAGGAGAACTTAAGGCCATCTGTCTACCAGCTGAAGCTCAACAGAAGATGGGTGTTGCAACAGGACAATGACCCAAAGCATAGAAGTAAATCAACAACAGAATGGCTTAAACAGAAGGAAATACGCCTTCTGAAGTGGCCCAGTCAGAATCCTGACCTCAACCTGATTGAGATGCTGTGACATTACCTCAAGAAAGCGATTCACACCAGACATCCCAAGAATATTGCTGAACTGAAACAGTTCTGTAAAGAGGAATGGTCAAGAATTACTCCTGACCATTGTGCACGTCTGATCTGCAACTACAGGAAATGTTTGGTTGAAGTTATTGCTGCCAAAGGAGGTTCAACCAGTTATTAAATCCAAGGGTTCACATACTTTTTCCACCTGCACTGTGAATGTTTACATGGTGTGTTCAATAAAAACATGGCAACATTTCATTCTTTGTGTGTTATTAGTTTAAGCAGACTGTGATTGTCTATTGTTGTGACTTAGATGATGATCAGATCACATTTTATGACCAATTTGTGCAAAAATCCATATAATTTCAAAGGGTTCACATACTTTTTCTTGCAACTGTATTTCCGAGAATATATTGCTGCTGCAATATTTATGTTGATTCTATGTGTAGTTTTTCTTGCTTGTTTTTGACCATTCTCCTGCATTGGACATAATTATGTGACACTGCGGGGGGGCATGGCCTGACCGTTGAGCTGAGTGGACGCTAGTTTGAACAGCTTTTGCCCTGTAAGGAAAATTCTGCGGATTTAATGCAAAAAACAGCCCTTAACTGACATTTAGGGGCCACTAGGTGAAAGGTGACACAAGGGTGCTCATGCTGACACCAAACTAGTGGACCTACCTGCAGGTCGCAACCGAACATCCTAAGAGGCCTACAAGCATGGTCGGCGTGGGAGAGACGGACGATCTCCTGCTGCCACACACGCCTGGAAGCTCGAGTATGGGCCCTCATGCCCACCAGTGGGTCCTGGTCCCAGGAGGATGTCCTCAAGCTCATTGCAGCACTGCCAGCAAAGACTTCCTACCTCTAAAATGGCGGTGAGCACCAATGAGCCTCATGAGGCAGCACAGCCACGCTCCACTGTCCAACAACTGGATGATATCTTTGAAGCCTTCTGGCTATGCATAATGGAGAGATTGAGGGCCTCTTCTCTGCCCCAACATTCCTTACCTGCTGATGACCGGATGCAGATACCACCAATCTGCAGATGGCTGATACACCGGAGTCAAGACCTGGTGCAGCAGTCTTCCTCTCTAGAGGCTGAGGATTTCCCTGTTACACATGACACTCCTGTACTGGGGCTGAAAGTGGAAGTTGGATATTGTCGGGCCAGGGACTCTTCCTTTAAGTCTTACTCACCACTCGTCTATCTTGATGGTGAAGCAGACTTTAACCTACCCAGATTGTTCCAACATGAAAATATACCACCTGCATCACTGGCCATTGCCCTGGTGGCATTGGGCTCTCACACACAGTTCCCAAGACTCTGCAGAGCGGGCATCTGATGATCTAGATCGACACGGGGGGGCTTAGTTTTATGTTTTTTTTTTTTCTTTTATACTGGTAAATGCATCTTGCGATATGTAACGGATCGCCTGGCACCCCGACTGAGTACCTCCGTTAAAGGATGCTCCTAGCGTTTCCTGAGGACTCCAAGCACTCTGGCAGACACCACAATCACCGAACCGAAGAAGCATATAAATCCTCTCAAGCATATGAATGCTGTAGACAGTTGAATAGGAAACCATACGAATAGGTTTACACTCCTAGCAGTCAAACTGGAACAGCATACAATAAATCCTCCCCCA
The DNA here is from genome assembly GCA_933207985.1 of Pelobates cultripes. NCBI lineage: Eukaryota > Metazoa > Chordata > Amphibia > Anura > Pelobatidae > Pelobates > Pelobates cultripes. Next base: position 190,681,195 of record OW240916.1, on the reverse strand, counting down.
AGAATGAGACAACACTTCACTTTGAGGGTTAAAACAGGAACTCCCTGTACTGGCACATACAGCCTCTTTTATTCACAATCCACAAAACATAGTACTGCCCACAGGGTTTTGCAGAACCACCAATAAACACATTACAACACATACAATGCAAGTACAGCAGCCAATCAGACACAATGGGAAAATAGAAACACACCCAGCATATTCCTCCCCTCTGCTTAGGAGATAATTGAGTCAATTACTGTATCTACTCAATTATCTCCAAGCTGAAAAGTTACTTTTTGTACATTTTTATAACTTTGTGAGTTAACATCGTACATACATAAAACTTATATTATTTTAACCAGTATAACTTGGGGACAAACATATCCAAAATTCACTTGAATAGGTTCAGGGGTTTAATGGTTAGGTCGAAGTCCTTTGTTTTCACTTGCAAGCATGATTTTTCCTGGCAAACCAGTTCCCACTGGTTTGGCAGTGTCCCTGGGACAACACCCTGCTGTAGAACAATGGATCCGGGGGAGGGGAAGAGGAAGTGTCCAAAAAGTTTCAGTATGTCCATACACTGTTTTTAAAAGGCCAGCACAGTACAATAAAAGTCCATTCACTGTGCTTAAAGGGCCAGTAGCCGCACAATAAAATAAAATATGCCCAAATATTGCATTCAAAAGTACAACTTTACCAGGTGCCATAGTCAGCAGGTAGGAGGCGGGCAGCCAGGTCTCTCCAATGCCAGGTGGCGAGGCAGGTTCCGCCACACGATATGTTGCTCCTATTGATAGTCTAGTATAGTAGACTATGTCTGCTACTATTTTCAAGACTCATGATTTAGCAATGTGCCTAACTTGTCACTGTATTCTCATGCATTCTCTCCAGTGAGACTAGTTCCTATGTTTATTTCAATCTTTTCAATTCTTATCCTGATTCTCACTCTTTTCATTTATCTTATATAACAAAATGTGCAGTTCCATCGACATTTCTAGTTACATTCATCACATTGCAAATATGCTTGTTGAACTGTCTCCGCATCAATGTATGTTTTACCCTGCACACAAAAAATAAAGAATTTAAAAAAATTATAATTGTGTGACACTGCAGCTGTGCATATCAGACTGATCCCACCCAAAAGGGTGATCCAGATCCAAAACGTTGGCCGGGTCTCTGTGTATGAGCGATACAGCAACCCTAGACAATCATTTCATCCTTGTTAGCCCTTGTCAGTGAGGTATAGCCAATACCCCTCTATGCACCATGAGCAAGGGGTTCCACATCTGGATTATTCTTTAAACCTGGGGAATGAAAAAAATAGGCTGTATGTCTTGTGCAGAGAGATCCAGCCTGCATTTTGGACCTGGACCACCCTTTTGGGTAGAATCAGTCTGATGTGCAAATGGCCGATGTTCTCTCTGCACAAGACCTACAGCCTGTTTTTTGCTTTCCCCAATTGCACAATCTGAGCATGGACCCACTGAAGGGCAAGCTACTTGAGCTGTTGTCCATTCTTAGTATTCACTTGTACCCTTGTTTTGCAGGATTCTCTACATCTTTTAAAACCCCAAAACATGTCCTGCTAATCTTCCTGTAACAGTAATCAGGCCGGAGTCTCTGCATAGAGACTTCAGCTTGATCACTGGGGGATTAGAGGAAAGGGAAGGATGCTGCACCTGGAAATAAATTCTAATTATGAGTGACCTGGCAGTGAACAGCACTAGTAATGAACTTTTCTGAATTTGCAGAAGCTTGTGAAGTGACCACCATTGTCCTCTTCTAATTAAATGCGGAATCTTCATGTTTCAATGTTCTGTAGCTGGCTGCTTAAGAAAATAACACAAATAAATACATACGTACATGAATAAATCAATAAAACCAAATGTAAAAACAAGTTAACAGAATCTGCCACCAACTTATGTCAGCAGTTTCTTGGTGTTTTCTTTTTTGTCATGATCATTTATGTAGAATCATGCAATGAATAGTATACTTATTCTTATAATGTTTTGTTAGATTTGTGATTGAAGTTAGTGGCTTAGATGGATAGTCTTACAATGGGTTCTTGTGGATCCAGTGGATCTTGGCAGCTCTTAGAATAAACAGCTGTAGAAAGATTTTCTGTAAAAATTACATGTAAAATTTGAATAACTCACCTAAAAGTGAAAAAGTTTTTGCAGAATCCCAGCAAAATTGGAAACTAAGTTAGAGTCAGAATTGCTGTAAATATAAATCTTCAGTTTTTCTAATAAGCAATGCATTCTGTAACTTGTCACAATTCAGGAACAAAGAGAGCTATGGAATTACAGTGTAAATTCCCTATATTAGAAACTGGCTGACAACAAAAAAACATTATCCTGTGGTCAGTCAGCATGTGGCCAGTAATGCTATTTCTGATGTCAAGATTTCAAATGAATACTTGATGGTACCCCTTAAATCCAGTCTCAGGCACATATTAATAAAAGAATTTGCCAACCGTGCAACTTGATTTAAAGCTCTATGACCTTCTCGCTTTCTAGAAGAAAAATCCCATTCGCTCTACTGCATACTTGCTTTTTGCCAATCTTTACTGTCTCCTGAAACATTAGCGATCATTCACATTTGGGGAAATGCCAAGAACCAGCAAGGCGTTCTTTATGACACTGGGACACAAGGGGTGAGCAAACACCTTTTGGCAATTTAAACTTCAATTGTTTTTTGATGTCTGAATGATACATCTTAGTAAGTAATGGAGAAATGCAAAAAAATATTTTCCATTTCTTTAGGCATTAAAAGAAGCACAATAATATACAGCAATATAACATTAGTAGAAGAACAGTTTTTTTTTTTCTTCACTATGGATCTATTTCCAAATATCAAAGAAATTTCAATTTAAGAAGAAAATAAGTGCATAGCATTAAGCTAATATGAAGGTAAATTTAAATTTTGCTACCAGAAAGTATTTTAAATATTTCAATATAAGCACAGTTTGCTTTGCATCAATTGTCATTGTTTATGAAGGCGCATTGCTAACTGCAAATTAATTCATATCAAATTAACTATTAACTATAAGAGCAAAGCATAGTTAAAAATGTAAATATAATCTATAATTACAATTTTCACTGTAGAAGGCTGGGATTTTTGTTTTTGAACCAACACAATAAGGTAGACAGGTCATATTAGTACATACAATATGTGTAATGTATTTGTCTTGCTGGGAGAATACCATGAGATTTTATTGGTAAACAAAGCTTCATACAAACACAATTCATATTCATACAAACGTCTTCCATGGCTTACCAAGGCATGTGTAACCTGAAGCCCATGGGCCACATGGGGCCCTTAACAGCCTTTATTGTGGCCAGCTGCCATCCAGGCTACTAAGCAGTGTGGGTGGCAGGGAGCTCATTAGTGAGTGTGGTCTTTTTTCACAGCTCCCTCGCACACCCTGCAGTGAGTTGGCATCTTGGATATGATGTCATCCAGGCATTACTACTGGGCACATGAGGAACCTGTGCAGGAAGAGTACAGTGATTTCATCACAGCAGCAACCACTGGCCATGTGGAATAGGATCCACTCCAGACCTCCCAAAACAAGGTGGGGAGGCTGGGTAGACCTCATAATTACTAAATGTGTATTAAATGTAATATTTATGTGTGTCTGTGATTGTGTTTGTGTATGGCTGTGATTGTGTGTATGTCTGCGTGTATATATGAAATTATGTTATGTGATTGTATATGTGTGTGGATCTGTGATTGTGTGTATTTATCTTTTGACACTTTTAATCATCAACAGCTTCTTCTCATCCTCTCTAATCTCGGTTTACGAGATACAGCTCTCTCCTGATGCTCTTCCTACTTCTCCCAGCACTCATTCAGTGTTTCTTTCTCTGTCTCTTCTCCCCAAGGGTCTGTCCTTGGCCCCCTATTGTTCTCAATCTACACTGCCTCACTTGGTAAACTCATCAGCTCCTTCGGTTTCCAGTATCATTTCTATGCAAATGACACGGAAATGTATAAGACCTCCCCTGATTTCTCACCACCCCTATTGAATAGTGTCTTTGGCTGCCTCTTTGCTACTTCCAACTGGATGGCTGCTCATTTCCTTAAACTGAACCTGTATAAAACAGAACTTCTGGTCTTCCCTCCCTCAAGTGTTGCTACTCCCTTGTTTGTGTCCCTCCAAGTCAATGGCGTTACCACCGCTCTACCTCTAAGGCTCGCTGCCTAGTTGTTCTCTTTGACTCCGACCTCTCCTTCACCCCTCATGTCCAATCAATCACCAAATCCTGCTGCTTCCATCTCAAAAACATTGCCCGCATCAGGGTCATATTTAACACCTGATATGGCAAAGATGCTTGTCCATGCTTCTGTCCTCTCTCGCCTTGACTACTGTAATCCACTTCTCAGTGGTCTTACGTGTTCCCAACTTGCCCTGTTACAGTCTATAATTATTGCGGCATCGAGGCTCCTCTTCCTGTCTGCCCGCACCTCCCACGCCCCCCCCCCACCCTTGTCAGTCCCTTAATTGGCTTCCCGTAAGATATAGGGCTTACTTTAAGATCCTGACACTTGCTTACAAATCTCTACACCTACTTATCCTCACTAATACACAAATATGTCCTGTCTACGCCCCTACGCTCTGCTGGAGACCTATGTATAACCTCTGTTCATACTCCTACCTCTGATGCTCACCTTAAAGACTTTTCTAGGGCTGCACTGTTCCTATGGAACACCCTTTCTCTCTGTTAGACTCTCACCCAATCTCCCCTCCTTCAAAAAATCTTTGAAAACTTACTTCTTAAGGAAAGAATATCAATTAAACTATGAACAGCTTTCCCTCCTTGCACCCCGATTCCTCTCCTAAAATGGTCATCAAAACAAAACACTAAGCCCTCTATGAATACTATCCTAGCAACCTACCTTTCTACCCTAGCCTTACCTTTTGAGTCACTATACCCCACTGCTTCTAGCATGTAAGCTCATTGAGCAGGGCCCTCAATCCCTCTGATCCTGTGTGTCAAACTTGTCTGGTTACAAATACGTTTCTAAAATCAATAGAGGCAAGGGACAGATCTGTAGATGGACGGCAGTTAACAAAAACAGGTAATTATCTACAAAAAAATAATCAAAATTTAAAAAAGGGCTTTTAATGTTGTATTATATAAATTAATTATATTACATATTTGATGTGCTGCCCAAGACAATTTGGCCAGGGGAAGCCAAAAGGTTGGACACCGATGCCCTACCATATACACACAACTACCACAGTAATATATGCAAGGTCTAGAATTTAAAGTAAATTCAAAGTGAATTTCAAATTTTAAGTTAAAATAGTCATCTATGTTTTCAGTTTAGCAACTCTGACCTTAAATTTTAAATTTACTTTGAATCAACCCTGAATTTTCACTTTAGTAAATATCTATGCTTGTCAAAGCAATCAAAATAACTATACAGTACAGCATAAATAAGGCACTTTTGCTCATAAAGTTGATATAGATACTTCAAGGTGGTGTTGATGGTGAAGGCCTGGCATAAATAAATATTTGTCCCATACCTAATAATTTTAAACTAAGGAAATTCCAGGCTTGCTCAAAACACATACAGGAGTGTGGTGGAAATGTGTCTTAATGACAACCAATTGTATAGTGTGTGCAGGAGCATGACAATCGGCAGCTCTTCTGAAAAGCCTCTATAAGAGCAGCCTTTCAAATGAAATCCTCTCCCTTAGAATGTAGGTGAGTCCCAGTAGAAATGGTGATCACCTACCTCACTTTCCATCAAAACAGTATTTTATGTTGGGACTACTATCTCCTCCACTATTTCTCTTAAAAATAATGTGAGATTCCTCATTTAAATCCACAGGTGGTATTTTTAATCACAGACCAAAACACAGACTGTCATAATCCCATTTCTAAAGAAGGGAGGTCCCTCTTAACAATGCAGTGTTTGTTTCACACTCCTGTCTCAGGCAGATAACTACTAAATAAATTAACGTTTTTACAGCTAATTTTGCTTCATTTATCTACTATTGTGTTTATTCATGCTTTAATTTCAATGCAAAATAAGTTTAGTACATAAAGCTTACCTTTCTTCATTTTTGTTCCTGTGCTTCACTTCAAAAACTCATTTCATTATAACCATGAGTATGAGCTGCAGCGTTAATGGTTTGATTTGGTGCCTCGTTATTGAGAAGATTAAAGTAAAATCAAGGAGGGAGCAATTTGGAAAGAATAAAGAAGGGATAGAAATATATTATTAATTATTATATTGGTGCTTTCAGGACAAATATTGATATGGAGAACTACATGATATCAATTATCGCACATACCAGATATCAAAAAAGAGGGTTTCATATAATACGCTTATGAAAAGAACGAATAAATAATAATAACAGAGTATTTAACCAAGGAAGGTACATCCAGATTACACTGGTTTGCAAGTACATCCTGGGGATGTTACCTTAGCCCAACATCCAGGGGTTGTTACTATTACTCAATTTAATAGTACTCATTTTATAGGATGAAAGGCTGAGACAACCCTGCCGGAATTTGAACCTGCATCCCAAGGGCTGAACAGATTCTACTGATGATGCATTAATGTGTAATCCTGATCTTAGTTGGAAAAATATGGAAACAAGAATACTTTATTCAAATTAGGTTGGATTGGTTTTGAACAGTATAAATAATTTTTACTATCAAATAAAATTGTAAATTAATCAATTACAACTCTTAAGTTATTTAAAAAGAAACTTGGTATATGTAATGAATTAATCCCCTCAGCACCTATTGAAATTATTACATTTTATATTGATGAAATAGACTTATCAAAATGGACAGAATATAATATCCAAAATATAACTCAAATTTCTCCCTTGGGAAAAATTCAATAATTTACAGATATTAAAATTAAATTTGGATTGCCCAATCAAGACGGTACAATTAAGTTAAAATGAACCATTTATTAAATACCTTAGATATCAAAGAACACCCAGAATTTGAAAATGTAATTCATAAACATTATAAAAATAGACAAATTTCTAAAGTAACAGTTATGGTTAAGGACCTCATGGGCATAGATAAACCCAATGCCATAAAAAAATGGGAAAGCTACATAAATAAATCATTAACACTGGAAACATGGGGAGATAGATTTATTGAAATCAGGAAAATGAACCACATCCTTAATATACAAGAAACTTTTTTTTTTTTTAAATTACTCACAGATGGTATATTACTCCATATAGAATAAAAAAATGTAAAAATAGTTACTCAGATAAATGTTGGAGATGTACTAAAGAAATAGGCACATTGTATCAAATGTGGTGGAAATGTGAAGAACTAGGACATATAAAAAAATAAATAGATCTCTAATATATTTTAAAAAATGGGATTACAAGTAACACTATTACCCCAGACATTTTTATTCCATTTGGACTTTCCAAATGGCAATCATGAACAAAAACTATTAATCATCCATATTTTTATGGCAATTAAACTTACTTTAGCCAGACACTGGAAAAACCCAATGACACCAATATGGCCAGAAATAAACAATCATATTAGAGTCCAACTACAGATGGAGGAAGGCTTCTATCGAAAATCAAATAAGATATCAATACATAAAAAAAGTATTGAGATTAGGGAATGAGATCCTTTAAATTAATTATAAATAAATACCCTGAGCATAAAACTAAATAATTAGATAGGAAAGGCGATATCTTTTCTAAAATGATATATATATAACAAACTCTTACCTCTACCCGAACAACTAGAATTTTATTATTTCTCTCTGAAGATAAGCATGATAAAGCCTAAACGTTTAAAATGTATTATATTATGTTATTGAATAGAAGAATGAATGAGAAATGAAAGAGGTGTAATGTGTATTTATGTTGGAATACCGCACCATTATATTCCATGAACATAATTAAATGTATGTATATATGTGTATATGGAAAACATTATTGGCAATAAAAATAAAGTAAAAATTAAATAAAGTGGCTTTCTCCTTAAGGTTGGTGATGCTTCTTACATCAGCAAATTGATTTGTATTCTTATATACATGCAATTGGCCTTGCATATGTAACTCCTGACCATCTAGGTTCTGAAGGACACATGTTTATATACCAGGACATGAGAGGCAATATTATATTATACTGTTGCATTTGGAATTAATTTTGCATTGATTATTATTTGCACTTGTATGATCAGGTGAACCTGTATATTATGTTTTATCTTTGCAGAACTTCATCTGTGCATATGACATTTAGAACATACTCATTATAAAGCAGCAGGATAGCTTCAGTTTTTCAATGCCACCTGCTCCTACATGTCAAAAATGTTTGCAGAATACAGCACAAGAAAACATATTTAACAAACCTGATGTATCAGTTGCATCCATAGAACAGTTATAGAAAATACAGACTCCACATGTTTAATGAGTCAAAGTCATTCATAACCATTTCTGTATTAATATTAGCAAATTTTACTAATTGCAGTTAACAAAATGAACTAAAATCTATTATGCCCTATTAGAAAAAAAACATACAATTCGCATGATCTAAATATACACAAAAAATTTAGTAGTGCTGGATATAATTAATTTATATATATATACATAGATAGATAGATAGATATATTGCCAGGAATCCTTGCACTCAGACTTAATCTAAAATTAATCTGCCGGATGCTCAAAGCCAGGGTCAAATAATGTAGAAAAATCAAATAAATGGTGAGCACTTACGGTCTTTGAAGAATTTAAAACTGATAAGCTTTATTGAAAACTCATTAAAATTGTATCGACGTTTCAGTCCATCTGCTGGACATTCTTCAGGATCATGTATAAGACAGCATTAAATAACAAACCCTTTTATAACTGAATAATTAGGGAAAGACTGACTTACAACAGGTGAGGTGCATTGCCTATAGTGTCCCACTGTGCAATGTGAGCTCCGCCCCTCGTGACGTGATGACCTGGAGCTTGTCGCCCAGGCGACATAAGTAAACATCAGTCGCCTGGGAAACATAATCAAAAGTGCTACCAGTGCCAGGAATAATAATACAATGACAGTATAGTGCAAATGGAGATCGTGCAATAAACTTACACCTGGAAACTGGAAAAAGGGATAAAGTTAACAGTGAGTGTCTGATCTACTCAGAATAAAGTGCTCATGTGACTTTCAGTTTAAGCAGGAGATATAAAGCATACCTACTGAGTGCACCTGTACATATGAAGTGACAGTACCAGAAAAGTCAGTTAATCACTAGAACTAAATGGTAAATATTGTAGTGTGCAAAGTGCATATAAAGTGCATGATTTCAAATTAAAGTGCAGAGAGAGTTATTGATTAATACATACTACATAGAGGTAATTAAAAAATCTTAAAAATATCTTACAAATCCAGTTACAGCAAGAGGCTTTAGATAAAGGAATGGTATGAAATAATTTAATTTAGCCCCCAAGCCTCCAAAATTTCTCTATGTTTAACAGGAGTTTTCCATGATCCCCACCTTGTTTGGGCAATGGTATGTGGTCTACAGGCACAAATTTGAGGGCTGTTAGTGGATGTTGGTGACTCAAAAAATGCCTGGCCACAGGTTATTCGGAATGCCCATCCCTATAGGCTACTCATATGACAGATCTATGTCCCTGATTCTTTCGCATAAGGGTGTCTCTGTTTTGCCTATGTAGGCAAGATCACACAGACAGGTGAGTTTATAGATTACGTGTGGGGTTTTACACATGATAGTATGTCGTATTAGGTAGATTTTATTACTATGCAGATGATTGAAGGTGCGTGAGGGCATCATGTGCCCACATGTGGCACACCCTGGACAACATGTACTGCCCCGGTTTAGGGATCAAATAGCCTTTTCATAGCTGTTCACTGTGTGCACCAACATGTCCCTCAGACTCTTGTTCCTTCTGTGGCAAATTAAAGGGGTTTCCTTGAACACCTTAGGCAAGGTGTCATCACACCAGAGCATCTTCCAATTCTGTTTCAAAATTTTGGTAATAGTTGGAGTTGAATCATGAAAAGTCATCAGAAATATCATCCTTGGGGTCTTTGTTTCACCCTTTTTGGTGCAGGAAGACTTTCCTTTGATGCGCTTGCAATAGGTTCTGACGTTTATACCCCATGCAAGGAATTTTCTGGTCAGTTCCATTACCTTCTCGTCAGAGTTGTTTTGTATTACTCTCAATTATTGTGCTTTGGGTAATGATTTCTTGAGTGCCACAGGGTGTGCAATGTGGTGTAGGATGGTGTTACGATCAGTCAATTTAGTAAATAAACAGTAGGATATTTTCTGATCATTTATCGAGATCTCCAGGTCTAGATATTGTGCTGATGTGGTACTTATATTAGCTGTCAGTTTGATGGGTTTTGCAAGTTGGTTGAGGTTTTCAACCATATTTGAATCCTCTGATACACTGCCATTCCAGAAGATCAAAAGGTAATCCATATACCTAAAATATCCTTGGATATGATGACCAAACTTAGATAAAATGTGCTGTTCTTCATAGACGTACATGTACGCATTAGCGTACATAGGGGCCATGGCTGCTCCCATTGAAGTACTGGCTGTTTGTTTAAATCTGAAGTAGTTATTGCACAAAGTAAGTGTCAGAAGTTCCAAGGCAAACTCCACTGGAGGACCCTTATAGAAGATGGAATCTGTTAGGACAGACCTCATAGCCTCAATTCCCTGTTCATGCGGAATCACCGTATAGATGCTGCATACATCCATTGTTATCAAAACTGTAGGTCCTGTTCCCAAGTCAAGCTGTGTTATTCTGGTAATGACGAATTTGTCACGAGCGCACCCTACTCCAAGAGTGTGCGTGATGTAGTTGCGGTGGTGAAAGGGTAAAAGGTCACTATTTGTCTGCACTAGACCAGAAATAATGACAAAATCCCCATTTAACACCAGCCACACTTAAACATAATAATATAACTATTTCTATTTCAACGCTGCCACCACAAAGTCAATTTATAAATGGGGTGCCTTGGTCCTCCAGGTAAATCAATAATAAACCCCACCAAATATTACTTAGCACAATATTTAAAGAATTGCAAAAATACTAATTAGTCTCTTCAGGTAACATGATTCTTAACCAGACAAAGGCAGAACTTAATAAATGAATGTTTATTATGAGCAAAAATAGTCAGAGTGAATATAAAAATATTGTAACGGCACCCTCAGCATAAAAGGGTTAAACCGCCATTTAGACGATCTTCCCCTTCCAGAGATACAGGCACAGCTACTGCAGAACACCAAACTCACGAACCGCATATAAGGGAATGCTCTAAACTCCCGAACTGCATACAATATAACACTCCAAACTCCCGAACTGGAACCTCACGAATAGCTGCTAGCAGACGAATAGGAAAAGCACCCAAGCGGCTTACACTCCTAGCAATCAGTCTCTATCAGCATACAGTAAATCCCCCAAAGATGAGACAAGGCTCCCGTGTTGAGGGTCAAGCAGTGGTCTGTTTTAATGAGGGCTACCTGCCCTAGGGGACCAAATGGGAGACTATAACCAAGGACAGACAAGCATCAATCTAGGACACACAGTCACATTATATTCCCACAATGCATCCTGGCTTCCCCCTCTCTGCCCTGGAGATAATTGAGAAATAATTCAATTATCTCCCAGGACAAAGGCAAATCGCCATTATGCACGTGGGGATACCAATATAGGAATTACTGTTAAAATCCCCAATGTTAGAAAGGTTACAATAAATATATACATTTAACATATCCCCAGATAGCTCAGGTCTGAGCGCACATTATTAAGCGAATGGCGCTCAGACCACACGAATACAGTTCAATCGCCATGGAGCCAAAGTCTTTAATTCCACGAACAGGCTCCATGGCAGGCTATCTGGGTACTTTTACACCGAATACATTGCAACACTAAAAGTCCCGAATGCTCCGTTGTTTGGTTCCCGAACGGGTTTGCAGACCTCCAGCTTCAGCGGGGCATGGCAGACAAAGTGTCCGCTATTGGTGTCCTGCTGCTGGGTAGAACAAGCGCTGGCTACACGGGGGGGCATCCATAACACCGCCATCGTGTGGCGGCTAGGTGTAACCGTGACCACCCAGTAATTGTCAATTAAGCTGCGGTTAACCGCAGCTTCTGGGAGGTAAATTGCCGACACACTCCCGCTCCCAGGCGGTCCAGTCATGCGTGCGGTTTTTCGGTACATAGAATTTACCGAACACCCTGGCAGAAAGGCACGAATATGCCTTTCTGCAGGGGAAAATACAAGTTTTACCATGGGGCCATAGTCCAGAGGCAACAGGCAAGCAACCAGGCTTCTCCAATGCAATGTGGCGAGATTGCTCTCATCACAAACATATTATAAGCAAATTATTTTCACCAACAACAGATAAAAACAAAACAGATAAAATACAGAAGTCCTAATTACTTACTTAGGTTTTCAAAGTACAACTTCTGCCCAGTGGGTCTCTGGCAAGGAAAGATGGTGACTCACTCAAAATTAGATCTTGGCCCCATACAAGTACACTAGCACCCTTCAGGATCATTAGAGATATACCCTGTGGATTACCACGCCTCATCCAGAGGTATCCACCTCTGGCGTATCTATAGAGATACTAAGTGACTACCCCTTGTGTCCAGACCCACATCAATCCAAATGGAAACATTTGGTTCTATCTTCTCTTATGTATCCGCCACAGAAATAATAATTGCCTCTATGAATTTGTTATTATTTTCCCATCCCATAGACATGTTGCACGCCCCACCCGAGATCCTATAGGACAGACATCACATTTCCTACCACACAGTTTAAGTGGTGCAACTCATGTTTAGACTTAATTAAAAGATTGTGTTTGTCCCATTCCAAACATAATAAAAATAAAAACGAGGCTTAATTATTAAGCTGTGGGTAAGTATTAATGTTTCTCTTGGTTATGATACGGGAACACAAGGGTCTTCATGAAACTAATACCATTACCATATCAAAGGATTGACCTATCACTTACAAGGTACATGCCAAATGGATGAAAAGACATTCAGACTTTTTCCAAGTGTAGAACCTCACACCTGGCAGAGCCTTTATTACTTCACATACATATGCCATTCATACTACTCCATCTGTCATCTGACCTCTGTGGAGGTCCCAGCTTCAAAAGATGTAACCCCTGTTGACCTCTACAATACCATCTCTGCCATTTACTACACAAATTACTTTAAAGGACAATATTCCATATTGTAATAATAAATTATGCACCCTTGCCGTGACAGACGGTGGGGGTGTCCTTAATACAAGTATGTACAATTTCCACAGGTTCTTTTAAAACATGGTCTAGCCATTTGGCTATTGGTTCCAAGACCCCCCTATTGCCGATACAATGGACCTTCCTGGTGGTCTAATGGGATCCTTGTGGATCTTTGGTAGACTGAATATTATAGGCGTACGTGGATGTTGTCTTGACAAATATTGATACAACTGAGTGTCAATGTGTCCTGCCTCTAGTCCTTGTGTCAGAATACTGTCAATTTTTCTCATGATATTGTTTGTAGGATCATCTTGAAGTGGTTCATATACGGTTCTGTCCTGTAGTTGTGTTTTTAATTCACTTGCATAGAAAGTATAATCCATGATGACCATACCACCTCCCTTGTCTGCCGGCTGAATAACTATTGAAGGATCCCTAGATAATTAATCGATACATTTCTTCTGTTGTCTCGTAATGTTCCTTTGTTTAGGGCAAAGGTCACGAAAAGCCTCCTGGGTTGCATGATTAACAGTGGACAAGTATGTCCTAATAGATGTTTTAATGGTATGTGGATTAAAGTTGGATTTAACCTTAAATTGTGGAAAATTGACCTGTGGTGTTTGAGATGCTTCAAGTCTATCAGATTTGTCAAAAAACTTTGAGCCGCATCTTTCTGCCAAAATGAAAAAGTTCCACATTGTATTGAAAAAGATTGAAATCAGCTGTGGGGACAAAAGACAATCCATGACTTAATACCTCAACCGTATGAATTCTGGGCTCTCTGGGATAAATTGAAAATCAGGTTCACTACCATAGAGGGGGACTCCCTCGGGGGGCAAGTTCTTCCCCTCGTGTCCTCGTTTCGTTCTCCTCCTTCTGCGCCTCTGACACAGCTCCTAATCATGGTTCCAGTGTCTGTGTCACCTAAAAAAGGGGGGAGAATCATTTTGTTAGTCATCATCTGAGACGGATTTATATATATGTAAATCCCCGTCTGCGGATAAGAGCAGGCAATGCTACGGCTATATACATGTAAAAAAGAGATAAAATTTGTATTTTGTAATACCTTTTTTATTGGACTAACATAATTTTTTAATACAAGATTTTGGGAGAACCTCCCTTTCTCAAGTCTGAAGTATTTAAACCACCTAACATGCATAACAGGGTGCTGAGGCCAATTCATAGAATAATACAATACAGAAAATTACAGTGCACTCATCCACTAAACAGCAACTTAACTTTCTGCTCTTATTAGATCAACCGACTTACCTGAGGAAAAAACTTCTATATGGGGCTCTCTGTACAAGGTCAATAGGGCTCTGGAATGAGGCACCTGTAACAGGGAGGCATGAAAAACCATGGAGTTGGCCTAGACTCCCAAATGTATTTATATATGAAAACCAGACGGCTGCACTCACTTGAACATGCATAAAAGGGTGCTGCTTGGGCCAATTCATACAATACACAAGATCCAGCGCACTCACTCATCCACTAAACTGTAGTTTAGTTACAGTATACAGAACATTCTGGAAAAATCCAAAATCTCTACAGAAGAACATTTTAACTTCTTGGAAGAGAGAGACATTTGACTTAGATCAAGTAATGGAGCGGAAGTGTACCACATTCAAAAGCTTCCACTGATGGACGTCTATTTTCCTACACTTAGGTCTTTCATTTCAGACAAAGAAGTTCAAGATCCTCAGTACAGATTCCTCCAGACAGATCTGGAGTACTCATGTATAGACAAGGAAAGTGAAAGGAAATTGGAATTTCCAGGATGCAAGAAGTTCTTCAAGTTCTAGGGAACTAACAGCGATCTTGTTCTCCCTCCTATATTTCATACCACATATCCTAAATCCCCATGTGCGGATAAGAGCAGGCAATGCTACTGCTATAGCTTATATAAGAGAGGAGTACAAGATCTTTCCTTATGGAAAACCTGTGTTCACTAATCATGCTTTGGGCAGAGATGCATCTTCTCTCAATTTCAGCAGTGCACATCAATGGCGATCTCAATACACTGGCAGCCGCACTAAGCTGGAATCAACTGAAACAAGCAAATTGATCACTCATAGTCCACATTTTACCATTGATAGACCTACTGTGACAAAGCCAAACAGAAATACTAACAGGTTTGCCTCCCTGAATCCAGCAGATGATCCCGATGTCATAGACGCTCTATCAATGTCATGGAACTTCTCACTAGCTTGCATATTCCCTTCATTGATTGACATCCCTCAGATTATGCAAAAGATCATAGCAGAAGAATCAAAAATTATAGTGATACTTCCATGGTGGCCAAGGAGAAGCTGGTTTTCCATGCTCCTAAACTTCCCCACAAGAGAATATTAGAAACTTCTGCTTGTAGTGAATATTATAGAACACAAATCCACAAAAATAAGGCCTTGCCTCAGACTCCCACTACTCCTGGTCGGCAGCAATGACCATAGTACACATCAGGCCCAATGCATACAATAAAAACCAAAGAAAAGAGTTACCTTGACGTGGCAGCTGGGCTTACACCTAATGGCCATTATAGTGAAACCAAAAACCTCCATTTGTTTAAATATGATTAGGGATTTGGGATAGTGCACTGGTAACTCTTTTCTTTAGTTTTTATAATAGAACAAAACATGTTCCACTTCAGACTTTCAATCTCACAGCTTGGTTATTGTACACCAGATCCTGAAGTCAAAAGGGCTTGTGTCAGAAGTGATTGATATTTTGGTTGCTGCCAAAAAAGATTCCACTTCAGTGGTTTAATCTTGCATTTGGAAAAAATTCTGCTCTTGGTGTTTTAAGATGTAGGAATACCTGCTGTGCGCTTCTCTTCCAAACATCCTCAGGTTTCTACAGTTGGGCTTCACTATATGGCTTTATGCAACTTTGCTTAAAGTTCGGATTTTGTCCCTAAGCTACACTTTAAGAGATCTGGCAGCAGATCATTTACTTGCAAGATTTTTTTAAGCCCTTTCATGTCTGCTTCCTACCACCAGAGAGCTTGTGCCTCCATGAAATTTAAATCTGTTTCTGTCAACCTTTTGAGATAATCCTTTCAAGCCATTGGAATCTATGTTTCTCACGATCATTACTTATAAAATAATATTGTTAGTAGCTGTTACATCTGCTAAATGCCATTGTCTTTTTCTCCTCCGTACCTCTTCTTCCACGAAGATAAACTTGTTCTTAGACTTCATCCATCTTTTATTCCTAAGGTTTGTTCTATGGCCATTATTATCCAGGAATTGTTCTTCAGACATTTTGTCAAAATTCTACACATTAGAAAGAAGAGAAATTTCACTGTCTGTATGTAAAACATTCTCTACAGGTTTAACTGGACAAGACCAAAGAGATCCACTGATATGACAGATTGTTTGTTCTTTTTCATGGATCCAAAAAAGGACTAATGGCTTTGAAAAATCATTTGGCGAGATGGGTCAAATAAACTATAAGGCTGGCTTACATCTCCTCACAATCTTCTGCTCTGGAAAATTTAAAGCACATTCTATGAGAGTTGCTGCCCCTTCTTAGGCATTCAGAGGCTTCAACTTCTTCAGAGATCTCTAAAGAAGTCACTTGGTCTACCCTCAACATCTTCTCTAAACACTACAATTAGACATAGAGGCCTCTTAAAATGCAAGTTGTGTGTACAAGGTGTTGCAGGCGGTGGTTAAATGATTCATTACAACCCCAAGGGATTGTTTGTTTTTACCAGTCGTGATGCACTGCCTCTAATCTGGAGGGGAAGAGATACATTTTACTTACTGTACAATTTTTGTTCCTTAGAAGTAGAGGCAGTGCACATATTTCCCTCCCCATTTAATAAATTATTTTGGCAGTTATTTAGCTTTTGTATTTTTAGGCGGTTTTAGGGGCTCTGCAATATTTTTAGTGCAGAAGGAGGCGTTTGGGGGAGTATATAAAAAAAATATTTCAGGGTCTGCCTACCTTTCCCTCCAGAAGAGAAAATCCCAGTCGTGGTGCACTGCCTCTAAGGAAAAATAAATTTACGGTAAGTAAAATGTCTGCTTTTCCCATATATATTTATATGGTGAGTTTATTAAAAGGTTTTTGGAACCATTATAAAGCATGTCACCAACAGTTTACAATTTTGTTAAAGCTATATCAGTTGCTAACTATTTTTGGATAATTCTTGAAAAGGTTCTACATCATTGTATTTAAAAAAAAAAATATTAATTGAATTTGAATTGATTTTATTTGAATTAATTTTAAAAGAGAAACCACACTCTCCACAACAAACACTTTGAGTCACCTGCCGCAAATACTAAAAATACAACTCTTATTATGCATTTTTACTCTCATTCCAGCAACCATGAATGCAACATGTTCTATGCTTAGTCAGAAAAACTCTGAAGAATGTCTCAGACACACAAAATATATTTTGTATTTGACATACTCAAAAACACACAATGTCCAAAAAAAACACAAAAATTATAACATTGTTCTGAATTCTAGGGAATAATTATTAAGTAATAAACATTTGATCTTCTGTCAAAATAACAGGCAGAACATGTATCATGTACAAATAAAAGGAATAAGATGCATTAAAAAAATAAACAGCAAAAATAAAAAAAATGTACAGGCAAGGGTTTATTTCTTCAGTAGTCATTAAACATTTGGTTTTTACTTGTTCAAATATTGGAAACTAAGAGGCAGTTTAGCACTGTACTGCTAGTTTGTTAAATGAAAAAAACATTGCAGTTTTCCATGGTTTTCTATATGTAATATATCTGCAAGAAGATAAATAATCACTATATATATAAACAATTGCAAACAAAATAAAGGACGATTTAAGAAATAATGATGTATTTTGTTTGTCTGATAGGCGGTACCAATCATTAATCTGTAACCAATTAGTAATTCCACATCTGAAATGTTGTGACACTAGGCTCATTGTTAAATATATTTCCTATCAAGGAAAGTTTACTGTACAAGAATACTGAAATAAATGCTGTTAAATCATATCCAAAACATACTGACAGTCTTATGAAACAACCTGTCCCAATACTATAAAATCCTTTCATGTCCATAGAAAGTATTACAGTACATCTGTTCTTGGCTACTTTTCCTTGCAATTCCCAAAGGCACTTGTTACAAACTGAATCAGTTATCAGCTAGTTAGGCTGGCAGTTCCCAATGTTATTGGATGAATACTGATAGAAGACCATGCATTATTCAGTGAGAAGAGCAGAAGAAAATGAGCAACACAGAACACAGAACAGCAGTGGCAGTAAGGGTATAATTAGAGAGTTGTCACTTGTCCCTGTCAGTATTCCCTGCCTCAACACATTGAGGGGGAAAATGTATGATCATTTTGAATGCTCTGCTCTTAAAGTGCAGCTGCTAGTCTACAATGCAATAATAAAGAAGAATGCATTTTTGTCATGGGATATGATAAAGATCTCATTCCAATTCTATAGAAATATTTATATTATTCTGGAGTACTATATCCACAGCAGTGTCGCTACATTAAAATATACAGGTTAGAAATTAAATTGTTTACATTTATAAGCCACATAACAAAGGCTTACAAAGATACCCTTTAATTCATAGTAATATGGAAAATTGTATCACTGCTTGATTTAATATTTTTTTGTAGTACACATTAGTGCAACACTACATATATTACAAGGTTGAATACAACAATTAATATTCTTTAACACCTATGCCCACTCTTGGTGCTAGTCACTTACTTAGTACCATTAATTAAATAAAATAATTATATGGTGACAAGCTGATCCTATTCAGCTGATCTATGACTGTGAGGATGCAGCCGAGCCCATTGCTGGCACCTGAACTTTGTCAATAACTCAGTCTTCTCTTGCTGTAATGAGGTTCATGGGCTGACCCCTCTGTAAGGGAGAAGATGTGGTTACCTAAAATCTATTAATACATGTATTCAGTTTGACTCCTCTAAAATGATATATGCATAAATAATAGAATTGCTTAGAGAATTAGAAATATAATTTTGTTGAACATGTTTATTACATGTAACAATTTGAATAAAGTTTTGCATATACATCAATTACCTTAATTCTGTCTATTCATATTTTCCATTGTGAGTGTGCATTTGTAGCTTTATAGACAGTAGTCACCATCCTCCAGTGGAGTGGTAACCATCTAAAGACCATTGTGCTATGCTATTCCTAATGCTTTTTTATGGTCCTTGGAAACAAGCACCACCACTATTTGTGTAAGAGTTCCACAAAGGGATTTCATATGGGGTCAATAAAATAACAGTCTTACAATACATGTAACACAAAAATGATAACATTGTTCTGAAATAATTAGGGAATAATTATGAAGTAATAAAGGTTTGATCTAATGTCAAAATAACAGGCAGAACACGTATCATGTACAAGTAAAAGGAATAAGATGCATTAAATAAATAAACAATAATAATAAAAAAAATGTACAGGCAAGGGTTTATTTCTTCAGTGGTCAACATTTGGTTTTTACATGTTTATTTTTTAGGACAAATATTGGAGACTAGTAGTCAGTTTGGTACTGTACTGCTAGTTTGTAAAATGAAAACATTGCAGTTTTCCATGGTTTTCTATATGTAATATATCTGCAAGAAGATAAATAATCACTATATATATATATATATATCTATATATATATATATATATATATATTGCTAAGGTGGACACACAGTTTCCATTGAATCTGACACAGAACTTTCTACTGAATATACAGGACACTGTACAACTATTACTACACCAACTTTATTTGGAAATATTATTTTTAAAGACATAACCGATATTGGGACTCTCACCATCTGATAATCTTATTCTGTTTTTATATATCCCATAACATATGAAGAGGAATATCTTGTAAGCGCTGATACTATTTTTTCTTACTATGAAATAGAATTTGATGCTGGGTTACTCTGTTACTTGGAAGAGTTTCCAAAGACAAGTCTTTCCTAGAAAAAAATTCAAAATGCTGTTTCAAAGGGAGCACAAATAGTTTTACCTAAATAATCCCCAAATAGAAATCAAGCCCTCAAATGAACTCTGAACTCTGAAATGAGGTTGAGCTAGATAACTCATTTTACATTTGTATTGAGAAACTGTCATGCAAACCTGCATTATTTTTAGAATAAAATGTCCATTTGGTAATGAAAAGGACAGTACAAAAAGTGCCCTTGCCAGTCATTGACTATGTGGATGTAATGTTCGTGTGTGTGGCTCATGTCCATCTGAGTAATCTCAAAATACTGTATAAGATATATACATATTATCTGCAATGCAATTAAGGCATACTCTTCACTTACCCTGAGTGCTTCCTGTATGGACTCACACTGCATGCAACAGGCTCCACCCTGCTTTCTGAAATCTTCATAATTTAAAGTTCACTTCAATGCCTCTATTCAATCGCCATTAAAGTAAGAAAGTGGGTCATTTTTCCTTACAGAAGTCTGCAAATATAGAATAACCTACTAGACAAGATCAAACCTCCCAAAGACTGTGATTAATCAAAAGAACGCCTTTTCTCAATCCTCGGTCAAATCATATTTGTAAAATCTGTTAGTAGTTATACATGTTTGTTTTTTGCATGTGAAATATCTAACCTTGTATCAAGATTGGATTGTTTTCTTATTCTAGGAAATACTTGAAAATTAGAGAAATGTCAGTGTGCTTTTCCTGGTAAAACACATTTCAGTAGAGAACTACACTTTTACAATGCAAAGTTCTGAAAGAACACATTATAGGTTATGATTTGTAATTTTTTTGTCAAAAAAGAAAACCAGTGGCTTGAACCCAAAACAAAAAAACAGGATGGGTATCTGAGTAGGAAGAAATTGCAAGGGACCAGGGGTAAATTGATACATACAAAGGGGGTAGGTGGAATAAGAAGACACACTTGACTGCCGACATAAAAACCCATTCCCCCATCACAGAATAAACACATGAGACCTGGTAAAGGCAATGGCCACAGCTTTATTTGGTAAACACCAATTGCCAGTGAATATATTTAACCTGTCAGCTGTTTGGATGCTTCTTCAACAGGTAGTTCTAACCAGGAAAACTAAGATTCTGCCACTGCCATTAGCACTCACCAGGCTGCTACTCCCCAAGATGACTCGGCACCTTCTTCCACTATAACTGCTCTGGTCAGGAATACCATGAGCTGTGACCGAACAAGTGAAAAAAAAAAATACACACAACTACCATGACAAAACCAAAACATTGTTAAACGCGGGTGGGGAAAGTTAGAACTCCTACACTTCTTACATCTGACTGGTAATTCCCCTCCCCGTTTACCCCTTTTATCCCAACCCTTTATCTCTGGCAGCAGTCATGTCCTTCTTTGCTTAACTGTCCAGAGATGTTCATATTTACCAAAATTTTCTGTCCACCTCCCAGGATAGGGGCAAGAGCAGAAGTCAAAGGCCCTGCCAAGCAAAGAAGGACCTGGCTGTCAAATCGGTGGGCTTGTCAAAAGTGGGAGGAAAAAAGGAGCTTAACAAAAGTGGCATAAACAGCCCTAAAGAGCCTCTACCCTCTCCAGCAGACCATGCATAGAACGTTGCTAAAGCAGACCATAGTCCTAGTGCCCAGTTCCTTCCTGCATTTTGAAATCTTCCAACAGATTTTAAAATGTGGGACAGGTCCCTGGGACCTGGCAAATGCAGGGCTATTGGCACATATGGTAACACAAAATGCAGTGAGGAGTAAGAAGAAATTCACAGTAACAGTAGATTAGGGAGAAACACAATATAATTTAAGTGATGCCAAATACTCTAGGTACGCCTCTAGTTATACTCACTAAACAACAATTTGATGCAAGGTGAGAACATTCAGGACAAGACAGCTAATTTGAGGGAATAAACAACAAATTTAGTTTCAATATGACTTGGAACTAAATATTTAATTGTTCATTTTCTTAAAAGGAAAATACACTGAATATATTTATAACAGATTCTGTTTCAAATAGCACTATCTAAAAACCCCAACAATTTATTGCAAAATTCAGAGTGGATAGTGAATTGAAACCAGATTACAAAGTTCAGTTTAAAATAGCCAAACTTTAAATATAACTAAGTTAAAGAATTTGTAAATATCAACACTGTCTAAATTTTACAAACGGAATTTCAGTTCACTACAGTTAGGTATTTAGCGAGTAAACCCCAATATCTTTTACTGTGAAAAACTGAGTGTTAGTATGCAATATCTCCCAAGATTTTTCTATTACATCAAGGTTATTTTTCTTTGCAATGACAACTCTAAACACAACAAGACTAATGATAACAAATATCTCCATACATCCACTGAGAAAACAATTTTCATCCAACAAAGTGTACATTTACATGCTAACATAGTTTTAAATAAAGCCAAATGTGTTCTGTCTACTTAAGTTAGTAGCCTAATTTAAATGGACAACAAAAGCAATTATATTCCAACTGGCATCACTATTTGTGCATGGTGAATTAAACACAGATGACTTATATCTGATATATACAATAACCCCTGTTTTGTATGTATGTTTTTGGCAAATGCTAACATGAATTTCACCATGAATTCTTCTTAATGCACATACTTTCATTATGGTGACTATGAGTTAAAAGAGTGGGCTTATCCACGGGTTCAAAAGGGTAAATTATCATAGCCATTTAAAATCAGTGTATGTGACTTTTAAAGAGGATATGTCGTGTGTTCTAGAAGAAAAAATAAATAAAATGTATGAAACCACAAAAATATATAATAAACAATAAAGATGAACAGATTTGTCTGAAAATTATTCTAACCCAGACAGAATACTACAATCAATATCTCCCAGGCATTTGTAATACTTAGTGTGTATCTATAATATTAAGCGTTGCATGTAGCAGCATAATCTGAATACTAATCACTGAACTGGCTAGTGTTTGTAATATTACTGCTGGCTTTTTTTTTTTTTTTTTGCATTCTCCTCTGTCCCTCTTTTTTCCCTTCACTTTTTTCTTCCAAGGGATCATTTTTCAGACAGCACTAGTTTTGTACCCTGCAGTCAGACTGTTTAGTCTGGTTTTAGTGACCCTGTCTGACAGTAAACAAAAATGCACTCTCCAATTTCTCCTTCTTCCCAGTTACCATCCTGTTCCATCAATACAATAATGCACTTTTTATGGTGAGTTCTATTAAAACTAAAGGTGCAAATATTTTGCATTATTTTAACTGTTTATGACAGGAATTGTGTTTATTTGATTTTTGACTTGACATTTTGTCTGCATTTTATATATATATATATATATATATATATATATATATATATATATTTATTATTTGTGTTTTTCATTAATTTAAACATTACACACACTAATGATATGTCACACAAGCCAACAACATGTACGGTTGGGACAACCTTGCTAGATAATGCAGTAACAACATGTAAAAAAAAAAAAGACACAAATAATGAAGAAAGACAGATAGGCCAAGAAAAAAAAGTATTATCACATCAGGAAGAAATAAAGCCACCAGCTATGCAAACAACAATGCCTCACTCTTAAAAAAAAAGATGAAATATAAAGGTAAGAATCAAAACATAAACTATAAAACAAAATTCATGTAACAGCAATATAGAATAGTATTATACAATACAATCACTGTTATTTATGCATACTGGTATATATATATATATATATATATATATATATATATATTGGTTTTTATACATTGCTCAATAAAATATATGTAACACCTATATTAAATAGCAGAATTTTCAAGTAGATCTTAAAGAATGCACAAATCAGGGCTCGAGTCCTGCAGGAACGCGTGGGAACAGCGTTCCACCACTTTTTTTACAGTAGGAACGCCGTTCCCGTTTCTCCTGCAGGCACTCAGGGGTCTGCAAAAAATGCTGTCCCCAAATGCCCCCCCGTGTTCCTCCTGTCATGGGGGGGCCCAAGAGGTTGCCTTATGGCCTCCTGATGGACCCCCCAGGCGGCCGCCTGTCTCCCTGTCAGATGCAGCAAGGGAGCTGTGATCTATCTGCTCTGCTCCCTTCCGCGCCATTTGCTGATGCCGGGAGCTGGAATATGACATCATATTCTGGCTCCCGGCAATCAGTCGACAGCCTGCGCGGCGAGAGGGAGCAGAGAGAACATAGCTCCCTTGCCGTGTCTGACAGGGAGAGAGGCGCCTGCAGCACTGAAGCACCATGCCAGCTCTCCAGGTAGGGACTTTTTTAAATTTAAAAAAATAATAATTTGTGTGTGTGTATGTGTGTATGTGTGTGTCTGTGAGTGTATGTGTGAGTGTGTGTGTGTGTCTGTGAGTGTATGTTTGAGTGTGTCTGAGCATGTGTGTGTGTCTGTGTGTGTGTCTGAGTATGTGTGTGTCTGTGAGTGTGTCTGTCCGTGTGTGTGTCTGTGAGTGTATGTGTATGTGTGTGTGTCTTTGAGTGTGTCTGTGTGTGTATGTCTGTCAGTGTGTGTCTGTTTATCTGTGTGTATGAGTGTATGTGTGTGTCTGTTTTTTTTGGGGGGGGGGCGGGTGGATCTTGTGTGAGTTCCCACACTTTATTCCCCAGGACTTGACCCCTGGCACAAATCATATAAAATAAAATAGCATACTATGTGCTATATGCTAAATTATATGTTTTACTTATGCTATCCTATATGTTTAATGTGTGATCACTACATACAAAAAGATCTACTCAAAAATTTGGTTATTTTATAAGGCTGTTACATATATTTTGTTACTTTAATGATTTAGAGTAATATGTCCATACCAGCCTTTATATTTTGAATATAAATCTGCTACAATATACTGCTATTATGCAGACACAATCCTTTCTGTTTTGTTAAATAATGAAAGATGCACACTGTTTGTAGTTCTTCTTTCAGTGAGCTGTCTACAAACCAGAATTAACTCAACCAATCAGGCTGAGCTTCATACACTGGTTTCTGGTGCCTGCATACCTTTCAACATTTTGAGGTTCAAAATTGGGATAGAGCGGGACTGAAGGGAGCAGGCACATACAGAATCATCAATAATGTGGTGATGTGCAGGACTGTCAAAAAGAAGATAAGTAAGCCTCCCTCAGGGTTGCTAGTGTACAGTGCACTATTTAAATTATTCTATACTTTAAAGGAACACTATAGGGTCAGGAACACAAACATGTATTCCTGACCCAATAGTGTTAAAACCACTATTTAGGTGACTTGCCTCCCATTAGCCCCATTAGAAGGGGTTAAAACGTACCTTATTTCCCCCGATATGCCTCCTTTGTGACATCATCAGAATTGCCAATTTTTAGCCAATCTAATGTTTTCCCATAGGGAAAGAATAATTTTTCAAATGCTTTCTTATAGGGAAATCATTTGATTGGCTAAAATCAGCAAGGAGGTGGGATGGGAGGGGCCAAATGCTTATTTTCCAATCAGCACCCCGTCATAGAAATGCATTGATCTGAGGAATAGCCACTCGAGGTGTCTCTAGGGGGCAATGTAAACACTGCATTTTCTCTGAAAAGGCACAGTTTGTATGAAAATGCCTGCAGGCAATGATTACACTCACCACAACAGTTACATTAGGCTGTGATTATACTCACCAGAACAACTACATTCAGCTGTATTTAAAAGGACATTATAATCACCAAAACAACTGCTTTAAGCTGTAGTTGTTCTGGAGACTATAGTGTCCATTTAAATAATACAAATCTGTATTCATTTCACTATAGTTCCCACTGGCACCTCCCACTCCCCCTGGCTCTGCAAGGCTTAAAAAACTATTTTTACACCTACCCAATTCCATCGCCAATGACCCTCATACTGGGTCAAAGCTCAGCTTCCTCCAACCTAATCCGACGGCGTCATGTGCTGCAAGTGCAGTAGGCCCTCCCCATAGCAAAGTATTGCTGCAATGCTTTCCAGTGAGGATTTTACCTGCTCTGAATGTCCTCATGAGAGTGTGCTGATGTCCAGCATCAGTCATGCGACCAAAAGTTGCTTAAATCAAGCAGGAAGTGCCTTTAATGTCTGTCTGATTGACAACTGCTAGAGGCAGTTTTAATCCTGCAATGTTATCATTGCAGTTTCTCTAAAACTGCATCCAGACCACTTTAATCATCTGACATGGTCTGGGTGCCTATAGCATCCCTTAAAAGTCCTCTCATATGGGAAGAAAACTGTATCACAAAGTACAGATGTTTGTAATGCTGTGCATGCAGTGACCTTACTGATATATTCTCTTTGATGTTTTATCTGATTTCCCTAAAATTTGAAATGGCTAGTCTAAGTCTGATATTATACCATAAACATATTTCAAGTAAATTAGATGTAGAATAAGTAAGCAGCACACATACTGCAGCGTACTAACAGCTCTATTGTCAGATTGCTGTGCACAGTTCCATTCCCAATCTCCTAAACTTCAGAGCATGCATGCAGCTGAAGTTCAGTTTCTCTGAGAGAGTCAGAGAGGGGAGGTGTGTATTTAATGCTATATATCCATGTAAATTTGTACAGTCAAAGAAGACATCATATGCAAAAAGGACAGGTTTATAGCTACATCAATATTTTTTACCTCCTAGAGTTATAAGCAAATGTGTGCAAGGAGACAACGAACCTCCATAATAATGTATACTTTCAAGACACACATATTGCCATTCTGCAAGGTATCCCAGTTTCTATATTACATTTTTGTTACTTATTTAAAACCTACTACTGACGTACTTCATTTATGAGGCAAATAAATCAACTATCCTCACCGTATATTATTTCCTGCTCATTCCTCAATCTATTTATATTACTTTTATATTTGAATTGGTACCACTGAAAGTATACGTTTGGCTCTGTTATTCCTATGCATTTTGTTACTTTAACAAGCTAATTTATTACAGTTTATAAAGACTTCTCAATTTTATAATTTCTGAATTTCCACCATGGATAAATATCAAATCAATATCCAACTCCACATCTGACTTTACATAGGCAATTCTAGCATCAAAGTTGAACTTTTTGGTAATCCTAAATTTAGAAAGTGGGATTTTGAACTGATCACTTATCCAATACTATGAACATATCTATGAAACCTGATAATATTAACAATATTATTCAAGGCACAAAGTTTTTCAAAAAATAAGTGCATCCTATATTAATTTAGTGTGTACTTTACTTTAATAAAGGAGTTAATATGCAGCTTATTTTATCTTTTATATAACATTTTAATTATATTGTCCATAAAGCCCGTGTAATTCAGTAACAATTTTATTAAGACACACTGTTGAAAAGTTTTTCATAAAATAAGTGCATCCTATATTAATTTAGTGTGTGCTTTACTTTAATAAAGGAGTTAATATGCAGCTTATTTTATCTTTTATATAACATTTTAATTATATTGTCCATAAAGCCCATGCAATTCAGTAACAATTTTATTAAGACACACTGTTAAATTCAGCTTCTCGCAATGATGAATTTACTTGTTAACAGATATACACTTATGTACCTTTGCACATGGACACACACAGCTACCAACACAAATACACATACCCTTGCTCTTGCTATTCCTTGCTCAAATGGACATTCATCAACTGCTGATAAATAGTAAGAGCTGGGTCAAAGTGGATCTATTTGTCACTCAATAGCGTAAACAAGCCAGAGAGCAGTGGAGTTTTTAAGTTATTCTGAACTTTGTATTCTCAAGAATGGTGTTATTTTTATGAATTATGAAAAACAAATCACAAGGATTACACTATATTTACAAAGAATTAAAGAAAATTAAATTTAGAAAGATAGACTTGTCTAAATAAGAAAGTTAATATGATATTAATTACCAAATCACACACTGGATACGAATATGAGCTCACAATAATGCTAATAAAACGACAGATATTTCGAAGCTATATAAAGCATCTACCATATATAAAAAGAAGAAAATTATCCATAACGTATGAAAATAGCATGCTTAACTTGCCACTATGTCAAAGTATCTTAGTTCCTACTGGTGTA
The DNA here is from genome assembly GCA_933207985.1 of Pelobates cultripes. Classification (NCBI taxonomy): domain Eukaryota; kingdom Metazoa; phylum Chordata; class Amphibia; order Anura; family Pelobatidae; genus Pelobates; species Pelobates cultripes. The sequence goes on along the minus strand of OW240916.1, from coordinate 190,653,025 downwards.
GTTATTTACATAAAATATAAATCAGCATAAATTAAAACATCCCTGTAATTATATTACAATAATTTAGAAACTTGACATTGTGATTTTTTTACATATGTAGATACAGACGAAAGTTGTTGTTTTTTGTAAAGGATAAACTTTTGTTGGCAAGGATAATCAAAAAAGCAAAACAAATATGTAATATATTCACATATTGAATACAAAACAGTAAAGCTTACATGGTAAAAAATAAAATATACATAAATATTTGAAGGAATAATCTCAAGAAAGAGAGACATATTTATGAGAATTTAAATGTACACTTCCAGCCAAAGTTTCAAGAGAGTTTAACTTGCTGAAGATTAGTAGTTTAAATATATTAACTGTTTTATATGCTTGATGTATTTAGAACAAATTAATAAAAAAAAAAACTAGATCTCCATAAAACCTTACTTTTAGCAAAAATGTATATTTCAGTAACAATAATTTGTACAGATAAACCCCCAAAACAAATCCTAATGAATTATTTCTCTATCCAATATTCTGTTTATTTCCTTTAACCTTCATATAATTTCTATATTTGAACAATTGGCAATGAGTCAAGCCAACAGTTTTAAAGTGTCTTTCATGTGTCCCTTGAAATTTTAAGTTACAAAGATCAAAGGGAAACTTGTTCAGATGAATCCCTCTTACATTAATACAATATTTTTTAATCCTGTCCTCAAGTACCCTTAAAAGGCTAGTTTATGAGACGTTACTCTGTGTTCTGTGTAGGTTTAATTGTTACATAGTTACATAATTTTTTTAGTGAACATAATTAAACCTAGGGTTACTAATATGGTGACTAATAGGCTTGTGCACAAATGTCTCACCTGGTATGAACGAATCAAATTCCTTCTATTCTGTGTCCAAATAAATACATCCATATGAGATTTACCTGTGGAGTTTTATCAATTGAATATATTTTGAATTTTGAAATATATATTTTATTTTGGTATTCCATTATTCAATTTATTAAAAACCTCTGTAGCTCACCTTTAACTAACTTATGGATCAGTGATCTTGACTCATCCCTGATTCTTATGGAATGGGGTTCTACCAGGAATGTTTATTACCTCCTATTCGTTGCATCCTTTCTCTTAAATCTTTAACCATATATTACATAATCGAAACAACAAATTGGCCTTAAGGTGCTTTGTGTAT
>OW240916.1:190539815-190651743 GCA_933207985.1 Pelobates cultripes | reverse complement strand
CTCTCTGTGTGCTTCCTCTTCAGCTCCCTCGCGCGCCGCATAGGGATGTCGGAGCCGGAAGATGACGTCATCTTCCGGCTCCAGCATCAGTACGGTGCGCGAGGGAGCTGAAGAGGAAGCGCACAGAGAGTGCTCCCTCGCGCGTCCGCCCGCCGTGTGTCAGCAGGGCCAGCCTCTTGGGGGCCCTGAGGTGACCGGCTGCTGGGCCCCCCAGAAGAAGAGGCTGGCCCTGTGGGTACATACCGGGTCGCAGGGCCCCCTCCGACCCGGTATGTACCCACTGAATGTGGGGCCCGGACGACCTGAGCAGTCCAGGCCCCCCAGGACCGCCGGGCCCATGACAACCGTTACGGTTGTCATGCCCTGATGGCGGCCCTGACTGTCTGACTCTCACATAAGATGTATTGTCCTGATTCCAAGCCAGGTTGATAATTTATACCAACTTTTCTTACAGATTCAACTTATCATAGCTCCTTTTTAGTTTTGTCAACACATTTCTCTCACAATGTAATGAAGGGCATGCTTTTTAAAACCCTAAAGGAACACCATAGTCACCAGAACAATTATAGCTTAACGTAGTTGTTTTGGTAAGTATAGTCAGTCTCTGTAGGCTTTTTAATGTAAACACTGCCTTTTCAGAGCAAAGGCAGTGTTTACATTGCTAAAAAAATAAAAAAATGTGGATGTGCAGAGAATATTTAAAGTGTCAGTGCAATCAAAGTAATAAAACAGTTTTTCCAAAGGACATTAAACAGGATGTGTGAAAAACACTTGTAGAAACACACACTCTGAACCAAAATAGCAATAAATATAAAGTGCAAAAATAGAGAATATACTTGCACTCCTTAGTAGATATGGTCAGATAATATGAAATATAGAATGAACACAAACTAGTGCAATACAGCTAATAAAAAGCAAATCAGAATAAATGCTCTTAAGAATATCACTCACAATTCTTGAGTGGTTTTATTACCACTCTGGACTTTCTGGCTCAGGGAAGATCAGACCCTTACATTGCTGCCTATGGACACCTCTAGTGGCCGCTCCTCAAAGGGACATTAGAGGTGCTTCCTGGATTAGTGATGCAACAGTTTGCAGCTCTGACATTCAGTATCTCCATGCTCTGCATGAATACGCTGAACTTCCTGATAGAGATGCATTGATTCAATTCACCTCTATGAGGAGACACCGATGGACCATTGCAGTGTTTGGGTTTGCTCCCCACCTCCTTGGCAGACATCATAAGAACTGACAATCTCAGTCAATCCAATGCTTTTATATGAGAAAGCATTGTGATTGGCTGAGATAATCAATTCTGATGATGTCAGCCAAAGAGGAGGGTCAGGGGTGATGCCAAATGCAAAGAGCCCTGCATGACGATGGGAAAAGGTGAGGGAATAACCTTTCTAGCCCAAGGTAAAATGGTGGTTTTAGAACTATAGTGTCAGGAATTTTTGCTCCAAGTATCTTTAGGAATTTTAACAAAACAAAGACTACTGTTAATAAGGGGTTTTATACTTGTGGAACTTGTAAAAGCTGTAATTATAAATGTAAGTAAATCCCCACTTTTAAAAGTAATTATATTGGGAAGTCTTTTAACATTAAACATTGTATAACGAGCACAACTACCCACATGCTTTATTTAGTAACATGTCGCTGTGGTGCACAGTATACATGCAGAATGGGCAGAAAACTTAAAAAGAGATTTTTAGGACATCATAACAACATCAGAAAGAAGTTAATTACACACTCAGTGCCAATCCATTGTAATCACTGCTCTAGTTTTGATTTTAAGAATTTCTCATGTGTTGGTATAGAAAAGGTGTCGATGAATGGGTGGTGATCTCATTATGAGGCTGAGACAGAGATACAGATTTTGGATTTATTCATCAAAAACAGCAGGACTAAATGTTGATTTTGTCATAGTTTGTTTTCTCTTTTTAGAGTGTTCTGTGTTTTTAATGGATGCATTGTAACTCATTTTAGTGTATGTTTAGTTGGGTCCTTCTGCAAATTACATCCTTGTATTTATATTCTCTTATTTTTATTTTATTATTATTTACAGTAATGTCTCTATTTATTTCTGTTTCCTTTTCTCTACAATTATCGCCGTCATCTTCCTTACATAATCTAAATGCAAGAAGTATAGGGCAGATAGGCCTCCCTAGAAGTAATAAGCAGCAATATCATCTTACCACTCCACCCAAGGTTGCCACGCTGTGTGAAATTAATCCCTATCTCTTGGTAATTCTATGGCCATGTGCTCATATGCATGAAACAGGTGGATATGCTCCATGAGCTTGGGGGCATACTCGTTGCTTCCAATAGAGGACTATCGAGCTACGAGCGGCTAATATAATCACTGCTCCTGTTTATTTGGAAGCCTTGGGTAGTTTGTCTGGGAAAATTAGAAACAAACACGTTTTTATAGATGTTTTGACATCTTTGAGTCCAATCCCTTTCATGGTGTGGGCCACCCACTTCCAGAGTGGAGCAATTTGTGGGCAGCTCCACCATATGTGGATCATATTACCCTCCTCTCTTTCACAATACCAGCATGTGCTGGAAGTCGTGGGATACATCCATTTTAGTTTATGTTTTGTGTAGTATCATCTATATATAGTTACATCATTATATAGCTGAAAAGAGACTTGCATCCATCAAGTTCAGCCTTTCTCACATTTGTTTTTTGCTGTTGATCCAAAAGAAGGCAAAAAAAAGTTTGAAGCACTTCTAATTTTGCAACAAACTAGGGAAAAAAGCTCTTTCTTGACCCCAGAATGGCCGTCAGATTAATCCTTGGCTCAAGAAGCTATTACCCTACATTGAAAAATGATATCCTTGAATATTCTGTGTTTGAAGTATGCATCTAGTTCCTGTTTGAACATCTGTATGGACTCTGATAAAACCACTTCTTGAGGCAGAGAATTCAACATCCTTATTATATATGATCTTCCTATGGGCTTCTATATGGGAATAGCATTTGGTAAGGCCTTTCAGCGCATTTATCGTGATAAGCCATTCTTGGGGGTTCAGGTTACTTTTATAATTTATTTCTAGTTGCCATCATTTGACAAAGGGAAAGGGTAAATCCAGCAAGGTTTCCCATAGTGTTTTATAGCATACTGATAAGGCTTTGGGGTGTCTCGGAAACTTCTCGCATCTGTCATAAACCTTACGGGCCATAGCGCTGAGGGAGGAGTCGGCAGAACTCTGTGACTGTACTTGGGACTGTACAATACTTTTCAGTTGTAAGTACTGAAAGACATATGAATTTGGTAAATGGTAGACTTTTTGTAAATCCGAAAAGGGTAACATTTTCCCAGCTTTGCATATATCCCCTAAGATGTGTATTCCTTTGTCCTGCCAGGACTTAAAAGTGAGCCATGAGGAGAGAACTGTCAGGTTGGACAGGGGTGTGTCTTAATTGTACCTATGGGGGTCCTCTACATGTGATCTGAAGTTTCAATGGTTTAGGTCTAATATGTTTTGGCGTCCACATTAGATGAGATAGTGTGTACCCTGACACTCTAGTGGCTTCTATGTCTACCTATTGTAGTTTACCCTTTGTTTCATGCATTTTTATGGCAGATTCTAGCAGGGAGGTCTTGTGGTATATCGCCACATTTGGTAGTCCTACCCCACTTTGCATTGGGTGTTTTTGTAGGAGTGAGAAAGGGATGCAGGATTTATGGGAATCCCATACATATGAGTTTATGATTTTCTGGACATTCCTACTGAGAGAAAGAGGCATGCGTAGGCGTAGCATTCTGAAAACATAAAAGAGCTTGGGAAGAATTATCATTTAGTAGTGTTAATTCTCCCTAACCAAGACAATTTTACTGCTTTCCATTTCAAGAAGGCCAGAGTGCACATGCTCGGTAAGGTCTTGTAGTTCAGATAAAAATTGGATTGTAATGAATATGCTAATTCTTCTCCCAAGTAGGTTAGGGTAGTTTTCCTCCAGTCAAACTGATAACTCTGGGAGAGTTGTGTATGTTGGTAAACCAATTGGTAGTACTTGGGTCTTTGCTTGGTTTAGTTTATAATAGGAGACCTCTCCATATCCCTTCAGCAAGTGAAGTAGAGCCGGTACCAGGGTGAGTGGGCATTCTAATGATAATAAGATGTCATATGCAAACATCGAGAGGCAATATTCGGTTCAAATTCATTATTTTTGATGTTCACAATACAATAGAAAACATAAGTGTGGCTTCCAGTTAACTGCACAATTTTTATATTGTTAGATCAAGAGTGTATGTAAACATAGAAACATAGAATGTGACGGCAGATAAGAACCATTTGGCCCATCTAGTCTGCCCAATTTTCTAAACACTTATTTTATTGCCATAGCTCTCGACTTTCCCATCTAGGGACAGGGAGATCCCATCTTAGGAACCCGCGGTACATAAATCCACACTGTTGTATCTTTATTTTACCGCTAGATTATCACAGATAGGGCTGTACATCAGTTTGTGTGTTGTCTAAACATAGAAACATAGAATGTGACGGCAGATAAGAACCATTCGGCCCATCTAGTCTGCCCAATTTTCTAAATACTTTCATTAGTCCCTGGCCTTATCTTATAGTTAGGATAGCCTTTTGCCTATCCCACGCATGCTTAAACTCCTTTACTGTGTTAACCTCTACCACTTCAGCCTGAAGGCTATTCCATGCATCCACTACCCTCTCAGTAACGTAATACTTCCTAATATTATTTTTAAACCTTTGTCCCTCTAATTTAAGACTATGTCCTCTACATACATACATGTAACGTATTCAGAGTGTGTGCAACTAGGTAGTTTAAGAGATGGTTCATGTTAGGGAAAAGAAGGAAGAATACTTAATACTATTATAGCATTATATTCAAGTCCATCAGGAAGAATACTTGCTTCAAGAATTGTACCAAACAAGTTCAACTTAACAAAGAGAACCAGACAAGGATGTCCGTTGGCACCACTGCTTTGTATTCTAACAATAGAATTACTAGCTAAAGATATTATATCTAATGATACAATAAAAGGCTTTAGAGACAATGTAGAAATAAAAATTAAATTATATGGAGATGATATACTGATAATTGCGGACGATCAAGAGAGATTAGTGAAAGAACTAATGAGGGTCAGTGATAATTATAAAAAATATATATTTATTTTTTTCTTTTCCCTTATTTGGGGTAGTGGCACCTACCTCTCCATTGATAATTATAGCTATTTTTTTCAAACTACAAGTTAAATACTTAATGTTTTTAAGTACTCAGATGAAAATGTCAATTTCTCAAAGATTTGATTTTTGTTTATGAGCAAAGAGTGTTTTTTTATGAGTGTTTTACATATATTCAGGCATGAATATATCCACCAACATTTAGAAATAGCTTGTGCTTATGATTAATTATTTATCATTAGTTAAAGAAATAAATATTAATGTTAAAATCTGGAAACAAAGGAAATTTATTGGTGGGGTAGGATCAACACAGTTAAAGCTTGTGTTTTACCAAAATTAACATATTTGTTGGAACTACCATCCTTGAGTGCTCCCCTGAGTTGGCTCACGCTAATTCGATCCTCTTTCTCCAAATTCATTTTGTTAGGAAAAATAATGAAGTCTGAGTTGTTAACCAAGAAAAGGAGCAAGGTGGACTGGGTTTACCATCTCTAGTAAAACTCTCCCAAGCCTCCTTATTGGTACATGCAATCAGATCTGTACTTGAATTGGCTGAAGTTTAAAGCTGGTGTATATTAGAACTAAAAAAAATAGTTCCTTTAAGTAATCTGGCCTTTGTCTTTTGGCTCCATATATCATCTCCAAAGCATTTGATATGCTATAATGACATTATTTCACTAAGACATAAACTTTTGAATTGGTACAGGATTAAAAAAATAACTATGAGAGATAAAATTATACCATCTATAGAAATAAACATATTGAAGGACTTTTTGAAAGATATTGACTTAACCCTTTAGATAAACAGAGGTATAAAGAACATATCTGATCATGAGAATGGTAAAAAAGTTAATTATTTTCATGAACTAAATTTGATATTACAAATTTTGTCTAAAAATTGAACTTCTAATAGTGACTCTCATCCAGTTCATTTTCTCATAAAATGAATCAATAAACCTAAAATAAAAAATTGATCTTGATATGTAATCTATTACTAAAGAATTAAAAAAAATAATATATTTTTTTCAAAAATCGAGAAATCGTTAACATCTGCCATATCTAAATGGGGAAATCAAAATAACACCAAAGAAATCACCGACTATGGTTTACAGAAAGATACACTGTCTAAGCCTAAATTAACTTAATTTCAAGCTCTTGAACAGATGGTATTTAGTGCCTAGAAGGCAGTTTAAAATATTCCGAGAATTTTCATAACTTTGTTGGAGATGTTTGGAGATGTGGTGCCTATAAGGCAGGACATCTCCATATCTGGTGGAAATCTCTGTTTATTTGGGAGACCTGGACAGAGGTTTCAGATAAACTCACCAAGATATTACATTTCAAACAAGATTTATCTCCAGAGAAAAAAACTACTTCATATGAACCTGCCTTAAATGAAAAAGAAAAACCTAACACTGATGATCACAAAAAAAAATTGGAAAAATTCCAATAATATCACAATTTATTTTCCAATGTAAGATGGAAAGGGGTATCTTAATTTCTTCCAATATAAGTCCTCTTAATCATAACCCATGGAAATAATGGATCAAATAAGCAAAAAATATGTTATTGAATATATAATAAGAAACTATAGTCCTTGTAAATGTTAAATAAATCAATCTCCTCCTATCCTTACTACAATAAATTAGTCCCATGATCTACAGATTAAGGGTCCATACTCCATCCTCTATGTTTGTTCCACTGCTACACACTTATTTTTTGTCTTTATTATTTATGTAAACCAAGGATAAATACATAAACTTTTTATTAGGTGATTAAACAAATTTAATCGGGAACATGTCAATTTATATGCATTTTATTATATTTTTTACATTATGTTTGTTATGAATAAATATTAATAATAAAAAGGTTATTGACTCCTCAAACCCTACCCCTAATTTTGGCCCACCCTATAAACTACTACTTTTTTCTACAATAAAGCTTGATAAGATTGAATAATTTATCTTACTCTTAGCTGTCAATATTCTATATCTATATCCCTTACATTACTCTCTAACTATTAATTCTCCAATATCTTGCCCACCCAAATTCTTTAAACCTGGCACAAGAGTTCCCTTTACTGCATTAATAATTGTTTAGACTCTCATCATCATTGAATATTAATTCTCCCATAACTACAAGACATGTTTCCTTCACTTCAGATTCCCTTTATCACTTATTTACATGTTCAGGACTATATCCCTACAGGTTTGCCTCTCCTACCTTTGTCACAAAACAATGATTAGACACACTTACTAGACTCTGTTTGGAGCTTTCTCAACCCTGCTATTCTATTTGGTTATTATATGGTTGTATGCAGACGGTATTAGATGATTCTATGCCAATGAGCCTAGTTCACAAATGGCCAATGTCACTCCCCTCACTTACCACTAAGCTTCTTCTGGTTATTTTATAGCAAGAGATGCTTCAATGTATTGCATTTTTTACCTACTTAGTTCCTGGCTCACAACATTGCCGAAATCTAAAGTCGGTCAAGGTCCCTAAAAGGCAAGACAGCAGGGGTGATAAATGGTTCGATTGCTATAATAAAATAACTCTTTTAAAACTAGGAAAGGGAGCCTCAAATAATTTGAGGTTGAATGATAAATATTGTTACACTTCATTCTTTTCTCTCACCCTTAATGTGGTTTAGGCAGTAATTATGCTTTAATGTGCCACATATTATATGTACATGGGGATGTTTTGTTTTATATTCATACATTATGTTATAGGCACAGAATACATTGTTAATCGTTCAGATAAGTAAGGGTAAACTTTACATATTATATAGACTATTACTGTTCTCATTGAAATAATGAAGAGTGTTTCTTGAGGAATAATGGAGGTTGTTTGTTTATGCTGCAAAGAAGATGGTAAAGCAAGTGATCACTATGCAAAGATATTTTTGATGTTATTTTTTCATGCCTTTGTATGTTAACATTTTAGAAAAAAAAAATGTTTTATTAACTATGACATTTTCTTTTCTTCATCACAATACCAACCAATTTGGTCTTAAGCATTCCATATATCGTGTAGCCATATTCAAAGCATTATAATATGATTAAAAAAAATCTATAGAAGCTTGTGAAAAATTTAAATAATATTCTGTACATAAGCAAACAAGAATGCAGAATAACAAATAACAAATATGCAGATGAGAGCCTACGTTCATTCTTGTTTTGAAATACCTACAAACCAATTTTTAATGTTTTTTTATGTGAAACTATTCCCATTTACAAGGTAGATCCAAAATGATAGAAAGCTATCTTAGGGACAAGACTTTATTGCCTAACTTGGGCAAGGTGAAGTCACTTTATCTTTAAAAGCAATGTTACAATCCGTCATCTACTCATTCCCTTCTGCCTTAAAAAATTAACTAATAAAAACAATCCTAAACATATTAAATATTCAGATTGTGATCACATCACATTAAGTCATTTAACACATTAAAAATGTTTGTGCCTTCTAAGCGAACCAATGAAAAAGAATCCCTTCTTCTTTCTACTGCCACATACAACTCTTTTCCAATGGAGAAGCCTGCAGCTATAACAATAAACACCTAAACTACAACCTGTCTCTCATTTGCATAGTTGCGTCTCTAATTTGATGAAGTATGCAAATGTATGCAAAATAAAATTCATCTTCTAATGACACAAGACGATTAAACAATTTTTATGCTTAAATATTCTGTTTAATGAAATCAAACAGACCTGTGTGTGAGACAAATTTGCCTCAGCATGAAAAAATAAGTGCATATCAAAAACTAACATAGAATTTCAAGCATTTACTTTACTGTGATGGGCATTTCAATTTACTTTCCAGTTAAAAACAAGCTTGAGAAGTTTAGTTAAATATATGAGTATATATGAGGTACATTTAAAAAAAATATATTATAATGTATATATTCATATCACATTGAAGGCGAAGGCAGTTTGACATTTTTGCCAATTTAGCTATTGTGACACATGTAGGGCTCACTTATAATCTTTTTGGTAAGTAGTTGCTATAATTACATCCAGTAAATAACCACTCAGGCATAGGCAACCTTCGGCACTCCAGATGTTTTGGACTACACCTCCCATGATGCTTTGCCAGCATTAAGGTTGTACAAGCATTGTGGGAGATGTAGTCCACAACATCTGGAGTGCCGAAGGTTGCCTACCCTGGCACTAGGTTTTCAACTTTGTTGCTCATTTTATTGTAGCCTAACACTAATAATGGATACTAATTACTAGACTTGCGCAAGGTGAAAAAAATCGGTTTAGCCACATTGATTCATCCCACCAAAAAATAAAGTTAGTTCTGGAAGCCCGAGATTTAGCCATATGGTGTATTTTTTTGGACAAATTTCATCCATGCTAACAATGTGGAAAAAATTTATCAGATGTAATGAAAGAGAGTGAAAATTGACTAATCATTATACTGAAAAATAAATATGCAATATAAATAGTATGTATATATTTTGTAGCACATTGTCCTGTCAATTGGTTCACAGATCAAGAGAGAAGAGGTAACCAATAAATTTATATAATAATATAAATACACTTAACAAAATTATAAATGCAACACTTTGGTTTTTGCCTCCATTTTTTATGAGCTGGATTTAAAGTAGAGTCATTCCCTTTTTCTATGTACACAAAATGCCTATTTCTCTCAAATATTGTTCACAAATCTGTCTAAATCTGTGTTATTGAGCACTGATTAGACATCATGATTATTGCACAGGTGTGCCTTATGCAGGCCACAAGAAAAGGACACTCTAAAACTTGCAGTTTTACTGAGTCCAGGGTGGGGGGGGGGGTCCAAAAACCAGTCAGTATCTGGTGTGACCACCATTTGTCTCGCGCAGTGCAACACATCTCCTTATCATAGAGTTGATCTGGTTGTTGATTGTGGCCTGTGGAATGTTTTTCCACTCCTCTTCAATGGCTGTGCGAAGTTGCTGGATATTGTCAGGACCTGGAAACTGCACATTTTAGAGTACACCTATGCAGTAATCATGCTCAGCTATGCACACCTATGCAGTAATCATGCTGTCTAATCAGCCTCTTGATATGCCATACCTGTGAAGTGGATGGATTATCTCGGCAAAGGATTTAGACAGATTTAGACAGATTTGTTAATAATATCTGAGTTCAGTTCATAAAAAATGGGGGCAAAAACAAAAGTGTTGCATTTATAATTTTGCTCAGTGTATATCAATCCATCTCTTTGGATTAAGACGCTATTACCTTAAGACCTTTTGTTACAATAGGATGTATAAGAATTTAGCTTTGGATAAGAAGCAATCAAGCTTAAAGGGATACTATAGTCACCAGAAAAACTACAGCTTATTATATTTGTTCTGGTGAGTAGAGTCATTCCCTTCAGGCTTTTTGCAGTAAGCATGTTTTTTTTTTTTTTTCAGAGAAAATGCAGTGTTTACATTAGAACCTAGGGATAACTACAATGGCCACTCCTCAGATGGCTACTAGAGCTGCTTCCTGGCAGTACTGACATTCAATGTCTCCACTCTCTGCATGGGGACACTGAACTTTCCTCATAGAGATCCTGGGAATAAATGCATCTCTATGAGGAGTTGCTGATTGGCCAGGACTGAATTTGGCTTTTGCTGGCTCTGTCTCTGATCTGCTTCCTTAACAGTCTCAGTCAATCCAATGTGTTTCTATGGAAAAACATTGTGATTGGCTCAGATGACTGCTTCTGATGATGTGAGCCAAGGAGGCAGATCAGGGACAGAGCCAACAGCAGACTGGAATAGAAGTAAGATTTAAGGAGGCCAGTGGGGCTAGATTGTGTATTTAACTCTATAGGGTTAGGAATACATGTCTGTGTTCCTGACCCTATAGTATTCCTTTAAACAACATATAGCATATCCTCCCCTCTCACACATCCATACAAACCTTTTACACAAAAGTGACAAAAATAGCACAAATTGACCAGGAGATGCAGAATAAGTCAGAATTGACCTACAGAAAAAGTAAAAACACTACAAGAACAAAAAGAAAAGTCGTTGTGTTTAGTAGATATTATACCTAATTTGGTATACTTAAAATGGCAATCCCACATAAGGTTATCAAACTATCTTCTAAACAACTGAAATAGAAAAATTGAGAAAAATTTTTTTAAATTATTTTTACTCTTTCAGTTGCTTAGTAAATATGTCCCTAATTTACTATCCTTATGAAAATGAATGCAATAAAATGATTCCATTACCGTTTGAAAAGAATACAAAAATTCAGATGCTTACAAATTGCTGACTTCTTTTGAATTTAGAAGAAATTCCATTAATAACCAAACAAACTGCCCATGTTTAATTACTCCTTCATAGAAATATTGGGGAACTGATGCTTTAAACAGTATACAGTGTCTATTAAAGGACCACTATAGTGCCAGGAAAACAAACACGTTTTCCTGGCACTATAGGGTCATTAGGTACCCCCACCCTAAGGTCCCCTCTCCCGCTGGGCAGAAGGGGTTAAAAACCCTTCAGCCACTTACCTTAATCCAGCTCCACACTTATGACCACTCCTCTCCCTGCCGACGTTAGATCCGAATTCAAACCACCCATAGGAAGGCATTACTCAATGCTTTCCTTTGGACGTCCAGCATCTTCTCACTGTGATTTTCACAGTGAGAATCGTGGAAGCGCCTATAGTGGCTGTCAGTGAGACAGCCACTAGAGGCTGCATTAACCCTCAGTGAAACATAGCAGTTTCTCTGAAACTGTTATGTTTTCAGCTGCAGGGTTAAAACTAGAGGGACCTGGCACCCAGACCACTTCATCTAGCTGAAGTGGTCTGGGTGCCTATAGCGGTCCTTTAACTTGCAAAGGACTGAAATACTAGTAACAAAGCAAATATATATTTTTTCTCAAATACACACAGTTGGTGTTATAGGTATTTGAAAAGATCTTGACATAATTAGTTATATACCCAACCTGTCAATTTTGAATACAATCAGGCTTTCTTTAAAATAACATTTATGTGCACCTTCAATGTCTCTATGGGTTACAATACATGAATTCACGAACTCTCCAAAAATGCATGAGATCATCAAATCTCCCAAAATGTGGGTAGTTGAAATTAAATATAAAATTTCAGTTTACTGCATCCTTATTGTTATTGTCTTTTATTATGCATCCCCTGACTTATTGTATACTGGAGAAGGGCAATTAAGAACAGCATATATACTAATTTTCAAAGATGATTAGTTAACATGAGCCTCTGCTACAATTACTAGAACACATCTCCTCTCAATATGGTTAATCATCTACCATGCACAAAGAGGGTTAAAGGGCATAAAAGCATAGTTTGCATATTATATATAAACAAACAATCTCTGCTACAATTTCAATATTTTCTTAGTGTACAATAGGGGAGATAGAAATATACAAGGACACAGATCAGAAAACGTAGATAGAAAGCTGTCATCATAGGCGTGCACACGGGGTGTGCCGGGTGTGCCTGGGCACACCATAATCCCCCCGGCACGCCTATGTATTGAGACCGGCAGGGGAGATCTATCCAAGCGCCGGCTCTGCTCCCAGCCTCCCTCCACCGGGTTCCTCTCGCAAGATCTGAGCAACGGACAAGGGAGGGGGAATATTAAGCAATCTGCCCCCACCTCCACTGGACCACCAGGGAAGGCAGCAGCACGGTCCCCCCCTCCCTACATAAGGTAAGAAGGGAGGGGAGATATTTATTAACTAATCTGCCCCCACCTCCACCCCCACAAATCACCCAAACAGCACACATACACATACAGCACACACACACAAACAGCACACAGCACACAAACAGCACATACTCACAGCACACAAACAGCACACACATACAGCACACAAACATCACACACACACATACATCACACACAGCACACACAGCACACACACATACAGCACACATACAGCACACACACACATACAGCACACAAACAGCACACACATGTACATCACACACACACACATACAGCACACGCACAGCACACACACACACACATACAGCACACACACAGCACCCACACACATACAGCAAACAAACACCACCCACACACACACACACAGCATCCTTACACATACAGCACACAAACAGAACACATATCACCCACACACACACAGCACCCACTGACAGCACCCACCCACACAGCACCCACACCCACACACACAGCACCCACACACACACATACAGCACCCACACACATACAGCACCCTCACAAACACACACAGCACACAAACAGTACCCTCACAAACACAAACAGCACCCTCACACAGCACACTAACAGGACCCTAACAAACACACACAGCACACTACCAGTACCCTCACACACAAACAGCACCCTCACACACAGTACATTAACAGCACCCTCACAAGCGCACACACACACAAACACCCTCACCCACATAGCACACTACCAGCACCCTCACACATCACACACACACACACACACACACACACAGCAGTGTATGTGTGTGTGTGTGTGTATATATATATATATATATATATATATATATAAATATATACATACATACATACATACATATACGCAGCGTGTGCTTGTGCTTTAGGGTGCAAACCCTGATGCAATAGGCTGCACATGCCTATGGCTATCATAATTAGTACATAGGGTTTCACTACAAATATACAAAACACTTAACATATTATAATCAGTCCCTTGCATGTCACAATAAAAACACTTTGCACATTACAAATGGCAGTGCTTCACCTTAGTTATCCAGATATGCAGTGGTTCCAATTGTTAATCGTCATAAAAAGGAAATATTACAAGAGGAAGATGGAGGGAGAACATCAATTTTATTTCTGTAAAGAAAGGACCTCTGATTCCAGATCATTATGTCTGTCACAGACAAAAGTTTATCCAAAACTGTATTCCTCATCATGTATTTGGGAGTTCCTCTTCATCTCAGGCAGGGAAGCAATCTTCCTAGATTTTCTAGTTTTAAGAGTAAATTCTATAATTTTATTAAAGGACATGGAGGCTCATATTAGGCTTATCTCTTTCTTTTATTTCCTCAGCAGCAAAGAAAGCTAAGGTGTTTATTTGTAGAAAAAAAAAGAAACATGCATAACTCCCCTTACAGGGTTAACCTTACATCACCATCCTTCAACCAATAGGAACAGTCCTTCTCTAATATCCTTTCATGTATCCTCCTCCTCTTCCTCTTTCTTTGCTGCTGCCTCAGCTAAGTATCACTGTTTTTTTCTCTCACTCCATTTTGTGTGTGTTTTGTGTATATTTCTGCATTAATCTTGTATTTGCCGATAATTTTTTTCCCAGAGTTTGTTGCCTGGTCACCCCTGAGGGACTCCCCTCTGTCTGTAGACTTTCCCTACGTTCCCTGCAAGTGTCCCACCCCCCACCCCCTCTCGGCGGGGGGCCAGCTCCGAGCGGACCGCCGGGTAGTTTATTACCTTCCCCTCTCGGTCGCACAGTGTGGGGAATGTAGCGGATGGCACCAGGCTATCCTGCAAATATATTGTACATAACTGCATTCGTGTGATCTGCTGTGTTATATGTTTTTTAAAAGAATTGTATTCCTCTGATTGTTCGGTAGTTTCATTCCCATAGTTCATTCGAATGAAACTACCGAACAACCAGACCTCCCCTGTTTGAAGTGTGTCCTCAATTACCCGTTGCAACATTGTTGCGAACGGGTAATTGCCTAGTAAGTAGCCGTCCTTTGTTCTCGGGGGTGGCCGCCATTCGACAAACGAACACGTGGCGGCGGCCATTTTAAAACTCCCGAACAGCGGTGTTTTGCCGTCGAGTGTCTGGAACTAAAATCGGACACTCGAGTAGGCGAACACCGCTGAGACCTCCACAAGCCCGGTCCGTTCGGTTCCTAACTACCGAACGGCCCCTCGTTCGGTAGATAGAAAGAACCGAACGAGGGGATTCAGGCGAACCCTCCCTAGCCTCTATAGCTAGAGGTTTTCGTGTATTTTATTCCCTTATGCCAGGACCGACCGCAGGGCCCATTCGCATGGAACCTCATTCGGCTATCTCAGTTAGTGCGGTCGGTCATTTTATTCCCTCCATACATTTCCCGAACCCCTGGTCTGATCTGGGTGATTTTTGGATATGTTGTTCACCCAGATCAGGGGTATCCGGGGATGTAGGATTTAAAGCGGTACCCCTACGTTTAGGGGTACATCCAGAAACGGGGGGAATTACTGTACTGGATAAGGGGATTATGATGCTGGCTGAGGGGAGGAGATGTGTGGGAGGTTACCAGGACAGGATTGGCTACTGTAATAATTATTGTAAATCCCTCCCTTGCATGGGAGCATGCTTTAAAAGGAGACTGTGGATTAAAGCTTTCAGTTATGCTCCTGAAACTGTGTGTCGTCCAGTTATTGGGATTGCTGTGGGGATACTGCTGTATTTTACCTGCTGGAAGCCTTGCCTGTGGATTTACTATTTACTTGTTCCTGAGCCTCACTTGGATTATAAGCGGAGATAACCTGGGGAATATTGCATCTCCGCTACAGGGAACTCCCTGGGAAGAGCCCGGAGACGGTTTTCTTCTCAGGGGTTCCCCCAGCCACAACACAGCACGCGTAGAAGGCCGCACGCGCATGCGCGGCCCCCGCCGCACACACGGCAGACCTGTTAAAGGGGCGGTAGTAAAAGGATTTTTGCCGCTCTTTTTCTCCCACTTAGCTCACAGCCCACTAGCAGGGCGTGAGCTGATTGGACAGTTAGCTTGCCTGTCAGCCTGCCAGTGTCCCCAGAGGCCATTCCTGAGGGAACACTCGGTAAGCTGACAGTGCAAACAGTTTTTTACTGTTTTATTCTGTTGCCTTGTCTTTAGCCCTTACTCTGCCCTGCAGAATTAACTGCAAATTAGCTGTAGTTCTCCTATTGCTAGTGTGCCTCACTCACTTATTTGGCCCAAGATGCAGACCCCTGCTGAGTACTCTTCCCCTGGCCCCAGTTATAAGGGGGACGCCAACAGAACCATGGTGTCTTCACCCTCCACCTTGCAAGGGGACGTGGTGACACCCCTGGAGCATTTGAACTCGCTCCTGGACGCCACCATGTCCAAATCAGTTACCCAAGCTATCTATACCGCAATGGGGGTTATGTCTGACAACATATCCCACTCTATTTCAAATGCTATTAAGGCAGCCAACCCTAAGGGACCCTTGGCAGGGCCACAGAAGAGGGCCCTTTACACAGAGAGGGCCATAAAGCTATGAGGAAAACTCACAACATGGGAAAGCATACCTCCAAAAATGAAAAGACGGACAGGGTATGTCCTGTCACACCTGAGGTCGTGGGGCCCCCACAAAAACAAGCCACCCACAAAAGCATTGAGGACATGGAAGTGGGCAAAAGCCCTAACCGACGCTTCCGACTCTGGTTCGGATACGGAGGAGGTGTTGAGCGAGTCTGACGATGTCTACTCCAATGAATGGGAGGTTTCCTCCCCTGACCGTAGCCCATCACGCAACATGCCTAACCCTTTGCATGATACTGCGGATGCTTCCGCTATACTGGACCCTCAGGGCGAACCTCTGTTCGACCCCGATACACTGCATAACCCTAGGTCGGCGGAGTAGTACCCAACCGACCATGTGGCACGGTACATAGCAGCCAGAATCCGTAAGCCCCTAGATAAAGCCACCAGACAAAAACTGCGGGCGGAGTGCCCACACCCAACAGTGCCCGACATGGCCTGCCTCACGCCAGACATAGACCCCAAAATAGCGCAATTCCTGGGAAAATCGGTCTGGAAAGCCAAAAAGGGTCTTGATTACTTCCTGCAGCAGTGCCAAGATAAGGTGCTGCATACATTGGGCCCTAGTGCCAAAATTTTTGAACTGGTCGAGGAGGCATTAAATGAAGGGAGAAGACAGAAGAAGAAAATCAGCGCTAAATTGCCACACAAAATGTAAATAAGAAGGCTGCACTCCTCAAAAGGGAATCCCCTCTAATCCCCTAATAGTGAAAAAAGAATACAAAACAAACAATAAAATAAGGGTGCACCTAGAATATATAAATATAAAATAATAACATATAGAATATATTACATATGTAAAAGTATAATATAGTATAATATTTTGGAATAAAATAAGTGATTGGCAATAGTCCAAAAACCTTATCAGAATCCGTAATGGTAAGTCCCACGTGTAGAAGAGAAATTCTTGAATGGAATCAAGTCTTCACGATTATATGCTTGGAATTCAGTGGAGCATATGTAGAGAGAAAAATAAAACAGGACTCCAATGGCACAGTATATAGGTAAATAAAATATAAAATAATGAAATAAGTCTTACTCACACTTTTCAGAGCTAAAATCCAGCTCTGATATTGCGCACGGGAAGTGGAATAATCCCCACTCAAGGATATGCGGAGTAAGGTTAGATAGATGAGTGTCTGGCGTAGGTTCAATGTCCAAATTGGTGTTATATGACCCAGGAGAAAAGAATAAAATATATAGTGCTCTCTGTATATAATATAAAGTTAAAAGAGTATAAAATATACTACTCACGTAATATAGAGCAGGCTTGGACTGCTCAGTGTAAGCACTTGGGTGGTATAATCCCCACCTGTGGATTCTTTGAACTTCTTGTAAAATATACAATGTATGTATGGTCAGGTAAAAAGAAAGAAAATAAAGAAAATGGCAATAAAGTATTTTATGCCAATAAAATGTCATTATTATAAAATAGTAGGAACAATATCCGGCGCCATACAGGTTCTAACCTCATGAGGGGCATCGAAGTTCTCTGGGCAGTATAATCTTATTGGCAATATGGAAAATGGGGAAAAAAGAAAATACTTAAAATTCATACTAAAACTTTTTTTAAAAAAGTTTGTACCAATAATGTTATTGACGTGTCTAGTTGCCATCACAAACCTTGGCTCCAAGGAATTCCTAAGAGCCAATTTCTCTGTCTATGTAGAAACTGCTCCCTCACACAAGATTTTGAGGAACAGTCTCAACTATTGTCCAACAAATTCCTTCAAAAAGAAATAATCTAGACCAGACGCTAAAAAATATTAGTGAAACGAATAGATCTGAATTATTAGAATATAAGAATAATAAAGAAGCTAAAACCGCTTCAGTATTGCCAGTTATTTTCGACTTCAATAACAAAAGTAATGTTATGGAGAAGATTATAAAGAAACATTGGCATATATTAAAACAGGATGAGACTTTGGCTGGAATTATCCCTGAGAAACCACAAGTTATATTTAGAGGGGCACCCAGTTTTAAGTCTATCCTTACAAGTAATTACACCAAATATAAACATACCTCTCTGACCCCTAGCCCCTCCACCTTTTTAACCAAACCTAGTGGGTTTTTTAAATGAAATAGATGTATAGTTTGTAAACGGACTAGTGATATTATTAAATCTAAAACTACATAATTTTTATCTACAATGACACAGAAAACATATCAGATTAAACATTTTATTCATTGTAATACAAGAAATGTAATTTATCTCTTAGAATGTCTGTGTGGGCTTCAATATGTTGGTATGACTACCAGAGACCTAAAAACAAGATTAGCTGAACATTATAGAATATTTTAAAAGGCTACGAGAATCACTCAGTCTCAAAACATTTTCTACAACACGGAAAAATTCCTAAACACCTTAAATGTATTGGTATTGACACCTGTAATGTCCCATGGAGAGGTGGAGACATTAGAAAAGTTTTAGGAAAAAAAGAAATGGAATGGGCATATAATTTAAAAACTCTTGCCCCTACTGGTCTTAATATTGATTTTGATCTTTTTAACTTCTTATAATTAATAATAATTTAATAATTTCTTATAACACATAATTCATTTCTGACTCTTTTTACTTTTCCTTTAATTTTTATTAATTCTTATTATTTTTTATTGTTTTTTTAATATACTGTAAAGTGTCTGTATATATATAATTTTATTATTATTATGTTTATTGTATCCATATGCATTTTATATCATGGTTCTTATTTTGTATAAGTTTGTAAAACAAGCTGTTTTTAAGTGTTTTCTTTTTTTCCCCATTTTCCATATTGCCAATAAGATTATACTGCCCAGAGAGCCTCGATGCCCCTCACGAGGTTAGAACCTGTATGGGGCTGGCTGTCTGCCTGCTTGTGCAGGCAGACAGCAAGCCTTATGTGCTGTAGGTGTGGCTGTCTGCCTGCTTTTGCAGACGGACAGCCTTAAGTTATGTTCCTCCTATCCCCCGGTCTGCTCGGGCAGTCCCTCCACCCACATTACCCTGTGATGACGCGTGCGTTCCACTTAGACGGAACGCATGCGTTTCACCGAGGATCACGTTACGCGGAAGTATTTCTAATCGCGCGTCACGTGATCGCTCTTTTCCAGGTTATTATATACATTAAAACCCTCTTTTAATATTTTAATTATTGTATTCAATCTATGTTTACTATACCTATGTAATAACCATGTTTTAGTTATAAAATTAAGATGATTTTATGACGTCATTTTGGCGGCAATTTTAAAGCTATAGTATTACTATACCCTATATAAACTCATGTATGTCAGGTGTGTCCCCCTTTTTACTACTATCTACTTGAAGAAGCCTGTGAGGTGAAAAGCGTTTAGATATTGTTCCTACTATTTTATAATAAAGACATTTTATTGGCATAAAATACTGACCATACATACATTGTATATTTTACAAGAAGTTCAAAGAATCCACAGGTGAGGATTATACCACCCAAGCGCTTACACCAAGCAGTCCAAGCCTGCTCTATATTACGTGAGTAGTATATTTTATACTCTTTTAACTTTATATTATATACAGAGAGCACTATATATTTTATTCTTTTCTCGTGGGTCATATAACACCAATTTGGACGTTGAACCTAATCCAGACAGTCATCTATCTAAACTTACTCCACATATCCTTGAGTGGGGATTATTCCACTTCACGTGCGCAATATTAGAGCGGGATTTTAGCTCTGAAAAGTGTGAGTAAGACTTATTTCATTATTTTATATTTTATTTACCTATATACTGTGCCATTGGAGTCCTGTTTTATTTTTCTCTCTACATATGCTCCACTGAATTCCAAGCATATAATCGTGAAGACTTGATTCCATTCAAGAATCTCTCTTCTACACGTGGGACTTACCATTACGGATTCTGATAAGGTTTTTGGACTATTGCCAATCACTTATTTTATTCCAAAATATTATACTATATTATACTTTTACATATGTAATATATTCTATATGTTATTATTTTATATTTATATACTCTAGGCGCACCCTTATTTTATTGTTTGTTTTGTATTAAATGAAGGGACACCTCTTGACTTATTAACCATTAGGGGCTGGGCCCAGAGATTCATATGCCTCATCGGCAATGCAAATGCTGCGCTGGCCACCGAGAGGCGCAAGACTATACTGATGAAAATCGAGCCGAAACTCGTTAACATGGCCATCTCCGAACCGGGACCGCAAGCCAAGGGTCTCCTGTTCGGAGACAGTCATGTTAAAGAATTAGGCACTTACGTGAGCACATTTATGGCCCTAGACAAGGCACAGACGAATTTAAAACGAGTGTTCTCCCCCAGAGTTTTTGGTGGGGCCGGCAGACACCGGGGCTGTCTGCCCAGCCGTTCCTCCCACGGTTCCTACCGGGGATACAGAGGCCCCGTCACAGCTCGAGCTCAGCAGCTGGAGAATAGAATGCCACCATTCTTTCCAGTCAGGGCCAGACCATGGCAGCTGCGAGGACCCAGAGGCAACTAATACGGCCGACTTCCTTATGGTGAGTGTACTACCTTTCCCCTCCCCGGGTATACCGACTGTGGGGGCAGACTGTTACACTTTATAGGGAATTGGCATCGTCTGACAGCGGACGCATGGGTCCTCAATACTGTCACGGGGTATCACATAGAGTTTGTACAACCCCCTATCCAGGCAAGCAGGCCAGACCGAATAGCATTCTCGACACGAGACAAGGGCTTAGTGGACAAGGAGATTGCGGCTCTACAAGAAAAAGGCGCCATATATCAGGTCTCGTCACCCTCCCCCGGGTTCATGAGCAACCTATTTCTGGTACCCAAGAAGGACGGCATAGTACGCTCAGTCATCAACTTACAACCACTAAATGCATTTGTACGGTGTGGCGAAACTGACCTCGCCACTGGGCATTGGAGAAGACTGATTGTCAGCCTCCTGCCATGTGACTATGGCCCCTGTGATGTATTGCCCTTTAAAGACATGATTTGGGCATAATGGATTTGTGTTGTGCTGCTGCTGGCCCTTTAAGAACCATCTGGGGACATACTGTGGAGTTACTAGGTGGCCACCATTTCCTGTATCAGAGGCACATGGTGAGAACAATGGCTGAAGCACATGGTGAGAACAATGGATGGCGGCCATTTTAACTCACAGACACTGTTTGGACTTTTCAACACGGTGCCATCTCGCCGGTATTTGGTGCGCAGAGACATCGTGCAGTGGTTTTGGACTATACAACAGGGGACACATTGTGCAGTAATTGTTTTTCATATAGCCTGCATATGTTCTGTGGAATCTGCATTAAACTGTATCTTCCAAAGTACTGAACGGATCTGGGTGAATTTGGGATATGTGGTTCACCCAGATCCCCCGGTTCCGAGGATATTTTGTGGGGTTGTTGCATGTTTTGGGGTCCCTGTGATATGTTTTATGGTGCTGTATTTCTCTGCCTGAGATAATTAGATTACCCATTGTGTGCCATAATTAGATCACAAGCAGAGGGGAGAATTTTGTGTATAATTGCTGGGAGGGTTTTCTGTAATGTACGTGTGTTATTGATTGTTCTGTAAAACCCTGTGGGCAGTACTAAGTTTGTGGATTGGGAATAAAAGAGGCTGTATGTGCCAGTACAGTCAGTTCTGCTTGACCTCAAAACAAAGTGTTGTCTCGTTATTGGGGGGATTGGATTGTATGCTGATTGCCAGGAGTGTAAGCTGATTGTATGTTTTTCCTGTTCAGCTGCTTACAGCATTCATATGTTTGAGACCATTCATATGCTTCTCCGGTTCGGTGGTTGTGGTGTCTGCTGCAGTGCTTGGAGTCCTCAGGAAGCGCTAGGAACATCCTTCAACTGAGGTACCCAGTCGGGGTGCCAGGTGATCCGCTACATACGGTACCACCATTTCAAAATGGAGGGAATCCATTGCCTACGAGACCTACTCAGACTAGGAGACTGGATGGTCAAACTGGACCTACAAGATGCCTATCTCACAATCCCTATGGCGGAGGAGTGCCACCATCTACTCCAATTCCAATGGGAAAAAGCAAATGGAGATTCCGATGTCTCCCCTTTGGACTTTCATCGACCCCTTGGTGCTTCACCAAATTACTGAAGCCGGTGTTCACCCTGCTCCGCAGCATGGGCATACGGATGATCATCTATATGGATGATATGTTGATCATGGCACAGGAGATCCCCCAACTATGGGAACACCTGACATGGGCACTGACATTGCTACAAAACTTGGGATTTCTCATCAATTGGGAGAAATCGGTACTGACACCGTCCCAAACCATAGAATTCCTGGGTTTCCATATATACGCAATCACTGGGACACTCAGCCTACCAATGGAAAAAGTCAAATGTATAAAAAAAGGAGATCCGCAGGATGCTCACAAGACCAGTGTTGACACTACGACAACTGGCCAGAATTATCGGACTCCTATCTGCCTCCATTCGGGCAATTTTCCCAGGACCACTCCATTACAGGGCCCTACAACGACTAAAAGCCACACAGCTGCACTCAGGGCACTCGTACTCCGACTCTGTGCCACTCAACTACGCAGCCAAGCAAGAACTCACATGGTGGCTGCAACATTTGGAGGCATGGAACGGCAGAGCAATCTTTGGGACGGCCCCGGAGTTCATCCTCGAGTCTGATGCGAGCACTCACGGTTGGTGAGCGCGTTGCGGGCCTATCTCCACCGGAGGAGTATGGTCATGTGCAGAGAAAAGCCTACACATCAACGGCTTGGAGTTAATGGCGGGATCGTTCGCCCTGAAGAGCCTTCTCGAGGGCGCAACCAATTGCTCCAATGTCCTGCGCATGGACAACATTTCAGCGGTCCGATACATCAACCACCTGGGTGGCACGAAATCAGAGATTTTGACAGACCTGGCCAAGGAGTTCTGGCAATACTGCCTGGATCGCAATATTTCAATACAAGCAGAATACATCCCGGGTTTGTCCAACATCATAGCGGATTGGCATTCAAGGTATCTGCACGACGCCAGCGACTGGCGGCTAGACCGCAATGTGTTCTTACGACTTCAGAAGCTCTGGGGCCCGATGCGGATCGACTTGTTCGCATCTCGGTTTAACTCCCAATTACCAACATTCTTCAGCTGGAGACCAGACCCAGACGCACTGGCAGCAGATGCTTTTCTCCAACGCTGGCCGAACAGCCGATTGTACGCCTTTCCACCGTTCTCCCTCATAGCTCGAACACTGGTGCATCTCAGACGGACTCAGGCATCACTGGACCTCGTAACCCCGTTTTGGACAGCCCAACCGTGGTTTCCAACACTCATGGAGATGTCCATGGACTTCCCGCGATTGCTCCCGGATATCTCATTCCATTTATCGGACCCGGAGGGCAATCCACACCCCCAACTGGCTCAGCTCAGACTCTTGGCGTGGCTCCTTTCAGGGGACCCTGGGTCGTGCCAGATGTTCCACGAGAAACTATCGAGTTACTGGCAGGAGCTTGGGCGCCTGGAACTAGACGGTCCTACCTCCATGCCTGGAACGGGTGGAGTCATTGGTGCCTGGAACAACGAGTGGATCCCGTATGTGCTCCTATAGCTCCTTTTGTTACGTTTCCTTACCAACCTGTATACCCAAGGTTTAGCATATCGAACCATTAACGTTTACAGATCTGTGATTTCCGCAGGACATAGAGAAATAGATGGAACCCCGATGGGGCAACAACTGCCAGTATGTCATCTCCTACTGGGAATTCGGTTTGCTCGTCCTCCGCAACCCAGATACACGGCATTATGGGATGTCAATTTAGTCCTACAATTGTTAGAATCTTGGCCACACAATGAAGCACTCTCGCTTAAGCAACTGTCAGCGAAATTGACCATGCTTTTTTGCCTGATCTCCTGCAAGAGGGTATCTGATGTTAGAGCACTGGATTTCACTCCTTTACCCCCACGGGAGTTTCCTTCAACATCTCCAGGCGTACTAAGTCGTCAATTACTTCAGTTTCATACCCCTCGTTCCCGCATCAAACTTTGTCCAGTAAACTGCCTACGGGAATACGAGAAACAAACCTTAGGATTCAGGAATCCGATGCATCCGGAATTTTTTGGCTACCAAACGACCTCATCAACCAGTATCTACGGTGACTCTCGCCCGGTGGGTGATATGGATCATGGCTTTGGCGCACTTAGATACTATTGTGTATGGAGCACACTCTACCAGAGGCGCTATGGCATCAAAAGCTTTCAGTTCGGGCTGTAGATTAGAGGATCTCTTGAGAACAGCAGATTGGTCTCGTGAGTCGACATTTAAGGAATATTATTTTTGACCCACAGACCACGTGTTCAGAGTAGTTATCTCTTAGCTTTGAACTAGCCTAATATGAGCCTCCGTGTCCTTTAATAAAATTACCAGATTTTACTAATAACATGACGTAAAGTCATGATTTTATAAAGGACACAGAGGCGAGTATTAGCCCACCCGGATCAGAGGCAAATGGAAATTTGTATCCTGGCCCAGGTACGTAATAGATACTGTATTGGTGGGAGTTATCATTGACGCAGTTGGTTTCGGTTAATATAGCAAGTGAGTGACGATTGTAGGTTTATATGTACAGGATTACATGACTAGCTCAATTTTAGTAGGTGATAAGATGAAAATAGTTGGCAAGGGCATGTTTTACCATTGTTTTTTCTTTGTCCTTTTCAGCTTGAATTTTCCTACAAATACCCATCGTTGAGGATGCTGGATCGCGTAGTTCAAGACGTCTTTTTCCGGAAGATTTTGTTCTGTCTGTTTTTTCGATGAGTTTGTAGTTACTCGATGTTGAGGCAACATCAAGAAAGAGGAAGAGGAGGAGGATACATGAAAGGATATTAGAGAAGGACTGTTCCTATTGGTTGAAGGATGGTGATGTAAGGTTAACCCTGTGAGGGTAGTTATGCATGTTTCTTTTTTTTTCTACAAATAAACACCTTAGCTTTCTTTGCTGCTGAGGAAATAAAAGAAAGAGATAAGCCTAATACTCACCTCCGTATCCTTTATAAAATCATGACTTTACATCATGTTATTAGTAAAATCTGGTAATTTTATGTCCGTTACGCATTGCCTGTGTCATTTTACACTGCGTATAATTTATCAAATACTTTGCATTTTTCAGCATAGTAGTTACATCTCTTATATGGTTTTCTGATAGTAGCATTTATAGGCAGACAAATACATACAAATATGAGACATATAATATTAAAGGCTCACTCAAAACAAACATTACTTATTTGTTACAACCATAACATTATAACTGCTTGTGAGAATGGAATCCTTTATTTCATATTATTGTAAGTACATCTTACAACATTGCTCATAGTCATCAATGTCATTACATTGTTACTCAGTAGCAATGCACTGCATTATACTTCACACAATAATCCATTTCATTACTCAGTGTCGGGTCATGGTTTGTATTTTGTGTTTGGGTTATGCATTTGCTCTGTTTCATTCTAATAATTATACCATGGGCATGTGTGTTGTCTTACTATATGAATGTTGGCTTAATGCTGTACACTGTTTTACTTTATGAATATCTGTTCAAATTTTGTTTTGCGTTAGAGATGTTGGTTCATGCTGTCCATTAGTTTGTTATATGAATTGCACTTCACTCTATGCATTTTTCTAATATAAAAATGATATGATACATGTTTTATTTTGTTATCTGAATATCAGTTCACTTGATGCATTGTTTTCTATATGTTCACTCTCTTTACTGCTCCGCTATATGAATATCGGTTCAGTCTATGCATGTTTATGTTCACTACATTCTCTCTACTTTCATGGTTTTAACTCACGTATTAATATAAAAGTGTATTCTTGTGCATTCTTTCTTGATCAAGGTATTCCACTATGGTAGTATGAGTGATTTCAGGTGTTTTTCACCGTCAGATTTTCTTTACTTTTCACGTGTTTGCTGTATGTATTGTTTTGCTATATGAATGTCAATTCACTTAGTGCATAGTTTTGCTATGCGAATGTGAGTTTATGCTATGTAATGTTTTGTTTATGTCTGTCAGTTCACTATTTATATTGACCTGCGTTGTGCACTTCTATTTACTCTATGCCTTTTTCCCTATACGAAGGGTTCACTATATGTTTTGTTTCGCTATATGGATATTGAATCACTTTAGGTATGGTTTCAATTTTTATTCCTTAATGTATTTCATTAATAGTAATATAATCAGGGCTGGTGCTACCATAATGTAAATTAAGCATTTGCCTTAAATCACAGGCCTGAACAAGTACCCTAATGCACCTTGGCTTAGTAGGAAGATTGAAAGATATTCCTCATCTATCATGCACCAACTCATTACAGTCTTGGACCAGAAGGAGTCTTTAGACAAGTACACCTGCCCAGTGTCAAGCTAACTCATTACAACTAGGACATTATATTCGGCAATGTTACAGTCCAGGGCTGGAAGAAATCTTTACACATTTACCCCCTTCCGAGTGCCAAGCTAACCAGATTCAAGATCACTCAAATTCTCTTTCTGCACTGGTGGCCTGACTTCTGTTTTCATGATATCAGATCTTGCTGCATTTTTTATAATCAAATTTACTAGAGTGAGAAATGGAAATGAGGGTGAATTTCAAATTTAAGGCTAGAGTAAAACTGGAACTGAAAACAGAGCTGACTTGGAGAATGTTCCTAGTTCAGCTATTTGGCATTACATTTAAAATTTACATTGATTTCTCAACAATTGTTACTTTAGTGAATAATTTGACAGTAATGTGGGGCTAGAGTATTTCTCAGCTACTTCCATATGTATCTTCTAGACAAATATAGGCTTTTGAAGATATATTTGTCTTCCAATTAAATATATGCTTTTCTCTGTTTAGATTACACAAATAACAGTATTTTTTTGTTTTTTTGCGTGATGATGGCAAACAATATCCATAGCTTTTGCGCATATTTCTGCCAAATAAGCTTGAAAAACAGTATATGAATAAAATGTACAGCATTGATTTTGTGTCAAGGTGGTCTTTTAAAACTCTTTAAAATGCTTATAAGGCATATATTAAAACATGATATATTACTATTGCTGCAACTACTTTTATGGCAGACTATATTGATTAATATTTAAATATACATTCATAGATATATTTTAACTTTATTTCAACATAGTAATATCATATTGGCATTCTATTTAAATTAACTAATTCAATACACTTAGCATGCTCATTTAGGCAGCTAATACAATTTAAGTAAATAAAAAGATAGTTAAGGATATCATGAGTATAGTGTAGTGGTGGATCAGAGAGTCAGGCAATCATATTATTTACCTGGCATTAGATTAATGTGAACAACAGTGCCCCATGCCACCCAACAGTTGAAATGGACAAAAAGGGACAATTAAATTTTAGTGAGTGGGGATGTGGCCAGGGGTGGGTAGTTTTGAGAAGTTGTAGCTGACTTGCTCATAATAATTTATGCAACTAAAATGTAACTTAGAACAATTGCAATATATCATATTCACACAGACTGATTTCTAAACACATTTACTGTAATTTAAAGACATGTCACTGTGAAGATTATTGACGTGGAGCTCTGTTATGTACTGAAACAGTCTAACAATATGGAGGAACTACAAAAGAGGAACATTAGGATATTAAAGCTGGATGGATAGATTTGGCCCAAAATAGAGATTGTCCCTCCTAAATAGGGACACTTGGGAGGTATGGTGTCCAGTTCACATCTATACCATTAACACTTCAGGTCTGTCAGGATTATAGTTGATCCAGCATGCAGAGTAGTATCACACCTAGGACTAAGGATAACGTCTAACTGGACTTAATGTACCAGAAATAGTCAAAATACTTGCCGAGGTCAGGTACACAGAATATGACACAACGATGAGGAAAGCCAGAAGTCAAGGATACCAGAAATCAGGGAAGTCGAAACAAAGCCAAAGTCAAATACCAGAAAAAACACGATCAGAAACACACTCTCAGGTAGCCAGCTAATGGAAACCACAATAGGGCACTGACAAAAGGGTAATTTGGGTATAAATAACCCTCTTTAGGCTGTAATTGACTGTCTATGACCTCTGACCCCAAGACGTGCATGCAAAACATGCATCACACCCGCCGGGGACCGGCCGCGGCCTGCCTCGACTAAGGTAAGTATGAAATATCTCTGTCGGCATGGCTGCTTAGTTTATGTGCAGCCATGCCGGCAGAAGAGCCAGGAGCCATGACAAGGTCGTAGTGTGAAGGGAGCATAGAATGTGTGTCTAGTGTTGAATATTAATTGAGGATTTGTGTGTGAGAGAAGAAATCTTCATCTTTTGTGCCTGTTGGTGTTATTCAATAATACTATAATCCAGAATTTATTTTTTACATATATCACATAAAATTAGTAAATACTCATCTTGATAAATTGCTTTTTTTTCTGGTAGTTAGGCAGAAAAAAATCCAGAATTTACCTTCACTGTATATGTCTAAGATTTTTAAAATTGACACAAATGAGTTTTGCGATTTCAATAATACTATAATCCAGAATTTACCTTCACTGTATATGTCTAAGATTTTTAAAATTGACACAAATGAGTTTTGCGATTTCAGCATTCTATGTGCTGGATGAATTAACCTCTATGCTGTTCAGCAATTTATACATTTTGTCTTATTTATAATGGTGCTTCTTTTTGACTCTATGCATCTGAGTACTCCTAATGTCAACCTTGCATTGAACAACTACTTTCAAAATCAACATTTGAAATCAAAAATCTAATTGTATATTGAATATGTATGTCTTACAATAAACAAAAGTACTCCTAAGTGTTTTGTAGACATAACATAGATTAACACATAATACGTTTCAGTAAATATTACATTACAATTCATGTTGCTTTTGTTAAATTGTCATCAATGTTCACCAAAAATCATAGATGATATCTAAATGGATAACAAACAAACAAAGCAAAACATAAAATGTATTCATATTATTCACAAAGACTATAATAAGAGAATCAAATTCAAGTAACAAACCAAAAGTTAGAAAACTGTTCAAGATATTTTAATGGGAGGGATAGTCTCTCTCTATAGCTTTTTGATTGGTTCCTTCAGTTGCTTCAATCACCACCCAGTTTTACTCTGTTGACTTAGCAGTAAACAACACTTCACATTCAACACATGATGTTATGTATAGGTACCAGCTGCTTTTTCATGTCAGTGTATTTTAACTGCTTCTTGACAAATGGCTTGCTATGGCATTCTATAAAAGGAGGGCTTTAACATTGTAGGGTGGAATTGCACGCCCTACCGATTGGGGGACTGCCTAACTACCAGAAAAAAAAGCAATTTATCAAGATGAGTATTTACTAATTTTATGTGATATATGTAAAAAATAAATACAAAATATTATATATTATATATTATAAACCTATGTGTGCATGAACATTTTGAAACCTCAGAGGTGTCTTAATCATTTGAAGAATTATACAAATGTCTCTCTTTGGGATCTCAATTTAAAACAAGTTTATTTTGCAATTCTGTAACAGGAGCCAAGAATCTCCTTGGCTCAGTTAAATGTAATAAAAAAGGCTGTTCGGGCTTTAAAGTTTAAATAGACCTTATCTTAACCCATTAACTGAGAAGAGAATTCAATGTTCTTCCTGACTAAAGGTTTAAGGAGCCCAAACATGGAAAATTGGAAATGTCAACCACAATACTGCCAACAGAGAACATGTTTAAAACTGATTAAAATTGTTTCTATCTTTTAACAAATAACTCGAAGCATCTAACAACAATTTTGGCCCTTGAGAAATATTTCTAGATCTTGCCAGAAGACATCCTTTGAGTGCAAACTCATTTTTAGCTTTCAGTGATTACTCATAGTTCTATAAATATTTGAACAATCTAATATAACTGATATCATAACACTGATATGTTTTGTTCATTTTTATGTTCAATGCCTTGCTGTAAGCAGTAGCTTTTCCTTTTATGGCCACTGATTCATCCAGAAATATGGCTAATGACTATGGATGGCAACAAATATTCTTTAAACCCATTGCTAAGCATGCTGTTATTGCTTAATCACCCTTTTGTTCTCAAAGTTTTTAGTAAAATGTTTAGAAATGTAAGTATTTTCCTTTGGTCATAAATGATGCGTCAATTAGTAAATAGCATACTTATAAAAAGGTTTTTTAGATCTTTTAGCTTCTAAAAGGTCTAAACTTCTGAATTTTAACATCTATATAATGTTTGTCTTTATTTTTCAACTCTCACTTCCCTATCCCTTGTCCACCCAATCTTAACTTGTCATTCAGAGAAACCTCAGATTCATCCTTCTCCCATTGTATCTTTTTTATAAACCTTTTTTATACTCAGTTCTATGATGTTAACACTATCCTCCACCTTGATATTTTTAATCCTTGTTGAATTATATACTCAACAACGAAGAAAACTTTAACTATGCTTAATACTTTCCTTAGGCTGCTTTCCTTATATGGATTGGTATCTTTATCTTATCATCTGAATCTCTATGTGCTTTACTTTCTCATAAATTCCATTCCTTTATTCACACCTGCTTGACTACAGTGATACTTTCCTCTATGGCTTGCCTCAACATTCCTATTTCACAAAAATGCAAAATACAAATGTCTGTATCTTCATCGGCATGGCTTTGTCTGCTCAGATCTACTTTTTCAACTACATCTGCAGCTGCCTATGGGAATCTAATTGTCTCTCAGTCTGCCTGCTCCATTCATCCTTTTAATCCTTAACTCAGTCCATAATTCATGCTCTGTGCACTTATTTGCAGTTCTGTTCCTTTTCATTGCTAACACCCAACTAAAAGAACAGAGATCCTCATCACGTCACTCAGGATCATTCTTAATGGATTTTTTGCATACCCCTGAATGTACACCTATTGATAAAACCTTACTTGTTCAATCCATTCCCCAACCTTACCGTGTCTCTTACTCTCTACTTCACCTCAGTCCAACTCATTACTTACTACTTATTAAATAAATAAAATAGAGAGACAGCGCTAAACAACCTATGGGCAGCAACCCCAAAAAGGGAATACCCCCAAAACCCTATAAGACAAGATAAAAACAAAATATAAAAGAAGTGCTGCGCCACAATAAATAAAAAATGTCCAGTTCCAATGATGGTAACAGATATTGAAAGAAAAATTAAAGATTATACCGCTGTGTGCGTTTTACCCTAGAGCTGGACTGAAGCTCTTAAAAATTGTGAGTTCGCTACCATTACTCGAATTTTATTTCATCTGAACCATACATATTGCACTATCGGCTGTTCTCTCTTTTTATCTTTTAAATTATACCTGAAGACCCTGTTCCCGTATCCAAGGACGACAGAGAGGACCTTTTAGGTTGGATTTTTCTTTCAATATCTGTTACCATCATTGGAACTGGACATTTTTTATTTATTGTGGCGCAGCCCTTCTTTTATATTTTGTTTATAACTTACTACTTATTACCTACTCCCAGTGATCCCATCATCCCAAAATATATACATCCTTTCCCCCAGTTATATCAACCCACTTTGAGCCAGATTGAGGATAAAAAAAGGTAGGGAGAATCCCTTTGTGACGAGACCAATCTCGCCACATTGCATTGGAGAAGCCTGGTTGCTCGCCTGTTGCCTTTGGATTATGGCCCCATGTAAAAAGGCTTGATTTTCCCCTGCAAAGACAAGAAAGCCGGGTCATTTGGTGCTTGCCCTGTTTGAGCAGTGATACCCCAGATAGCTATGCCATGGAGCCCATTCGTATAATGAAAGACTATGGGAAAGACTTTGGCTCCGTGACAATTGAACTGTATGTGTGTGCTCTGAGCGCCATTCAATAATAATGTGCACTCAGACCTAAGCTATCTGGGCATATGTTGCATGTCTGTATTTTTATGTCATAAATGTAACCTTGTGTATTTTATTGTATTTTACTGTGTTTTTGCTGCCATGTGTTCAATGGAGTCTTGCCTCTGTCTTTGGAGATAGTTGGATTACTTCTAATTATCTCCAGGATAGAAGACTCTGTGGAACTGGTTTTGGGCAGAAAAGCCATGCTTCCTGTGGTCACAAAGGACTACGATCTATCTTTTGAACTGGACCAATTTGTATGATTTTGACGTATGTTTGTATTTGGAGTATGCTGATTCTGAAAATGTAAGTTTGTATGTGAATGTGATGCATACTTTTCAAGTTATGAATAATGTGGAAAAATTGTATTTCTTTGCTTGTGCTAAATTACATTACCCATTGTGTAAGGTAATTGAATCACATGCAGAGGGGAGGAATTTGTGTGGGAGTGTCTGAGTGTATTGTATGTGTTTATTGGTTGTGTTCCAAAACCCTGTGGGTGGTACTAATGTGTAAGAATGTGTACATAAGCACAGTAAACCCACAGCTCTGTCTGTTCACTGCTTGACCCTCAACACAGAGCTTTGTCTCGTTCTTGGGGGGATTGATTGTATGCTGTTCCAGTTCGACTGCTAGGAGTGTAAACCTATTCGTATGGTTTTTCCTATTCGGCTGTTTACAGCATTCGTATGGTTTCCTGTTCGGCGGATTGGTGTTCTACAGTAGCTGTGCCTGCATCTCTGGAAGGGGAAGATCTTCTAAACGGCGGTTTAACCCTTTTATGCTGAGGGTGCCGTAACACCCTTCAATTTAGATAAAGGATTCTATGAATGTGGCTCAAAAAATGCATGCGGGATCTACACTAAAACAAATAAAAAAGGCACTAAATTTACATCACATCATACTGGAGAAGAATTCAAAATCCATGATGTTATTACGTGCAATACTAAGGGTTTGATTTACCTGATATACTGCACGTGTGGAGTACAGTATATTGGACAAACAGAAAGGCAATTGAAGAAATGACTATATAAACATGTATATAATATAAGAAGAGGATTCGAAGGCCATAGTATTTCAGCACATTTCAAATTAAAACATGGAATGGACCCTAGCCATTTGTATTTCTGTGGGATTGAAAAAGTGAATAAGGATACCAGAGGTGGATACTATATGGAAAGGATAGCCATCAAGGAGATGCAATGGATATTCAAACTTGGGACCATAGCACCCCATGGTTTGAATATTGATTTTGAATTGACTTATTTTTTAGATTAGTATTTTTAATGGACTTATATTTTATAAATCTATATGTATGAATTTTACTTATTTTTATTTATGATTTATTATTTTTTATTTATATCTATGACTTTTTTATTAGTATTTTTTTTTAGCGTTTTGTTGATTGGGGTAATATCCAGGAAACTTGTTAACCCTACATATAGGAGACCATGAAGCAACTAGTGATTTAATTATTAACACTGATTATAATGGGTGGTCAATTTATAGATTCACGATTTTTAGTTAAATCATAATTTTTTATATGTCAAAAAAATAAATTATTTATATGTATTTTATTTGTAGATATCTCCTGGACTTATATTTAGGTTTTGGTAGCCATTGTGCAGAAACCTAATGAACCTAATTGATAGCAAAATTAGATATTTTCTTTTATCTATGTCCAAAAAAATAATAATTTAATATTAATGTGTGTACTGCTTTAAATTTAGACACTAATTAGGGCTACTAATATCCCTTTAAAATGTAGATCCAATGTGGCTATAAGTGCCAGAGTTATAAAGATATTTTCGGTCTTAAGGTTTTTGTTTATATTGAGAAGATTTATCCATATATTAATACTTTATTACACAAGAGGAATATAGTAATCTATTGTATATTCTTTGTATCATTAAAGCCCCTATATCTTACTCTGTCTGTGATGTGGGGGTTAACTCATGCTGCACTGACAAGCAAGGGTTAATGTATTGCAAGTTATACACCTGCAAGAGGTTAATGTAGTACAAGCATGCTGCACTGACAAGCAAGGGTTAATGTATTGCAAGTAGTATGCTGCACTGACAAGCAAGGATTAATGTATTGCAAGTTATACAACTGCAAGAGATTGTAGAGATTGTAGATAAGAGGGAGAGTATATAAGTGAGATCGGCACTAGCACCACTAGACTTGGAGAAAGCCCATCCAGGGCGAAACTAGTAAGTCATGTGGTGCTGACAATACTGGCATTCAGGAGAGAGGATCAAACAGCGGTATCAGTTGACAATCAACTGATCACAATCTTTGCGATTCCCCTATGAACTGTAAGCCAGCTACAAAGATTTTGTTTTAAATTTGTTTTATGCAATCAATAAAGTATGGAAATCCTTTTTACCACTGAAGTCTCATTACTTGCATATACCGTGAGTACACTGTGGGACCAGTTAAAATCCCTGGACCAGGTGAGCACAACATATAGGGGGAGAGGTGATAATCCAGGATTGAATATATTGGATATCTAACTGGGTGAGAGCTCCACTTAGGGTGTGCCAGGGGGAGGTGTCCCACGTTATTATACCATTCCAGTTTCTATTTCTTCTTGGTTATCCCTACAAGGTGTAACCCTTTAAGTGTTGGGAGTATCAAGAAGAAGCTTATTCCAATGCAATTTGCAAGAACTTTGAACATATAAGAAAGTATATTTATACTGGGACATTGTTTTGATTCAAAAAGTTCCAAATATATATAATTTATTTTATTTTATTTGTATTGCTATTTTCTACACCTGTGTTCTCCCTAATTGGAGAGCTATTACTATTATGTGCGCTAACTCATTGTTGTAAGATTTAAGCCAGATTGATTCTAAGTACCGTTTGATGATTATATAAATAATTAATGGTCTCACTAATAACTGTTTAATTTGCAATCTCTTGAAAAAAGTCTTGTAAGAAATGTTACTAATAAAAAAATATGTAAATATGAATAATACAATATTAAATATAATATAGTAAAACGCAATTGACCTACAATGAAGTATTCACATGTCTATGTGGGATTGTTATATAATTTTATAATTCATTACAGGTCTTCTCTTCTAAACTTTAAAATAACTACAATTGAATCTTGTCTTTATCTTCCCTGTAAGGTGTCATCATGTGATTGAACATTGCACATTTCTATACCCTCAACATAAATGCAGACATTTTATAATTCAGCTTGTTGTGTAAACAATATATTGCTATATATCACACTTTACTATATCATACTGTTTAATTGTCAGATAATCTACATTATTTTAGTGACATAATCAGCACATGTATTTTTTTATTTAAATTATTGTTTCTTTTCAAAATTAGGGCAAAATACAGATCTCAATCATTATAGCTATAATTATTTATATAAGCAGTTATATTGAACAGGTCTTAGTCTAAAAGCCATATGAAAATAAATATATGTGTATATCAGGGTCACTATTTGCAAGGTCTCCACCATGAATATGGATGCAGCCCTGTCAGAGTTAAAACATTCCTCTTCAAAAAATGCAATAGAACAATGCTGAACTTCCTTATCATTATCTTAAAAACGTGTCTGTCTATGTGACGTGAAGATTAAGATTTCTGATCTATAGTAAAGAAAACACAACTTAAAATATGCACCATTACCATTTTTTTTTCTTTACACAACCAAATCATATCCCATATATATGTGGCGGATCTGGCATCAGTCCCTGGGGTTGCCCAAACCCATATGAAGTTCTGGTGAACAGATCCATAACCCTGTTCAAGAACCAAACAAAACTTTTGTGGTCCCCCCTGTTATTGACTGAGAACACCGACCACCCCTGGCTGTTAACTGCAATTAAGGAGTACTTGAGTGCATTCCCTGGGTGGCCGCCGTTGGTATAACTGAACGCACGTCGTTCAGTGCATTTTGTCTCCTGAACACAGGCAGCGGTACTCGGTTGTCGAGTGCATGGAACCAATTTCAGCTACACGTTCTCGCGAACACTGGTCAAGAGGGTACTACTGCCTGTATACTTTCCCGAACAACTACACAAACCCCGTTTGGGATATATGATCTACTGACTGGGGGGAGTACTCACTACCTAAGAGCCAGGGGAAGCGTTTGTCGGTGTTCATGCAGGAACTCCCGAACCAAGACCAGCCACTGCCTTGGTTTCTCTGGAACTCTTTTGGGGCATCACCTCGTAGCCAGCTGGTGAAATCTTCTACTGAATAGCGATCCCGTTCCACCGAACCAACCTGAGCGCTTTTCGGATATGTGGTATGCTTAGATTCAGGCTATTCGGGGATATAAAAATTGTGGGGTTCCTGTGCTGTTTTATTATGTTTTTGGGATGTTTTATATATTTAATGTAACAGAGATAATTGAGTTATCTAATATGCAATTATCTATCAGACCCAGTGCATCTTGGGAAAATTCCCTGGACTATGGGGCTGTGCATAAAAAGCCATGTGTGGGCTAATAAAAATCAGTTAATTCCCAGAACTGTGTGTCATCCAGTTACTGGGGAGAATGGTCTATATTCACTAACCAGTGCTTTCCTTCCAGCTCCAGAGGATTCCAGCGGAGATATTCATTCTCAGTATTGCAGCGCCGCTACAATATATTTCTGGAATTCAGCCCTCTGAATCTTTAGGGAACTTAAAGTATAAACTCTATTCTGGACTTAAAATTATAAACTTCAGCAGCCATCATTATTAGTACCTATCCATGAACTCAAGAACAATCCAAGATATGTGGATTTCTATACACCAGATATAAGGCAGCCTTTCTCAAATTAGTTTCTGTGGCTAGTATCTAGTAATATCTCGTGGCTAGTATCTTGCAATAAATCATAGCAAGTATCTTTCCAGGATTTGTTGATTGTTAATCAACATTCCAGGATTTGTTGTTTGTTAATGTACTCAAGTCCTTACACAAGATGTTTGCCCTGTTGAACATTTACAGATGCAAACAAAAAACACTTTAAAGAGGTCTGGCATCAGTCTGGATTTCAAAGAACAATTTAGCCATGATATGATGGCTCAATGGCTAAACTTGACACAACCATCATGTGTTTTTTCACACACTTTTCATTAATCCTTACCACATCACATTATTTTACTTATTTATTCAATGCAGCAAAAACTGGAAGGGTGCTGACCCACCTGTTACTATGGACCAGACTCCACTGGTTGATTATGAACCCTTTCTTGTCTATGAAGCATATACTATACTCCCAACACATAATATTTAAACACAATTTGAATAATCTGAAGCTAGAGCAATTTGTGGAGTAACATGTTAACTGGATCATTATTGGTCTTCTGGTTTACATTTTAATTACAACTAACACCTTACTCAAGAATAATTCCAGTGTTTCAATAGTAAGTGTGGTCATTAATAGAACTAACTATGTATAAACATATTAAGACATGATATATCTTGTTTAAAATAGAACAACTG
This sequence comes from Pelobates cultripes, assembly GCA_933207985.1. Taxonomy (NCBI): domain Eukaryota; kingdom Metazoa; phylum Chordata; class Amphibia; order Anura; family Pelobatidae; genus Pelobates; species Pelobates cultripes. The sequence continues at coordinate 190,614,016 of OW240916.1, read as the reverse complement.
TAACAAATCTAGGGAAAGTCAAACTGCCATACCTTACACTTGTGTTTTCATTTACAGAATGTTTTTTGTTTTACTTTTTTTTTATAATTTCTTTTGAAGGAAGAATATAACCAGATAATGGGTTAATCAAACATTCGATATAAAGATTTTTTTTTTTGCTCTGTAATCCCTTAAATCCCAGGATTGAAGCTGTGCTTTACAGTTCTTTCCTGCTATGTCTGAAGCGAGGGGAGTTACATTTTGTAGCACACTGATCTGACTGAAATTCCGTGAATGAAGTTTCCTTCCCTGTTGCCAAAAATTACACAGAGCAAGCAGCTATGAAGCCTGGCCTTCTGCCAAACTTCATAACACAGTCATGATGTAAGGGCTAAATACACAACAGATATAAATGTAGTCTTGCATAGAACATTAACACCTTCATTGCACAAGCCCATCCATTTTCCTTGGTTTAAAAGTAAAACACATTTTAACCTCTTGTTAGCCTATTTTATGGAGATACAAATGATTGTTAAAGCAACACTTCTGTTTCTATTTATTTTACATATTGAACTATATGAATATGTGGTATTGCTATACTAAGGTAAACCTGTTGAGCTTAAATTGGTTTTGTTACTGCAGCAACATGCTTTAAACATCAAATTCACTAATTGGTGGTAAAATGGCCACATGAAATAACTCAAAATTGAGATTAAGAATTAAAGATTCCCTTGTGTGTCTGCCTTTGTAAATGGTATGCCTTTGAGGTTTACTTGAATTAATGGCCTAATAATTTGAACCAAAATGAGATGAGACATAGATCCTGCATCAAAATTACAACAAAATGAAGCTCTATGAATAGGCACTGTATCTTCACAAAACTATGAATAACTTGTACTTGCACTCTCGGGATAATGCACGCGCATTAGACCTCCCCATAGGAAAGCATTGAAAAATGCTTTCAATGCTTTCCTATGGGGATTTCAGCGACCCTGGAGGTCCTCACATAGTGTGAGGATGTCCAAAGACGCTATAGCACATGAAATGTGTGCTATAAACCCGGAAGTGCCCTCTAGTGACTGTCTTGTAGACAGCCACAAGAGGAGGAGTTAATCCTGCAAGGTAAATATTGCAGTTTATGAAAACTACAATATTTACAGTTGCAGGGTTAAGGGTAGTGGGAGTTGGCACCCAGACCACTCCAATGGGCAGAAGTGGTCTGAGTGCCTGGAGTGTCCCTTTAGGGAGGGAGATATGTGGTGAAAGTGACATTGCAAGTGTTTTTTTAAGGTACTTTTTGGGGTTTCATAAAATTGTATGTTTTTCTGTGCTTGGAGATAATTGGGTTAGATTAGTACAGTTCCTGATTTAAATATCTCCCAAGCACATCTCTATTGTTTGTGTATGGGAGTTTCTCACTGTATAACACTTTCATTGGTTTATTCACTTTGTGTCCCTGTGCCCAACAAGGCCCACCTGGGTGTCACTCTTGTTGGGAAACTTGCATAAAAGGCCAGTGTGCCTCCATTAAAATTCTGTTCCTGCTTACCCTCAACATACAGTCTCATCTCATGTGTGGGGGAAACTGCTGTATCTATCCTGGGGATTGCTATATCACTATACTCCCCAGGAATTATAATCACTAGCTCTTATAAGAGCTGTTCCTGCTATGCTCTCTGGGAGTAGGAGAGGTCTGCACACTGGAAGCTGGATCCTGGTCTGAGGCACTCAGTCGGAGTGCCAGGCAGTCTGTCACTTTGACTATTCTGCTTTCTTTATCCTTCATCTTGGCTAGTCTGTAGTTTAACTCTGTAGCTTTTAACGTTGGCCTAAATATTAACTTTGCTATTTCTCTTTGCTATTTTACGTTAAGCCCTACCATCCCTAAGCACCAGTAATATATACCTATCTATTCTTCCTTTTATCTTCTGAGGTGTGATTTAAGCCTGTGTGTGTAGTGTCAAGTCTTACATTGACAGCAATAAAGCACACTCAACTTCAAATTAGGTTTGAAGCCTATAAAGTTTTCAAAAGCTAACTAGATCATACACTAAAAGCACCATATCTCAATCTACTGGTTGTGGTGCAAAGACCCTGTTGCTGCACTCTGACTTGCAGCATTGCTGTTTGTAAGAAATTACAATGTTTACATGTATTACTATGGATGTCTCTAGCATCTCTCTGTGGAGACTTTCAATTAATCAAAAATCATGTCTGGCAAGGATTAAATGCTTCTCTAAAAGTATCAGCTAAGTGGTTGATATCCACAGTATCAACCACAGGGTCCCAGTGCTTCTCTTAGCAGGTATGCATCATAAGTGTTTGCTACTTGGACAATTCATTCAAAAAGCAGAATACAGCTGTAACGGATCCCCTATACTCCGACTGAGTATACCCGTGAAGAATCTCCCCAAATCCAAGCATAGAAGAAGTTGTAGTGATTATAACTCCCAATCCCCCAAACATGAACCTAGACTTCATGAAGGGGTAAAGCAATGTGTTTAGGAGCACTCCCCCGGACCTGAGAGGGGACAGCAGTACAAAACAATCACCCAATGACATTGACTCTCAGGTCCAGGACACTCCCACATAAAACAGTATAATCCCTCCTCTGTACCTGGGAGATAATTGGGTTAAGTATTGTATTAAACTCAATTATCTCCAGGTACCGAGAATATTTACTCACAAAACACTTTAAAATACATAGTTATATTTCACATAACCGAACCCCCATAGTCTACACATCCCCAGATAGCTTGGATCTGAGCACCCAACATATCCGAAAAGCACTCAGATCCCACGAACGTAGTCGAATCACTACTAGGGTAAAGATTTGACTGACTGCTCTGGAGATGTTTGCCCAAAATAGTTCCATAGATTCAGTGGTAGCGGTCGGTCTAGTTTGTGAGTTTTTAAATGAATAAAAAGGTGAATGTATAAAAAGTTGAATGGGTCCCCTGGCTCATAAGACAGTGTTTGTTCAGGAGATCCAGTCAAACCAACCTGCTGAACAGTGCTCTCCTGGCCTCCCCTGCAAACAGAAGCATGCGTTCGGATGTTTTCACTGGTGTTCGGGCCATCGAGTGGCCATCTCAGAGCTCCAGGCACTCGACGAAGTCCCGCTGCCTGCTTTCGTGTTCCACACAAAGAGAGCACTAAATTCTTGGGGTTTGTTTGAACTTAATGAGCCAGGGGGGTGGTCGGTGTTCGGTACTTTCATATGGCATCAGAATAGAAGAATGAAATATTAAGGAAATGTCTGGACTGAGTAGGAGAATGTCTGACTCTGGGGAAAGCAAAATAGGGGTTTTGTCACAACAGCACACTCATTTTAAGTGAAACACAATAGTGTTACTGCCTATTTTTATACATTATAGTTGTTTTATATCATATCAGAGTAAAGATAGATTATTTATTAAAGATTCCTGGACTCTCCTGCTCTTTATTCAGTTGCCTTCTGGACATCACTTTTCTTGGGGGGGAACATCTATGCTGTGTGGATTGACAGTACCTATTTTGCTTTATATTTGTAACTAGTTTTATAATACTATATACAGAGCATTAGAGTTCCTTGCACTCAGGCTTAAATTTTGTTATATTGCCGAGTGCATCAGCCAGGGTTTAGTATCCAGTAAATAAATGAACTAATAGCTGGCACTCACGGTCTTGAAGCTAAAATTCCATACTTTATTGCAGAAACATTCAAAAATTGTGGATCAATGTTTCAGTCCCTAATCGGGACTTTCCACACGATCATACAAAGTACAAAGTATGATCCTGTGGAAAGTCCTGATTGTGGACTGAAACGTTGATCCACAAGTTTTTAATGTTTCTGCAATAAAGTGGAATTTTAGCTTCAAGAATCATGAGTGCCAGCTATTTGTTCCTTTATTTACTATATATAGTAAACAGAGAAGACTATTGCCACTTCATTTTACTTTATTATAGTTTAACTTACAGTATCAGAATATACTACACTATATGGTCATTATTTTGTATTTATTACATACTTCCGGGACTACCAATTGGGGCCAAGAGATACAATAAGCACTTTATGTTGGGTGATGAACCTGGAATTTATATATATCTTGTGAGTTAGCCATCAGCCATGTACTTTATATATTTTTTCACTTTTGGTGTGCCACTCATATATTACCATTCCTATACATTTTTATGGTTTTCTTGTACAATTTATAGTGCTTGAGGTGACAATGTATAGTAGGTTTTCTGATATTTGCTTATTTATTTTCATTTTATTCACTATATATATTCGATTGAGTGGTTATTTTTCAGTTGATCAATATACCATCTGAGAACACTTCAAGGAGCTACACCGAGGGCTGGCATGTCCATAAGGCAGCACAGACGGCCCTCTTAGGGCGCACCGGCTCTGGGGCCGCAAAATTCGAGTGACCATCAGGAGGGAAGCGCACAGCGCTATTGTGGCCAAGGGGAGTGGAGCAAACCGCGGTACAGGAATTTCAGTTTCCTGTACCCAGTCAGATTGACAGGAAGTTCTCAGTGAGAGAGCACTTCCTGTCAGTCTGCCAGGTACAGGAAATGGTAGCTCTTGTACCGCAGTCTGCTAAGGGACAGAGAAGGGTGGAAGAGGAGACCACTAAGAGGGGAGGAGGAGACCACTAAGGGCAGGGAGGGGAGGGGATACAAGTAAGGAACAAGGGTGGAGTGGAAGAGATTACAAAGAAACCGGGGAAGGGGTGACAGAGACACACAAAGGGGCTGGTTTGGGAGAAAGAGGCAAACAAAGGTGCCTGAGTGGGGAGAAAGACACACAGAGGGGCATGAGAGGGGAGAAAGACACACAGATGGGCTGGGGATGAAAGAGACACACAGAAGGGTTTGGGGGGGTAGAAAAAAAAGGGATAAAAAAAGACACATAGGGCCTGGGGGGGGCGGACACAGATGGGGTAATATTATGTGCTGCAACTTGAAACACACCTGGGTGATGAACATTAACAGAAATACTAGAAAACAAATGGAATTTAAATTATACATTTGACATTTTCCTCCCAAATGTTCAAATGGTACTTGAGTGAATAAGTTAGCCAAGATAGTAAACAAAGATTCATCTCTCACCTTTTATGTTCCAGAATCAGTGATAAAACTTCTTCAACTGGAATCACAGTTGATTTACAAAATCTAGGTAAAACCATTGTAGTCGTGATAAAAACATGGTCTACTAGTATTCTATCAACTTTAGTGAAATCATCACCTGTTTATAACTTTATAATGGTTGTCCAGATGGGCTGAGTTTTATACCTTTTAAATTTAAAATAATATGTAGCAAGTATCTTCTATCTGGTTAGAACAGAGAGACTCCAGGCTGGGCTGTTGAGCTACCTTCACCTTAACGACACATTTCAAGAACTAAATGTTCTCATGTACACCGTATGTTTAGTAGTCTTCTATGAGAAGATGACGATGTGACAACCTTCAGGAAGAAGACATGGAAGGTAGAGATGGCAGCTATGTGGAGTGAATCTCTGCACTGAAATCAAGGTGAGTAAAACCATTTTTCTCTGTTTGTTTAGGTTCCGGCACGGGATTTTAATAGTTAGTAGCAAACTGTAGCATTAGGATTACATGTTTGTATTCCTAATGCAATTACGTACCTTTAATTACAATTTTTGAAATGGAGATATGTTGTGGGAAAATGTTTTTGTCATAGCAATGTCTGTTGTCGAAAATTATGCTCTTTTATTTTCTTTATTTTCTTTTTTGAATGCAGCTGTGGTTTTATGAAAGGTGTTCTATTTTAAGTTCAGGCTCAAATATACCCCCTTTTTTATAGACAATCTGTCTAACTTTAAAATGTATGCACATATTAGAATGTCACCATTATTTCTAGTATTGTAATCTAGTAATGTTTCCTATGACGTGGTATCCAACCTCTCTTTGTTCTCAGGAAATTCTTCTATTCTATACTGATCTGTCAAGTCTGTAAAAAAGGTAGTTAATATCAATGAACATGTACTTGCCTAGAATACATTATTGATGTCAGTCTGTTTTTGTATAAATAAATCACAAGTGAACTTAAATGTTTGCACACTTTAATATAAAGGAAATCAATAGTCTCTCTAATGTTTTCCTTTATATTAAACTTGATGCTTTCATGACAAGTTGAACAGTTGATAAATTAAACTACCAAGAACCAATCATCAATATATCTATACTTCAGTAGAATATATTGTAAACAGTTGGCATTATTTTAGAGAGAGTTGCAAGTTAACTAAAACATATAGATGTTAGATGCCCTATACTTGTTCATAAATGTTTTTCTATAATATAGTGATTTTTAGTAGGGCAGACCAAAAATATTTATAATTTAGGCATGAAACCTTTCTCATGTAGGTTAATTTACACCTCTGTCAGATCTTCTGAATAGGATATCTACCGGTAAAATATTTTGTACAAAGGTTATTTTTGTAAAAAAGAATTGGGGTAAAATTATAGTTTGACTTTATTAAATATACAGGGAGTGCAGAATTATTAGGCAAGTTGTATTTTTGAGGATTAATTTTATTATTGAACAACAACCATGTTCTCAATGAACCCAAAAAACTCATTAATATCAAAGCTGAATATTTTTGGAAGTAGTTTTTAGTTTGTTTTTAGTTTTAGCTATGTTAGGGGGATATCTGTGTGTGCAGGTGACTATTACTGTGCATAATTATTAGGCAACTTAACAAAAAACAAATATATACCCATTTCAATTATTTATTATTACCAGTGAAACCAATATAACATCTCAACATTCACAAATATACATTTCTGACATTCAAAAACAAAACAAAAACAAATCAGTGACCAATATAGCCACCTTTCTTTGCAAGGACACTCAAAAGTCTGCCATCCATGGATTCTGTCAGTGTTTTGATCTGTTCACCATCAACATTGCGTGCAGCAGCAACCACAGCCTCCCAGACACTGTTCAGAGAGGTGTACTGTTTTCCCTCCTTGTAAATCTCACATTTGATGATGGACCACAGGTTCTCAATGGGGTTCAGATCAGGTGAACAAGGAGGCCATGTCATTAGATTTTCTTCTTTTATACCCTTTCTTGCCAGCCACGCTGTGGAGTACTTGGACGCGTGTGATGGAGCATTGTCCTGCATGAAAATCATGTTTTTCTTGAAGGATGCAGACTTCTTCCTGTACCACTGCTTGAAGAAGGTGTCTTCCAGGAACTGGCAGTAGGACTGGGAGTTGAGCTTGACTCCATCCTCAACCCGAAAAGGCCCCACAAGCTCATCTTTGATGATACCAGCCCAAACCAGTACTCCACCTCCACCTTGCTGGCGTCTGAGTCGGACTGGAGCTCTCTGCCCTTTACCAATCCAGCCACGGGCCCATCCATCTGGCCCATCAAGACTCACTCTCATTTCATCAGTCCATAAAACCTTAGAAAAATCAGTCTTGAGATATTTCTTGGCCCAGTCTTGACGTTTCAGCTTGTGTGTCTTGTTCAGTGGTGGTCGTCTTTCAGCCTTTCTTACCTTGGCCATGTCTCTGAGTATTGCACACCTTGTGCTTTTGGGCACTCCAGTGATGTTGCAGCTCTGAAATATGGCCAAACTGGTGGCAAGTGGCATCGTGGCAGCTGCACGCTTGACTTTTCTCAGTTCATGGGCAGTTATTTTGCGCCTTGGTTTTTCCACACGCTTCTTGCGACCCTGTTGACTATTTTGAATGAAACGCTTGATTGTTCAATGATCACGCTTCAGAAGCTTTGCAATTTTAAGAGTGCTGCATCCCTCTGCAAGATATCTCACTATTTTTGACTTTTCTGAGCCTGTCAAGTCCTTCCTTTGACCCATTTTGCCAAAGGAAAGGAAGTTGCCTAATAATTATGCACACCTGATATAGGGTGTTGATGTCATTAGACCACACCCCTTCTCATTACAGAGATGCACATCACCTAATATGCTTAATTGGTAGTAGGCTTTCGAGCCTATACAGCTTGGAGTAAGACAACATGCATAAAGAGGATAATGTGGTCAAAATACTAATTTGCCTAATAATTCTGCACTCCCTGTATTTTCCATATTAATACAAAGATAAGCTAGAGATGGAAGAACATGTATGTTCTAGTAATTACAAGATATCCAAGAGGATTAATACCATAATTTGAAATTTTTGGCAATTTGTGTAAAATAGAAATAAAAGACACAATATTCATTAACCAGTTAACGCCGTTATGGCATTCCATGCCATCCCCATTATACTTTAAAATTGTTGTGGCGGTATTGAACGCTGTAACGGTTTAAAGCCCCAGCAGCCTTCTGATACTCACTTCCACCGCGATCCGCTTCGGTGGGACTGTCTGACAGCCCAGGCAGTCCCCGTGCTGAATCAGGCCCCAGGGGGCCATTTGATCACTCTCACAGAGCGATCATATAGACGCAATAGGCATCTATGAAGAGGACTGCAGGGGGACTGCCTGGGCTGTCAGGTAAAAAAATTTTTACAAAAATTCAAATTAGCAATGCACCAAATAAATATATATGTATAGAAAATGTATGGAACCACTCACATTTTATTGAGCTATAAACCTAGCTCAAGTATACACCGCAGGTAGGTCCTTTAAGGTGACCTTCCCCTTCTTTGTGTAGAGTTTTCTCTTGTCTCTTGTGTTCAAGCTCAAAAAGACAGTATATAGTGCAATATTGCCAAACATATAATGCCACATAGAACGTACACAGCTGGAGTAATACTCACAAAAGGGGAGCCATTTAACTTGGCTTAAATCAAGTGTGGTGTGTAGTTATGGACTACACTCCCATATAAGCAGGAACCGGATGTAAAACTATTTATTTAAGGGGTCTATCCCAACATAAAAATATATATTAAAACTTTGTATGAAGTCAATATATTAACACACTACAAGGCCAAGTCCACAAATCCTTATCTGTCCCCAGGACGCATCACCAAGTTCCTCTCGGCTTCCTCAGCTGTGTACTAGGTGTGTGATGACTTGTGGGTAAAAGGTCCTGCTTATATACCCTCCTATTTTTGTGCACTTTTGGTATATACCCTCCTATACTACTTCCATACTCCTTTTTCCATTATTTTTGTATTTTAGAAGATCTTTACAGTCCACTTTAGTTATTTCCATTCTTGCTCTTTCGTATCCTTTTTCTACAAAATCATATTTTATTCTAGTCGATTGGTTTTCATAGGTATCCATATCAGTACAGTTGCACCTGATTCTTAAAAATTGTCCCTTTAGATGTCATCTATGTAAAGGCTGTAGATGACCAAGTTCTGACCCCAGCTATGTCCACTTCAAGTACTGGTAAGGTTGATGCCCCATGTATTACTATTTAAAAACGTAAAAAATTCCTAAAACTTACAAACCTCCTCGCCAGATAAAAAAGATGTCATCTATGTAACAGCCGTAGATGACCAAGTTCTGACCCCAGCTATGTCCACCATACACACAATGATTCTCCCAAAAGGCCATAAATAAATTGGAATAGCTGGGGGCAAACTTAGTTTCATGGTTGTCCCATTAATCAGCAGGTAAAATAATTATTCAAACCAAAAATAGTGATTATCGAGGATCAGTTGGATTCCCTCCAAAATAGATTTTATTTGATCATTTAAAATTTCTCTAAAATTCCTTAAAAAACAATCTACAGCTTTGCATCTGTACTTGTGAGTTATGTTACTATAAATTGCTGTCACATCACAGATAACTAGCATATAACCTTCTTCCCATTTACATTGATCTAAAATATTAAGTACTGTTATCATATCTTTGATGAATGATTTGGTTTTCGGTACTACTGGTTGTAATTGGGTATCTATGTACTGTGACAGCCTACTGGAAATGGCATCTATACCTGCCACTATAGGTCTATCCAGAGGGTTAGGTGTACTTTTGTGCACTTTTAGTAGAAAATAAAAAACGGGGATCTTCGGTTATAAAATATTTAAACATTCCTAAATTTATCTTGTATCTTATTAGTGGGATCAGTAAATAGTTTATTTTAGGTGTGTTCATCCGACAGAATCCTATTAGCCTCTATAAGATATATGTACATATATATTCTATACAATATATATATATATATATATATATATATATATAAATAAAATCATCCTTAGCTTATTTTTATATTAATATATAAATATATTAATATAAAAATACACTAGGAATGAAATTACACACACACACAATAAATATATATATATATCTAAAATAAAAATTAATATAAAGTAAATTAAAAAATACAAAAAATAATAAAATAAAAATGAACCACACACATATATATATATATATTCGTATCAAAATACACTTAGAATGAAATATATATATATATATATAAATGAAAATAATAAAAACATATACATGTATACATATAATTGTATAAATAATGACATAAATAAACATGAGGAGTTTAAATAGATATATATGTATTGTGATGAAAGCACCTTCATCACTGGGATTTGGAGAGGCCTGCTTGCCAACCTCTTGCCCTGTGACTTTGGCCCCTGGGATGTATGGCCCTTTAAAAATCCTATTTGGGCTCATGGACTTTAAATACTTTGGGAAAAGATTGGTACTTTTTATGTGGCACTTTGGATGCAGCCATTTTAATTCAGTCAAACATGGTCAGTGGTGTTTTGCCGTTGAACTCACGGAACTGAAAATGGTTACAAAACTGCATGAACACCGCTGACCCTTACCTTCTCCTCCACTTCGATGCTTCGGCTGAAATCGAAGTGCGAAGTGCGAACGCACAGTTAGACTGGGCTATTTACACGAACGGCACCCAGAATGGGACTTAGTTACTTTTCAGTGTAAAATGGACCGACCGCACACCTCAAATCTATGGAACTCTTTTGGGCAGGAAAGCCATATTTGCGGTCGGTCAAAAAGGACTTCCACCTAACTTTTTAACCACTGGAAGGAATTGTCTGATTTTTGGGTATGTTTGTATTTGGAGTATGCTGATTAAAAATATGTAACTTATGAAGATTGTATGAATATTTTAGGAGGTATTAATATTGTATGAAACTGTGTATTTTCCTGCCTCTGATAATTAAGTTAACCCATTGTGTACAGTAATTACATCACAGGCAGAGGGGAGGGTTTGTGTGTCCTAACTGGGAGTGTCTGATGGTATTATTATGTGTTTGATTGGCTGTTCCACAAAACCACGTGGGTGCTAACTGTGTGTAAAAACTTGAATAAAAGAAAGCCTTTTGGTTCTGATTAAACAGATCATCTTGTACCTTCATGAAGTTTTGGCTCATGTTTGGGGGATTGGAGAATTGCCTACACTCTGGGGATTGCTATAATCACAATACTCCCCAGAGTAAGCTCTTGTAAGAGCTTGCTCTTATTCCTGGTTCCTGCTCTCTGGAATTCGGAGAGGTCGACCTACTGGATGCTGGACACTGGTCTTGGGTCCAGAGTGGGTGGAAACGGTGAGACCCCAACCAAGCTGCGGCGATTCGTGGGGTCTGCAGTGGTTATGGTGTCAGGAGTGCTTGGAGCCCTCTGAAAGCACTAGGAGCATCCGTCAACAGAAGGTACCCAGTCGGGGTGCCAGCGGTTCCGTTACATGTATATATATATATATATATATATATGTATATATTTAAATTCTATGTGTATATTTATGTAATCTTTTTACATAATCAAGTGATTTTATTAATTACAATTTGAGGGACTTGCCTGACAAACCAAGCAGAAAGTCCAGAGAATTTAATTTGGAAGCCCTATATTTAACCCTGTAAGATTCCAAAACACCATAAAACCTGTACATGTGGGGTACTGTTTTACTCGGGAGACTTTGCTAAATACAGTGTTTCAAAACAGTAAAATGTATCACAATGATGATATCATCAAAATGCCACTTTTTGCAATTTTCACAAACAAATGGCACTTGCACTGACGCTATAAATGGGAAAAGTGAAACGATCTGAATGACTTTGACAAACCCAAACCATGAAGACTAAACAACTGGGTCAGAGCATCTCTAAAATGGCAAGTCTTGTGGCACGTTCCCAGTATGCAGTAGCTAGTACCTGCTAAATAAAACAAAATCTTTCAACACAAATTAATTTTTATATCTATAAATATATAAAATATTAATCATCTTGAGAGAATCGGATAACATAATTGTTACATGAAGAGCTTTCTCTCACTGGAAAGTTTTAGAGTAGTTTTGTATATTCCTTAAGGATTTTCAACTTATTCTTACTTTATAAACCATTATGAATCCCTTTTTTCTTGTTCCTTTGTCAAAAAAGGCAGATTGAAAAGGCAAGTAAATTCTCTCTTCTATCTTATTGTTTTCTATAATAAGTAGGGTTAAATTTCCAAAAGCAAAATAGATATATACGTGAACCTACAATCTAAATGAGGCCTTATATTATAAATTCCATGTTACCAGGCTCATTACCATTTGTTTCAGTTCAATAAAAATATCAATGCAGCATGTTTAGAAAAATACATTATGTGCTGAGGCAAAGAACTTAGAGATACACACTGTCAATGCCTCCAGTTAATAGAATTGACCTTTGTGGATAGCAATTAAAAGTGGGTACAAAAGAAATTGAGTATGTTCTTTTGCATTCACTATTAGGTGCTATCTAGGTCAATTCCATTATCATAAGGTATTGGCATATTTTGCAAATGGGAAATACAATGCATTTTCCCCCATGAAGCTACAGATGTTTTATTTTGCTCAAGAACCATTTTAAATTAATTCCTTATCAACTCAAAACTTAAAAGTTTGTACTCTTTAAAAAATAATAGCACAGGTAGAAAGTAAGATGCTTCTTTATCATTTAACTGTACAAGGAAAATATACATAAATCCAAGTTATTAGTTTGTATAATGATGTTAGTATGGTAATTTTAGGTGTCTATAATAAAATGTAGACAATGTGGTGCAATGTTTTGGGGAGTTATTGTAAACCACTTGTTGGTATTATGTTCTGGTTCTCTCTTTAGTTTAAATGAACCCTAACACTGCTCTAACCTTAAACCTAGACCTAATCCTTAACCTTATCCTAACTCTAGTCCTAATCAAAACCCTAATTTAGTCTTAGCTCTAATTCTAATGCAAAACATGCACAATATATGATGGTCATGGTGTGTAAAAATTTGACCTATACCCTTTCTCAAAGACCTTTCTTACTGTTTAAATGTGTTTAAATCAGCCTCATGGCTAAATAGAATCCACAGTTAGCTCTATTTATAATGGCAATTTCTTATTTATTAACTATAATTGAGAACCTAAAGATGGGGGTCTTCTGACATATGACAGTAAAAGATACTGGCATGCACCTACAGTGATTATTTAAGTTAAAAACCATTTAATGTTAACCTACATTTTTGTTTTAAAATGTTTATCAATTCACCAAAACTCACTGTGAAATAGTCTACAAAACTAGTAATGGCATATTTTTATTCCCATGTAATATAGCTGTTTCATTTTGACTGTCCTATCATAAATGTAAGAAGCGTCTATTGGTTTGTGCATATGTGCCTGCCCCATTTTTCTCTGTACATTGTCCTTTATTATAATTGTGCATTTCCTAAATGTTAGAGGATCTGTGTGCAGTGGCCCTGTAATTTAAACCATACAATATAAAACATTGCAATTTTAACATTAACACCATATGGGGAAGCATTAGATTGTGTGAGATCATGATAATTAATGATCTCAGCTAAGGAAGCATGGCGGCCATGTTGATAGCTGCACAGCAATGGTTAAAGGTAAAATTAAAGGCCACTATAGCATTAGAAGTATATGTTTGTATTCATAATCCAAAAGTGTTCCCTTAAGGTGTATTGTAGAGCCCCATATAACTTCCAATAGAAAAAAAAAAACAACAACTTTATAATATATAACAATATTCAATGTAATAGAGATAAATGCAAATGTTCATTCAGGATTAGTTTTTTTGCATAATGCCCGGTATTTTGTTTAGGGAAAACAAAAGAAAAATACCTTTGCAATAGCAACATCTCCTTATCTTTCACTAACACATGTTGATACAACCAGAGGGAAGTGAGCATAACATTTTCAAACATATGTAGTTTCCTCCTCCCCTACCTTGGACACTGCAATGCATATGGAGTGGAACCTTTGGAGAAATCCATTTAGTTTTACTTTTGGCTGTCCCAAGTGTGAAAAATATAATGTTTCAGATACTGGGATTTTATGATTGTCTTTTAGAGACTCATTTGTTGTGATAGTGTTTCATGACACAATGCCTTTAAATAATTTTTTGAATAAAGATGAGTCTTGGCAAACTTGAAGTAGCTATTTCATACGTTTGTCTTTTGAATTTTGTCAAACTAGTTTATTGCGTTTTTAGAAACATATGGTACATTAAGTTCAAATACAGTGAGATAAATATATTAAAATGAATTACAAGAAGATACAACAGGTGGGAAAATTATTTGCAGATTTCATTAATAAGTCTCTTACACTACAGATTCTACACTGTAGGGTGCCGATTAGCCTGGTCTTCAGATTTAAAAATGGTGTAAGGACCGAAGTTATTAGACATTATTTAATAATCCACATTGGAATATCGTGGAGTAGAACTGACCTTTCCCACACAGCGGAGCAACTCCCTCCCTCACCACCGCCATTGTACATGATGATAACGTATATCCATCCATAATTTTTAGTTAGGAATGTAAGCCAGAGTTGCCTTGATTTTAAATTTTTGTATAGGGGAATTGATTGAGATTTTTCATAAAAGGTAGTAGAGGCTTATTTTTTCTAGGAGTTGTTAGAGGGTGAAGCATACAGTTTGTTTTCATTGTTATGCTATCAAACTCCTGGCAGTCAAGATGATAAGTGCAGCTATCTGCCTGTAAGGATTTAGGAAAAATGTCGGGAATAGTAAAAACAAGCTGGTGGTCAGAGTAATTAGGAAGTTATTAATATCTATTGATGACAGTTTCATAGTGGTGTAATCCCAGAACACTCCTACCATATGTGTATCATTGTGCCCTCCTGATCTCTGCATCTCCAACAGAATGATACAGCAGTGTCATAATATTTTGTGAAACCTGCTGGTTGTCATGTACCATCAGTAAATCACTTTCGGTGTGCTTCTATATGTGAATAACATTTGTTTAGACCTTTTAAGTTTTTAGTGGATTTAACCCAATCTTGACCGGAAGGAGCATTTTCCCATTCCGCTTTCCATTGTGTTATTTATTTCAATGTATTTTCTGGAATGGTTTCCATTAACCATTTATAGCATATTGAAAGGGTTTTGAGTTTTATAGGGGTCTGCCAACATCTTTCATATACCCTGTGGGGACCTCAAATATAGTGGGGAAGGATCTCAGTGGGGCTAGAAACATGTGTTGAGATGATACTTTTCAGTTGCCAGTAGTTGGCAACTTCTATTTGTTCTGTGAGTCTGGGAAAGCCTCTATTATTGTGCAAAGTGCCTCTATTACATAACTCTGCGATAAATAAAACACCTGCATTTAGCCATGTCAGCATGGAAAGCGATGGCAACATTTCTTGTCCGGGATGTTTGTCAAGATTATTTATGAAAAAATTGGTGGAAAAGTTATGCATTTATGCAGAAATTAGCATATTTTATAGTGTAAAAATCTTTTAAATATACAAAATATACTCAAAATATTGATGTCTCGAGCTCTCTGCTGTAACACATGGTGGTAAAAATTTAGGACATAGTTAACTGATTTGAGTTTTTTCTATATACAGTACATACATAATATACACCATTTTAGTTAAAGTTTTCCTTGGGGACAAAGGCCACAAATCAGTTCTGGAAGACCTATGGTTCAAGTAAAAGTTATGGTATTAATTTAATATTCACATTATCACATTAAATAAAACTAGCTAAATCACTTTGGAAAATCATAAAACTTTTATAGTAATTTTCATTCTTTGACTTTTCCCTTAAACCACTCATTAAATCGAGCAAATTAAACTTTCCATAAAATTACATGGTTACATTTAGGGATTGATGTAATAATGGTGATCTGTGATAGAAATAGTCATTTAAGGACAGTGAGAGTTATATGCATAAATTAAACTAAATTAGTTAGCATTTTTATACTAAATGCATTGAAGAGAAAAAAAAAAGTTTTATTTTGGTCATATTGTTTACTGAAATTATGGTATCTACACAAGCTAGGGTGACTTTTTATCTTTTAAACTTTTTTTTTTTAAATACAGGAAACTAGGTGTGTTGCTAGGGGGCTGCTGACATAGGCCATAGCTTTAAGTGGAGCCCTGAAAAGTAATGGGTCTAATTTTGGCATCATGTTATTGTTAACCCAGAGTCTCCTGTAATACTGAAGAAGTAACATCTCTAATTACTTTATTTGTGAAGTGCCACTTTAATGCCCCATAATTTGTTAATTATATAGAACAGTGTGGGGGTATAACTGTGGGTGCAGAGGTATTAATGCAGTGCAGTTGTAAGGTTTGGGTGTGGAACTGGAAATCTGTTCAGGCAACAGATCACCCTTCCAAATCACCCCTCTCAAGTCATGGAGAAGGAGAAAAGCTCCCAGTAGGTGTGTGGTAGCACCAATGCTTTATTCAAATAATAACAAATAACAGTGGTAACTGGAATCAGGGCATCAGTGTTGTGAAGAGAGTGAGACAGACCCAGAGTTAATCCAAAGCCAAAGGTCAGGGTCGGCGGCAGAAATAGTAGTATAGCTAGGCCAAAGGTCAGGAAACTGGAAGTTAAATAGAGCAGAAGGGATGTCAAGAAGCAAGGGCTAGAACAGATCAGGCAGCAAGCAGAGCAGGAATAGAGAAATATGGAATAACTGAGCTCTGTGTCAGTGAAGCCTGGGGGTTTGAAGGCCGTACGGTTACCCCCATTGCTTAGCTGACAAAGCTGTTGGCATTTTGGGTCCATTTGTAGCTACTTTTTTTGTAGCATATTTGTAGCATATTTGCATCAGTTTTGCACATGCATGTAGAGCCTGCATTAAAATTAATGCAACCACTGCACCAATAATGACATGCCAAGGTATCATGCTCATAATTGACATAACCTGCAGACCACACACCATAATTAATGCAACTTAGTAGTAGTTGTGTCAATAAAGATATCACTAAAGTTGCGGCATAGCTGCACAGAGCAGGTACCTCCACCAGGCAGAGGCGTGGACACTGAGGATACCATGGACCATGAGGAGAGGTAGGTGAGGGTAAGCCTTGGTAGCATGACAGTAGAAAAGGGTTAATATAACATGACTTGATGTTTATAAATACAATTTTTTCTTTTCTTTTTTTTTCACTCTTTCTTTATTATTTTCCATATTAAAAAAAAAACTGCAACAAGGGCCACAGCCCTGCTTTTGACCATCTTAAAAAAACAGTTCACATGGGGGGGCTTCTTATGGGGGGCGTCTATCAATCTATCAATAATTTATATCGACAATGTAATTGCTTTGATGTAAACATTTTATTCAGGTATTTCTTCCCTTACTCTCCATTTCTCCAGACACTATTTATGATTTGGTGTAAACATTAAAGCTTCCATCCTCAATTAATATATAACTTGTGTTTTTAGATGATCATATTTACATTTCTCTGAACATTTCTATTTTTGTGCAATGATTAATTTAACTGCAGCCACAAAATGTACATATATATACCTCTCCCTAAATTGTAACATTTGAATATTAAGTTGCAATAGCGCATTTTGTGGACAATTGGGAATTATTTTCCCTAATATTCTCTCTAGTCCACAGAAAGCCAATAGCCAAAATTCTTTCACTTTCTCACAGTCCCACCATATATACAAAAAAGACCTTTCATCTTTATTTCATCTCCAACATATCGGAGAGCTAGATTTATACATTTTTGCCATTTTAAATGATAAATACAAATTAATGTAATATTTCAAATTAAATAAAAGATTTGGTGTCACAGTGTGATTTGAGTAAACTAAATCAATATATTTTAGAGAGGCCATAAAATTTACCTTTGGCGGAAGCCCCTGGTCTAGGAATTCCTCTGTTGGAAATAAATATATAAATCAGAATAATAAAACACAACACAGTAATGAACTCTATATAACAATTGGGTTTGTAAGTATATATATATATATATATTTACAAACCCAATTGTTACAAGTATTTTTTTTATTTTATTTTTTAAATTTCAAGTTTTAATTTTTTTCAAAAAAGGGAACTGAGGGGTACAGAAAATAAGAGAGGGAGGGGTTGGAACGACTTGACCAAGACATCTGATTATTTTTTTGTTTCATAGTACATAGTATGGTTTACATTGATGAATATACTGTGATAGGTATACAAACGTCCATTATGTAATTTATAACTATACATCAATAGGTATCTGTGCATCAGTAAGTAACTCTACATCCATGTATAACATCCTGCCTGCGTATTGTGTGTAGCTGAATTGGTTCATGTTGTATTTTCTTCTGTAGGGTGCGTGAATTATCTCTTTATGAGTACTCTGGTCTGACTAGCTTAACTTCTATCCTGGGGCCTGGGTAAATTAGAGTTTTGGGTGGTGTATGAGTGTAAGCCACGGTTTCCACAATTGTTCTGTATGTCATGTTTTCCCATAGGAGTCTGTGGAAAGTATCTTATACCTATAATATTGGTATATTTTGTCTAGTAGTTCCTTGTGTGATGGGCAGTATATGCTTTTCCAATGTTGAGCAAGAAGGTTCCTTGCTGCTAATATGATAATGGAAGCCAGTTTCTTGGTTTCTTTTTTCCATATGGGTGGGAAGAGCAACAGGATTGCCACTGGAGGTGTGAGGGCAACCGTGTAGCCCAGTATTTTTTTTTAGTAGCTGCTGAACATGCGACCACAGGGGTTTGATCTCACTGCATTCCCACCAAATGTGGGTCATATTACCTTCCCCTGAGTTGCATCTCCAGCATTTGGGATCAACTGCAGGGTATATTTAATGGAGCTGTTGTGGGGTAAGGTGCCATCGGTATATTACTTTTTTGTGTGCTTCTACATGTGAGAAGCAAGATGTGAGACCTTTAAGCGCATTTAGTGATTGGAGCCATTGCTAGTTTGTGAGTTTGGGTATACCCTCCTTTTCCCATTGGATCACGTATTTGAAAGAGTGTGGTGGTGTGTGGCCCAGAAGGGTCTTGTAACATAAGGATAAGGACTTGGGTTTTGTCGGTGCAGATAGGCATCTTGTGATAATAGTCAATGTGTGGTTCGCTTGCGGTGGTGCTAGTTGAGCGTTTAATTTCACTTTGATGTGGACGATGCTTTTTAGTTGTAGGTATTGGAATATAAAAGAGTTGGGTAGTTTGTATTTCGTCTGTAGTACAGGGAAGGTCATGAATTCTGTTTGAGAGCAAAGGTCTTTGATGTGGTTGATACCGTGAGTGGATCAGGGTTTCAGCGATAGCCATGTTGATACCCCTTCTAGTGCCCCCAAAGGGGCATATATGCAGAATTTCCTTTTCTCAGACATGGTGGTCAGTAGTTTGTCCCAAATTTGCATAGTCAGCTCTGTGGTGGGGTATAGTGGGAGTTTCTGTGGTCTATACATTCTTGGGGACCACAGTGCGTTCAGCATAGGGTGTGGAAGTATTTTATCATATTCCATGTCGAGCCATTGAAATGTGTGTCTGGGGGCATGGAGGCATATAGCGGATTCGAGGATGGCGTCCTCGTAGTAGGTAGTCAGTTTTGGAAAGCCTAAACCACCCGTGTGAGTTGGAGTAAGGAAAGAGGCATTCTTGCTTTTGCTTTGTTGCAAACAAATCTAGTTATGGTTGCTTGGAGGGTTTTTAAGACACATGGTGAAATGTGTAGAGGCAACATTCTAAATATGTAAAGGATTTTGGGTAGTAGTACCATTTTGATAGTATTGAGTCTGCCCAGCCATGACAATTGGACATGTTTCCATGTTTGAAAATAGGAAGTACATGTGTGGGGTGTGGGGTGTGAAGAGCTAGTTTCACTCCTAAATAAGTAATGTGCTTTTGTCTCCAGTCAAAGTTGAAGACCTGGCGCACTCGGTGTACTTGTGTCGAAGGTATCGGCAGGGCTTGTGTTTTATTGCTATTGAGCTTGTATTATGATACAGACCCATAGTCCTGTAGTAAGTCCTATAGTAAGCCCATAAGACGAGGAAGGGATACTTCTGGTTTGCTGAGGGAAAGCAGGATATCATCTGCAAACATAGATAATCGGTAGTTCGCGTTTCCTATGTGTATTCCCGTGATGAGTGAGTCTTGTCGGATTTTGTGAGCTAGAGGTTCTAGTGCAAGTATGAAGAGGAGGGGAGATAGGGGACATCCCTGTCTAGTTCCATTAGTGAGGCCAAACGGTGAGGACAGGAATCTTGATTGATATACTTGGGCAGTAGGGTTTTGATATAGTGTAGGGTTTTGTATGAGGTTTTGTGGGAAGCCATATTTGGTTAATACTGTTGTCATATAAGCCCAGTTGAGCCTGTCAAAGGCTTTTTCTGCATCTAGAGCTAAAAACAGACTTTCAGCCCCCTCTGTTTCGATATGGGATAATAGATTAAGTATCTTTCTAGTGTTATCGGAGCCTTGTCTCCCTTTTATGAAGCCTGATTGATCGTTGTGTACTATGTGCAGTAATATGGGGGCTAGCCTGTTAGCTAACAGTTTGGCATATATTTTGCTGTCACAATTCAGGAGGGAAATGGGTCTAAAGTTGGAGCAGTGGGTAGGGGGTTTTCCTGGTTTCGGAAGTGTTGTTATGTGAGCTTGAAGCATGGCTGTGGGCATAGCCCCTGTTTGGAAAAAGCAATTGAGAAAAGTGGTCATGTGGGGTGCCAGGATATCTTTGAAAGTGTGATAGTAAAGGTCCAGGTGATTTATGTTTCGGTAGATGTTTGAGGGTGTCTATAATTTCTTGGGTTGTGAATGGCTGTGTTAGTTTATGACAATCTTCTGGGGTAATGGATGGTAAGTGTATATCTTTCAGGAAGGTGTCTATGTCCCCTTGTTTGGGTGTAAAATTATCAGTTGCCCCAGCTAAGTTGTACAAACCACTATAGTACTTGCCAAATTCCTCCACCACTTCCTGTGGGTTAGTAATTTTGCTCCCATCTTTAGTGTGAATAAATGCTATCCTGGAGGATAGAGTCTTTGTTTTAGGTTGGGCAGCTAGAATTTTCCCTGCTCTATTCCCTTCCGTAAAAAAATCTATGTTTCATTCTTGTCAGTAAGTATGTTGTTTTGGCTAGTTCCATGTCTCTCAGTTTGGACTGTAGTTGGAGAATTTGTTTTGTGGTATTATGTGATGGCGATTGTTTGTTCGCTCGGGTGAGAGTGGAAAGTTCAGTATGTATGTCCATGTATGTCTTTGCGCGCTGTTTTTTGTTGAAGCTGGCATGTTTAATGAATTGGCCTCATCCTACTAATGGAAACCACACCTGGTGACTTAACGATACACTTCTCAATGACCACAAACTAGTTTCCCAGCTCAAGGAAGACCTAGCATCCTATTTTTCCATCAATGTGTCATGTGTCATTGATGGAAAAATAGGATGCTAGGTCTTCCTTGAGCTGGGAAACTAGTTTGTGGTCATTGAGAAGTGTATCGTTAAGTCACCAGGTTTGGTTTCCATTAGTAGGATGTTGTGTATTTACAGAAATTGTTATGGGTGTATGATCCGACCAGGAGATTATGCCTATATCGGATTTGGAGATTTGTGAGGACTGTAGTGTTGGGACTAAGAAACGATCAATCCGGGAATACGTATCATGCACCAGGGAGTGGTGTGTATAGTCTCTCTCTAGAGGGTGTAGGGCTCTCCAGATATCCGAGTATCCATGGGTATGGAGGGTATTGTCTATAAATGAAGTGGAGTGTGCTCTCCGTTGTGATGTCATTTGTGAAATTTTTTAGGCTGAAGTGGTATCTAAAGATGGATCTACAATAAAGTTGGTGTCTTCTCCTACAAGGATTTCTCCAATCTTGTGTGCTTTTGTTAAAGTCAGGACGTGGTCCAGAAAAATGTGTTGGTTATTGTGTGGGCCATATATGTTGACTAGCGTGTACTGAGCATTATTAATAATACATTGTAAGAGAAGGTAGCGTCCTTTTCTGTCGCTTATTTTTTTTTTATGAATTGGAGTGATACTTCATTGCTAATTAGAATTGTAACTCCTCTTTTTTTTTTGTACGTACTACGCAGGTAATTTCTGGATGAAAATTTGGGATGATGTGCTGTTTGGAAATGGGTCTTTTGGAAGAATGCAATATGTGCTTTATGTTTTTTCGCTTCCAACAAGGCCATGCATCGTTTATGGGGCGAGTTGAGTCCCTTAGTGTTTATAGAAAGTATGTTAAGTGACATAAGAGAGCATCTCTGGTATATATGTGTATTGCTGATCTGCTAACAATATTGTGTTGTGTAACCAAGTGGCAGTTTGTGCCTCATAGTGTTGGGTCTGGAGCTGTGGCCATTTAGATGGTGATGTTTGTATTGGTAAGTTGTAAAGTTGTGTCGTGGGTATGGTCTTGTCATGGTAGCGATGAATCGTCTTGGCGGGGGGGGGTTGGGGTGAAAAGTGTAACATAAAACATATAACAAACTATATACAAAGGGAAAGTCTCTGTGACGAGACCTAGTTTTCTTAGTTTCCATTGGGCACTGAAGCCCCTGAAGTGGGGGGGGGGGGAGAATCCCAGGAATCTGGTAAGGATAAGTTGCTGGTGGGTAGTAAACCTCCTCCTAGTTTGTAGGTATAGACAGTAAGGATGAAGGTCCGTGGGGAGGTTTCAAACGTGTTGTCTGTGGATATTTTATTTCCATAGCTCTCGACTTTCCCATCTAGGGACAGGGAGATCCCATCTTAGGAACCCGCGGTACATAAATCCACACTGTTGTATCTTTATTTTACCGCTAGATTATCACAGATAGGGCTGTACATCAGTTTGTGTGTTGTCTAAACATAGAAACATAGAATGTGACGGCAGATAAGAACCATTCGGCCCATCTAGTCTGCCCAATTTTCTAAATACTTTCATTAGTCCCTGGCCTTATCTTATAGTTAGGATAGCCTTATGCCTATCCCACGCATGCTTAAACTCCTTTACTGTGTTAACCTCTACCACTTCAGCTGGAAGGCTATTCCATGCATCCACTACCCTCTCAGTAAAGTAATACTTCCTGATATTATTTTTAAACCTTTGTCCCTCTAATTTAAGACTATGTCCTCTTGTTGTGGTAGTTTTCTTCTTTTAAATATAGTCTCCTCCTTTACTGTGTTGATTCCCTTTATATATTTAAATGTTTTTATCATATCCCCCCTGTCTCGTCTTTCCTCCAAGCTATACATGTTAAGATCCTTTAACCTTTCCTGGTAAGTTTTATCCCGCAATCCATGAACCAGTTTAGTAGCCCTTCTCTGAACCCTCTCTAAGGTATCAATATCCTTCTGAAGATACGGTCTCCAGTACTGTGTACAATACTCCAAGTGAGGTCTCACCAGTGTTCTGTACAATGGCATGAGCACTTCCCTCTTTCTACTGCTAATACCTCTCCCTATACAACCAAGCATTCTGCTAGCATTTCCTGCTGCTCTATTACATTGTCTGCCTACCTTTAAGTCATCAGAAATAATCACCCCTAAATCCCTTTCCTCAGATGTTGAGGTTAGGACTCTATCAAATATTCTGTACTCTGCCCTTGAGTTTTTACGTCCAAGATGCATTATCTTGCACTTATCCACATTAAATGTCAGTTGCCACAATTCTGACCATTTTTCTAGTTTACCTAAATCATTTGCCATTTGGCTTATCCCTCCTGGAACATCAACCCTGTTACATATCTTAGTATCATCAGCAAAAAGACATACCTTACCATCAAGACCTTCTGCAATATCACTAATAAAAATATTAAAGAGAATGGGTCCAAGTACAGATCCCTGAGGTACCCCACTGGTGACAAGTCCAAGCTTCGAATATATTCCATTAACTACAACCCTCTGTTGCCTGTTACTCAGCCACTGCCTTACCCATTCAACAATATTTGAATCCAAACTTAAAGATTGCAGTTTATTGATAAGCCTTCTATGTGCAACAGTGTCAAAGCCTTACTGAAATCTAGGTAAGCAATGTCTACTGCACCACCCTGATCTATAATTTTAGTTACCCAATCAAAAAAATCAATAAGATTAGTTTGGCATGATCTCCCTGAAGTAAACCCATGTTGTCTCTGATCTTGAAATCCATGTGTTTTTAGATGTTCAACAATCCTATCCTTTAACATGGTTTCCATCACTTTCCCCACTACTGAAGTAAGGCTTACTGGCCTATAGTTGCCCGACTCCTATTACCTTTCTTGTAAATGGGCACAACATTCGCTAACTTCCAATCTTCTGGGACTACTCCTGTTAACAATGATTGGTTAAATAAATCTGTTAATGGTTTTGCTAGTACACCACTAAGCTCTTTTAATAGCTTTGGGTGTATTCCATCAGGTCCCATTGACTTATCTGTCTTTACTTTTGACAGTTGAAATAGAACCTCTTCCTCTGTAAACTCATGTGTAATAAATGACTCATTTATCCTTTTCCTTAACTGAGGTCCCTTTCCTTCATTTTCATCTGTAAATACCGAACAAAAATATTAATTGAGGAAGTCAGCTAGACCTTTATCCTCTTCTACATACCTTCCTTCTTTTGTTTTTAATCTAACTAATCCTTGTTTTACTTTTCTTTTCTCATTTATGTATCTAAAAAATGTTTTATCCCCCCTTTTTACTGACTGTGCTATTTTCTCTTCTGTGTGTGATTTGGAAGCTCTTATAACTTGCTTAGCCTCTTTCTGCCTAATCTTATAGATCATTTTGTCTTCCTCACTCTGTGTTTTTTTATAATTCCTAAATGCTAACTTTTTGTTTTTAACTATTTTGGCCACATCTGCGGAGTACCACAGTGGTTTCTTGAATTTTTTGCTTTTACTGACAAGCCTAATGCAATTTTCTGTTGCCTTCAATAGTGCAGCTTTTAAATAATCCCATTTCTCTTGGACTCCATTTAAATTGCTCCAGTCTGATAATGACTCCTCTACCCATATTCTAATTTTAGAAAAGTCTGTTTTTCTAAAGTCTAAAACTTTGTTTTTTGTGTGGTGTGACTCAGTCACTGTTCTTATATTAAACCACACTGACTGATGATCACTGGATCCTAAACTTTCACCTACAGTAATATCTGATACCAAATCTCCATTTGTTAACACTAAATCTAGTATGGCCTCTTTACGAGTTGGCTCCTCAACAACTTGTTTTAGAGACAATCCCAGTAGGGAGTTTAGAATATGTGTGCTCCTGGCACAAGTAGCTAATTTTGTTTTCCAATTTACATCAGGAAGATTAAAGTCACCCATGATGATAACTTCCCCCTTCATTGTTATTTTAGCTATTTCCTCAACTAGTAGATTATCTAACTCTTCAATTTGTCCTGGGGCCTATAAATCACACCTACACGAGTTACTGTGTGATTACCAAATTCTAACGTAGCCCAAACGGACTCTATGTTTGCCTCACTAACTTTTATTAGGCTAGATTTTATGCTATCCTTCACATAAAAGGCCACCCCTCCCCCTTTCTTGCCTTCCCTATCTTTCCTATATAAAGAGTACCCTGGTATTGCTATGTCCCAGTCATTTTTCTCATTGTACCATGTCTCAGTAACAGCGACTAAATCTACACTATCAGTTGCCATTATTGCCACAAGTTCATGGATCTTATTCCCTAAACTGCGAGCATTTGTAGACATGACTCTAAGCTTATCATTTTTTAACACACTTGCTACAGGCACCTTCTGTCCTTGTTTTGGGGGACAATTGGATTGATGTTTTATCACCCTTTTGCCCCCCCCTCCTAGTTTAAATACATCCTAGCAAAACCTCTGAACTGCTCACTGAGAACATT
This sequence comes from Pelobates cultripes, assembly GCA_933207985.1. NCBI lineage: Eukaryota > Metazoa > Chordata > Amphibia > Anura > Pelobatidae > Pelobates > Pelobates cultripes. The sequence continues at coordinate 190,588,106 of OW240916.1, read as the reverse complement.
TGTTCCCTTTTGAGAAAGATGCAAACCATCTTTTTGTACAGCTTATCTCCATTCCAAACAGAGCTACCATGAGAAATAAAGCCAAATCCTTGATCCCGACACCATTCACCAAGCCACAAATTAAAGTCCCTAATACGCATCCGCCTGTCGTTCTGAGTGTTATGCACAGGCAGAACTTCAGAGAATGACAGTGTGGAAACAACCTGCCGTATATCATTGGCAAAAACACTAAAAACTTCCTTAACCTCTGAAACCTCATTGCAAGCCAAGTCATTTGTCCCTAGATGGACAAGTACATCCAATTTCCCTTCCTGCTTTGCTTGCTTAACAATATTACAGATACGTCTCCTGTCTCTGTGAGCAGTAGCTCCGGGAAGACACCTCACTAGACCAACATTGTCCATCTCCACACCTCTTATAATGGAATCCCCCAACAACAACTGCCTTCTATGTGTCTCCAAGCCGGTCTCCACAACACCAGTAGTCTCAGTGCCTCTCTCCATAACACCACTAGCCTCAGTGCCTCTCTCCACAAAACCACTAGCCTCATTGCCTCTCTCCACAACACCACTAGCCTCAGTGCCTCTCTCCACAATACCACTTGTCTTAGTGCCTCTCTCCACAACACCACTAGCCTCAGTGCCTCTCTCCACAACACCACTAGCCTCAGTGCCTCTCTCCACAATACCACTAGCCTCAGTGCCTCTCTCCACAACACCACTAGCCTTAGTGCCTCTCTCCACAACACCATTACACTCTGAAAGTGCAGAAAATGAATTATGAAGAGCAACAGACTGTGAAAAATGCCTTTTATCCACAACTCTAAGCCTACCAGATCCTACAGTAACCCATCTGCCTTTCCTAGTATGTCTCTGAGGCAGTGGCTTTGCAGCAGTTCCAGTCTGAGTTTCTTCACCAGATAATTTACAAATCTCAGACTTCAAAAATACAATCTCCTGCCGCAAGATAGAGAACTGTCTACAGATTAGACAACAACCAAACCTCCAAAAAGTGGAACATGAAACAAATGCATAGCAATTGTTACACTGAACTAAGTCTGCCATTCCAATTAGGAGAATAATTTAAATCAAACAAATCTTAACTTTGTATTTATCCTCCTGAATACCTCAGATTACCTCCAGTTTATCTCCAGAATATCTCCAACTACACACTTAGAAACAGCACTTAGAAGTAGCACCAAGCTAATGACAACAAGCCTTATATAAGTCCTAAAATCACCACCCACTAGGAATGTTTAACACCTGGGTAGGCCTCTGCTTATTTGCAAACAATAGCTAATTAACCAGCAATCAATAGCAAGTAACTAGCTTAATCAAATCAAATGCCTTATAATTACCAACAGGAATTCAAACCTTGTGCAATCAGTAACCTTTTCCTACAGATGAATCTTACCTTGTGCAATCAGTAACCTTTGCCTACAGATGAATCTTACCTGTAACAATAGAAAAGAAAGCTCTTAGCACAACTCTTAGACAGTTGAAACTTCTGTAAAACTCTCCAGAATATCTCCAACTACACACTTAGAAACAGCACTTAGAAGTAGCACCAAGCTATACGGTCTTCAGGGTATATAAAGATGAACACCAAACTATAGGGCATATACATTGCCTAGTTATTTAAAAAAAAAGAAAATACACCCTAAACCCGTCCTATAGTATGTAGTGTTGGATTTGATCCTGTATGATAGCTCCTAGATAGAGAGAGTGTAGATTTTGGTATAGAAGATTTAATTTTTTATTAACCGCGTCACTCAAACGAGTAGTTTTGGGTGAGGCAGTGGGTGTAATGTACACCTTTCTATATAAAGTGTTATGGTTTTGTACACCTTTCTATATAAAGAAGTTGTGTTTGCCCATTAACATACATCGATCGTCTCTCATTAGCGAATAGCCATTAGGAGGAGTTGTACAATGTGTGTGGCGATTAGCGTGTGGTATTAGCGGTTTGGAGTATCTAGTTTACTGGGTTAATGTCCCAATGGTGTGGATCTTGGGGCAGTGGTTGGTTCGATTGGGAGGGGTTTGTAAGTGTCACCGGGGAACCATTGCAGTAGTCACTTGAAGGTCCCACAATTATTCTAATGTTATTTATCTAATATGTTGTAACTACCGTAGGTAACTTGAACTAAACATAAACGATTGTTAACATTTTTTGAGTAAAGAGTAGTATGAAAAACAAGTCATATTTGACATGGTTATCCTAATTATGGCATGTAATGCCGTATAGTCCGTGCACCTTCTTTTTTTTTTTTTTGTATAATACATTGTAGGTGCAAACATACTTATCTTAAGCCTGCATGAACATGTACAAAGAGTCACTTAGCCTCTGGCTGATGTGTGCCAGTCATGTGTAAGTTTCACCGGTGAAATAGCAGCTTTTTGTCCGGCTGGGATTTCTTGTACTTTTATGTCCATTGGTATGTTCCACTCCTCTAGGACTTTTTTCCCATCTTCTGGGGTGAGGATATGCTTTTCGGTGCCGTTGCGTCTGAGGATGAGGCCAGCCGGGAAACCCCACTTATAGGGTATGTCTGCCGTTTGTAGGGCTTTGGTAATTGGCATGAACCTTTTCCTTGCTGCCAGCGTGGTCGCCGAGAGGTCAGTGAACAGCTGAATCTTGCTGTAGGCTTCAGGTAGGGTCGGCTGCTTTCTAGATGCCTGCATCATAGCCTCTTTGGTGGTATAACAGGGGACTCTTGTAATAGTGTCCCGTGGGGTAGATGGGAGGTGTTTCGTCTTGGGCAGTCGATGGGTCCTATCAAGGAGCAAGGCTTCCTCTGGGAGAGCTGGGACCAAAAGATGGAAAAGTGCTTTGACGTGTGTTCCCAGGTTGCTAGGGCTGCCACGTATGCGAATATTATTTCGCCTTTCTCTATCCTCCAGGTCAACGATTTTTGTAAGAATGGAATCAATCCTTGCATCCATATTCTCATAGGCTGCTGCCACGTTGTTATGTGCACTAATGATTTCCTCCGTTTTGTTCTCGAGGTAATCTGTACGGTCTCCCAGAGCTTTGACGTCTGCTCTTATTTCCTATGCCAGTTTGGCAAAGTCCGCTTGCAAGGACGTTTGCAGTCCGTTCAGCATTTTTTGGATGGAGGATTCAGTAGCTGAGAGGTCTTTTGTGGAAATGGAGGTAACTTCGCTCCGATCTGAACTTGAGGCCGGTGACAGTGGCCTACCAGCGCCATCTTGAGCGTGGCGTGGTGGTGAAGACATGGCAGTAATCTGGAACGTGGAACACTATGCCATGTTGTAGGGCAAGTTCCTCTGTAGTTGTAGTTATGTTTTGAGGGGGAAAGCTTTGCTTAATTCTCTATTAGTTGCTGTATTTTGGGATTCTCGCATGGAGCTGATCGCTCACACATCAATCTCCTCAGGCAGTCAGGCCACGCCCCTCTTTTTTTTTTTTTTTTTAAGTCTTAATTTTTTTTCTATTCTTGCAATGACAGAAATTGCAATGCATCAATAGGAGCATGGCTTATGCAAATGACGGATCATGGTTCAGACATTCTTGACTACGTGTTACAGAAAGAAAAACTTATAGTGTTAAGACAGTGGTAATTTGGCTTATTTGCAATCTGTCAAAGTTTTTACCTTTTATAGTAAAAAATAAATTCAATGTAGAAGAAATAACCTTGAAAACGGTGTCATTGGAAAAAATGCAGATCAATGCAAAAAGATGGTAACATTGTTAACAAAGACCATCTCAAGCTGTTTAACCCCTTAAGACCACAGGGCGTTCTATGCCGTGCTTATTTAGTTGTCTCTAAATGTCGCAGGGCGGCATAGAACGCCCTGCGATCTTATGTACTTACCCGGTCACCGGCGAACCCACGCCGGCGATCGTGGTATGGAGACTCACCTGGGAGCCCAGGGAGTCCCCTCCGTCCTCTTCGGCCCCCCTGGGCCATGTGATCGGCATAGCCGTCCAAGGCATTGCCAGCAGGGGGAGTGCCTGTAATGACAGGTACTTCCCCTGCTGCCGGAAAATAAAATAAAACTGTTGAAATCAGTGTAAAAATAAATAATATATACTTAGATCATATATATATATTTAATATATATATATATGATCTAAGTATATATACACACATATACACACATACACATACACTGTCTAAGTGTATTTTAATATTAATATATACATAATTATATATATATATATTAATATCAAAATACACGTACAATGATATTGATTAAATATATATATGATTTTCATTATATATATTTATATATAATAAAAATAAATATTTAAATACGTTAAAAATAAAATTAAAAAAATAATAAAAGATATATATACATGTGTAATTTAGTTCTAACTGTATTTTAAAATTAATATATATATATATATATATATATATTGATATCAAAATACATGTAGAACGAAATAATATATATCTATATACATAAGTATATACGTATATATCACTATATATAAATAAAAATAATTGTAAAAAATTATATACATATATATATATATACATATATATATATATATATAATAATTCTACGTATATATTTATGTAATAATTTTACATAATTAGGTCATTTTATTAATTACAATTTGCAGGACCTGCCTGACAACTCAGGCCGAAAGTTTAGGGAATTTAATTTGCTAGCACTATATTGAACCCTGTAACTTTCCAAGACACCATAAAACCTGGACATGGGGGGGTACTGTTTTACTCGGAAGACTTCGCTGAACACAAATATTAGTGTTTCGAAACAGTAAAATGTATTACAATGACGATATCATCAGTGACAGTGACTTTTTTGCATTTTTCACACACAAATGGCAATTACACTGACGATATAATTGTTGTGAAACGTTTTACTGTTTTGAAACACTAGTATTTGTGTTCAGCGAAGTCTCCCGAGTATAAGAGTACCCTCATGTACAGGTTTAATGGTGTTTTCAAAAGTTACAGAGTCACATATAAGGCTTGCGTTTCATTTTTTTTCACATTAATATTCGCCAGGTTGGTAATGTTGCCTTTGAGACCGTACGGTAGCCCAGGAATGAAAATTACCCCCATGATGGCATACCATTTGCAATAGTAAACAACTTAGGGTATTGCAGATGGGGTATGTTCAGTCTTTTTAGTAGCCACTTAGTCACAAACACTGGCCAAAATTGGAGTTCAAATTCGTTTTTTGCATTTTCAAATATTAACATTAACTTTGGCCAGTGTTTGTGACCAAGTGGCTACTAAAAATGACTGGACATACCCCATCTGCAATACCTTGGGTTGTCTACTTTTGCAAATGGTATGCCATCATGGGGTTAATTCTTATTCCTGGGCTACCATATGGTCTAAAAGGCAACGTAACCAATCTGGCGAATTTCAATGTGAAAAAAATGAAAAATGTAACACGCTATATTTGACCCTGTAACTTCCCAAAACACCATAAAACCTGTACATAGGGCGTACTGTTTTACATGTGAGATATCGCTGAATACAAATATGTGTATTTTATTGCAGTAAAAGCAAATAGTATTTTGACATTCACAGTTAAAATGTCACGTAGAACTAAGAAAATTTAAAAAAAATCTTATTTTCTCCCATTTTTTTAGATTTTATTCATATTCAATTATATTCCATACCTAAATATTTGATGTTAAATGAAAGCCCTGTTTCTCCTGAATAAAATAATATTTAATAAGTGTGGGTGCATTTAATATGAAAGAGGTGAATTACGGTTGGACAGACATATAGCGCAAATGCCAGGCTTTGTTTACGTTTTGTTTTGATCACAACTTGTACATTTGGCTGTGGTCTTAAGGGGTTAAACCATTACAGTGTGTCCATGCCGGTATACACCCTCTTTTGGCTCTCATAGTAGAGCCACCCAGTGACCCTGAACCGCACCCACCTCGGGCCCCCTATGGCCGCTAGCCGAGGTTCCTTTCTGGGCCCCTGAGGATCCATTATCCTGGTCAGGACACCCGGCAGAAACCCACAGAGCAAGATGGACCCCTGGGGCCCCTATGCGGCGCGAGCCACTGGTGGAAAGCTCCATTATAGAATCTTGATATATCAAGACATAGGACAAGTACTTTTTTTAAAGCCCTTTAAAAGATTGTTAAAGGAATACTATAGTGTCAGGATTACAAATATGACTACTATAGTACAGGAATCGCTGTTTAGGTACCGGCCCCTCTCCATGGCTGGGATCATTAATCTTGTATTTTTTTGCCAAGTAGATGTTTTGGTGTCTACAGCATGTTAACAGCAGGGACATGCTATAGACACCAAAACCACTACAATACAATAAGATGTTTTGGTTCTGGTGACTATAGTGTCCCTTTAAACCATATTCAAATCCGTTCTCTGCTAAACAATAAAAGACAAGCCATCTATTGCAAAAATAAATTTAACTTTGACTCTTTATAAAATATTTAAAAATGTGTTTCTGGATATTTGATGATCCCAAACAAGCATGACATAATTCATCTTTACCATCAAATAAAGCCCTAGGACTAAAAGGTTACTTTGAGTGCTCATACTGCTAATCTGTTAGTCTGGGGCCACTAAAAAGTGCCCCTGCTAAAAGAATGGAATGCTCTAGGTATCGATTGATACCTGAGATTCCCTGGTGTGAGTAGGTATTTATTCCTGCTGACACCAAATCATTAGGACATGCTGTGCAATCCTAACAGCCCCACTCTGTGGAGGATGTAATGGAATGTCCTAACGTCAGGAAGGGGTAAACATTTGAGACCATAAGATGTGAATAGAAACATACACACATGCTGTATAAAATACTCTCACATAGGGGTTGTGCAAAAATTTTTAATGTTCTTCTCATGGGAAGTCTTGAAAATCGGGTTCAATTTTCAGTCTCTTCAGTGCATTCTCCAACTAGAATGTTTACCTCACTCCAAAAATTTGCAGCACTGGTGATTTTTTTTCTCCTGCCTTTAATGTGTTGTAAAATTTAAACCACCCTTATACACAAGAATATATCCTTTAAGAAGTAGAAATAAAAAACACACTAGGGAATAAAACCTAGCATTGAAGGAGAGATTAGAAATAAGCTCAGGGGCAATGTTTGAAATAGCCATTTTAACTAGATTGTTCTTTCACTAAACAGTGACTTGTTATGTTTTGATTATGGACTTTCAACATTTGAAAAAGACATCAGCATTGGAAAATGCAATCAATATTGGGTTTTAGTTTATGGCTTACTTAAGTGAATAGATAATTTTATATTCATTGAAGGAATGTTTTAGTTAGTGAAGACATGTCATTTCCCTATATTTTTTTTTTTAAATAATCACCAATTTTTTTATGTAGGCATAGCTTTTGAAGAGAATGCACACTTTGTTGCGTAGGGATAGCAGTACATTAACAACTTCACTACCTAGCTACTTTAACTAAAAATATATATATTTAGCCTGATACTGATTTGAAACAAGAAATCTATTGCTAATACATCAACTTATGGGAAACAACATTTCTAGTATAAATTCCTTTTTAAGGAAACCAAAAATATAAAATAATATCAAGGTACATTTTTCATTTATCTATTACAGAAATATTTGAATGAGCTCTCTATGCACTGTAACTTATACTAAATAACTGGGGCAGCACTTCCTAGTCTACTTAATGGTTCTCCAGAATGGAGTTCAGTTTACCATTGAACCTGCTGACTTTGCCACCTTTTTTTAAATCTCTGGATTTGAGATCTACAGCTGTGATCCATGCTATGAAAGGCTTCCCTGAGTCATCTCCATGAACTATAACCTCTCAAGGATCCTCTTCATGGTACCCTGCATTGAAGGATTGGGATAGGCCTCAAGGCTTATGTTTGTTTTCCTGATTATCTTTCTTCACAGTCAGGGAGCTTTGATTAAAATGTGTTCAGTTTTTTCCCAACTGTATGCACATACAATACATTTTTTGTAGGTGATGTTTGAGCATTTTATGCGGTACCATATTCATCTTTTCTTCTACGAAGCTTGGTTATTCTGAGTATTGCCATAATATCCCTGAGGCCTTTTTTTTTTTATCTGTTTCAGTTATTTAGCAATTCAACTTCATAGTAAAGGCAGTGAGTGAGGCAAAGTCACCTTCATATCGTAGTAGAGGCACATGTGCCCCATCTGTCATAGCTAGGATACAAGATATGGTAGATACTCGGTAACAAAATATAAGTTGTGCCAATATAATATAGTATGTTGCAATGTTGCTAGTAGTATCCCCTTCAATAGACAAAACCAAGAATAATCTTATATTAGTAATATTAAGGACATATTTGATATATTGTTAGGAGCAGCCTCATGTTGATAGTTTCTATGACAACATGCTGAATGTATATATTTTACTGAGACTATAAATTGCATCAATTTGGTCACTTGCATTGTGAATATTGAGTTTCTCATTTGCTGCTTATGTGAGTTTAAAATATAGAAATTGTGCAACGTCTTGACAGGATTTAAATGTTTGAATCACCATGCCAACAAAGATTCTGAACATATTTTTAAAGAATATTAGTTTTGTATTATATTATATCCTTATATTATACAAATGTGTATATTTTCAGAGTTAGTATTTTGTATAATTTATGAAATATACATCATACTAATAAAAAAACAAAAAAACAACAAAGCCGTCACTTGGAGGAGTGACATCAGCATAAGAAATGGGTAATATACGGAAGGCGGATCCTGTAGTTGTGGGAGGGGATCTTGCTATAAATACACAGATCACCCCTCCCTCTGGGCTGAGACTGTCTGGTTCACCCCACCTACCACTCCCTTTATCAAGCCATTTAAATTGGTGGGCCCTCTTTTTACAGGCCTACCCGAATGTCGGTTCCGGCACACCACAACCGACTTGTGCACCACTAACATAACTCGGCTTATTGTCCCTGACTACAAATATGTGTTATCAATTCCTAATCATAGATACTTTCATAAAGACATTGGGTGAAACTCTGTTTTTTATGGTATAATAACCTTTTGTTTATTGAAATATCAATTAAGTGGAGAAATCTTACTTAGTGTTGGAAAATGCTTACATTCCCGTCTTATAGGAAGTAGTCTGTTTTGTGGGGTCTCATATCAGATTATCATATTCTATACTACTATTGTTTCCATAGGAGTTTCGGGGGTGGGGGGGTTTTGAAGCTGTGACCCCGATCTCTACAGTTGGTAAAGGAAGCAGAACAATTTTAGTGCTTTTAAATTTTTAATTTTACATCAGACAAATGCTTCTCAAACTAGCCGCCAGTTAGAAAATGAAAGCTCAATAGTATACTGCTCTGCCAGCCTACCTAGGTAGATGGAGAGGTGCCCCCAGGTAGCTGCAGGAAGGGGTGCCTGGAACAGAACTTTGCTCTACAACTCTCTATTAAAAATTTATTATAATTCCTTAGATTGAAAATTGGCTTTGCAGCATATGCCTGTTTATGGTTATATCTTCTTTCAAATCTCAGAGCTTCAGAAGCAAGATGTGGACATCTGCACCTCTCTGTTAGTGTCTGATTGTCAATTGTTACTTTGGGTTCAAGCTCCAAGTGTTTCTGAAACCTAGACATGCCCGTGGTTGCTTGAACTTTATTCTTGATTTTATTTCAAAAAAAGTATGCTGCAAAAAACTGTGGCAGCACCCACTGTTCACAGCACAAATAATCACAACAATGAGCTGTAATGATTTAAAGTGAAACATCAAAAACTGTCCGGAATGCTGTGCAACCTAAAAAAAAGAATATTTACACTATAGTAAAAATTTTACATGAATCCTATGCCATTAAGAATAAAGCAATCTTATTCCTGGCTGCTCAGCTTAGAAAGAGACAAATTTAAAAACTCATAAAAAATTTAAAATACCTTGAGAAAGCACTGGCACATTTTGAAAAAAGATGAGTTTCTAAATAAAGTTTGACCTAAAAAACATACAGTAATTTTTTTAAAAAGCTGATAACTTGAAAAATAAAATAGCCCCTAGTTTATTGCCGCAAAACAAAAATAAAAACAAATATAATCCAACTCACATTTTTTCTAAATCATTGCTACATGTTTTTTTTATTGCTGTGGTATATGCTCTACATGCACATTTCAAAAGAGAGCTATAAATTGAAGATTATGCTAGCTTTAGATCCATACTGGAAAGAGAGAGTGTGATAAACCATTAGTCTAACAGTAGGAACCTTCTGAAACATGTAACCTGACTGGTCTGTACTAGACAATTGTAATTATTAAACTATAACCGAGAAAAGAAACACACCTAATGATAGCTAACTAGGTACAACAGGAAACCAAAAACTCACCATAATAGAACATCAACCATATTATCGAATCCAAGGGAAGTCAGTCCATAAATATGGAAACAACATAATCTTCAATTTTATAACATGACAGGAGACTTTATATTTGCAACTTTAACACTGAGAGAGAAGAGAAAAAACTGCATTTAATGAAGGTCAGAAGCAGAAAGTTTTAAACATGGACTTACGTGTCCAATCTGCAGCATGGAGATTATCGGGCAAAGAAACACGCAACTAGAAAGCGGAGTAGGCTGCCACCAACGATAGAAACCAGTGAACCCATCTGGCCAAAGTAGTAACTGAAACCTTGCCATGAGGATGAACATAACAAATAAGCAACTGATGTGACGTAGATGGCCACAGCGTCGCGGTAGCCTCAACTTAGCAACTTAGCGCAGAGACAACGCAGAGTTGCAGACCAGCAGGAAAAAGGGGTCGAAGACTGAAACTGAGTCCGATTTCGTATGACGGGAAACCCAAAAGGTAATTCCTTTGGGGGAGAATGAGAACGCATCCACATTGAACGCACAAACATCTGAATTGGAAGAAGACTAAGCACAGAAGGATAATAAACGTTGCGGTGAATTGATGCAAAGAAAGTTTGTCATTTGTTGGCCAGTTGTGTAAGAACTGGAGAACAGTGCAAACGTCCCACAGTTGAGCATATTTAGGGCCAGATGTTCGCCGCAGTCAAGTCCCATGGAGAAATCGACAAACCAGAAGATCTTGGCCCACCAGCGTACTTTGTAACGGAGAGTGAGCAGCGGAAATGGCCGAATGAACCACATTAATAAAATTACCAAAATGAGTGCTCTTGAACTGATGACAAAATAGATCTATAAGTAAAAAAAACTGAATATAGTGATCAATAAGTAATGGTTCATTTTGTATGAAGATCCCCTCATAAGTCAGATAGTTTCAAAGAAACGTAAAATTATATATTTAGGAATTCCCAGCATTAAAAACCATCAAATTAGAAAAAGTGTCAAACAAGATAAGAGCAACATAAAAACCTTTCGGAATAGCAAGATAGGGTTCTTTCCGTGCGGATATTGCCTGGCTTGCAGGACCATGGGTGCACCCAAATGTGTTAAATTATTTATAGGAGGTAACACAGAGACAACATAAAAGATTAAACAACTCATAACTTTCCATACCAATAACTGCATATATGTTTTAACTTGCCCATGCAAGATGCAGTATGTTGGGAAAACCACTAGACAGATACATGTCCGCATTGAGGAACATATCTGGAACATCAAGAGAGGGATTAAGGAACATCCATTATCCTCACATTTCATACATAAACAACAAGGAGATACTGCCAAATTACAGTTTATTGGGATTGAAAGGGTTAATAGGAATTGGAGAGGGGAAGATTTAGATAACAAACTTGCCCTTCAGGAAATGAGGTGGGTCTTTAAGTTGAAGTCGCTATCCCCAAGAGTTTTAAATGGTGATTTTGAGTTGTGTCGCTTTCTTTAATCCTTATATTAATATCTCGGATTGTCTTCCATATGTATGATTATTTTTATTGTGCTTTATATATATTGATATTCCCCTTTTTTTTCCTACTAGAAGGAAAGAAGTATATATTGAGGTAGTTTCAGTTAAGATCTCCACTCTCTCAGCCATATAGCCCCTTACATTCTAGGGACACAATGTATCTCCATATATATAAGAAAATATTGCTATCATTTTAAATAGACATACATTATATTTACTAGCCTGATATCATGAATTTCTTGTGCTAACTACACTAATAGTTCACCTACAATTAATTATGAAAGATGCAAGTTGCATTTGTATCTTATTCCATTCTAATCTTTCTTTTTTACTTTTAATGATATAGGTATATATATGCATCCATGGATGTGTATTGATATGGCACTGCATTATAAATAGTAATATGCATTTTAGCTTATTTTCACTTGATTTTCAAGTTATTGGTAGAAATTAGGCTTAACATTTGTATTTGCTTTAGATGTTATACTGTGCTAAACTAATTAGCACCAACAACCATGGTTTCTATGCCTTATAAGAGGATAGGCTATAGCCCAACTGCACACTCCCATAGAGGAGGAACAGAACAAACATTCTATAGTGAAGCCACGCCCTCAAATCAGGAAGGCAGAGGGGAGGCACCAGGAATTTAAAAGAAGGGGCTATGGATCCATGATGTTGTCGGAAGAAGCCCAGAAAGGCGGGCAAAACATGTCACGTGTAACGTCACAGGAGAGGCGGATCCGGAAGAGCTCACGTAATCGGGACTGGCAAAACCCAAAAGTGACTGTACTGAATGGTTCAAGCCATTTTATTCTGTTTCCACATGCTTTTATGTGGGTAGTTTTTGCTGGCATACCCACCATTTGCAAAGTAAGAGTTTTTAATCCTTTTTAAAAAAAAAAAAATTGACAAAGATACTATTCAATTAGGGTTTTCTGCTTCTCTCTGTTCTGTATTTGCATAGAAGCATCTGCTTTCTGGGAACATATCATTCAGATCCTGTCAGAACAGTGTGGGATACTTCCCTCTCCAGTGGAGCTTTTCAAACCCACAGCCAGGGGTGATAGGGCTCTGGTCCATGCAAGTTCTCCTCTTTACCCCCTACTGTGTATTACACAATTCAGATTGTCTGCACTATATTCTGTTTTTTTTAACTTATAAATCTATTTTGTCATCAGTTCAAGTGCGCTCACTTTGCCAATTGTATCTGGTTTGTGAATACGTTTTGTGTCACTGTGGTACCATGCAGTGCCTCATCACCTCTATAGCGCTTATACACTTTTGGTTTCTTTTGAACCACATTAATAGACCCGTAGGCTTTCCCACAGGAAAAAAGAGAGGAATTTAGGATCGTGGAAACAGGGGCAGTAAGGGAACTGTGACCCCGTCCCACACACCAACTGGTCCCACAGAAGGTCCTTAGCCATTTGTGATAGATCTCCGACTCACCAGGAAGCCCTGAAAGACTCTAAGCCACCAAGAGAAGACAGCCGTCCATGAGCAGTGGATGTGGCTCCCCACTCGGATTCCTGAGGAGTGTCAGTTCTTCCGGCAGTAGTAGGGTGTCTTCGTGGGACAGCTCCAGAAGGTCCGGGAACTATGGCTAACAGTGGTGTGAAGAGAATCACCGCCACTCTTTGTAGGCAAATCTCGTGGAGAACCCTTGCTGTCATCATGAAGGGCGGGAAGGCGTAGGCATCTACGGCAACACACTCTGAGTCCAGGAGTGTAAAAGTCCAGTAACTGTGAGAGGCAAATAAGTCAAGACAAAACTTGCCTCTCCAGTATTCCAGGGAGGTGAAAACTTAAGGTTGGAATCTCCTGATAGGTGTTCCACTATCAGGGCAATGTTGCGAGGGAGGCAGTATTCAAGATCTCCTTCGATAGTTCCGCCAGTGTATGAGAGCAGGTGCGTCCGAGGTGGTTAAAATAGTGCACCGCAGAGACGTTGTTCATCAGAAGCAAAATGCAACAATTCTATCTCCTTTTCATTAAGCTGTGGATCGCAAACGATCCCGCCAGGAGTTCCAGTCAGTTGATGTGCATAGACACTCCCTGGGGAGTTCAAACACCCCCTGTGGATGGTCGTATGTGGGGATCCGGTGGAGTATGCGAGCCTTGAGGTGTTGCATAGCCCAGTAGTGCAGTGTTCCTGGAAATATTACCTGAATGGAAGAAGACAAAAGGCCCACTATCTGTGCAAGGAGCCGGAGAGGTATGGATGATTTTCGTAGCACCCGGTGGATTTTCCTGTGGATGGACACCATTTTTGAAGCAGAGAGTTGCAGGGTACAAGTTCTAAAGTCGATCTTGAACCCCTGGAACTGGACAGTCTGCACTGGATTCAAAGCGTATCTGGGCCTGTTGATCACAAAGCCCAGAGATTCTAGCAATTGAACGGTGCAGGTGGTGTGGTCTTGCAATGTTCTCTTGTCTCCTCCAAAGAGGAGAATGTCATCCAGATAGATGATACAATGAATTTCTCGAGCACAAAGGTGAGCAACCACTGGTTTCAGCATATTTGTGAAACACCATGGAGCCGAACTGAGACTGATTACCAAGCTAATACACAGTCCGGCACTATTGACTAAAACTTTGAAGCACAGAGGATACAAGGTCGGCAAAGGTGGACGGAGGTTGTGCGTTGTGACAGTGCAGGAATAAGGACTAGACTGTACCCTATGGTGAAGCCTACATGCGGTAAAATCATATACTGCCTAATAACAGGGCTACACAAGGATGTGAGGAGGTGAGCTTCGAAAATACAAGTGGAGGTGATAGAGCCTCGGAACTGTAAGTTTGGGTTTCCAGTTGTGGAAGGGCTCCTCATACTATTGTGCTTTCTATGCTTTCTGTGATCAAAATCCGGAAACAAACAAAAAAAAAACGTATCATATATTAATTGATTACTTGACTTTACGAAGGAAAAAGAGAAATATACATATATAAAAAAAAGTGAGCAAAGAGTGTTTGAAGGTGATCCTGATAAGAAAGAGAAAAGAAAGCAGATCAACCAAAGAACTAAGAACTGAATAAAAAATAAAAATAAATATCAAATATAAGTTATACAATTTAAAGCAATAAACACAGGAATAAAAAAAAGAACAAGCAAGGAGAAGAGAAAAGGGTTGTGAAAGGAAGTAAGAAAAAGAAAAAAAAGGAAGGAAATCAGATTATAACAAGCCTGAAAAACAGTTGCAAGTAACAAAAGCTACACATTAAAGTTGATGTAATAAAGATTTAAAAGAAAAGAAAAAAATAAAGGGAAGAAAAATAAAAAAAATACAAAATAAAATAATAGAAAAAATATAGAAAAAAGGGAACTATGATAGGAATATAGGAATTAACTATTAATAATGTTATGATTAGATTTAAATATTTGCTGACACAGGTACTAAAAAGGTAGGGGTTAATTGAAGAAAATTCACAGAAAAAAAATATATATATATATATTAATTTAGTCATGCAAATATCTAAAGATATCATTGATTTTTCTTATATTAATAATTAATATGTCAAAATAATTACTAATAGGGCGTGTAATCAAAAATGTGTAAGATCAACAATTTACTTATGTAAACAGTTACCTAGAATAATAGATTTTCTTTTCTCTCTTTCTCTCCCTCTCCTTATATTTTCTGTCTCATCTCTTAACTATAGGGAGGTGGAGAGGGAAGGTAAGGGGAAGGGAAAAAGGGGAAGAACAGAAATAGGTTAAGAAAAGAAATTTAAATGAAAGAGAGAATATTCTTCCAAAATACTAATTCCAGCCCCCTTGTCATTCTCCTTTCAGTGTGGAATAGCCACATAGTTTCTGGTGGCTCATAAGAGCACTAGATTTAAGCCGAGAGTTTTTCTCCCAAATTGTTTCATGTTTTATATGTCTGAAGAAGAATTACTCAAATATTTTTCTTTTTATGGTAAATGTTTGGTTGTTTATATGTAAACAGATCAGGAGTTTATCAATGTATAACAGATTGAATTCCTAAAATAGTTAAATTAATCTCAGTTAACGCGCAAGGTCTAGGCACACCAGTTAAAAGACGGATGATTTATAATTCATTAGACTCATTCAAAATACTAGTATGCTTCATGCAAGAAAAAGTTATATACCCAAAAATGGGGTGGTAGAAAATATCCAATTATACTGCAAGTCTCGTTAGAAAAGAAAAAAAAAGAGGAGTTGCAATTGTCTTTTTTGATGCTTTAAATATTGAGATTATATATCAAGACATCAATATTGAAGCCAGGTTTCTGATTGTTGTATGTAAGATAATAATGCATATACTTTGGTTAATATTTACCTGCCAAACAAAAATTCTATTGCTCTATTCTCAAAAATAATGGAAAGAGTTTGAAGAATAAGTAGAGATACATTAATTATAGCCAGGGATTTTAATTGTGTTTATGATCATAGAATTGATAAAACATCCCAAATACTTCCAGCCACAGAGAAATATGTCATTATCAATCAATGAAAATGAATAGTATTTGTAGAAGGTTTCAATGATATGATGCCTGGCGAACTATACATCCAGAAGATAGAGATTATATGCATTTATCTAAGGTCTATGGCTCATATTCAAGAATCGATATGTGTTTGGTTAAGGCAAAGGAAATTCATAATATTCATAATATTCAAATTAAAGATAATACATGGATGGATCACAGTTTTATTATAGTAGAAATCGGTCAATCACCACCAGGGGGTATATCTACATGGAGACTAGACATTGCAATAATTAAAATTAAATTAAATTAAAAAAAGACGAATTGACAAAACTATCAAAATCAATCAAAATACAGTTAGCTAATTCTACTATCTGGTGTACTTGCAAGGCAGTTATAAGTAAGAGGATATCTAATTAAAATCAAAAGAATAAATAAAATAAATAAAGGTAAGGACCTGGCGGATTTATACATTCAATTTTTTAACATATCAAATTTAAATAAACAGAAACCTACAAACCAAAACAAACTAATGTTGATGGAACTGCAAAATAAAATACACCTAAAAACAGAAGAAAAAACAGCAACTTTACTTTGAATAAATTAAGAATAAATTAACTACTAAACTGGGAATAGAGCAAGTAAAAACCATACAAAACAAATTACAAAAAAGTAATTCTAAAAATAGAATTAATAAGTTAGTAGATGGAAGTGAAATATTCTTAACCCCAGTGAAAATGGGCCAAAAATTTAATGAATTTTATAATAAATTGTATAATCTTGGGCTTTCTGCAGATGAAGAAATAAAAAATTACTTAAAAATATGAATATTCCTAAAATAACAAAATTAGACTTACTAATATTAAACACTTGCTTTACCACTAATGAAGTAGATAGAGAGATAGAAAAGTTGAATGTATATAAAACCCCAGGCCCTGATGGATTTAGCAACCTATTTTAGAAAACTTTTAAACACGAACAATATAATGAAATAGCTAACAAATCAAAAGCACCAAAAGAGCGGCTGCAGGTCAACATATTACCAATATTCAAATCTAATAAAAATCCAACAGATGTCTGTAATTATAGACCCATATCACATAGACATGAAAATATATGCTGCTATAATAGCAACTCAAATGAAGTTGATAATAAAAAAATTATTAATTTGGACCAAATAGGTTTTATTCCCGGTAGATCGGCTAGTAACTGCACTAGAAGATTCTTGGACATAATCGATCAGTACAGCAGAGCGGACAACCCCTACTGGTTCTGTCACTAGATACCGAGAAGGCCTTTGACAGAGTCAGTTGGGGCTATCTTGCTAATGTTCTGGAGTCCTTTGGTGTAGAGGGATGGATCCATGGTGCTATTATGGCACTGTATTCAAACCCCTCTGCTAGCACCATTGGAGCCAACATATGTTCAGGGTGGTTTGATTTATGAAACAGAACATGACAGGGTTGTCCCCTGTCTCCACTACTGTACATCTTATCGCTTTTACAACAAGCTATTAATATTAGAAAATAAAGGGATAGAAGGCTTACATACAAAAATTTGGCACATAAAAATATCCCTATATGTGGATGATAGATTGTTATCTTTAACATCACCTGCTACCTCTCTCACATGTCTAATGCAGGAAATAAAAAAAATATAGTGCTATAGCAAATTACAAATTAAATGTGTCAAAATCGACAGCATTAACTATTAATATTAACAGTTACACTATAGAGGATTTAAAAAGACAATTTGAGTTTATTTGGACTAGGAAAGAACTAAACTATCTAGGAACAACTATAACATCAAATGTAGAACCCTATAGTGAAAACCCACCATTTAAGTGGCTTGCCCCCCGTTAGCCCTCTCAGAATGGGATATTAAAACTCACCTTATTTTCATCTCTCCATGGGTCCGCTGGCACTGGCCCTGCCTCCTTGGTGACATCATCAAAATGGCCGATTTTTAGCCAATCCAATGCTTTCCCAAGGAGAAAGCATTGGATTGGCTAAAATCGTTAAGGGGGCAAGGCCAAATGTTGTTTTGGCCAATCAGCACCTCCTTATAGAGATGCATTGAATCAATGCATCTCTATGAGGGAAATTCAGAGCGTGGGGATGCTGAACAGCAGGGCTGCTTACTGTGCAGCCCTGAGCCAGGAAGCCCCTCCAGTAGCCATCTAAAGAGTGACCACTTGGATGTGTCCCTGGGGCAATGTAAACACTGCCTTTTCTCTTAAAAGACAGTGTTTACATGAAAATACCTGAAGGGAGCTATTATACTCACCAGAACAAATACATTAAGCTATAGTTGTTCTGGTGACTAGTGTCCCTTTAAGCTATCACATTATCAAACACACGTACTATGCCAATTTTATTGGACATATTGATAAACTACAAGTAGATAAAATGTAATTGGAACCTTGGTACATGATCGAATCTGAGGCTGTAAATATTAAAAGACTAGAATTTTCTGTCTGGGGTTATAGGGGCAAACTATATATGGATCATATAAAAAGCAAATCATACATACTGGCACAAACCATACAGGAATGGGACGAGATAAAAAAACTACGTAGGCTTAGGAAATAAGATTATAAAAACTTGCCATTTAACTTCTTTAGAAAATAACATGTCAGACTTATCTCTAAAACATTGGCCTAATATAAATAAAATTACTATTGAGGATATTACTCACCAAGAATAATTATTACCTTGTCCAGATATTGTGACAAAACTTTAAATATCTTTTTATAAATATGACTCTTTAAAATCTCCATCAAATATTCAAAGTCACATGGAACAAATGTTCTGTCATGAGAAGGTGAGGAAAATCAATTCTAAAGCTAATAAGATGATCGAGGCAATAAATGACAAACCTGTTAAAATAATAAACACCTGGAATAACGAGTTAGGAACTATGCTTTCAGAAACTTAATGGTGTGTGGTATTAAGACAATTACATAAAAATGTATTTAAATTTAATTGAGTACAAATTTAAGATGATGTATCCGTGGTATCTCGTTCCATTGAGACTATCTAAAATGTATTCCAACTATAACCCAAATTGTTAGAGATGTGGAAATCCTGCTGGCACATATTTACATATCTGGTGGTCCTGCCCAGTAGTTAAAATAATATGAAAATGAGCTTTTGACAACTTTAGGCTTTTATCAAATGAATATGTAAACTGGGGCCCAGATTCCACATTATTATATATGAATCTAGAATCACTCTCAACAGATAACCGATGTCTGGCAACACATAGTTTTATTGCAACAAAGATTGTGATTGCCAGAAATTGGAAATCAAGTATACCTTTTCAAAAAATATATTTATTTTAAACAATTAAAGTTTCAGTTTTGGATGGAAAAGGAAAGATTCAATTTAAATCCCCAAAAACAAAATAAAAAAGATCTTTGACAACTGGCTAAGTAAAATGTAAACTTGACAAATTAAGATATTACTCCTTGCAATAGTAAAAAGGTTAAAGATACATGAATAAGAAAGTTAATCTTCTGATCTGCATAGTTTATGTAATATATTACAAAAAATTCTCACTGAGCTCGTATTGGTTGCAGAGTAATTAAAGGGGGTAACCCCAGTTTAATATAGGAAGAAAGAAAATCGGAATGAGCCTTCCAAAAATAAATGCCCAGAACGGATACAATTACATACAGAATTTGAATATTACCAATCGAACAATTTAGGGATAAATGTTAAGAAGAGATGGTTATTAGTTAAAATAGTACTGCTTTATCAGATCCCACACAGGGAAAACACACACACTCAAGTGAAAAATCATTAACCCCTTAAGGACACATGATATGTGTGACATGTCATGATTCCCTTTTATTCCAGAAGTTTGGTCCTTAAGGGGTTAAACTTGGTTAAATACGAAAAAAATGTTTATAGATTAGGAAGAGACAAATCTCTATCGAGGTTTATACTCAAAACCCTGTGAAAATGACAATGTTGCCATACCTCGTAGCTCACTTATTTATTGAAATAAAGGGCACGTATCAGAGTATTGTTGCAATTTAGATGGCTACAGATGTTATTAAAATGTTGTTACATATCATGATAAGATGTGCAGAGTTAGAGCTTTAAAAAAAATATAAAAGTAGCAATGTGCTTAGATAGGGAGGTACTATATTTCTGAGATAGAAGTGAGGATGAAAACTGTTGACAATTAGAGAACCACCTAAATGGTAGCTATAATGTCCCTATATTAAGAGAGTAGGGACATGCAAATTAAGGAATACCTGGGGAAATAAACTGCAGTAACCCCCAAGTCAAAATAGAAAGTGTGACTGGGGAAACTAATAGCTTAGTAAGCAAACCCCTATTAAGGTAAGCATGTAGACTAGATACAAGGATTGGCAGTATACTTGATTAAAGATGTAAATAACTAATAGACCTACAGATTAGAAGTAGGGATGAAAACTGGAATAATTAAAAGACCACCTACACGGTAGCAATAATGTTCAAGTATAGAGGGAAAAGGCATGCAGATTCAGGAATACCTGGGAAGATAAACTGCAGTGACCCCCAAGTTAAAGGACCACTCTAGGCACCCAGACCACTTCAGCTTAATGAAGTAGTCTGGGTGCCTGGGCCAGCTAGGATTAACCCATTCTTTTATAAACATAGCAGTTTCAGAGAAACTGCTATGTTTATGAATGGGTTAAGCCTTCCCCCAAAGCCTCTAGCGGCTGTCTCATTGACAGCCGCTAGAGGCGCTTGCGTGCTTCTCACGCGCGTGCGCTTTCAGCCGACGGGGAGGAACGGAGGAGGATCGGAGGCAGACAGCTCCCCGCCCAGTGCTGGAAAAAGGTAAGTTTTTACCCCTTTCCCAGCTTCCAGAGCCGGGCGGGAGGGGGACCCTGAGGGTGGGGGCACCCTCAGGGCACTATAGTGGTCCTTTAAACTACATAGTATAACTGGGGAAACTAGCAGTATAGTTAACTAATCCCTATTAAAGTATTGACCTAAAAATCCCAAAGGAAATAAAGGCGCTTCAATATATATGGTGAAGAGCCTTTAAGGAATTGTCAGCTGGATCTTATACCATAGATTGATCGTTTGGTATCTAGTAAGATGCTATAACCGATCCTGAATGTAGTTAATATATCAACCTCTGTGAGGTTGTTTTCCCTACCTGGGATCTAATAAAGAAGTACCATTTTAACTAATAACCATCTCTTCTTAACATGTATGCCTATATTGTTCAATGGGTAATATTAGAATTCTGTGAGTAATTGCATCCATTCTAGGCCTTTCTTTTTGGAAGGTTCGCTCCAATTTTTTTTCTTCTGTTATGTAATATATGTTTATGTACTCATGTGTCTTAATTAAGTGTTTTTAGGCTATGCTTTTTTAAATGTTTAAATTGATGAATATTCCAACAGTGATTAACATGTTTACTTGAATTACTAATGTGAATGTATATGCCTAAAATGTTATGTTATAATGGTATTTGTAACATATTTGAAAATGCAAATAAAATAAAAATATTAAAAAAAAAATTGCCTGTACATGATGTAAGCGTTCAACTTCCGTAGGTTGATCACTGTACGAAAATCCCCAGATTTTTTCCTGATGTACAGCCTATATAAACTTTGACTTTGAAAGAAGCACCCACACTTCTGAGGAAGCCCTGTGAGGTGAAACATGTTATGTGTTTATTGGAGCCCTTTTTTTATATACTACTGATACAATATTGTTATTTGCATATGAATATATTTTTTAAAGTAATACTTTTAACGAAGTCCAATTTTATTATTTTTTATACAAAGTCCAAATTTTATTGTTTCTTGCTGGTAATCCTGATTCCTGCTATATACCAGGTGGAGATCATACTACCAAAGCTATACATACTAGAGCAAGGTACTGCTCTAAAAAAATGTAAGTAGGATACCTCTTCTTACATAGTTACATAGTTACTTAGCTGAAAAGAGACTTGCGTCCATCAAGTTCAGCTTACCTCACATTTGTTTTTTGCTGTTGATCCAAAAGAACAATGAGATAATGAGGTGCAGTTGGTGCTAGTAAGTACTAGCAACAATATCCCCAATGCCAATGATCACTAACATTAGCACAACATGAAGTATAACAACAACAACAACAACAAAAAAATGGGGAGTGCCCAAATGATACTGACAGTAAATACTTATGTAGATCTTCTCAATAAGTAACATTTCTCAGATCTGTATCAGAAACACAAAAACAAATGCTTGCATAGCATAATAACATTTTTTAAGATATTTTTAACAAGACTTTCTTTATAGAACTACTCACATTTACCAGAACCACTTATAGCAGGCTCTGGCTGTCAGGGCATGTAGATTGGTTAAATATTTTCACCACATCAGTTTGCTCTACAGCTCAAGGAAAGAACGTTCCAGGATACTGAACGTAAGTATGAGTAAAACACATTTAACCCCTTAAGGACGGAGCCAAATGTACACATTGTGAACAAAACAAAATGTAAACAAAACCTGGCATTTGCGCTAAATGTCTGTCCAACCGTAATACACCTCTTTCATATTAAATGCACCCACCCTTATTATATATCATTTTATTCAGGGGAAACAGGGCTTTCATTTAATATCAAATATTTAGCTATGAAACATAATTTAATATGAAAAAAATGGGAGAAAATACGAATTTTTTTGATTTTTTTAGTTCTAAATTGCATTTTAAAGGTCAGTGTCATAATACTGTTTGATTTTACTGCAATAAAATACACATATTTGTATTTAGTAAAGTCTCACGTGTAAGACAGTACCCCCTATGTACAGGTTTTATGGCGTTTTGGCAAGTTACAGGGTCAAATATAGCACGCTACATTTGAAATTGAAATTCGCCAGATTGGTTACGTTGCCTTTGAGACTGTATAGTAGCCTGGGAATGAAATTTACACCCATAATGGCATACCATTTGCAATAGTAGACAACCCAAGGTATTGCAAATGGGGTATGTCCAGTCTTTTTTAGTAGCCATTTGGTCACAAACACTGGCCAAAGTTAGCGTTAGTATTTGTTTGTGTGTGAAATGCAAAAAACGCCAATTTTGGCCAGTGTTTGTGACTAAGTGGCTACTAAAAAAGACTGGACATACCCTGTTTGCAATACCTTGGGTTGTCTACTATTGCAAATGGTATGCCATCATAGGGGTAATTTTCATTCTTGGGCTACCATAGGGTCTCAAAGGCACCGTAACCAATCTGGCTAATTTTAATGTGAAAAAAATGAAACGCAAGCCTTATATTTGACGCTGTAACTTTTGAAAACACCATAAAACCTGTACATGAGGGGTACTGTTGTACTCGGGAGACTTCGCTGAACACAAATATTTGTGTTTCAAAACAGTAAAAGTATCACAGCAATAATATTGTCCGTGTAATGCTGTTTGTGCGTGAAAAATGCAAAAAACTTCACTTTTACTGGCGATATCATCGTTGTAATACATTTTACTTTTTTGAAACACTAATATTTGTGTTCAGCGAAGTCTCCTGAGTAGAACAGTACCCCCCATGTACAGGTTTTATGGTGTCTCGGAAAGTTATAGGGTTAAATATAGTGCTAGCAAATTAAATTCCCTTTACTTTCGGCATGGGTTGTCAGGCAGGTCCTGCTAATTGTAATTAATTAAGATATCTAATTATGTAAAAATATTACATAAATATATATGTAGAATTAATATATGTATATATATACGTATGTGTATATATATGTATATATCTATATAATTTTTTTTAAATATTTTTATTTATATATAGGTATATATATAGTGATATATACGTATATATTTATGTATATAGATATATATATTATTTCGTTCTACGTGTATTTTGTTATATATATATATATATATTAATTTCACAAAACAGTTAGAACGAAATAACACACATCTATATATTTTTTAATTATTTATTTTTAATTATTTTTTTAATTTTATTTTTTAACGTATTAACATTTATTTTTATTTTTATATTATATATAAATATATATATAACAATAATTATATATATATTTAATCAGTATCAGTCTACGTGTAATTTGATATTAATATATATAATTATATATATATTAATAGTAAAATACACCTAGACGGTGTATGTGTGTGTATGTATATGTGTATATATATACTTAGATCATATATATATAATATATATATATATGATCTAAGTATATATAATTATTTTTTTTTACACCATTAACTTATTTTACTTTTATTTTCAGCCAGCAGGGGGACCACCTGTCATTACAGGCAGCCCCCCTGCCGGCAATACAGAAGCCAGCTATACCCGGCCATGTGATTGTGGGGTCCTCGCTAGGACCCCACTCTCATGGCCGGGGGGCTTCAACGAGGACGGATGTGCCGCGGGGGGCTCCCTGGGAGTACCCCCAACCGCGATCGCCGGCGTGGGACCGCCGGCGACCGGGTAAGTTAACAAAAACCGGAGGGCGTACAATTACGCCCGGCGGCGTTTAGAGCCGCCTATTAGAGGGCGTAATTGTACGTCCTCCGGTTTTAAGGGGTTAATATCAACCTCAGATAAAAACAGTAAAAGCACAACGCGTTTCGACGAATAGTGTTTTTCAAGTGCATAATCAACACAGCATACATTGTGATTTTTAAATCCCTTAAACCATAAATCCTATTTGACGCCATTCTCCAGCATTTTCTCAGCATCCAATGTTCCTTGCTTTGTACTTCCAGAGACTGTACAATGACGCACATTGTGTGTTCCAAGTCTCGATTTCAATAGGACGTCTGTCTATATAAATGCACATGCATCCGATGATGTGTCTGCCATCTTCTTGGATCCCATCGTAATGTGTTAGTCCATAAATGGGATGTAGGTTACAATACCTCTTCTTATTCATATATTACACCTATTTATGTGTACTACCCCATTGGAGTATTTCTGTCTTTTGTCTCATATTGGAGCATCATCAAACACCATCCTAAGCAGATTTTCATACATCCTAAGGTGGGGAATATACCGCCAAAGCATATATGGCAAAGCTCTTAGCAGCTCAGAAAAGAGTTGAACATCCATATATGTTTTTAAAATACTACAAAAGGACTTGACATATTGCACTATTATCTGTATATACTGTTCTTTATTTTAAAGATTCTATAAGGTCACTTTGAATACCAATTTTATTTGTGTGGTTGTTCCTGGCGTGGTAGATCACTTCTGTTTTTTCCAGATTTTTTTTCTGACCAGGAATATGTTGCTGAAAAAGCCTCCGGAATCCATCACCAGTTGAATGGTCCCTTTCGAGCAGAGTTCTCAAAGTTCTTGATCTATAAGTCGGACATCGGCGGCCGCGAACCGCAATGGGTTGGGCAGGTTGTGACTCAACAAGAACCTCCTCGAACTCTAATCAGTACTCTCAGACAGTCTGCAATGCATGGAAAGGTCTGCCCAGTTCTGGAAAAAAGAAGAGACACGGCCTGCAATCTGAACAGCAGGAAAAGGGGTATGAGAAAAAAGACTTACCGGAGGTGAACCTTGCTCTGGCATGTCCTCTGCCTCCTCTAGCATGGTCCGAGCCCCTGGAGCCTCTGTCAATTCCACGTTTGCGGGTATAAGCGTTGTGGTTGTGCGTAGTGGGGGCCTGATGGCCAAAAACGGCCAGTGGCCGACCCTGGAGGTGTTACCTTGGAAGACCTTCTGCATGGAGTGTTGGGCTTTATTCAGGGATGTGAATATGTTCACGTGCCTATTGAGTTCCTTTATGAAGGCCTTTCTGAAAAGTCTACCCTGAGCCAAGAGTTCCTTGGCCTCTAGATCGACCAATTTTGTGTCAATTCGGAATAGTGCTGCTCGGTGCCTCTCTGAAGAGAGGGCCACGTTGGTGTTTCCAAGAAAACAAAAGAACCATTGTGCCCACTCTCTGATATCGTGCACCCATTTGCTTACTATGTCTGAATCGAAATCCTCTACTTGGGAATAAGCATTGTCTGCTAAGTACATGACTCTAGCCAGCAGACTGATGGCACCAAGGAGCTTATCCTGCGCTCCCTTAAATCCCTGTTCAACTCCCTTCCAAGGGTCACGTCCTCCACAAACCATAAATGCCAGGATAAGCTGGTCAAATTCAGGAGTCGCAGCGACCTTTTAGGCTAATGTGGGGCAAGGGAAGAACTCATATGTTTGCATACTTCTTTGTCAAGGGATTTCCACAGCCAAAAGTGCATAAAATGTGCCAGATGTTCTGGGGGATGCCAGTCCCTGGAGTGAGGGTAAAGGCTGAACACCTTAGTGTGGAATTGAAATTTGCACGTAGCGTTGGAGAGGCCTGGGTACCAGGGGGGCGAGGTAAGCAGACAGGGGAAGTGACCTGTATCACAGCAATATTAGGACAGTGGCCTGTGAACAGAGCAGAGTACAGTATAAAATTGTAGCGGTACTTACCCTCTCTAGGGGCCGGGCGAGGTCCTCTTTCCCCGCGCTGCGTGGTCCTGCAACTGCACGAGCCACGTGCGGCTCATCCGACGGGGAGATCCGGAAGGCGTGCACTGACCGCGAGACGCGGCCACGTGACTCGCCTGGCACTGGGAGAGTGCTGCACGTATCGGGCGCGCTTTTAAAGGGACAGTGGGAGCCGAAAATCAAAAAGGTCTCCCATTGGCCCATGTCATTCCACATTCCACATTCCCCATACACTCACATTTTGGGGGCGTGGATATGACAGGGGCCAATCAAATTAAACGAATAGGTATTTATACTCACCTTTCCCTTAGCTCCCTGCCCTATCGTGGTTTCTGTTTCAGTTCCCTTTAGTGCTTGCTTCATATAGTAGTGGTTTTTTCATGCTTGACCTTGGCTTTGTACCTGACTCAGTTTTTCTCTTTATCCCTGCTTTGTCTTTTTCTGGTTTCTGGTTTCCTGACTCCTGTGTACCAGTCCTTGGCTAGTTCTTGTTTTCGCTGTCTCTCTGTTCCCTTGACCTCGGCTCATTCTTGACTCTGTCTTTTCCCTGTCTATGTCGAGTCCGGCCATTCTAAGGCCCAGTAAGACGTATCTTGTTATCTTGTCTCTCGTTGGACTAAATCTTGCGTGTTGGGATATACTACCGTGACCAAAAATATCCCAGAAAACCCAGAGCCTGAATCAACAGGTTCAGCTAAGCAGCACATAAAAGGGGCTCACCCCAGGCCAGAATAAGGGATAAACCCAACTGGGCAACCAGCCCCCACAGCGCAGAGCACCAACTTTAATCCTGGTCCCAACTAGGTCCCAGAGGGTTAAGTAGTTAAGCAGCAGTTTGAAGCATAACAGCAAGGACTTGCACAGTAGTATCGCAAAGGATCCAAGATGGCCGCATGGGAGTGTGAGGGAACGAACGCACCCAAAATGGCCACCGCAAGACAACATGCAAAACCACAGGAAGATGTCCCAAACGTGACCATGTGAGCCGGTCCAAGTGTTGAACGTGTGGACAGGAAAACACAAAAGGTTGCACCAGAATAGAATGTTTGGTGATGCAAACGAGTAGCAATGTGCACGCATCTGAGTGCAGCGTGTAAGTGCTGTGCCACAAAGAGCAGCATGAAGCTCTGTTCCACAAAAAACTCCCCCCAAAAAAGCCCACCAAATCCTGGGAGCAGGGGAAGGAATCCCCAGGATGTAAGGGAAAGGGGGGTTGGACCCCAGTACCCCAGGAGAAGGGAAGCAAAGGGGAAAACGGTAAGAGGAAAAAGGCACAGAAGTTCCAAAAAAGGAATAAACAAAGAAATGGGGTAGAAATAGGGGGGGAGAACCAAAGTAAAGGGCTAAATTCAATAAAACCCCAATAGACGGTAAAAAGTATAAAGTATAAAAATTGCATGTTAGACTTTTATAATATCAGAACCAATACATTAGATCATAGTGTACCCAGACACTGTGTCAGTTGCCCAAAATGTAAGTGGAACACCTTTTTGGCTTTTGGAATTGATAAAGTAGAAAGAGGGGGGGAAAAGTCACAACTTAATGTGAAAGAAGCACAATGGTGTTTTAACTTAAAAACTCTAAAGTTAGGATCAAGATAGAGATCTGGCAGGTCTTATTTAGTTCACCCTTTTCAATGTATTACCCTCCTCTATTTTTGTTTTTAGTTCTCTTCTTCTTACTTGCACCTGGCTCACATTTGCTTGAAAGCAGATGCTGTTAAGTAGACTCTTTCAAGTAGGAGTTAAAAACCAAACAAGCCCCCCAACCCCCCCCCCAAAAAAAAAAAGTTCCTTGGAGAGTGGTTTGTATACTGGGGAGAGTGGTTTGTATTATTTTGTTTAATCTGCTTAATTGACAAAGATTAAAAAAAAAAAAAAAAACTTACATTTTTTTATTTGGTGTTTTTTCCCCTCCTTTGTGCTGCTGCTGGGTTAATTTGGGGAGTGCTCCTTAATTTCCACCTGTGTGGGATGTGTATTCCCATATAAGCACACTTCCAACTCACTGAGCTTTCTCACATTTGCATGAAATCAGACTCTTTCAAGTCTGAGTTAAAAAAACAAACAGGAATTTAAACGTACAAGAGCTTTAAAACAGCAAGGTAATTGTGTTACTGTCCTGTATCTGGGAAAATGAGTGTTAGAAAGATTGCTGGTTTGACTCAATGCACATCTTGTTGCATGTATGCATGCCTGGATGTACCCGTCCAGGGTCCATACATCTGTGACAGGTGTGTGCGAGTGGTTTCTCTGGAAGCTCAGATTGGCGATCTCAAGAAGCAAATTGCAACATTGAGGGAGATCGACAATATTGAGAGGAGTCTGCTGCTTACTGAGCAGAGTTTAGTAGCGAAAGGTAGTGGAGTGGAAGGAGATAAGACAGATGGGGAACAGGCACGTAGCTGGGTGACAGTGGGGTGAGGTAGCGGGGTGAGGAAAGAGGAAAGGGCTGGCTAGTCCTGAGTTTGTGCAACCTAGCAGATTTGCCCGTTTGAGTTAAGATGTTGGGAGTATTAGCTCAGGAGTAGCTGTAATAGAGGAAGCTGTTCTAGTACAGCTACTCCTGAGCTAATGCTCCCAACAGCAACTCAACGGAGTGCACTTACAGGACTCATTATAGTGATAAGATGCTTTTGTTCAGCAAGTATTTATATATATATATATATATATATATATATATGTATGTAGTCCCAAAATATCAGAACCATAAAGTCAATGTTTCAGTTCCTTCCTGGAACTTTCATCAGAACAATAGCTCCATTTTTAAAGTTCCAGGAAGGAACTAAAAAGTTAAATTGATGGATTCAAAACCCCTGAGTGTTGGTATTTTGTGGCTATAGATGGAATATGTTGCTGAGTACAGGGTAATATAAATGTTTTGCTTGGAGTGCAAGGTCTTTGTAATATTTTAATTGTGTTGGAAACAAAAACCGTGATATGGGAATGTCTGTTGTAGTGTGTCAAAATCGATGTACGGGTAGGCCGGTTAATAAATAGGTCCCACCAGATTAAATTATATAAAAAGAGGAGCGGTGGGTGGTGTGGTAATATTACAGCAGGTGGGTCAAATGGTCAGTAGTTACCCATGTAAGAGAGTTGCCCATGTTAAAATAGGCCAGGTAACCCATCTCACAACTGCAGCCCACAGCCTTAACATTTGTGGTCGGGAACAAAAGCTGTGATGTGGCAAAGTCGGTTGTGGTGTATCAAAACCGACATACAGGTAGGTCTGTAAATAAAGTTGTAAATAAAGTGAGTAAAAGAAGACATTTTGAAAGTGTGCATTATTACGTAAATACGTAATAAATTACCAAACTTTAAATGCTTCTCTCACTTCTTTCTCTGGTTGAGGAATATATTTTTTTACTGGAGGATTTCCAACTCCGTAGTCTTTTAATAATGTGTACCAGCATCCCTCTGCTAGAGGCTGCTGATGTTGCTACTATTCTATACAAATGACCTGAAAAGCTAGCTGGATTTAAACTAAGTGTCATGAATAGTGTGTGAATGTAATATATGACTTTGGCTGTTATGAAAGGTTTTTCATGTAATAACAATAGAAGTGAATTAATAGAGGTGGAATGGTCTGAAATGGTTTGCAGTAGCTATTCAGTGTTTTAACTGGGCAGCAGTCATTATCTGTGGGATAAAGAGGAATTTCTATTGGAGCGCCTGATTGGTTGGTTTTTGAATGTTTTAGCAAGAGTATGTAAAGATCTTCGATTTCAATGAGATTGTGAAGGTAAAGGCATTGTACTTGAACTGTAAATGATTCTATGGTAAATTCTCTAGGTCGTAAGAAACCTTAAAAGGCTATATTAATAGCAGCTTTAACAATGGAGTTTGTTTGAGTTACAAATTGGTGATTATCTAGTAAGTCACATAGTGCTCGGAATTTAGGCCCCTCAATAGGTTCTCATGTAGAATTGGCTGGGTGATGTATGGGTTACCTTTAAGAATATTTTTAATAGGGTAAGTAGGCATGAAGTTTTTTTTATTAAGGAATGTGGTTAATAGGTGGTTTTTGGTGCCGGTACTGTAAAGTTTAATTGAGTTATAGGATAGTTTTAAATTAAGGTGGCAAAGGCAGCAAATGCTACCATGGTTTCTGAAGTAAAAGGGTCAGTAATCTGTAAATCGGAGATTAACCTATTTAATATAGTTACTGTTCTGTTGTAAGTTTTATGGGTATTTTCTGATAATGCTGCTAGTCATCTGATGTGTGTCAATACTTGATCTAGTCCGTAATGAGATCTGTGAACATTGCGGTTTCTCATGGGTGTTTCCTGGTAATTGGGTGTTTTCCTGATTTTGTATTAAACAAATACAGGAAAGGGCATCAGCTGCAGAGTTATGACAGCCTGGAATATGAATACAAACTAAGAACAACTGGTGTGTTACTGCTAGTCAGGTCAGTTTCTTGATCGGCTTCATACAGTCAAAGAGGAAGACCACCCTTTGTTAATGATATTACATGTTGCTGTATAGTCTGAATAGCATTTTTACGGCTTGCTTTTTTAAATTAATTTTATAACGTGTGAGCTGCTGCTAATATTGGATAAATCTCTAATAGAGCTGAGGTTTCATGAAATGATTGAATGCTTCGAGAGGCTATGTGTCTC
Organism: Pelobates cultripes; assembly: GCA_933207985.1. NCBI lineage: Eukaryota > Metazoa > Chordata > Amphibia > Anura > Pelobatidae > Pelobates > Pelobates cultripes. The sequence goes on along the minus strand of OW240916.1, from coordinate 190,556,780 downwards.
TAAACCATAAATCGTCGTAAATAGCTGCATAACCAGAATGGTCTACAGCATCTGTCCATATGACCGGAATTGATTTGTCATTCCATTTGGTATTAAACTCTTGCCACATGTTTAAGTCGGCTTGAGTATATAAGTCTAGGTTACAAGAACCTGGAAGGTTTGGAAGAAGGTAGAGTAGCCTAGAAATTAAGGATCTATCTTGTGGGATAATGTGCATAGTATAGTTCAGTGAACCTAGGAGGGATTTTAGGGCACTGAATCAGCTTAGCAAAAGAAATCTGTTTTATTCCTTCTGAATTCACTGAATCTTTAAGTCGGGAAAACTGTAATGCATTAAAATAAAATCTAGTGTTAAGATAATGGCCACCCTATTTTTAAAAACAGAGCCATGCTGCTATAGATGCTTTGTGATACAATGTTCCCTGGATCTATAATCCAGAAATAATTAAGATAGTAAAAGTTTTGGCAAATATGTCAAAAGGTTTTGGGCTACTTTAGGCAACGAATGTGAGTATGGTTGCAAAATAGTATTTTTCTTTCCATTTCAAACCATGTAAATGCATAAAGATGGGTGGGTTGGAAGGAGCTTGAAGGCATTGGAAATATCTGTTTCATAAAATGTTATGAAAGTTAAGATTCTATATTTATCAGGTTATATAACAGTATATCTCTTTTTAGAACATTTGCTTTGAGTTCCTTCTAATATATATGTAGTTTGGACTTTGTAGTGCCCTCTACTAAGAGCCTCCACCATTTTGTTGGCTCCCTCCCAGAGCACCATTTTGTTGGAGCCTGAATTTTTAAATAAAGCTAGAAAAAAAAGCACTAGCAGCCTTATACAAAATCATTAACACTAATTTTTAGCTTATGTTATTATTAATATTATTATTATCATTAATTACAAAGTGCCAATAAGTTCCATAGCGCTGTATTTGGATCCAGACAGGTTTGACGCACAGGAACAGAGGGATTGAGGACCCTACTCAGTGAGCTTACATTCTAGAGGGAGTGGGGAACAGTGAAACAAAAGGTAAGGGTAGGGTAGAAAAGTAGGTTGCTAGGATAGTATTCATTGAGGGCTTAGTGTTTTGTTTTGATGACCGTTTCAGGAGAGGAATTAGGGTGCGGGGAGGGAAAGCTGTTCATAGTTTAATTGATATACTTTCCTAAAGAAGTAAGTTTTCAAATTTTTTTTGAAGGAGTGGAGATTTGGTGAGAGTCTAACAGAGAGGGGAAGGGTGTTCCATAGGAACAGTGCAGCCTTAGAGAAGTCTTTAAGGTGAGCATTAGAGGTAGGAGTATGAACAGAGGTTAGACGTAGGTCTCCGGCAAAGCGCAGGGGCCTAGATGGGACATATTTGTGTATTAGTTTGGATAAGTAGGTGGGAGCAGGATTGTGTAGAGATTTGTAAGCAAGTGTCAGGATCCTAAATTGATCCCTACTCCAATGGAGGGACTGACAAAGGGGAGAGGCATTGTGATTGTAGCTGATCTAAACAAGGAATTATACAGTACGTGACTGTGTATACAACAAGTTTAGTGTGATTCAGGGCTTATCTTGACTTAACGTGAGAATGTTGGCTGATCATTAGGGCAGAATGTAGATATGTAGTAAGTATGTTGTGTGGCCGATACGTGGGCCAAATGTTTATTGTTGTGGTTCATGGTTTTGGATGAACTAGTGTGCGTAATTCAAAGGGTATCACAATAGCTGCTGTGTTAAATTTTCAGGTGCACCAAGATGGCTGCCGACTATTTGCTTCAGAGCATCAAGATGACCACCAATCATGTGTCCTAGTGTAACCTAGTTACACTAACAATAGACATCACCTAGTTACATTAACAACAGAGTTAGTGGAAGCCCACATATATTTGCAAGCATTCAAAACCAACCCTTTAATTTTGTATAGCTTTAATATAGATTATTAGCTGCACTAGGTATTTTGGCAGAGATATTTCCTAACAGGTAATCTGCAACTGACAATTACTCAGAATGCAGCAAAATATAAAGTTTAAAAAAAGATGTTAGAGGAAATATAACAAATATTAATAAACATATTCTAGTTAAACAATTGTAATACTAACTAGACAATTATCTTTTGCAATGCTAATTGTACATTTCCCATGATTGTAATTAAAACATGTCAAAGTCTATTCAAGCAATTTAATCTAAACACAGGTATAAAAAATATAAGACATGTAAGACAGTTTTATACTTAACATCCCAGGATCTTAGATGAAATGGAGATAAAGCCATTTGAATATAAGCTCATCCCTAAATGTCTCATTAGAGATGTTTACACTTTGTCTGATATCAGCAAAGTTTATTGTTTATGTAGAGGCCCTATAAAGGGTAAAATGTGAAAGGGTTTATAAAATACCCCTTCCTGTCTCATTGGAGATTTTTGACTGATATCAGCAAATCTAATGGCTAGTGTAGGACTCACCTTTTGGGGCTTGCCTTGACTTGACATGGCAGGTGAGCTTATATTCAAATGGCCATTAGAATAAAACTAAAGAGCCTCCATTTTGTTTAAATGTACATAGGGATTTAGGCCAGAGTGCAGGTAACGTTCTCTTTGTTTTTACTATGTATTTTGAGCTGCTGGATACTAAGCTACTGCTGCTGTAAGTGCAGTGCTTCATCTTTGTGTTTGTATATGAATGTGGGCCATAGCTAACCAATGGAGATGCTGTACAAGCTTGGATGAATTTATACTAAAGCTATAGTCATATATTTGATTAGGGGCTAAATGGGAATTATACATATGCATAATTATATGATGTGAGGGTTAAATAAATTACAACACATATATAACCAATTGAGTTGAACATATATACACCAATAATATTTTAAATGGTGAAACATAGGCCAGATGCTTACCAACGGATGTTTACGAGGTTCGGATGATTTGAAAGCAAATCTATAGGTGTATATTTGATCAGGGGCTAAATAGGAATACAACATATACATAATAATATACTGTGAGTGTTACATTATAACACATCTATAATCAACAAAGAGGGTAATTTTTTTTTTTACTCATTTGCCATTAGATGGTGAAGTGTATTTCGGACACAATACCTTGCAATATATACAATTGAACTTGTCTGACTAGGTTGAATTACTCACTTAATAGTAAAAAAACATGGCATAAATGGTGCATTATAATGTAATGACAAACTTGAATGGCTGACATTGCTATATTGTGGTTGATCCATGAGGTAAAATGCCTTACAACAATATTAACTCAATGGTTGAATGCAGCCTTAACTTTAACAAAAGCTTACTGGCCAAAAATCCTAGTACTTGGCTGGTCGAATAAGCTGAATGAACTATATGCATCTAGTTTTGCCATACATAACTTTATGCCAAATATGTATTGAACATTTTTAACAGATTTAGTGGTGGGACTGTAATTGACAAACAATAAAGCCGAATGGCTGCAAATGCCAGTGAGGCCAAATGTAGCTGATAGTATTAACAGTCTACTGTTAGAATAAGCAATTGCACCATACACAACCTGGTCGAATGGCCACGGACACAAGCAGAGCCGAACCCAGCCCCTATTAGTGAATAACCCACGCTCATAAGAGAAACATCGGCATAACGTGTATTTTTATCTATTATTTTTACATTATTGATAATGAAAAACATCATCCACGCTTCAATTTTTGGTTACTACACAAGATAATTTTCTCTATCTTCAAACTGCTTATAATGCAGTTTAAAAATTACGTTACCAATCCTTCGAGAACTATTAGCTCCCTTTCATAGTTAAATGTTATAAATCACTCCACAAATAAGAAAACATTCCAATATCAGAGGTTTGGAGAAGGAGTTAAAACATATCTTTCCTGTTAATTTGAGGTGTATTTCAGCTATCTACTCAAAAAAACTAAGCTTTTTTTTCTTTCAATATATGATTTTTATTGTTTTTACATGTATAACAACAAACAACATAAGGGATTAATACATTCATAATATGTCAAGTACAGTAGATAGCTCATTTACAATTGAAATCATGTTTTATAACACGTACATGACAAGATAAAGTTGCAAGCATACAGCTCTAATCTTAGAGATCTTATGTTAAAGGATGCTTGGGTGTTTGATATAAACTAAACCTTTTTATGCTTTCATGAGTTAAATCTTGTCACCAAGGATATGACTCTCTGACAATTCGACAGTAGTGTGTTCCGACGACCGAAAGCCATATTCTGGATTGTGTATGTATTCACATGTTACATTGCACACTTGGATTCTATATACATCTTGCACTATTTGAGCAGTTTTTCCTCATGTTATCCTTACAGCCTGCTTTAGGTAAATGACATAATCTTTTCCAACTTAGAATTTGGGGTTTGGGATAAATAATGCTTCCCACTAAAAATTAAGCATCAGTAGATAACAATAACCTGGTAGGGTGGGTGGGGAGTGAGTAGAGGGGGTGGGAGACAGAGATAAGTCCTACAATAGTTAGCTGAGATCTGTAGATATAGGTGTAAGTCTTAGGTGGCAGTGTACACTTTAGGGTTATGATTAATTAGCTTGACAGGATCCCAGTTGGTCCATAAATCTTGGAATTTGGACATATTCCCTCTCTTTGCCCATTCTTTTTCGTGGTTAAATGTGGCGTTGACTCTGTTTATCACTTATAGAATGGTGGGAGCAGAAACGCTTTTCCAATGGGCGGCAATACTAGTTTTTGCCGCCAAAAGGATATTTAGAACTGCTGCTCTTGAGGGTATGTTGCCCATATTGGGAATAATGTGTAAAAGATCAGAAGCTGGTAGAAGCGGAAGTTTTAGTCCGCTAATCGTGTTGATTAATTGTTGTATGTGTAGCCAATAGGTTCGTAGGTTTGTGCAATCCCAGAATATGTGTTTCAGAGTACCTGTCTCTTTCATGCATCTCCAGCACTCTCTAGTTAACCCAGGGTATATTTCACCAAGTCTGATTGGGGTCATATCCCATCTCATCAATATTTTGGAGGATTGTTTGGTGAATTTTATGGCCTTTTCCCACTCTATCGTTGGTAAGTTTATATCTAAATCTTCCTCCCATTTTATCACGTAGGGCAATTTATTAGTTCCAGCAATATTTGATTGTGCTGAGTAGCAAAGTGACAGGAATTTTGATGTGGGAGGAGATTTAGCAGCTGTATAGCATATCCGGCCTGTTTTGCTAAGTGAGGCGGGGTCTATGTAATGCACTGATTTAGATTGTAAAATATGTTTCACCCTTAGGTATGGAAAAATGTCTTGTGGTGACAGATCAAATGTAGATTGGAGTTATGGGAAAGCTATTAGGCCATTATTATTAAATAATAAGTGTACATGAGTAATCCCTTTGAGTACCCATTGTTGTGTTGGGAGGTTCGGTGAAATTGATGACAAAGCTGTTAAAGGCGCTACGAACAATTGTTCGGTGAGAGGGCAAAGTGAGGAATTCCAGGATTTACAAGAATTGAGTAAGAATCTAGTGTTAGGAAGAGTAACAGATATAGAGGGTGTTGATGAAGTCCATAAGTTGTTTGGTAGGGATCGGATCTCGTCACTCTTAGTCTCTAGTTGGAGCCAGACTGGGTTTGTTATTTTTGTCATAATGTCTAAGCTTTGTACTAATACTGTCGCTTTGCAGTAATTTTTAATGTTGGGGACGTTAAGGCCTCCTTTGTTAATGGGATGCCAGAGGGAGTTGAAAGAAATTCTTGAAAGTTTTTTCTTCCAAATATGTGCATTGATGGCATGCTGGAACTGTTTGAGAAGTGAATTTGGAAGTGCAATGGGTAGTGTTCTGAATAAATACAGTATGTTGGGCATGACCATCATTTTAAGGGAATTGATCCTTCCTATCCATGATGCATTTGCCATAACCCATGAGTTCTGTTTGAGGATGTCAGAAAGAACCACCTCATGGTTCTCTCTAATAGTTTGAGTTCTAGAGTGTGTTATTTTTACTCCTAAATAGGAAATTGAGGTTTTCCACCAGTCGAATGAGTATTTTGTTTGTAGGTCTTTTGTGGTGCTCAAATTTAATTTAATAGGGAGTATTTGTGTTTTAGTAATATTTTTGTAATACGAAATTTTACCATAATCGGTCAAGGTATCTAAGAGATGGGGAATAGCGTCCATTGGGTTCGTAAGGAAAAGCATGACATCGTCTGCAAAGAGAGCGATTTTCTTTTCTCATGGGGGGGTTTGTAGGCCCGGAAGGGAGGGATCTGCTTGATCTTCTTAACCAACGGTTCTAGACATAATATAAAAATTAGAGGTGGTTTGGCTCCGTTGGTTATTTGAAAGCTTCTTGAGGTAAATCCCGCGTTGAACACTTTTGCTGAGGGTGATGTATAGAGGGCTTTTATACTTGTTATAAAGGGTTGGGAGAAGCTAAATGCTGCTAATGTGTTTTCCATGAATACCCAGTTAAGGCGATCAAAAGCCTTTTCTGCATTCAAGGCCATCAATATCCCGCTATGACCTTTCTGATTAGCCCAATCTAGTAAGTCCATGCAGTATCGTGTATTATCACCTACTTGTTTTCCGGGTACAAAACCTGCCTGTTCTGCAGATACTTAGTTGGTAAGAAGGGGTTTTAATCTATTGGCTAATAGTTTTGCATATAATTTCACATCAGCATTTAATAATGATATTGGTCGTAAGTTACTGCAAATTGTAGGTGTTTTATTCACTTTAGGCAGTGTTATTATATAAACCAGAAGAAAGGTACAGTTCATCTGTATGAGTAGAGCATGCAGTGATATAATTGGACACCTACCCTGAAAAAAGGGTCGTCTAGTCCTGGTATTACAACAGTATCACTTTAAATTCAGCAAATACATAAATGAAAAGGAAAAACATGAAAGAAGATGATGGTGTAAATCTGTATGGTAATTAATCGTTGTACAATAGTCAAGATATGCCAACTCACATGGTATAGAGCCTAGGATGGGATAGGCTCAAATCACTCACACTTTAGTACCGTCTGGTGGTACTTGCACCCTTTAAAAATGTTGGTGGATTCCCTCAAAAAAAGGAGATACAAAGATGGTACAATGGAAGATAATATTGTGTAGTATTTATGACATGAAGGTGAGTGTACTGTAACTTTAAATAAGTGCTCACCTTATTCAGAGCCCAGGTACTCGGCTCTGAGTTTGTTAGCGTGGATGTCAATAAGGGAGACACCTTTCCTCCTTGGAGCAGGTTTGATGAGGATCAAAGGGGACTTGATTAAAGAATAAAATAAAATTTATTTAGCCAGCAGGCAATTAAAATACAGTGTTATTATGTAAGCTTCCTGCATTTCATGTGGAAATTTACCAGTAGTTTTAATCTTATTGAACAGTTTTGTGATGTGAGGTGAAAGTTGGAGTATCATTTTAATATAATAGTAATTTGGTAACCCGTCTGGGTCTGGGGCTTTGTGTTTAGGAAGAGATTGAATGGTTTTGGCTATTTCCTCTTCCGTAAATGGAGCGATCAGTGAATCATTTTGCTGAGGTGTGACTTGCGGGAGTGTGATTTGCGATAAATATTCCAGTACTTCGTCTTGGTCAGGTGATTGAATGTCTATGTTTTTAATAAGATTGTATAGGTCCTCATAATAGGATGATAGTTCATTCATGATATCATTAGGATTGTAAAGTTTTGAATTTGATTTTGAAGTAATGTATGGTATTTTTGTTTGGAGATATATGGATCTTAATTTATTGGCTAATAATTTACCTGCTTTGTTACCCATATTGTAATAGGTTTGTTTAAGTTTTTGAGCATTTTTGGTGTGTTCATGCGTTCGTAATTGGTGGATAGCATCGCATGTTGCTGTTATTTGTTTGGATAGAGATTTGGAATAGGAGGATTTATTTGAGCTTTCTAACTTCTCTAATTTTGTAGTAGTGTGGTTTTGGAATTCTGAAATTGTTTTTTAATGGTAGAGCCAATTTTGATGAATTCCCCTCTAATTACCGCCTTGTGGGCCATCCATTGGATTTCTAGTGAGGTTTCATTCGTTGAGTTGAGGGTAAAGTAGTTGTTTATATCTAATGCTATTTGTTTGTGGTTCAAGGTGCAGTCAAGAATAAATTCATTCAGTCTCCATTTACTGCGGCCTTTTGTTGGGTATGGTAACATAGTTATTATTGGGGCATGGTCGGACCATGTACGTTGCCCTATTGTTTGATTAAGTAAATGAGGCAATGTGGATATATCTATTAAGCAAAGATGTATTCGTGTATATGGCATGTGTACTGGTGAAAAATATGTGTAGTCTTTCGCTGTGGGAAAAATATTTCTCCATGAGTCGTATAGGTCGTGTGTGTGGATTAAATCTGAAAAAGGTTTACCGGTATGAATGGAGATTTTGCTACGGGGTTTGTTGTCTATGCGTGTCCACTGAAGGATCTAGCGTAGAGTTGCAGTCTCCGCAAATTATTACGTGGCCATGTTTCATTCGAGTTATCCGTTTAATTGCTTTATTTAAAAAGGAAAATTGAGCCTCGTGGGGAGCATAAAGGATGTTACAGTTAATTGGATTCCATTATGTTCCTCTACTAAATTCAATAGTCTTCACGCTTGGTCTGTGTATTGTTTGTGCAATGTAAATAGCCAGTCTGAGTGGAATAGTATAGCGACTCCTTTGGATTTATTGTGTGCATAAGCATGGTACGCTGTGGGATATTTTGTTGATCATAATTGGGGTGGATTTGTCTTACTAAAATGAGTTTCTTTTAGGCATACTATAGCTGCGTTAGATGAGTGCATATCTTTTAAAACTTGCCGTCTTTTGTAGGGACTGTTGAGGCCCTTTACATTAAGGGACAATATTTGCATTGTGTTGGGCATCATGATTTATACTTAAATGAAGGAGCAGGTGGTACGTTTGCCAAGATGTATAATTGAGCATTCGTATGTTGGTTGAACAAGATGATTGTATACCTGCACATGACGTATGTTATAGTGGTGTTCACCATGAAGTATCGCACCCTTATTCTTGGTCTCCTATGAATATTGTGCGACAGCGATAGAAAGTTCATATCTTGTAGGTGAATCTCTGTAAGGTTAAACAAGGTGAACAGAATAAAGAACATAAAGAGGGGGGGGGGAACAAAAACCAATGTATTTACATTTATCTTCCACTATTAGAAGATTCAGTTTGGGCATTTAGAGAGCACTAAATAAGTGATGACCTAGGGGTGGAGGGTGTGGAGGTCCTATCGGCCTGATATTGTACATCATATGTTAAACTAATTCTAAATACATATCTAGATACATAGCTGTTTACAAGAACAAAAAGAAATAACCATCTATTATTACATAGAGATGCAACTATTATTGGGTAATCGCGTTTTCATATTGTCCAGTGCTACATATCCGGGTGATATGTTGCCCGGGCGGATCTTTGTGGTCATCCTTAAACATCTAAAATCAACTACACATCTCCAATTTAGTTATACCTATTCAATTGACCCGCTAACGTTGGTCTAATTAATATGTCCATCTCTATACTTATTATTTATGATTTTGTTTTTTTTCCATATATAACTATAAAGATAGTTGTAACAGCAGTACCCCTTTTAAAGGGTCTGACCTCTGCATCACCATGCATGAACGGTTAGAGGTTTTCAACCTCCTAGTCCTATTACTATATATCAGTCTGCCTCATTGTGTTGGAAGCGTACCAGCTGAAGTATATACTGAGTTGTAATATATCTAATCGTGAGCTGTATAAAACGGTGATGACCTTGCTATGTTGTTATATAGGTAATCACACCGGTATACAGCGTAATTTATATCAATAAAATATTGTCATAATGCAGAAGGTTTTTATAAGCATACAACTGATGTCCACCTCCCTGTAGTATTTTCAGAGCTTGCCCATGACAGTATCAAATATGGGGACGTATGTATGGAACTCAAGGTGCACCCTATTTCCTTACTGATCGCTTCAACTAAGTGGTGCATTGCCAGTTGTATGTTAGATATGGGATATTAAGCGTTTCTCACACTGCACAGTAGCATTGCATATCGCTCTGACTTTGTAGCTTATTGCCTGTTATGAGTCAGATACTGGGATGTTATGCGTATAACGCCTGGTGCAAACAATATCTTTACACGGCATTGCACCTTTACAGCTTATTGCCAGCTTTAGGTCATGGGCCGGTAATAGAGATTAGGAGCAACATATTTTTAAGTTAATATGCAGGTAATCATACAAATTAAGTAAATAAGCATTAAGAAGACTTATATAGCATCTAACGAGTACACCCAAGTTACATCTTGTGTGTTAGGTGGTGTACAACATCTCCGTCTATCTCTTCTTCTTCTGTGATCCAGCCATCTGCCACTCTACTTGAACTTTTTTGGGGGAAGATTCTATTGAAGTCCCTTGGTGATCGCCAGTGTTCTTCTTCAATAAGCCCCACTCTGTGAGCACTTTCATCCTGTCTGTTGGCTCCGCAATCACTCGTGGTTTGCCTTGTCGCCAGACAATCAGCTTAGTCGGATAACCCCATTTATATGGCACCTTATTATTCCACAAGGTTTTTGTGATGTTAATGAATTATTTCCGTTTTGCCATAGTAGTCGCCGCTAAGTCAGCATAGAGAGCGATGTTGTTATGGGGCTCTGGAAGCACGGGAGAGATCAGCTTGTTCATACAGAAAAACCACCAGTTGTTATTTTATTATTGTTTTTTTATATAATGCAAACTTATTCTGCCAATATATCATTTGGAAAGATCAGAGCCCAGTGTTGTTTATGTTCGTGTTTACATTTTCTGGGAAATATTGCTCCTCATTATTGCTTCATGCAGAAGTGGGGCACAATTCCATTTGGTATCAATACTGTCAGTAAAAGTGCCATTCTATTCTATAACTTGCATTTCATATTTTGAATTTGTAATTTGATCTGTATTACTGGTGTTGATGTATTTTCACTTATCCCACTCTTCTTCCTTTTAGAGATTTTACTGTATGATCTATGAATATAGTTCTCGATTAGAATGAAAAATTCAATTGTTCTACTTTGTTCTATATTATATTTGACAATTCTAATTATGTATTTTATTAGAAAAACAAAGAAATAAGTGCAATTATGAAAACTGTGAATCAGTGCTGGATTTAAATTTGTATAGTTTACTAAAGAGACAATTAAATGCTATGCAAATTTTAAATAATTTTGAGCTACTGTGTTCCACATTAATCAGCCAAATAAAGGTAATCTTTATTGTCTACCGAGTACTTCACTTTCAACATTTCCTATTACTTTTCATGAAACGTTAAGATTTCCATTTCAGGACAGACTATTGCCAGAGCAGATGATCTACTACATCAACACAAATACGATGTGCCAAGTTTAGACACCAAAGGAAAAGTGAGCAATTAAATCCAATGTCAAAACAGATTTTTTTTAGGCTGCACTATGAAACACTGGACTAAGGTTACATGAGATAATTTTCCTACATTTCTTTAAAAATTGGCATGGAGTAACACTAATATGAAGTGGTCTAATTAATAGGAGGGAGAAGGAAATCACCCTTTTTTTATTTTTTTCAGTACTGCACTTTTGATGTTATTAGCAGCATGTGTCTGGAAAAGTTTGCAAATAGATGATATAGTTTCCAAAAGCATGATACTTTCTAGCCATATTGATTTCCACAGTTTTCAAGGTTTGCTGTTTGCATAACCATAGCAATTGCACTATATAATTAAAAACACATTGACTAGTCTGTTTTTAAAGTGGAGTTTGGATCTTTTTTGTTGTTGATATATGTATCTAAATAACAGAAATAAAATCATCTTTATCATTTTATTTTTTAAAGTAGATTAGATTTTTTATGGGTTTATTTGTATTTTTCTTCAGGGCATGGATGAATAGTACTCTGCAGAGCATTGCAATGTTATTGCTCAGGGTTTTTTTTTTCCAAATCTTTTTTTTTTCTTGCTTCACTTTTTAGGGTTTTACTGTAACTAACTGATTAGTTGTAGTTTATCTGACAAGCCAGATTGATCTTCCTTGCATTAGTGTTAACAATATTTAACAATATTTGAAAAAAATAAAATAAACCTCTGAAACAGTTACCAAAGTGAAAATTCAAGATGGATTTTAAGTGGATTTCAAAATTAAGAGCAAAATGGAAAAATTATTTTAAGCTAAATATTCTTCAGGTTTGGCTAGCTTGGTCTAACATTTGAAATCTCTCTTTATTAAATAGTCTAATAAATAGTGAAAGATAATAGTTTAGTAAATAATTATCTCAGCAAGCGATTTGTCCACTGGTTGCTATCACTCTCAGTGGTCAAACAGTACTTAAAATGCAATTCACTTGCAAAAAATACTAGGGGAAAATACATTGTGAATGTGCATCCTACTGGATGCATTTGTTTCTGAATGTTGTTAATATTGGTGCTTTGTAAATCTTCCAAACCCCATACTTTGTGTAATGTTCAGGTTCAACCCTGAATAAATAACTATGTCATAATTTTGTATAATTTCACTAATAATTCAATACATGTTGTGTAATTCTTTAAGTATTGGTGTGGTATGGTATAGGTTAGTTAAACATCACAGAAAAAAGACTGGTTCTCTAATGCAAGTCTACTATATAAACTACCAAACTGGATCTCTTTTTGTTTTTTGTTTTATGAAACATGTTTTATGTTTAAAGAAATTTTGTTTACAAAAAAAAAGATAACTGTAATCCATCCCCTGGAAACATTTCTTGCTGCAGCCTGATTGGCCCATGAGTACATCATTATGCTGGATTTGTCTCATAGAGAAGCATTGCTTACCTATGGTTCATGCGCAGCACTTGTCACACTCTTCTTATTTCAAAAGCCACTAAAAGCATGTTTCTGACCATTTTTTAGAGAAAGCAATATTTAGAAAGCATTTATGCTCCAAAACACTACAAGGCAGCAAAACCACTCAATCTCAATGATGTGATCTGGGTGCAGTGCCTCTGCAATGTAAAACTTGACATATTATATAACTGTAATGCTTTCATTGTATAATTCAACACACCTCTAGTGGCTGTCTTCCAGACAGCTACTAGAGGTGATTCGGCTGCAATAACCAAGTAAGACTTGGTTATTAACTCAAATGCTTCTCATAGTGAACTTTTGATTGGCGCATCTCAATGATTTGCTGAACATGCGCTTGAGCCTCCCAATGCTCCCCTATCAAGGATGAAGATCTCATACAGGGATGAATGACAGAAGGATGAATACCAGCACTGTGAGGAGTAAAGGTGAGAAAATTGCTTTTTTGCTGCACATGGGAGGGACTCTTTAGGTTTAGGAATACATGTCTGTATTCCTAATGCTTTAGTGTTTCTTTAAAATTAAGTGGTATTGGTGCCTAATGTGTCACTTTAATTAGGCATCATATCTTCTTCTTAAAACATTCCAATGCATTGCTTAGGTACAGAAATCCATCTGTGGGGGAACCACCTGAAATTATTAAAGCAACATGAGAGATCTTTTTGATCTCTAGGCTGTCTCTGGCCTAAGGGATTGAGCTGTGATTTAGATGCATCTTCTTTTCTATAAATATATGTAGTTACAACTATATTTTGATCTCTAGTTGAAGAATTACAGAAGTATGGTGATACATATGTGATGTATGGCTTCTTCTGTGATTGTTGGAATGTCTTTCATACATTATTCACAGCATATGGCATGTTCTGTTGGTGGTAGAGATCACAAAAATATTTAGATTAAAGAATAAATAGAATATACGGCTGCTTCTGAAATGCTATTTATTAGGTGGTGAAGAATATGAAATAATAAGAATGTTATGTATTACAATTAATATTTGTTCTGCATAAATAATACCTAAAAGTTGAAATGTAATGTTTCCTGTGGAGTGTTATATATGTTTCAATATACAAAAATAGTTCAACATATTGCTCAGTTGAAAGAGGTTTGTATATTCTTAGTACAGTTTTTATAAATACAGCATTTGTCAGAATGTGCATAATGCACCCCTATAATGCACAGTTGACTGTAAAGTATGGATAACCATACTTCTATTTCTTAGTGTGATTTAAAATTTGTACTTTCACACATTTTATGCTGATTTGGTTAGATTGGATAGGCATATCCCATGTAACTGTATAACAATTTGAAGGGAAAATACTATTCAGCTACAAGAGATGAGCTTATGCCATTTAAAAGAATTTAGCCCTTAACCCCTTAAGGACCAAACATCTGGACTAAAAGGGAATCATGACATGTCAGGCTAAACCCATGTCAGCATCACCAATGCGGTAATCTCCTCCCTCTCAGCTGATTAGGAAAGGAATATTTAAATTAAGAAAGGAATAAAAGTAGTCCTATCGCCTCAAGCAGCAGTCTTTTTTTTTTTTCTGTCTTCCAGCTGTTTAGGCAGCAAAAAATACAAAAAAAACATTTTAAAGTTCACCTGCCATTAATCTTTTGGTATAGCAACCAAGGGAGTTCAGCCTCTCTCCCTCTGGAAGACACCCAAGCAGTTTATGCCTCTCAGGGTTATGGTTACTATGTTAGCAAATAGCAACTGAAGATGTGAAGACTCTGAAGGCATATATGTAAAGTAATTCACAAACATCATAGGTGGTAAGAAGGCCATGGTAAGAATCCCTATCAAAATAACATATTTGGCCTTCACATGAGTCTCTCTCTAAGTTATACATCCATATGGCATTTCAGGTACATGGAATGTGTTAGTAAAACTAGTTATAGGTACTCACTACCCTATAGATGCAATGTAACACTGTTTCCACCAACCGATTACAAAGGTAATCCAAAAGATTACTAAACAAGAAAGAAAAAAGGAGAAAAAAAATCCAAAAATGGAAATAGATTTATTGGATCGAAGAGGTAAATACCTCAGAGGTTTGGAGAGTGAACACAGACAATGATTTATCACCATTCAATGTTACATTTTACAGATATTTGTTTTAGCAGATAATTTTTTTACAGATACTTACTGGTAAAATTATGTATGTTTTTTTTGGTTATTAAAGGGATACTATAGTCACCTGAACAACTTTAGCTTAATTAAGCAGTTTTGGTGTATAGAATATGCCCCTACAGCCTCACTACTCAATCCTCTGCCATTTAGGAGTTAAATCCCTTTGTTTATGAACACTAGTCACACCTCCCTGCATGTGACTTGCACAGCCTTCCATAAACACTTCCTGTAAAGAGAGCCCTATTTAGGCTTTCTTTACTGCAAGTTCTGTTTAATTAAGATTTTCTTATCCCCTGCTATGTTAATAGCTTGCTAGACCCTGCAAGTGATTAAAGTTCAATTTAGAGACTGAGATACAATTATTTAAGGTAAATTACATCTGTTTGAAAGTGAAACCAGTTTTTTTTTTTCCATGCAGGCTCTGTCAATCATAGCCAGGGCAGGGGAGGTGTGGCTAGGGCTGCATAAACAGGAACAAAGAAATTTAACTCCTAAATGACAGTGAATTGAGCAGTGAAATTGCAGGGGAATGATCTATACACTCAAACTGCTTTATTTAGCTAAAGTAATTTAGGTGACTATAGTGTTCCTTTAAATCAAGGAATGTGGAGAGTTCCCTGTGGAAACCAAGCACTGATCATTATATTTTGAAGGCATTCAGTTTGAGACAGCTTTTTAAGTGGCTCTAAATCATGTGAGTGAGATCAGCATTTGAATAGTTTCACTCGTTATTAAAATATTACCCCATGTTCTCTTTTCCCTTCTATATATTACAGATCAACTACGTGTATTCTGGGTAATTTTAGATATTATCTTTTTGAATACTCTTACCACTGTGTATATTTTGTTTTCGAAGATCTCTTATATACATCAATAGTAAAAACAGATTGACCAAAAAAAAAAAAAAAATATATATATATATATATATATATATATTAATAGAACTCTCACATGCTAAAATGTCCACTGTTATTTTCTTCCCATCTGGAAATGTTTGCTGTAATTCCCTCTGTACTGCATCCCAACCGCTTCTGGGTTGACATATGTGTGGATTCTCCTTGAATGCCTTTAATTTCAGTAAGGCAGTTCAGTGAAGGAATCCTTTTAAAAGCAGCTTTGTTCAAACGCGTTTTGCTAGTACTAGTATTTATCAATGATCCAAAGTTGCACTAGAGATCTCTCTGTAAATAAGGGCTGTCATGTTTCACTAACTGAGCAATCACATAGGATTCCTCTATTTAGATGCAATATACAGTTTGTTCTTTTAGGTAATGAAACTTCCTATACTTTACTGACTTTGAGTTATCTTACATGTTTTTTATGGTTACTATAACTGAGATTTTGCCAGCTATTCTTCTCCTTTCTATGATTTTGCCAGTCAGCTAGTAGGGGAGGAGCTTTATTCAGAGCTACCACCCTTCCCTAAATTGGCTGGATAGAGATCAGATTTTCTATGCCAGAGGTTACAAACCCAGTCCTCAAGTACCCCCTACCAGTCCAGGATTTAGGGATTACCCTGTTGTGTCCAATATGTTTTGATTTTCTTTTTATAAAAACACTTTATACACAACTGGGTAAACCCTAAACCCTGGACTGTTAGGGGGTACTTTAGGATTGGGTTGGGAACCATTATTTTTGGCTAATTTTAGAATATCTGCAGTTGCTTCTAAAACTGCATGGTCCTGGGAATATTATAAGTTTTGTAATTCTAAATGTGATCTAGGTGGAGAATGCTTCACCATGCCAGCCATGGTCACTAAAATATGTGCTTTCTTGTAGTCAGTATCGCTGCAGCCATCACTATTACTGCATAGACCTTGCAAAATTGAAACTAATCTCTGGAACCAGTATTATGTTGTATAACCAGGGAGTTTGATACATTTACTAGAAAACACTTAAATGGAGTATGGTTTATGTGGGCTCCCAGGACAGTTATGAATATCACATGTGGTTGTATAGTATCATTACACTTTAAGGGTCTTCAGTACATAGTTTCTATAAACACTG
>OW240916.1:190521770-190538178 GCA_933207985.1 Pelobates cultripes | reverse complement strand
ACAGTCTCTATTCTGCTCTTGCATTTCTATTTCTTCATAGAAACGAAAAAGATTCTGAGAAGACGTTGGCAGGGCTATTCACTTGTGTGATCAATCTGGCAAGGTGTAATTTTGAATGTACATTTTGGGCTGTAGGGCACAGAACTTGAATCTGACAAAATGGCTGCCATATACCGTCCACTGTTTTGGGGATGCGGCAGGAAGGTATTAAACTGATCAGAACAATACTAAACACACCACTCCTTTTTTTTGGTGAGGCTTTACAGGACAGAGTGCTTCTCCATGGGACATGTTAACTCACGGGCAGCTGGCTCATCAAGGAACCACAGCAGCTTTCCATGTACAGGTAAGACATGTGCAGCCGGTAAGGGTTCAGGCTCTTCTTCCTGGAGGATATGCTGCAAGCCTGTTGAACGAGGTGACCTTGCTCGGGACCCAGGTGTACGGTTCCTAAAATGGCTGCCATATACACGTCCACTGATAGGAGACGCGGAGGGTATTAAACTGATCAGAACAATACTAAACACACCACTAATAAGGTTTCTCTCCTGTATGGCTCCTCAAATGATGCTTAAGATTAGAAGCGGCTGAAAAGCATTTCTCACACTCCGAACAAAAAATATATTTTTTTAACATTCTCTCCACTTTGAACGAAATGACGTTTGGGAAGAGATTAACATAATTAAACACAGGCAGTAAAAATACAGTTTTTAGCCATACCCTGTAACTTTAAAACTACATCCCATCTTCATAATTACATATTTGGAATCAGCACACTTAAAACATAAACATAACCAAAAATCAGCCAAATCCATCCAGGGGTTAAAAAGTTAGCTGGAGGTCCCTTTTATGACCGACCGCAAGCACATTTTCCTGCCCAAAACAGTTCCATAGATTTGGGCTGTGAGGTCGGTCTATTTCAGGCTGAAAAAACGACTAAGTCCCATCGCGAATGGGACTTAGTCTCTGTAGCTGAAATAAGGCTGAAAAAAACAGCTGAAAAAAAGGCTAAAATTATCTACTTCGAATGGGACTTGGTCTCTCACAACTAAAACCAGTAGGGAGAAGGTAGAGCTCAGCGGTGTTCGCGGAAATGTGTAGCCGATTTTAGTTCCATGAATTTTGGCTACACATACGCTGTTTCCTAAATCCGAATGATCAAAGATGGCCGCCGCCGCATGTTCGAAAACGAACAAAGACCTCCCAGCATTGTCAATTAAGCTGCGGTTAACCACCTTCTGGAAGAGTAAAATTGCCTGCACACACTTCCACTTCTGGGTGGTCTGCCTGTGTGGTACTTGGACGGTAAGCCCCATTTACTGAACCAAGTGGGAAATAGCAAGGCAGGCACAAAGGGTTGCACCAGGTCTGGGGGACACAGGGGACACTGCTCTTAAAGGGGCCGTGTCCCCAACAAGTCTGGGGACACGGCCTTAAAGGGGCAGTGTCCCAATCTCCCTGATGTCCCAAAAAGGTGTTTAAAGGGCCAGCACCAGTCACATAAAGAGTCCATAAGCCCCAATATGCCCACCGACAGTCTTAAAGGGCCATACACACCAAATAAAAGTGCATACATTTTCACAATCTCCCAAGGGCCATAGTCATGCGGGAGGAGGCTGGAAAAAAGGCTTCTCCACAACCCAGGGAAACAGGGCAATTTGCCATTTAAAGGGCCCGTTACAAATAGCAGTTTGTAAACAGGTGTCAATCCATATCTGCCAAGTGACCCTATGTAGGGGGAACAGTCTCTATTCTGCTCTGTGTCAGTGTGTATCATGATCTCTGAGGACGGGTGTCAATCCATATCTGCCAAGTGACCCTATGTAGGAGGAACAGTCTCTATTCTGCTCTGTGTCAGTGTGTATCAGGGGCTCTGAGGACAGGTGTCAATCCATATCTGCCAAGTGACCCTATGTAGGAGGAACAGTCCCTATTCTGCTCTGTGTCAGTGTGTATCAAGGAACCTTAGGACAGGTGTCAATCCATATCTGCCAAGTGACCCTATGTAGGGGACCAGTCTCTATTCTGCTCTGTGTCCGTGTGCATCAGGGGCTCTGAGGACAGGTGTCAATCCATATGTCAAGGTGTCAATATGTCATATGTCAGGTGTCAATCCATATTGATTGTGATTTAGGAATGTTAGGTGATTTCTGCCTTTATGGATTAAAACCAGACTCTGTATCAACTGTGTAATTTTCCATGGGAGTTTTGCCATGGATCCCCCTCCGGCATGCCACAGTCCAGGTGTTAGTCCCCTTGAAACAACTTTTTCATCACTATTGTGGCCAGAAAGAGTCCCTGTGTGTTTTAAAATTCGCCTGCCCATTGAAGTCAATGGCGTTTCGGGCGGTTCGCCGGTTCGCGAACATTTGCGGAAGTTCGCGTTCGCCGTTCGCGAACCGAAAATTTCGGGTTCGCAACATCACTAGTCTTCTATCCTGGAGATAAGTGGGAAGTAATCCAATTATCTCCAATGACAGAGGCAAAACTCCATTGAACATATGGCAGCAAAAGACAATAAAACACATAAAAATATATAACTGTGCAGCCATTGCACAAAACAGGTACATTCAACATATCCCCAGATAGCTCAGATCTGAGCGCACATTATTACTAAATGGCGCTCAGAGCACACACATACAGTTCAATTGCCATGGAGCCAAAGTCTTTCCCATAATCTTTCATTATACGAATGGGCTCCATGGCATAGCTATCTGGGGTATCACCGCTCAAACAGGGCCAGCACCGAATGACCCGGCTTTTGTGTCTTCGCAGGGGAAAATCAAGCGTTTCAACATGGGGCCATAGTCTAAAGGCAGCAGGCGGGTAACCAGGCTCCTCCAATGCACAGTGGCGAGATTGGTCTCGTCACATCTCTCCCCTTTTCCAAACAGACTAACAGGGTATCTGACCTCCTGCCGGTCAGTGCCCTTGTTAGTCCAGCAGCCCATCTACAAAACACAATCAGTAATACAGCCCACCCACAATAACTGGTTACTACACATGGGTAGAGGAGAACTTTGTCCATGTCCAGGTGTCTCACCATGGCTGTGTGGGTGACTGGTAAGCTGCCTTGGTGGGTTGCTGAGTGGGCAGAGACCAGCAGTACTCTGCCCTGGTGCCAGCGCTACCACGGGAATAACCTGGTTGGAGCCTGGTTGTTGGAGGGGGAGACCGACTGTTTCCCCTTTGGATACACAGCTCTGCTGCTGGAGGGGGAGACCGACTGTCTCCCCTTTGGCTAAACAGCCCTGTCGCTGGGGGGCAGGACCAACCGTCCCTACCCCCTGTGCTGTAAGTGCAGAGACCACAGTCCCATCTGCACGGTTGTGGGGCTTACTGTCTCCCCCTGGTACGTTAAGCAGCCGCTGGGGAGAGGGGGTAACAAGCTCCTCTCCCATATATACTTCCAGCCACGGGGGAGGGAGACCGACTGTCTCTGCTCCCAATACAGAGTCCTGCTGCTGGGGAAAGGAGACTGGGCTCTCTATTACCTGTAGGACACTCTGCCGCTGGGGAATGGAGACTGGGCTCCCAATTCCCTTCTGTATCTCCCGCTGAGGAATGGAGACTGGGCTCCCAATTCCCAATAACTCATACTGCCGCTGGGGAATGGAGACTGGGCTCCCAATTCCCTGCAATTCACTCTGCTGCTGGGGGACAGGAGCAACTATCTCTGTCCCATGTAACTCAGCCTGCCACTGGGGAATGGAGACTGGGCTCCCAATTCCCAATAACTCATACTGCCGCTGGGGAATGGAGACTGGGCTCCCAATTCCCTGCAATTCACTCTGCTGCTGGGGGACAGGAGCAACTATCTCTGTCCCATGTAACTCAGCCTGCCGCTGGGGCTCCCAATTCCCTGCAATTCAAACTGCCGCTGGGGATCTGAGCCGACCGCCCAGCATCCCTGTAGCTCACCCTGCCGCTGGGGAGGGAGGACACTGCTCTCCTCTCCCTGCAAAGTACACTGCCACTGGGGAAAGGAGACATGGCTCTCTATTCCCTGCAAATCAGTCTGCCGCTGGGGATCTGGGCTGACCGCCCAGCATCCCTGTAGGGCCGGTGGAGAGACCTCGGTCCCATCTCCACCTGCCGCCTGGGGTTCCTCCCAGTAAATCTCAACAATATCTTCCCAGCTGAAGGGGTCTGGAACTGGATCTGTCACTCTGCTGTCCTGCGGAGCCTTCCCAATGGAGTGGAAGAGATCTCGGTAGTCCTGCTCCAGTTTCCACTCCAGGGTTGCTAGATGAGCCAGGTCTTGCTCTACTTCATGGGGGTCATCCCAGTCATGCCTAGCCTCCCTCTCGTAGAAAATGTCCTGAAGTCTGTTCTGTGCAGGGCTCCCGAAGTCAGGATCTGCAAAGGACTCCCATAACAAGCCAGGACCATCAAACTCCTCTCCCTCTGGCTTGTCATGCTCGGCTGTCCAGGGTATATACTGTGCCATATACCACGCCTGTCACCAATTGTAACGGCACCCCCAGGCATAAAAGGGTTAAACCGCCGTTTAGTAGATCTTCCCTTCCAGAGACACAGGCACAGCTACTGCAGAACACCAATCCCCCGAACAGGAAACCATATGAATGCCGTAAACAGCCAAATAGGAAAAACCATACAAATAGGTTTACACTCCTAGCAGTCAAACTGTAACAGCATACAATAAATCCCCCCAAGAATGAGACACGGCTCCGTTTTGAGGGTCAAGCAGGAACAGTCAGAGCTGTGGGTTTATTGTTCTTATATACACATTAGTTCCACCCACAGGGTTTTGGAAAACAACCAATAAACACATACAATACACTCAGACACTCCCACACAAAATCATCCCCTCTGCCTGTGATACAATTACCTTACACAATGGGTAATGTAATTATCACTGGCAGAGAAATACAGTTTTTCCACATTATTCATAACTTGAAAAGTATGCATCACATTCACATAAACTTACATTTTCAGAATCAACATACTCCAAATACAAACATATGTCAAAATCATCCAAATTGGTCCATTGGTTCAAAAGATAGATTAAAGTACTTTGTAACCAAATGAAGCATGGCTTTTCTGCCCAAAACCAGTTCCACAGTTACTGAGGAAGTAAGACACATGTATCATCACTGGAATATGGCTGTTCCTCATGTCTCCGTCACCAAATCCCCAAAATCTACACTGATTCAAGATATGCCTTAGGCGTGGCACATGACTTTGGATTAATCTGGAAGACAAGGGGTTTCCTTACAGCAACGGGTACACCAGTCAAACATGGTGCAGCTATCAAAGAGTTAATGGATGCCCTGCTGCTTCCTGAAGAGGTGGCCATACTGAAGGTAAAGGCCCATGGGAGACTGAACTCAGAGGAAGCATTTGGCAACTACCTAGCTGACCAAGCTGCCAAGGATGCTGCTCGTGCGCCAAGGGAAGTGGACAGAAGAGTGTCCGATGAGGAAACCCCTCTATTCACTATGCAGACTTTGCCTACAGAGCTCAAATTCCTAAAAGATCGGCAAGCAGCTGCTAACCCCGAAGAAAGACAGAGCTGGAAACCGAAAGGAGCAACTCTCCAAGATGGAATATATACCATAAACTTCACGTTCTGTTTACCTAAAACCATGTACCCAGCAGTAGTCCAGTGGGCCCATGGAGCAGAACATCTGTCCAAGAACCTCATGAACTCCCTGATCAACAAATACTTTAAAGCACCGGGCATCACTTCCCTAACTAAGAAATACTGCAAGTCCTGTACTATCTGTGCCAAGTGCAACTCCGGAAGAACGGAAACAACTCCCCTCAAACATCTTGCCAAACCTCAATATCCTTTTCAGAGGATCCAAATTGACCATATTCAGATGCCGAAAAGTGGCCAGTACAAATATGCACTAGTCATAGTGGACATGTTCTCAGGATGGCCAGAAGCTTTTCCCATCACCAACATGACAGATAAAACAAAGGCCAAATGTCTACTCACTGAAGTTGTGTGCAGATATGGAGTCCCAGTAGTAATAGAAAGTGACTAGGGCCCATCCTTCACTGCACTGGTGACTAAAGAAATCTGGGCAGCACTAGGGGTGACCCTTGCATTCCACGCACCCTACCACCCACAGAGTAGTGGCAAGGTAGAACGCACAAATGGCACCTTAAAAGCCAGAATGGAAGAGGGAAGTTCGGCCTATCCCCATACGAAATCTTGTTTGGTTTAGCCCCCAAACTAGGCTGCTTTTTCCCTCAACAGCTCCAACTCCAGTCAGATGTGTTAGTTGAATATGTAACTGCTCTTTCTCGGGCTTTGTCCAAAATCCATGCACAAGTGTTTTCTTCCATTCCAGAGTCTGATACTTATTTTTTTGAGCAGTGTATTTTACCCAACACTCTGTTTCACATACATTTCTATCTTCTGGAAAGGTCAACCACATCCTTTTTTTGTCACAGAAGGATATTTAAGATCTGTTTCTTACAAAACTTTATGTTGAGAATCGTGCGCTTGTTTACAATGTAATATAGCAAATGGCCAGGCATGGAAACTCCGTGCACATATCTGTCATAGGGTATAGGTAACATAAAGACAAGGTGGTTGTGCATCCTTTAGGTTAGTCAATATGAAAGAATGGTATGGACTGTACACTGGAGTAAAACTTAACAAATGCACACACATTCACTCAACAAGTTATTGACACAAAATGCACAAGGGCATCTGCTACATACACATTTTTGGGTGGTGAATAAAGCAACACTTGAATATGAATATAGCTTGGTTGCTTCATCTAAGTGTTGCTTCTAAGTGTGTGGTTGGAGATATTCTGGAGAGTTTTACAGAAGCATCAACTGTCTAAGAATTCTGCTAAGAGTTTTCTTTTCTACTGTTACAGGTAAGATTCATCTATAGGAAAAGTTTACTGATTGCACAAGGTTTGATTTCCTGTTGGTAATTATAAGGAATTTGATTTGATTAATTAGCTACTTGCTATTGATTGCTGTTTAAATTAGCTATTGTTTGCAAATAAGCAGAGGCCTACCCAGGTGTTAAACATTCCTAGTGGGTGGTGATTTTAAGAGTTATATAAGGGTTGTTGTCATTAGCTTGGCTAAAATAGCTTGGTTGCTTCATCTAAGTGCTGCTTCTAAGTGTGTGGTTGGAGATATTCTGGAGAGTGCTGCTTCTAAGTATGTGGTTGGAGATATTCTGGAGAGTGCTGCTTCTAAGTATGTGGTTGGAGATATTCTGTAGATAAACTGGAGGTAATCTGAGGTATTCAGGAGGATAAATAAAAAGTTAAGATTCGTTTGATTTAAATTATTCACCTCGTTGGAATGGCAGACTTAGTTCAGTGTAATAGTTGCTATGCATTTGTTTCACGTTCCACTTTTTGGAGGTTTGGTTGTTGTCTAATCTGTAGACAGTTCTCTATCGTGCGGCAGGAGATTGTATTCTTGAAGTCTGAGATTTGTAAATTATCTGGTAAACAAACTCAGACAGGAACTGCTGCAAAGCCACTGCCGCAGAGACATACTAGGAATGGCAGATGGATTACTGTAGTATCTGGTAGACTTAGAGTTGTGGATAAAAGGCATATTGCACAGTCTGTTGCTCTACATAATTCATTTTCTGCACTTTCAGAGTGTAATGGTGTTGTGGAGAGAGGCACTGAGGCTAGTGGTGTTGTGGAGACCGGCTTGGAGACTATGGTGAGGCCTAATAGAAAGCAGTTGTTGTTGGGGGATTCCATCATAAGAGGTGTGGAGATGGACAATGGTGGTCTTGTGAGGTGTCTTCCCGGAGCTACTGCTCACAGAGACAGGAGACGTATCTGTAATATTGTTAAGCAAGCAAAGCAGGAAGGGGAATTGGATGTACTTGTCCATCTAGGGACAAATGACTTGGCTTGCAATGAGGTTTCAGAGGTTAAGGAAGTTTTTAGTGTTTTTGCCAATGATAAACGGCAGGTTGCTTCCACACTGTCATTCTCTTAAGTTCTGCCTGTGCATAACACTCAGAGCGACAGGCGGATGCGTATTAGGGACTTTAATTTGTGGCTTGGTGAATGGTAAGGATTTAGCTTTATTTCTCATGGTAGCTCTGTTTGGAATGGAAATAACCTGTACAAAAAAGTTGGTTTGCATCTTTCTCAAAAGGGAACAGATGTTCTCATCGAGCTGTTCAGAGGTTTTGCTAGGATGTATTTAAACTAGGAGGGGGGGCAAAATAGTGATAAAACATCAATCCAATTGTACCCCAAAACAAGGACAGAAGGTGCCTGTAGCAAGTGTGTTAAAAAATTATAAGCTTAGAGTCATGTCTACAAATGCTCGCAGTTTAGGGAATAAGATCCATGAACTTGTGGCAATAATGGCAACTGATAATGTAGATTTAGTCGCTGTTACTGAAACATGGTATAATGAGAAAAATGACTGGGACATAGCAATACCAGGGTGCTCTTTATATAGAAAAGACAGGGAAGGCCAGAAAGGGGGAGGGGTGGCCCTATATGTGAAGGATAGCATAAAATCTAGCCTTATAAAAGTTAGTGAGGCGAACATAGAGTCTGTTTGGGTTATGTTAGAACTTGGTAATCACACAGTAACTTGTGTAGGTGTGATTTATAGGCCCCCAGGACAGATTGAAGAGTTAGATAATCTACTAGTTGAGGGAATAGCTAAAGTGTCAATAAAGGGGAAAGTTATCATCATGGGTGACTTTAATCTTCCTGATGTGAATTGGAAAACAAAAATAGCTGCTTGTGCCAGGAGCACACATATTCTAAACTCCCTACTGGGATTGTCTCTAAAACAAGTCGTTGAGGAGCCAACTCGTAAAGAGGCCATACTAGATTAAGTGTTAACAAATGGAGATTTAGGATCCAGTGATCATCAGTCAGTGTGGTTTAATATGAGAACAGTGACTGAGTCACACCACACAAAAGTTTTAGACTTTAGAAAAACAGACTTTTCTAAAATTAGAATATGTGTAAAGGAGTCATTATCAGCCTGGAGCAATTTAAATGGAGTCCAAGAGAAATGGGATTATTTAAAAGTTGCACTAATGAGGCAACAGAAAATTGCATTAGGCTTGTCAGTAAAAGCAAAAAATTCAAGAAACCACTGTGGTACTCAGCAGGTGTGACCTAAATAATTAAAAACAAAAAGTTAACATTTAGTAATTATGAAAAAACCCAGAGTGAGGAAGACAAAATGATCTATAAGATTAGGCAGAAAGAGACTAAGCAAGTTATAAGAGCTTCCAAATCACACACAGAAGAGAAAACAGCACAGTCAGTAAAAAAGAGGGACAAAACTTTTTTTAGATACATAAATGAGAAAATAAAAATAAAACAAGGATTGGTTAGATTAAAAACAAAAGGAGGAAGGTATGTAGAAGAGGATAAAGGTCTAGCTGACTGCTTCAATTAATATTTTTGTTCTGTATTTACAGATGAAAATGAAGGAAAGGGACCTCAGTTAAGAAAAAGGATAAATGAGTCAATAATTACACGTAAGTTTACAGAGGAAGAGGTTCTATTTCAACTGTCAAAAGTAAAGACAAATAAGTCAATGGGACCTGATGGAATACACCCAAAGCTATTAAAAGAGCTTAGTGGTGTACTAGCAAAACCATTAACAGATTTATTTAACCAATCATTGTTAACAAGAGTAGTCCCAGAAGTTTGGAAGTTAGCGAATGTTGTTCCCATTCACAAGAAAGGTAATAGGGAGGAGTCAGGTAACTATAGGCCAGTAAGCCTTACTTCAGTAGTGGGGAAAGTGATGGAAACCATGTTAGAGGATAGGATTGTTGAACATCTAAAACACATGGATTTCAAGATCAGAGACAACATGGAATTACTTCAGGGAGATCATGCCAAACTAATCTTATTGATTTTTTTGATTGGGTAACTAAAATTATAGATCAGGGTGGTGCAGTAGACATTGCTTACCTAGATTTCAGTAAGGCTTTGACACTGTGGCACATAGAAGGCTTATCAATAAACTGCAATCTTTAAGTTTTGGATTTCAATATTGAATGGGTAAGGCAGTGGCCAAGTGACAGGCAACAGAGGGTTCTAGTCATTTGAATATATTCAAAGCTTGGACTTGTCACCAATGGGGTACCTCAGGGATCTGTACTTGGACTCATTCTCTTTAATATTTTTATTAGTGATCTTGCAGAAGGTCTTGATGGTAAGGTCTTTTTGTTGATGATACTAAGATATGTAACAGGGTTGATGTTCTAGGAGGGATAAGCCAAATGACAAATGATTTAGGTAAACTAGAAAAATGGTCAGAATTGTGGCAACTGACATTTAATGTGGATAAGTGCAAGATAATGCATCTTGGACGTAAAAACCCAAGGGCAGAGTACAGAATATTTGATAGAGTCCTAACCTCAACATCTGAGGAAAGGGATTTAGGGGTGATTATTTCTGATGACTTAAAGGTAGGCAGACAATGTAATAGAGCAGCAGGAAATGCTAGCAGAATGCTTGGTTGTATAGGGAGAGGTATTAGCAGTAGAAAGAGGGAAGTGCTCATGCCATTGTACAGAACACTGGTGAGACCTCACTTGGAGTATTGTACACAGTACTGGAGACCGTATCTTCAGAAGGATATTGATACCTTAGAGAGGGTTCAGAGAAGGGCTACTAAACTGGTTCATGGATTGCGGGATAAAACTTACCAGGAAAGGTTAAAGGATCTTAACATGTATAGCTTGGAGGAAAGACGAGACAGGGGGATATGACAGAAACATTTGAATACATAAAGGGAATCAACACAGTAAAGGAGGAGACTATATTTAAAAGAAGAAAAACTACCACAACAAGAGGACATAGTCTTAAATTAGAGGGACAAAGGTTTAAAAATAATATCAGGAAATATTACTTTACTGAGAGGGTATTGGATGCATGGAATAGCCTTCCAGCTGAAGTGGTAGAGGTTAACACAGTAAAGGAGTTTAAGCATGCGTGAGATAGGCATAAGGCTATCCTAACTATAAGATAAGGCAAGGGACTAATAAAAGTATTTAGAAAATTGGGCAGACTAGATGGGCTAAATGGTTCTTATCTGCCGTCACATTCTATGTTTCTATGTAGAGTATAACCATTTTTGTAACCTCAGGAAAAAAACATTATTTTACCAGATTATATTCATGATGTTGTTTTTATAGCATGTTTTGTTATAAAAAAAGGCATCAATACTGATTAAATTTATACCACGTCATATATTCCCCTTTTCTTTCACCAAAATATTTGTTGATTTCTCTCGATAGTAGAGAAAAGTAACATACTGGAATGAAAAATGTACTCTAACTCAAAATAAAGTAGGATGAAAAAAATTAAAATGACAAATGCCAAAATCACAAAAAAGCAATAAAATGAACAAAATATAGTTGAATAATATCTAGGTAGCTAACATATGCTTTGTGTATAGAAATGATTCACAATTTCTTAACAGTATCAGTGTAACACTGCCAGTGGCAATCAGCTGCCCAGCACCGTCCCTTCTGATCACAGCTTGATGTACTCAAGAAGCAAACTAACCCATCACTTTGTTTTGACTGAAGTCACCCCTGCTGCTTTCTTTCCTCTGTCTTTGCTGTGAATATGCAGTTTGCCTTGAGAAATTGTTCCACTCCGGCTGCTCAGAACACACTAAATGAGATTACCACGCACTGCTTTCACAGTATTGCTAGATAGTTCATTTATAATTATGAAGCTTACTGTTTAACACTATTGGTTCTTCCTCTTTGTGGGGATTTTATTTTTAGCGTGCGATCAAAACAGGTGGCATATGGCACTGTATCACACAAAAAGAAAGCTTGATGACATTTAAACCCAATTCTCACAGTGTTACCACAGGTTCATTTGCTGCCAGAAATTACTGTGCTTTACTGAACAAAATATTCTTGGCAGCACAAAAATCTCTTGATTTTAATTTAAAGCTCCTTCTAATATGAACAAAATGTATGTGGAATGTGGTAATGGATGAAACACTGAGAACACATTCCTTTCATAGAAAATGGAGGTAAATAAACTTGAAATTATAGTATATGACTAACAAAAAAAAACATTACAATGGTCCAGCATTGTGATATGTTTTACGTATCAAATTTCTGTTTGCAGACATAACAGTAAATATTTAGCTGTCAGAGCAGCATGTATATTTTGAATCTGCACAGGTGTACTGCCCACCTTAGAAACCTGATTGTGCATTATCTTCCATACAAAAGTCTTCACAAAAAAGTATACATTTGGGTAGCATTAGTAATCCTTTTTTTTTTTTTTTTAAATCAGTCACCTTTAAATAAAAAAAACCTATAAAATAAATATAAAACTTACATGGTATTCAGCACTGAGAAAATATATATCTTTCTGCATTCCACACCCTATGTCTTGTGACTCCTTTCCTCTCCATGATCCAATCAGATGCTTCACTCAGCGAAGCATTTGACTGGTCCAATTCCTAAGTTCAGAGCACATCTGAGCTCTGAGCCAGAGAAGAAAGGGAGGGAGGGAGTAGGGGGTAGACAAGGGTGAAATGGAGGTTTGAAGGAATATAAAGAAAAAAATTGCATGTAGACAGAGAGGGTGTGCACAAAGGGAGGGAAGTTAGATCTAGAGCTGTCTGCAGTGTTGTAAGCTCATGTAATCTGTAGCACTGACAACATATATCATTTTTGTTTAGGTTTAACATTAGGCAGCCAACAGCTTTTCCATAGTATTTTGTGCCAGGGGTGTAACTAGATGAAATGCTGCATATACAGATTCCTACCTCTATGGCCACTTCTAAAAGCAGAAGTGGTCATGGAGGTTGGAGTAACTCTTTAAGTTTTAGACATTATAATACAGAAAGCAAGTTAGTTTTTGATGACATCATCTATGCGACAGACATTGTAATGGACCGTTTTGCCCACAAGAGGTTAAAAAAACGTTTAGGAGATATTTCCCTTTCAGATGCACAGACAGCTACTGCAATCACCAATCTCCCGAACTGCAAACTACACGAATTCTCCAACTCCCGAACAGGAAACTCCCGAATACTGGAAACAGCTGAACAGGAAAAAACATACGAAAGGTTTACACTCCTGCCAGTCAGCATACAATCCAATTCCCCCAATAACGAGATGACACTTTGTTTGAGGGTTAAGCAGAATCTGCCAGAGCTGTGGGTTTATTGTTCTTATGTACACATTCTTACACATTAGTACCACCCACAGGGTTTTTGAAAACAACCAATAAACATGTACACTCAGACACTCCCACACAAAATCCTCCCCTCTGCCTGTGATACAATTACCTTACACAATGGGTAATGTAATTATCACAGCCAGAGAAATACAGTTTTTCCACATTATTCATAACTTGTAAAGTATGCATCACATTCACATAAAACTTAAATTTTCAGAATCGGCATACTCCAAATACAAACATATGTCAAAATCATGGTCCATTGGTTCAAAAGATAGATCAAAATCCTTTGTGACCAAATAAAGCATGGCTTTTCTGCCCCAAACCAGTTCCACAGAGTCTTCTATCCTGGAGATAATTGGGAAGTAGTCCAATTATCTCCAAGGACAGAGGCAAAACTCCATTGAACACATGGCAACAAAAGACAATAAAACACATAAAAATATATAACTGTGCAGCCATTGCACAAAACAGGTACATTCAACATATCCCCAGATAGCTCAGATCTGAGCGCACATTATTACTGAATGGCGCTCAGAGCACACACATACAGTTAAATTTTTTACATTTTTGTTGTAAAAAAAAAACTGTGAAAATTGGTATAACTGACATTTATTTACAACAATTATCTAAAATTACCATGTAAACAAAGTTTTAGCATAAATACGCAAAAATTTAAAATAGTACAATGCATTTTTATACATTTTATTAACTAAATATAAATGATCATATTTCTCTTATTGTTGGAGTATATGTAGTGAGTTGAAAACCAAATTGCAAAATTCAAGCAAAAAGTATTTTTTTAGAAGAAAAAATATTCCAAATGTGTTATAGAAAAAAGGTGACTATTTCCTTTTGAAGTTTGCAAGTTGGGTTTCCAGTTACAATTTAGTTGTTAAACCATTGTGAGTCAGTCAGTACATGCTAAGTGTATAGATGGAGTGGTAATGATCAGAGGGTCAGCATAACAATTATTCAATTTGTTCATTCCCCTTCATAAACCAAACAGATAACAAAAGAGAGAAAGAGAGAGATGCTACATAGGCTACTACAGAGGCTACAACCTACATACTACAACCAATATAACTGATTATAAACCGTTGGTCTGCTTAGGGAAAAAAAAATTGTAGATGCTTTCATCTTCATAACTGCAGGGTTTATTTACTAAATATCAACCTATAAGCAATTACAAAATGTAGACAAAAATAACTTGTCTGAATAAAATATCTCTAGTTCAGCTATAGTCTTAACATGGCTCTTTTTTAACTGGATTTTGCTTTTTTTTTTACTGTTAAGTTAACTATAATTTGGTACTTAGTGAATTATTTTTATTTTTTAATTCATTTTTAATCAATATGTAAATATATTGACACTAGTAAAAGCGATATTGGAAAATATTGTGTCCATCTTAATTTCTTTATTGAGTTTATATGATTAAGAATGTAAAATAATGAACAAGAAAATACACAATTGTTTTCGAGATAAAAGTTTCATTTATGTCAAAGTCCAGGTGCTTTACAGATTAATGGTTCTGTAGAAGCCTTATACTTAAGAGGCCAAATGTCTTTTGTAGACTAGTATTGATTTTTACCAACTGATGCTTGGAAAATATATTGGCTTATTTACTAAAAAGTAGCTTTTGCTAGTAGCAAAGTAAAGAAAATATTTCCTTTCTTAAACGACAAGAATCAGGTGATTTTTTTTTTCATAAATCCACTTATCTTTTTATTGGTAAGTAAATGTTATAATTAGTATTATATTGTATATCAAAACAAAGTTTTTTGTATTATATATAATCTATTTAACACCTAAAAGACCAAAACATTTTTGACCAAGGGCTTTTTGCATTTTCCCATGCTTTCATTCTACCATAATTTCCCCCTATCTGTTTAAGTGCTCCCATACATAGAATATATCTTTTTTTTGTTGTTCATCATTCTTTATTTGTGATGTGCATGTGTATATCAAAAATAACAGTACAGATAAAGAATATTTCACATCAGAAGGGGACAAATCCAATAATGACTGCACAGAGAAAAACTAAATTGTTTGTTTAAAGAAAACAAGAGGAACATGCTAGGCTGGCTTGGAAAGGCTTGGAAAAAATAAGAGTAAAAGAAAAGAGCGATAAATGAGATAGGAGGAGTAATCTGTCCCAGTACTATCATAGAAGATAGGTCAATAAAATCCTTTATTAGTAACACTAAAACAAAACACACTCAAAAGCTTGTTCACTTATCACAGCCGCCACTACTATAGTTTATTGTGGAAGTGTGTTAGACAAAATCTAAATACACTAAGTGAGGAAAATATACAATGGGGAGTGAAGTCAGGGCCGGCGCGTCCATAAGGCGGCACAGGCGGCCGCCTTAGGGCGCACGGGCTCTGGGGGCGCAATATTTCAGTGACCGGCAGGAGGGAAGCTCTCCCTCCTGCCAGGCCACCATCTCTACCCCCGGCGCAGCGCGCGGCAGTGCTGTGATCAGGCGCGTGAGGGAGCTCTAATCTCCACCCTCTGCTCCCTCGCGCGCTGCCTACTGATGCCGCGGGAGCCGGAATATGACGTCATCAGTAGGCAGCCCGCGAGGGAGCAGAGGATGGAGATTAGAGCTCCCTCGCGCGCCTGATCACAGCACTGCCGCACGCCTCTCAGCAGCCCCAGGGACAGATCCATCATCCACACCAGCTCTCCAGGTAGGGAGGCTGGGTGGAAAATGTTTATTTATAAAATTATTAGTGAATGTATGTGATGTGTGTCTGTGAGTGACAGTGTGTTTGTCTGTGTGTGTGTGTCTGTGAGTGACAGTGTGTTTGTGTGTGTCTGTGAGTGACAGTGTGTTTGTCTGTGTGTGTGTGTCTGTGAGTGACAGTGTGTGTGTGTTCGTGTGTGTTTGTCTGTCTGTGTGTGTGTGTTCAGAGTGACAGTGTGTGTGTCTGTGTGTGTGTGTCTGTGGAGTGTAGACAGTGTGTTTGTCTGTCTGTGTGTGTGTCTGTGAGTGACAGTGTGTGTGTCTGTGTGTGTGTGTGTCTGTGTGTGTGTGTTCGTGGAGTGACAGTGTGTGTGGCCAGTGTGTGTGTCTGTGAGTGACAGTGTGTTTGTCTGTCTGTCTGTGTGTCTGTGAGTGACAGTGTGTGTGTGTGTCTGTGAGTGACAGTGTGTGTGTCTGTGTGTGTGTGTCTGTGAGTGACTGAGCGTGTGTCTGTGTGTGTCTGTGAGCAGTGGCGTACTAAGG
>OW240916.1:190480860-190521670 GCA_933207985.1 Pelobates cultripes | reverse complement strand
GTGTGTCTGTGGTGACAGTGTGTGTGTGTCTGTGAGTGGCAGTGTGTTTGTCTGTGTGTGTGTCTGTGAGTGACAGTGTGTGTGTCTGTGAGTGACTGAGCGTGTGTATGTGTGTGTATGTGAGTGACAGTGTGTGTGTCTGTGTGTGTGTGTCTGTGAGTGACTGAGCATGTGTCTGTGTGTGTCTGTGAGTGACAGTGTGTGTGTCCATGAATGACTGTGTGCGTCTGTGTGTGTCTGTGAGTGACAGCGTGTGTGTCTGTGAGTGACAGTGTGTGTGTCTGAATGACTGTGTGCGTCGTGTGTGTCTGTGAGTGACAGTGTGTGTGTCTGTGAGTGACAGTGTGTGTGTCTGTGAGTGACTAAGTGTGTGTGTGTGAGTGATTGTATGAGTGTGTGTGTGTCTAAGTGACTGAGCATGTGTCTGTGAGTGACTGTGTGTGTCTGTGAGTGACAACATGTGTGTCTGAGTGACTGAGTGTGTGTGAGTGAGTGATTGTATGAGTGTGTGTGTCTGAGTGACTGAGCGTGTGTCTGTGAGTGACAGTGTGTGTGTGTGTGTCTGTGAGTGACTGTGTGCTTCTGTGTGTGTGTCTGTGAGTGACAGTGTGTGTTTGTGAGTGAGTGACTGTCTGTGTGTCTGTGAGTGATTGTATGAGTGTGTGTGCATGTGAGTGTATGAGTGTGTCTGTCAGTGTATGATGAGTGTATTTGTCAGTGTATGAGTGTGTGTCTGTCAAATCAGTGAGAGTATGTTTGTCATTGAGTCTGTGTGTGACTATCAGTGTGTCTGTCAATGAGTGTCAATCAGTGTGGGTCTGTCAGTGTCAATGAATGAGTGTGTGTCAGATCAATGAGTCTGTGTCTGTCAGTGACGTCTGTGTGTTTCTCACTGAGTGTGTGACTGTCAGTGTGTACAGAGTGTAGTGGAGCAGAGCGCGGTACAGGAGCTTCTGTTTCCAGTACCTGGCCAGACTGACAGGAGGTGCTCACAGAGAGAGCACTCCCTGTCAGTCCGTCCGGGTACAGAAAACTGAAGCTCCTTTAGGGGATCTGCTCCGCTCGGCAATGCAACAATAGAGGTAGGAGGCACACACCAGGAAGTGTGACCACTAAAGGGGTGTGGGGTGCACCAAGGGACAGGGAGGGAATGGGAGAGAAACACCAAGAGACAGGGAAAAAAGGGGGGAGGGGGAAAGGTGGGAGGGGAGAAGAACACTAAGGGACAGGGAACAGAAGGGACCACTAATGGTCGGGGAGGGGAGAGGGGCTGGTTAAGAGGCACATAGGTGAAGATTTGGGGGGGGGCGGAAAAATGCATCTTCGCCTATGTACCTAAAAATCCAAGCACCGGCCCTGAGTGAAGTGAAGACATAATAAATAAATGAATAAATAAATGGACAAGAGTTGGGCAGAAACCCAGTCTGGGGTTAACCTGGTATACCCCCGAAGTAGTAGCTGTTCAGTGCACGCAACACTGTATAAATTAGCAGGCTAGATTACTAGGCCATAATTTATTCGCAAGAATTGTAGCAGATATGTTATTGTCCTCAAATAAAGTATCATCCGCACAGTGTATAAACAAAAAGGTACTGTTGATACTTTGTGCTGTATCAAGAATGTATAGAGATTACTAGTAAGATAGCACAGATATAGTAATTGCCGATGGGTAAAAACAGCTATCTGGGTTACTGCTCCTGGGGCCTGTCCAGAGAGAGCACAGTGGTCCTTGTGCCAACTGCTAGCCACCAGGGAGAGGATCCACTTCAGCCCTCCAAGACAAATGTAGGGAGGTTGGGCGGACCTCTTAATAAATCATTTTTAAAAAGTGTGTGCTTATTAATGATTGTGTATATGTTTGTGAAAGTTAAGTGATTGTGTATGTGTGTATCTGTGAGAGTGCATATGTCTGTTATTATGTGTGTATAGGTCTGTGATTACGTGTGTATCAAGAATGTATAGAGATTACCAGTAAGATAGCACAGATGTAGTAATTGGGTAAAAACACCTATAGGTCTGTGATTGTGTACCTGTGGTTATGTGTGTGTGTATGTTTGTCATTATGTGTTTCTGTCTATGATTGTGTGTGTCTGTGAGTGCACATGTCTGTGATTATGTGTATACATATCTGTGATTGTGCTAGTGTGGCTATGTGTGTTTAGGTCGGTGGTTGTGTGTCTGTGTCTTAAATATGGTAACCTCTATAACGATAGCAAATAAGGATTTTTCTTAATTTTGGTCTTCTGGCTGTTTAGTAGATAACTCCCTACATTGGTACCCTTATGTGGGATTTCCATATTTAAGGATACTAAATTAGGGCACACTTTTAGAGCATATTTGCATATTTGCTATCCTTATGCCCTTAGTGACCAGACCATTTTTACATTTTCTTATCGTTAAGGACCAGGGCTCTTTTTACATTTCTGCGGTGTTTGTGTTTAGCTGTAATTTTCCTCTTACTCATTTACTATACCCACACATATTATATGCAGTTTTTCTCGCCATTAAATGGTTGTGACTAGAGCAATCTCGCCACATTGCATTGGAGACGCCTGGTTGCTCGCCTGCTGCCTTTGGATTATGGCCCCATGTTAAAAGACTTTGTTTCCCCTGCAGAAAATACTTATTTGTGCTTTTCTGCCCGGTGTTCGGTAGATTCAATCTACTGAACAACCGCACAAATGACTAGACCACCTGGGAGCTGGAGTGTGCCGGCAATTAGCCTCCCAGACGCTGCGGTTAACCGCAGCTTAATTGACGAATACTGGGTGGCCGCCATTCGTATACCGAACACAAGGTTGCGGCAATTTTAAACATGGTAATGCACAGCGGTGTTCGACGCCTAACTCATGGAACTAAAAACGGACACAGTTTGGCGCAAACACCGCTGAAGCCGCCGACCTCCCTTCTTGTTCGGTGAAAGTGCACGAACGGCCCAGTGTTCGGTAGTTTGTACCTGACTGCACTATACCCCAGATAGGAATCCCATGGAGCTCATTCGTATGAGAACTGACTTTGTAAAGACTTTGGCTCCATGGCGATTAAACTGTATTCGTGTGGTCTGAGCACCATTCGCTTAATAATGTGCGCTCAGACCTGAGCTATCTGGGGATATGTTAAATGTATAGTTTTATTGTAAGTTATGTCATATAATGTATTTTAATAGTAATTCATGTTTTAGTATCCCCACGTGCATAATGGCGATTTGCCTTTGTCCTGGGAGATGATTGAATTACTTCTCAATTATCTCCAGGGCAGAGGGGAGGAAGCCAGGAGGCATTGTGGGAATATAATGTGACTGTGTGTCCTGTTTGGCTGATTGTCTGTCTTTTGTCACAGTCTCCCATTTGGTCCCCTAGGGGAGTGTCCACCAGGTGGGAGACCTGCATAACTACTGGGCAGGTAGCCCTCATTAACCAGACCACTGCTTGACCCTCAACACGGAGCCTTGTCTCGTCTTTGGGGGATTTACTGAATGCTGATAGAGACTGATTGCTAGGAGTGTAAGCCGCTTGGATGCTTTTCCTATTCGTCTGCTAGCAGCTATTCGTATGGTTCCAGTTTGTGAGTTTGGAGTGTTATATTGTATGCTGTTCGGGAGTTTGGAGCATTCCCTTACATGCGGTTCGTGAGTTTGGTGTTCTACAGTAGCTGTGCCTGCATCTCTGGAAGGGGAAAATATTCTAAACGGCGGTTTAACCCTTTTATGCTGAGGGTGCCGTTACAATAGTCTTTCTAATAATACCATTATTTTCATCATATCATATAATTTACTATAAAAAAATAAAATATGATAAAAAAAATGTAAAAAAACACACTTTTTTGAACTTTAACCCTCAAAATATGTTACGTATCTACAACAGCCAAAAAACACCCATGCTAAATAGTTTCTAAATTTTGTCCTGCGGTGAGTTTAGAAATACCCAATGTTAACATGTTCCTAGCTTTTTTGGCAAGTTATAGGACTAGAAGTACAATTAGCACTTTGCTATTTCCAAACCATTTTCTTTCAAAATTAACGCAAGTTAAATTGTAACATGATATCTTTCAGAAGTGCCTGAATACGCTTGCACATGTATATATTTTTTATAAGAAGACAACCTAAGGTATTAAACTTGGGATATTTTGACTATTTTCATGCTCTTTTCATGCAACCATTCTATCACCAATCTATGCCAAATTTTAAATAAATAAAATTATTGGTGATTTTTTTGACACACATAGCAATTGAAGAATACATGTGTAGCGTTACTCACCTTCTCCAGGGGCCGGCCGCGGTCCTCTCTTCAAGCCGCGCGCTCCTGCTGCTGCACGAGCCGCGCGCGGCTCATCCGACGGCTCCACTAGCAAGGCGGGCAGTGACTGCGAGAAGCGGTCACGTGTCCCGCCTGAATCTAAGAGCGCGCCGCGAGTCTCGGGCGCGCTCTTAAAGAGACAGTGGGAGCCTAAATTGTCAAAAGGCTCCCATTGGCCCCTGTCATGCCACACTCCCCATACACTTACCTTTTGGGGGTGTGGATATGACAGGAGCCAATCACATTAGTTTTGAAGCTATTTAAACTTACCTCTCCCTTTACTCCCTGCCCTATCGTGGTTTCTGTATCAGTTCCCTTTAGCGCTTGTTGTGTTCAGTTGTGTTTCTCCGTATTGACCTTGGCTTTGTTTCTGACTACGTTTTCTCTTTATCCTTCTGTTCTGGTTGTCGGCTTGTTGTTTACTGTGTACCAGACCCCGGCTTGTCCTAGTTTACGCTGTCTCTCTGTGCCCTTGATTTCGGATTGTTCCTGACTCTGTCTCCTCTCATATACGTCGAGTCCGGCCATTCTAAGGTCCGGTAGACGTATCTCTCCTCTGTGTTGTCTTTTGTTTAGCTGAATCCTGCGTGTTGGGGTATATTCTCGTTACATTACGATAGGGCCATGGACCCCGCAGATTTGGCTCAGCAAATGGCTTCTCATGAGGCAAGGTTTGTAGAGCAGGATCACCGTATGGATCAGATAGCACAGGCTCTCCAGACGCTCTTGTCTAGAACCATTCCTGCAACCGCACCTAACCCTCCTACACCTCATCCTCCCGAAGTATCCAATTCAACCAATGCTTCGCCCCATTTAACACCTCCTCCTAGGTATGGAGGGGAAGCCAAGACATGCAGAGGTTTTATTAATCAAATAGAATTCCACCTTGAGATGTATCCTCATTCCTTTCCCACTGATAGGTCTAAAGTGGGGTTTTTGATGCATCAACTTACTGACAAAGCACTAGAGTGGGCAAATCCTATTTGGGAGGCCAATGGACCTATGGTTCATGATTTCAATAGTTTTCTTGCGGCTTTTCGTAGAACTTTTGACACAACAAAGAGGTCAAAGAATGCCGCAAGAGCATTAATGAGGATTAAACAGGGGTCTAGGTCTGTGGCGGATTATGCTATTCAGTTTCGTACCCTTGCTTCACAGGTAGATTGGACCAATAATGGGTTAACTACTGCGTTCATGGAAGGTTTATCTGACACTATATTAGATGAGGTAGCGGCAAGGGAGCTTCCTATTCCATTAGAGGATCTTATTGACTACCTCATTGATATAGATAATAGAATTCGCGACAGGCTCTATACCAAAAACAAGAATAGACGTCTGGTCACATCTATTAACCCCAGAGTTGATAAACCTGAGAGTGTTAAAGTACCCGAGGAGGAACCCATGCAATTAGGGGTTGCCAAACTCTCGGATACTGAAAAACTACTTAGAAGAAAGAATGGACTCTGCCTATACTGTGGTAGGCGAGACCATATGGTAAGGGAATGTCCTTTGCGTCCGGAAAACTCTCGCACCTAAGACCTTATAGGGGACTGGCCTTGGGTGTGATCTCTAAGTCTCCTAAATTGCCTCCTAATCGTTTGCTTCTCCCTGTTTCCCTTCATACGGGGGTGAGTTGTATAGCAGAATGCATATTAGCCTTGGTTGATTCTGGGGCTGCTGAGAACTTTATTGACTCTGAGTTTGTTACGAAAAATAACATTCCCCTCAGAGAAAGGGAGATACCCTTGGCCATTGAGGCCATAGATGGTAGACCTTTAAAAACTTCAGTCGTTACCCATGAAACTGTACCATTATTCATGTACACAGGGGTTTTACACTTTGAAACCATTCGGTTTCAGGTTATCACCTCTCCCTCTTCTCATATCGTGTTAGGGTACCCATGGTTGTGTTCTCACAATCCCATTTTTGACTGGGAATTGGGACAATTAAAATCATGGGGTAAAACCTGCCACGACTCTTGTATGATTAAAGTCACCCCTTTAAATACCATTAATGTTCCTACCACTCCTCCTTTGTCTACTGTTATACCTCCTCAATACTTGTTTCTCAAGACTGTATTCGATAAAAGGGAAGCTGATAAATTACCGCCTCACAGATCCTATGATTGTGCTATCGATTTATTGCCTGGCACTATACCTCCTAAGGGCAGGGTGTACCCCTTATCTATTCAAGAGAACCGTATCATGGAGGAGTATGTTAAAGAATCACTAGAAAAGGGGTTCATTAGGAGATCCTCTTCTCCGGCTGGAGCAGGGTTTTTCTTCGTATCTAAGAAAGAGGGTGATTTAAGACCGTGCATCGATTATAGAGGTCTAAACAAAATCACTATCAAAAATGCATACCCTATACCTTTAATTACAGAGTTATTTGACAGGCTGAAACATGCTACTGTGTTCACCAAATTGGACCTTAGAGGTGCATACAATTTAATACGCATAAAGGAAGGTCACGAATGGAAGACTGCATTCAACACTAGATCCGGTCATTACGAATATACTGTTATGCCATTTGGTCTTTGCAATGCCCCAGCAGTATTTCAGGAATTTATTAATGACGTCCTAAGAGATTTATTCACACATTTGTAATTGTATACTTGGACGACATATTGATATATTCTACAGATTTACACACTCATCACAGGCATGTCACAACGGTATTGAAGACCCTTCTTAATAATGGTCTTTACTGTAAACTAGAAAAATGTTTATTTGACCAATCCGAAGTCCAGTTCTTGGGGTATTTGATTTCCGCCAAAGGGTTTCGTATGGATCCCCAGAAGCTTTCAGCGGTTATAGAGTGGCCTCTACCACAGGGTTTGAAAGCAATTCAACGTTTTCTTGGTTTCTCTAACTATTATAGACGCTTTATTAAGGGTTTTTCTTCTATTGTAGCACCTATCACCCGTATGACAAAAAAGGGTGGTAATACTCGTGTCTGGTCTCCCGAGGCACTTCAGGCTTTCGACTTTCTTAAAACTACATTTGCCTCGGCACCTATTTTACAGCACCCTATCCCCTCACTGCCTTATATTCTTGAAGTTGATGCTTCTGAAATCGGGGTAGGTACTGTTTTGTCCCAAAGAGAATTGCCTGAAAAGCCATTGCATCCTTGTGGCTTCTTTTCTAGACAAATGTCCAAAGCTGAAAGGAATTATGATGTGGGTAATCGTGAACTCCTTGCTAGTATCTTAGCCCTTAAAGAATGGAGACATCTGTTAGAAGGAACTAAGGATCCTATTCTAATTTTTACTGATCACAAGAATCTATCCTACCTTGGTGAAGCTAAAAGATTATCTTCTAGACAGGCCAGATGGTCACTATTTTTGTCCCGTTTCAATTATATTATCACCTATAGGCCAGGTGATCGCAACATTAAAGCAGATGCTCTGTCCAGACAGTTCGAAACTACTGACAAACAGGAGGTTGATGTTACTCCTGTCATTCCCCCAGACAGGATAATAGCCACTACTATGTTGTCTATTTCTTCATCCCTCTTGCAGACCATACAGGCAAAACAAAGTATGGCACCTAGCGAGAGGCCTATTGATAAATTGTTTGTTGATGTTCCCGAGAGACGGGAGATTCTGTCATTATATCATGATACTAAGACTGCTGGACATCCTGGTATTACCAAAACAATGTCAGCAGTTTCTCGATATTTTTGGTGGGGTTCCTTACGCAAAGATGTCACTGACTATATAAGTGCTTGTACTACTTGTGCATGTATGAAAACGTCTCGTAGAGTTCCTTGTGGGCTTCTGCATCCCTTACCAGTTCCCGAGAGACCTTGGTCTAACCTATCCATGGATTTTATTGTTGAATTACCCCCTTCGAATGGTAACACAGTCATCCTGATGATAGTAGATCGGTTTTCCAAGATGGCTCACTTTGTGTCTCTTAGCAAGTTGCCCACATCCAAGGAACTGGCTCTTATCTTCGCTAGAGAAGTATTTCGGTTACATGGTATCCCTGTATCTATTGTGTCCGATAGGGGTAGTCAATTTATTTCTAGGTTCTGGAAAGCCTTTTGCTCAGAAATGGGTATTTCTCTCTCATTTTCTTCCGCTTAC
Organism: Pelobates cultripes; assembly: GCA_933207985.1. Taxonomy (NCBI): domain Eukaryota; kingdom Metazoa; phylum Chordata; class Amphibia; order Anura; family Pelobatidae; genus Pelobates; species Pelobates cultripes. Next base: position 190,513,285 of record OW240916.1, on the reverse strand, counting down.
CATCCCCAGTCTAATGGAGCCGCTGAACGTGCCAACCAGTCTCTGGAGCAGTACCTTCGTTGTTTTGTGTCTCACCATCAGGACAATTGGTCTGACCTACTTCCTTGGGCTGAGTTTGCTCGAAATAATGCCACTCATGATTCTTCCGGCAAAAGCCCTTTTTACGTTATCTATGGCCAGCATCCCGTTGTTCTTCCGGCTGCATTCTCCTCAAAGGGCATGCCAGTTCTGGATGAACATTTGGCTGGTTTGCGTAATACTTGGGAGCAGGTTCAGCGTTCTTTGGTGGATTCCGCTGCTCGCCAGAAGGCTCAGGCTGACAAGCATCGCAGGGCGGCTCCTACTTATGTTGTGGGGGACAGGGTTTTGCTTTCCACGCGGAATATTCGCCTGCGGGTGCCTTCTATGAAATTGGCTCCCCGCTTCATAGGTCCTTATCGTATACTGCATAAGGTTAATCCTGTTTCATACGCCTTGGGTCTTCCTAGGAATCTGCGTATTCCTAATGTGTTTCACACTTCGTTGTTAAAACCTTACGTACGCAACCGCTATACCCGGCATTCTCCGCCTCCCCCTCCTGTCTCCGTGGAGGGTCATGAGGAATTCGAAGTCTCTGCTGTTCTTGACTCTCGTTACCTTAGGGGTCGACTTCAGTACTTGGTGCATTGGAAGGGTTATGGGCCTGAGGAGCGCAGTTGGATTTCAGCTGATGCTGTTCACGCTCCCCGCCTTGTGCGTTCTTACCATTCTCGTTTTCCTGCCAGGCCTGGCCCTACCCGCCCGGAGGGCGTGTCCTCAGGGGGGGGTACTGTAGCGTTACTCACCTTCTCCAGGGGCCGGCCGCGGTCCTCTCTTCAAGCCGCGCGCGGTCCTGCTGCTGCACGAGCCGCGCGCGGCTCATCCGACAGCTCCACTAGCAAGGCGGGCAGTGACCGCGAGAAGCGGTCACGTGTCCCGCCTGAATCTAAGAGCGCGCCGCGAGTCTCGGGCGCGCTCTTAAAGAGACAGTGGGAGCCTAAATTGTCAAAAGGCTCCCATTGGCCCCTGTCATGCCACACTCCCCATACACTTACCTTTTGGGGGTGTGGATATGACAGGAGCCAATCACATTAGTTTTGAAGCTATTTAAACTTACCTCTCCCTTTACTCCCTGCCCTATCGTGGTTTCTGTATCAGTTCCCTTTAGCGCTTGTTGTGTTCAGTTGTGTTTCTCCGTATTGACCTTGGCTTTGTTTCTGACTACGTTTTCTCTTTATCCTTCTGTTCTGGTTGTCGGCTTGTTGTTTACTGTGTACCAGACCCCGGCTTGTCCTAGTTTACGCTGTCTCTCTGTGCCCTTGATTTCGGATTGTTCCTAACTCTGTCTCCTCTCATATACGTCGAGTCCGGCCATTCTAAGGTCCGGTAGACGTATCTCTCCTCTGTGTTGTCTTTTGTTTAGCTGAATCCTGCGTGTTGGGGTATATTCTCGTTACAACATGTACATGAGAACTTTAAGCGTTACTTCCAAAGAACACCTTAATATGTGCTCAGCAACATCTCCTGAGTATAGTGATACGGCCAATGTAATTTACCTCCATCAAACCATATATTTTGAAAAGTAGACACCCTAGGGTTTTTCAGATTTTATTTTTACACTTTCCATACACTAATACTACCAACAGTTTTTGTTAACCTTTTGGCTTGTCATTTTTTGTGTTATTTTTCTTACACATTGTACTTTAGGCATTTATTCTCAACATGTACATGAGAACTTTAAGCATTACTTCCAAAGAACACCTTAATATGTGTTCAGCAATATCTCCTGAGTACAGTGATACCACCCATGTACAGGTGTGTCAGATTCTCTGGGGGCTAAAATACCTTATTTGGAGGGTGTGCATTCCAACTTTGAATTTTTACAGCTGGTCATCATGCACCCATATCCTTTGGGACATATCCTTTGGGACATTTTTGAAGTCGACCAATGTAATTTACCCCCATCAAGCCATATATTTTTTTCAGCAATGTCTCCCAATTACAACAGTGCCCCCAATGTACATATTTTATGGGTTTTTGCAAACTTACAGGGGTAAAATGTAGGGCTTTCCCCTTTTCCATGTTGGCACATTGAAATTTACCAGATTGGTTTGCTGGGCCTATGTTGCCTTTGAGACCGTATAGCAGCCCAGGAATGAAATTAACCCTATCATGGCATACCATTTGTAAAAGTAGACAACCCACAGTATTCAAAATGGGGTATGTCCAGTTTTTTGTAGTAGCCACTTAGTTACCAACGCTTGCCAAAATTAGCATTTATATTTGTTTTTTTAATTTGTTTTACACAAAAAACGCACTTTTACTGGTGATTTCATCGTTGTGATAAGTTTTTCTGTTGTAAACAATCATATTTGTGTTCAGCGAAGTCTCCCGAGTATAACAATACCCCCCCATGTACAGGTTTTATGGTAGTTTGAAAAGGTACAGGGTCAAAATAGGGCTTTCCCAATTCAATTTGCAAGATTGGTTTGCTGGGTCTGTGTTGCCTTTTGAGACCATGTGGTAGCCCAGGAATGTGAAATAACCCCATCATGGCACACAGTTTTCAAATGTAGATAACCCAGGGTATTCCAAATGGGGTATTTCCAGTCTTTTGTAGTAGCCACTTAGTCACAAACAAAGCAGGGGATGTAGGGAAGCAGCGCTTAACAATTAAAGTCCTTGTGTGGAAACCAATGGAGCCAATATAAGAGAGAAACAAAATGGGACAGGAATACTAATATAGTGTAGTATGTCTATAACAGCAGAGGCAGAATTTAAGGAAAAATATATTACACTCACACTTTTCTGGAGCTCAAGATCAGCTCCAGATCACAGCATATGGATGGTACAATCCCCATCTGTGAATGTTAGGATGGTCCTGATTTCCTCTGGTATTTTAAACGTGTCTTTGAAAAAGCCTTCTGTATACGTGAAACACGTTAGTGTGTTACTTACTTTTCTTTTTATTTGTTTAATAAAATTAATCTACTTGTACCCCTGGACCTTCATTGGACATCTTTTATTGGCGAAGCTGTATCTCACATTTCCGGGTGGCGAACAAGCCACCTATGCTGTAAAGGACTGAGCAATCCCTATTTGCTCAGCCAGTGTGAGTATATTTCTTTCTTGTATCTGTTTTATTAATACAGAGAACACTATTCCTGTTCTTTTATATCCTTTATATATCACTGGAGCATCATCTGGAATACACCACATAGATTATTAGCACATGGATATGATACCAGAGGAAATCAGGACCATCGTAACATCCACAGACGAGGATTGTACTATATTAGTATTCCTGTCCCATTTTTAAGCTGCTGTACACATAAGGAACAGGCGCCAGAAATCTCACTTGCTGCTATATCTGGAACTTAGTCACAAACGCTGGCCAAAGTTAATGTTTTTATTGTTTTTTTATAAATGTTTTTCCCCCCAATTTATATATATATATATAAAAACCACTCATGTGTGTGTATATATGCATACATATATATGCAGACACACACACATATAATACATGTGTATGTATGTGTATATATATATATATATATATATATATATAAAGCAAAAAGGAAAGAGATGCACTCTCAGGTCTTTGTAGAAAAAAACTCGATATTATTTAATAACAGGTAACATACATCTGATCGACGTTTCGACCTCTTTAGGTCTTCCTCAAGATCAATATACAAACATATACAACACAAATATTTAAGCAACATAGGAGGAGTTACTCACCAAACAAACAGTGCACACCGGTTTCCATTAGTCCAAACCCGGAAGTGTAAGTGAAGCGTCATGTGACGCGTGTCATGTGATGTATGGGCGTGGCCATTACCATGATGTGGTTGCTAGGTAACGGGTAAACTAAACCCGAGCAAATATGTAGTGAACATGAAACAGCTCGGATTAGGCAGAGAATTATCTGTGCAATAGAGTGAAAGGGCATAAAGCCCTGTGAAATATACAGAACTATAATACCTACCAGATAGCATGATATAAACGCAATACAGTGATCACCATTAATAGTGAGGACTCAAAGGTCCATTTCTACAAAAAAAGACTGTATTAATATTGGTCCAGTATCTGACATACACCAATTAAAGTGACCATATGTATGTGAATCTGAAGTAGTGTAAACATGCACCCAGTAAAAACAATACAAAAAAACAAATGTATAATGCATAACACATACAATTAAATCAAACATAACATGGACACAAAGTATACAGAGTATTAAAATGAGAATACTATATGAGGACTTTAATTAGAGAATCCTACAAAATATATGAAGATTAGGACAAAAGCTTATAGCATCTGAGGTTACTAGTTGGTCTCCCATACAAGTACTAGCCAGGCCTGAGTCTGAATAGCTTCTGAGATCTGGCGAGATCAAGCATTTTCAGACTACGATGGCCATAGGTTCTAGGCAAGAGAGTATGGACACTGGGTATTTAATGATAATCTATAGGTAGTGGACTAAAACCACATTCAAGACAGAACAGAAGAAAAAAAAAAACGAAAAAAAAAACACACACACACAATTTTATTTCCTATATATCTATAATATATTATAATTAAAGCATTTTATAATATATTATACATATATATAATTTCATTATAAATGTATTTTGAGATATATGTGTATATATCTCAAAGTACACTTATAATGAAATCATATATATGCATTATATATGTATAATATATTATAAAATGCTTTAATTATTTTATAATATTTTATACATATATATATATATATATATATATATATATATATATTTTAACTTTTTAGCAGCCTGGGGGACTGTCTGAGAGCTCATGACTGTGATCACCGCGGATCGTTGGTCCAGGTAAGTCCAGGGCTCCTATTTGCCGCGGTCTTACTAGGTTAAGGGTATATACATAAATATATATATATATATATATATATATATATAATTTCATCCTAAGTGTATTTTGATATATATATATACACATTAATATCAAAATATAGTTAGAATAAAATTACATATATATATATATATATATATATATATATATACATATACACAATTTTGTAAAAAATATTTTGACAGTTTATTTTCAATTATTATTATTTTTTATCATATATATATATATATATATATATATAGTTATTATATATGTTATATATATATATATATATATATATATATATATATATATATATATATATATACACACACACGTGTGTAATTTTACTCATTTTTATATTAACCCCTTAAGGGCACAACCTCTGGAATAAAAGGGAATCATGCCGGAATATTTCCACCATGTGTCCTTGAGGGGTTAATATATGTATATATTAATAAAAAAATACACTTAGTATGACGTTATATATATAAAATATATATATATATATATAGATAGATATAATATACACACATATTTATTACCTTTTATTTATTTATTTTTTTTAAACTTTTTTCAACATTTTTTAAACTGTTTTTCACCAGCAGGGGGACTGCCTGTCAGTTTCACTGCTGCAGTAGCTCATTTACACAAACTGATTTCTAAACACAATTATTGTAATTTAATTATACATTACTGTATTTTTTTTGCCATGGAGCTCTGTTATATATTCAGACACACAAACAATATAGATATCCTAGAAGAGAGGGCATTACGTTAGTAGAGAAGGACCACATAGGGGGCTGCCCCTTCTAAATAGGGATACTTGGATGGTATATATTACAAAATCATTTTTAAACAATTTCGTCAACTACATTGCTTACTGTTAATCTGTTTTATCTGCTGATGAATAATTTAAGTTTATTTAATAAATAAAGAAGTAAAATGGAAATAAATGTAATAATCTTCCTATTTTTTTACCCAGCTTTAATTAAAAATTTATTTAAATATTTTTTTTTTAAATAGTTTACAATGGTATTTTGCCTTTCTAATGTATTTATCTATTTGGGTATTTGTTGTATTTACTTAATAAACAAATTCAAACCTTTTTCACATTTCAAGAGTAAATACTGCAAAAGGAAATTTCTATGCATATTTACACTTCATACACATTATTTTTAATTATGGCATATAATTACAAAATGCAGTGGTATATAATTTCTCCTGTTGTTTGTCTGCAGGAAAGCCTGTTGTATATAATGAACAGCTATCTGGAATTATTGAAATGCTGCATTTAGCAACGTGCCAGGCTAATAATATTACACAGTAAAGATGAGGCGAGATGTTACGCCCTGCAACTCCTGCTGAGCTGAAGATGCCAAATCAGATTATAACACACAGTTGCCACATTATCCTGTCTTGAGTTCACTAACACTCATTAAGCTTTGAAAATCCTTTTTATGGTGTTTATAACACCTCCGGAGGAGTTTACTGTGTAAATATTATTCTACCATTAAATTCTAAAACAAGGCAACCATCAACAAGTAGAATTTGTAATAGGCCTGCAGAGAGACCTCTGCTTGCAGGCCAAAACCCTGTGAAGTGAGGCCAATGAAAGCAGCCAAGAACACAGTATGAAGTGATAAAGCACTTCATATTGATGCTTTAAATCTCCTACCACTTGGGCCTGCTTAATGTAACAAGCCCACTGAGACATCTGATTTGGGCCTACAGTCAAATAAGCAACAGGGAGCCACTTATTGAAAGAAGCCTTCTATAGACAGAAGGCATTAACAGTTTAACCCAGTTAATCTTGTGTTGATGCATATTGGGTTAAAAAAAATCTATACTTGTGCCAAACCAAAGAACACAGAGACAACAGATGGCCAGAGTTTACACAATATACCTTATCATACAGATAAAAAATTAGTTATGTATTTCAAACTTTAGTTTAGGAAACAGATGAGCTTCCCAAGGCTTTGCTATAAATCCTAAAAGCTGTTCAATTTTCTCAACATTCAGAACAATGTTCCCTGTGAACAGGTACTCTTCTGTGAAATATAATTTTATACTTCATATAGGTTTAGAAATGTTTTAAAATAATATTATGTTTGTGTAAATATACTGTAAGATAGACAGACAGGCAGCAGATAGATAGATAGATACTTAAAGTACAGTTAATAGAGCTGTATACATGGATCCTCATCCGTTCTAAATTTGCCCTTATGCAGCATTCATTTGCCACTAAATAGTCATGCAGATCTGGAGTTGCTAATATTTAATCTAGTAGGGGAAATCAGGAACATTGGCAGGAAAAGACTGCCTGAAGAACCAATATGTTCATCTGATAGTTTTAATTTAACCAATGTGGGATGACTTTAGTGAACATAGATTGAATAAATCTAATTATATCTTTACTGCATACAATCTAGTTGATATATAATATTCTGACACTTTTGTCTAAAATCCCAGGCTTTAAAATAAACCCTTTATTACCTAGGTATTTTATTTAAAATATAGCATAGCATTTAAGAAAAACAAAAAATAATTTAAAAGTAACTAAGAAACAGAAAGGAGGGGTTAATCCCTATGTTACAGATTGAAAAGAAACAAAGAATTGCTTACTATTGAATAATCAGGCAGAACAATCTGGCTAAAACACATTTTTTATTCAAATGTAACCTTACCAATACCAATTTCCTCTCTCTGAATGGGGCAAATTTAAAAAAAACATAGTTTTCTTATTACAAGATATCTCCGATCAAGAGTAGGAGGGCTTGGGAATTATAGATATTTATTTTGTGCTCCTTAACATTACAATTGAATTTTAGGAGATCATGTTCCACAGCTAGATGTTTTGTTCAGGGACTTTTTAGTCAATTTAACTGAAGATTTCTATTTTGCTACCCATGAGAGAAAAAGTCAGTTAGTAAAATTTTAGTAAAACAATTCTTGTATATTTTCTATAGAGAGTACGTTTGAGCATTTGATTTTGGCGGAATTGTGATTTGTGCACATAAAACTGAAAAAAACTAGGTGATGTGCAAATATTTTCAAAAATGCTTTGAGACTCAAATTTCTGCCCTTGGGGCCAAAAAAAGTTATTAATGTCAGGGAGAGAAAATGTATTATTATTATTTTTAAGGGAGGAGCAATACGCAACTTAGTTTGCCTTTATGGATACGTTTTCTGCCCAGTGATGTGGGATGCATCTCCTGTACCAATAAAAAGTGGACAAAAATATGATTGATTAAGCAGGATAAAGCAGAATACTTTTAGAAGACACTTTTCAGCTAATGAGGAAGATAGAGCAGAAGACAGGAGATGCTTGCTTTTACCCTTGATGTGTCTGTGTGGGAAACAACCTGTATCAGACTTGTTAGGTGACTGATGTACTTACCAAACTACTCACAGTTTTGCAGTTTCACAGTTGTGCTTAGTCACTGCCAGTGGCACAGTGCTGATTACCCATGAGAGAAGAGTAGTGAGAGTTATAGCACAGGGCTTATTTTTTTATGCTGGAAAGATAAAGTACTAGGCAGGCTGCAAGTCCACTGGCACTTATCTGGTACTGCACAACTACCACTAGTGGTACCTCCTCAACTACTACTACCAACACCACTAGGCATAGCAGGATGGTGAGAGTAGTGTTTTCAAATACCATGCATTGTAGTGGTTTAGCTTTGCCTTGCCTCACTGAGTCTTGTGGTGTAACTCTGCCTGCTACCTCCACAGCCAAAGCTGAGAGAAGCTGATAGGCTACAGTTTTTTTCCCCCAGACTGAAGGACAGTCACTGACACTACAGACTGGATGTTTACAAAAGCTTTGTTTTTCTCAGGGTGAAATGAGTGAGTTGATTATCAATAAAAAAAAAAAAAAAAAATAGGCTGGATGTGTGGGAAAGTTTTGTTCTTCCTAAGGTGGAAAGGATGAGTGGGTTGTCAATTGCCCACTGATATTTCATTTAATTTTTTGAACAAATATTTTTTTTTTACATTTAAAAGAACTCCTGGTGCAGCTGCTTCCTATTTTTCATTAAAACAAGATAATATCAATCATCATTATAAAGTTAAGTTCTCTCCCTTAATTTTTTTTTTTTCATTAGAGACTTAATAATGTAATTATGATACCTTGACAATTCAGACAATGCACAGCAAAAGGTAGGCTTGAAAAATTGTAGTCATTTTTGCATTGCAGCACACTAACAGGTTCATTTTTTCCCACTTTTTCGGCATGCCTAGATGTATCACAGAATAGACTTGGACAACATTCGGTTGAGCCGAACATTCATATGGATGACCTTTGGAAGTCCTGAACAAAATTGAAATGGCAGGAAATGATGTTCTACAGAAGCAAACAGGCCCTCTGTGCACAGGTCTAATACAAAATATATTTTGCATATCTGCTTCACACTTACCCAACTTTTTTTACCTTTTTTTTTTACATTGCAAAGAGGGTGAATTCATGACTGGCTAATACAGCTATTAATCTATAGTTAATAAACTATAACAAGCTTTGTTTGACTGGTGCTTGCAAATTAGTTAGGCTCAATAAGATTTAGAGTTTTACACTGCCCATGATGACTTTGGCTACAATACATATTACCACCACTGATATAGGCTGATTAAGCTAGCACCAAAATCACTACAACATGTATAACCCATGGCTGCCATTACAGATAATAGTTCAAAAGGAAAGGCACTCACTCCCAAAACCACAAAAAAACTTGTATTCTATTAATATAATGATAGTTTGTAATCATAATAACAAAATTTGAGAAATGACAAGAATGTGTTACAGTGACACAAACTTATATACAAAAGTGTAAATAGTGTAACATTTCCTTTATCCCCTTAACCCCTTAAAACCAGAGGGCATACTATTATGCCCTATTCTAAGCGGTAATAGTACGCCCTCACGCTTTTATTTACTTACCCGGTCACTGGCGATCCGACGCCGACGATCGTGGTTGGGGAGACTCACCTGGAATCCCGGGGAGTCCCCCGTGGTGGATTCTGCCTCCTCTGGCCATGTGAGAGTGAGGTCCTTGCGAGGACCTCACAATCACATGGCCGGGTTAGCTGGCTGCTGCATTGCCAGCAGGGGGGCTGCCTGTAATGACAGTTAGTCCCCCTGCTGGCTGAAATTAAATAAAATAAAGTTAAAGTCAGTATAAAAAAAAATTATATACTTAGATCATATATATATATATATATATATATATATATATATATATATATATATATATATATATGATCTATGTATATATATATATATATATGTATATATATATATATATATACACACATATACATACACACACACACACACTGTCTAGGTGTATTTTACTTTTAATATATATAAATATACATATATATACATAAATATACATATACATATTATATATATATTAGTATCAAATTACACGTAGACTGATACTGATTAAATATATATATATATAATTATTGTTATATATATATTTATATATAATATAAAAAAATTTAAATATGTTAAAAAATAAAATTAAAAAAACAATTAAAAATAAATAATTAAAAAATATATAGATGTGTGTTATTTCGTTCTAACTGTATTGATATTTTATATCAAAATACACGTAGAATGAAATAATGTATATATCTATATACATAAATATATACATATATATCACTATATATATACCTATATATAAATAAAAATATTTAAAAAAAAAAAAATATATATATATATATATTAATTCTACATATATATTTATGTAATATTTTTACATAATTAGGTATTTTAATTAATTACAATTAGCGGGACCTGCCTGACAACCCATGCCGAAAGTATAGTGAATTTAATTTGCTAGCACTATATTTAAAAACAGAGGGGAAGAGTCTGCGCTTAATAACAGAGAAGCAGCAACCCTAAAAAGGGAATCTCTCAAGACCCTTGGTAAGATGGGAAGAAAAAAAAGGAGTTAAGGGCTGCACTATTGTACAGAGAACAGTACCATAAAATAGAAACCAATTGGTTGAAGTGTATAATCAGCAAGTAAGAAAACCTGGGTATAATAGTCTCTATTGCAATTATATAAAAATAATGAATAAAACAGAGTCCATCCAGATGTTCAATAAAAATCAAATGATAAGAAAAATGTTGAATAAAATCAATAAAAACAGTCTCACTGATATATGGATAGGGTATGTGTACAATCCTCCGGAATTGATCCTTCCGGGTTGTAGATAATCCGTATATGTGGAGATAAAAGAAAGCACAAAAAACTGCCAATGGTGAAATATTGTAGCTCCAAGGGTAAAAATAAGTAAAAAGGAGGATTGTACAATCACATTTGATGGAGCTAGGACCAGCTCTGGGGTGAAGGGCACTTAGTGGTATAATCCCCACTACAGGATGTACTGGAAGGGTAGGTCCGTCCGTCCGGCTTGGGTTCCGCCGTATTCCACAAGGTATAAGAAACAGCAAATAGTGCTCTCAGTAGGAACAATAAAATAAATAAAATAAAATAAAATATACTCACAAGAGTAGAGCAGAAAATACTGCTCTATTGCCACAGCGCTGGAGGAATTATCCCCACCTATGGATTTATTTGGTGGAGCTAGGACCGGCTCTGGGGTGAAAGGCACTTGGTGACATAATCCCCACTAAAGGAGGTACTGGAAGGGTAGGTCCATCCGTCCGGCTTGGGTTCCGTCATATTCCACAAGGTATATGAAACAGCAAATAGTGTTCTCAGTAAGAACAATAAAATAAATAAAATAAAATATACTCACAAGAGTAGAGCAGAAAATACTGTTCTATTGCCACAGCGCTGGTGGAATTATCCCCACCTATAGATTTCTTGGAACGGGATACAAATAAAAATAAATATAATAAAAATAAAAAATACAATAAAATAAGTAAAAGATTGGTCCTGTAAAAAAGGTAACCAAAAATAACTTTTATTGTTATAAAATACACTATTTAAAACCATTAATGTGTTTCACCAATGAGGCTTTTTCAAAAATGGTAATAGAACAATATACCTGGCATAAAACAGTATTTATAAGAGCACACAGTGGTTAAAACTGGCGCCAAAAACTGTTACACCAATTACAAACAAGTATTAAAACATTTTTTTTAAAACAAACTCAAAACAGATTAAAAACTATATAGTTACATAGATATGGCTTATATTAACCATAGGATATGTTTGTCTGTGCAAAACGAAGCTTTAATAACGATATTGAATAATAATTCCAAAGTCACGTGATCGGGGCTAGGGAATTGTGGTACGCATGCGTGAGCGGATGGTGGGCGGGTCGCTCGGACTCGTAATGCAACCCCCAGCACTACGTGTCCGGCATGTGGGAACAATGCTCCTTGGGAGATGTAGTCATGCCGGTCACTGTGTGCATGGGGAAGGTGGCGAGTAAGCTGGCTCAAAATACCAGTAGTCAGCTACTCCCACTGGAAGCAAATACAAAATAAGAGAGGGGAGAGGGACCAAATAACTAAAGAAAAAGAACCTTATAGATGGGACTACATAGTAGTAAGATAATATTAGAGCCACAAATAGGTTAATCAAAGAGTATTATTGCAGGCAAATAATATGAACTATATAAATAAATATAAAAATGGACATGGATATACATAAAAATAAATAGACATAGATAGTAAGATAATTGGATACTGGTAAAAGGTGACATACATAGTTATGATATTTAGAAGCATATATAAAATAAAATAAATAAAAATAAAATAGCAGAATAAAAGTAGTCATTTATAAGAAAATTATGCAGATCAAAATCTGCATTTAGACCTTGAGGTGCAAGGGTCTGTAGCCTATAGACCCATTCCATTTCTGTTTTTCCTAAAATATTTTTTATGTCACCTCCTCTCCAGGGTAGGGTACATTTTTTTATCCCCATACATTTTAGCATTTTTGGATCTTTATTGTGAATTAAAAAATGTTTTGATACAGAATGGTTTAAGTATCCATTTTTAATATTCCTACAGTGTTCGCTTAGTCTAGTTTTTAAACATCTTGTGGTCATTCCAACATATTGGAAGCCACATGGGCATTCCAGTAAATAAATCACATTTTTGGTATTACAGCTTATAAATTCTTTTACTTTGTAAGTAGTTTTAGTCCTGTTCGAGATGAATTCTGTCATTTTAGATGGCAGTGTAGAATCAGTAGTCTTACATACAATACATGTTTTGCATTTATAAAATCCTTTAGATTGGGGAAAAAAAGATAGTGAATTTTTAGGTGGGATTGTTTTAGTAAAATTCGTAGTTAAAATCGATTTAAAATGGGGGCTCCTCTAAAAATTATATTTGGCTTTTCTGGAATAATTTTGCTAAGTTTGTCATCATGTTCTAAAATATTCTAAAAATGTTTTTTAATGATCTTTTTTATTTCTCTACTTTTATTGTTATAGTTAAAAGTAATTGGGAGGAGTATAGAATCATTTTTAGTGTTTGGTTTGTATATTAAAAGTTTGTCCCTATCTTTAATTTTTATCTCATTGATACTATCTAGTAGATCTGTTTCTAAGTAATTTTTTTCCATAAATTTATTTTTCAAAATGTCGGCTTGTTCGTTAAAATTTTCTAATTCTAATTCTGTGCAGTTTCTACATAATCTTAAAAATTGGCTAGGATAGGACCTCCTTCATTTCTAAATATTTATCTCTTAAACAATAGGTCATTATTCCAGTGGTGATAAGAAATTTCCTTTACAATTCAAGATACAACCTTTGTTTTCCAACCAAGGGGCACAATTTGAAGGATGGACAATTAACATGGATAGGATCACCTTCACTTCTTAATTGCTATTTCCAAAGGTACCTGGATCTTAAACCGCTGGAAAATGTGGTGCACCCCTGCCCTTCTCTGACAAAACCCTTATAATAGTCCACTTTATAGCACACAACACTATTTCCAAACAACAGAATCAAACATTCTTTATTCCAAATGAGTCCATCCTTTTTCCACCATTATTATTTTTTCTCTCTGCCTGATTTGAAGTAAGAAGCTGTACCCAAGATTAAAGTTTGAACTCACCTGCACATAATAGCTGTGCCATTAGAATCTCAGCACTGAGGCACTTCTGAGAAAGCAGCTTACAGTTTCTGACAAAACGGAATTTCTTAACTTAATGGTCTTAATTTATCTAAATTTCCTAAATGTGCCTCACTTTATCCCTGTGTTTTGACCCTTATTACCCACTCTATCGATACAATTGACTCAGCCAGCCTTTGATCTCTGCCCGAATGCTAACATCCTTAAAAATGTGGTTCGTAATTATAGGAAAGCTACTATCTCCTTTGTGGCTACATACTTTTCATCCTATGTAACTAAAAACAATTTCCAATCAAGAGCTCCCAGAAGGAATGACATGATGAATTAAAACCTGTCTGTACTTCTCAGCATTCATGACCCCATCAATTCGGAAAATATTGCCAAAACGGCTGGCAGAAAAGCAGCCCCAAACCAGGACAGATGCTCCACTATGTGTCACTGAAGTTCACAAGCAGTCATTCTTCCATCTCTTTCAACTCTTCTGCTCACATATTGTCGATGATTGGACCCAAACATTTCAAACTTGGATTCGTCATTCAATAATACCCTTTTCCACTGATCTTCATTCCAATCTTTGTGAGCTTTAGCATACTTTAGCCTTTTCACCCTGTTCCCCTTACGAAAAAGTGGTTTCTTGGTTGTTACCCTTCAAGGACCATTCCCGATCAATCTTCTTCAGACTGTAGAAGAGTCATCTTGGCATTTTGATGCAGCTGCTAGATGCTGAGCAAGGTCATTGCTGGACTTCTTCTGGTCTCTCAAAGAACAATCGCTGAGACACCTCATCAGATTTTGAAAGTTTTCTTGGCCTTACGGTTATTTTTTGTCAATGAGCTCACACGAGGAGCCTGCCCCAAAAAGTTTCCATGAAATCAGGCTGTGCGGTCTCTTTTGGGAGTACAAAACATACGAAAACTAACAAATAAACTGTTCATGCGTAAGCTCATCTCATGTATCTTGTTTGGGAGTACCCCCGGACACCACTCAGTTCGTATGAATTCCGACAAATGTAGCCTGAGGTGTAAGTTCTAGCGGTGTTCGTGCCATTGATTGTCTGATTTTAGTTCTATACACTCGACAACCAAACACAGCTGTCTCTGTTCGTGGTTAAAGATGGCCATTGCCACGTGTTCGCACGTAAGAATGGCGGCCACCCAGCAGAGCGCTTATAATGTAAGTGTTATTGTGGTTTGTGGAGTTGTCAATGAAGGTTACTGGAGTTAACAAGCAGCACACTCCACATATGGGTGGTCTGGTGTTCTGTGATTTGTTTGGTTGTCGAACAGAATACTGTTAGTATGGGAGGTGAATGCTATTTACTGAACAACCATGTGACCAGGGCAAAGAGTATTAATCCAGGGACAAGTTGGTCTGTCCCACACACGAAATCTGAGTAAAAACAGACGGAACAAAAACAGATGAAAGGGGAAGGATACAGACAGCCCATAGAAGGAATAAAGTGTAACGTCCACAGGTTCATTCCCCTACAAATTCTAATAAAGAGACTGAGAAATCATTATATATAGCTAAAACAATAGATATAATTGTGGCCTGAGACATTTGCATAGTACATAAATACACACACACACATACATATCAATATCATAGCATCTGCCAAGCTACTGAAGAAATAGGATAGCAGTTGGCCTTCTATTTCTTTTTTAGTTCTGATTGTCACTTGAGTTCATCAATACTGGCAATAATAATTCCTCAAAATATGAAAGCCTGTATTGTACTTATTAATGTAATTATAGCCAAACCAATCACACCTCTCTAATAAGCATAACAAAGCAAATCATAACTGATCTGATGTTTTGCGAAACTGTCATAATTTTAACAATTTTAGAAAACAGAATTTAATATTTTATAACAGAAAAATATATGATTGATGTATTCTAATATGGAATATTTGATGCAAATTGTTCAGCTTAATTTAAACATTTCCTAAAAGGAAATTTAAAAATCATTTATATGACAAGAAACTTAATTTGGGTACTTTTCCATTAAGCCACTATGTTCGATCCCGTTGGTTGGTTATTGAAAAAATGAATGTTGCTAATGTTGACCTTGATTTCAAGGAACACTACAGTGTTAGGAACAGGAAAAGTGTATTCATGGCACTAAGTGGTAAATTCACTAGTGAGTTTACTCAATTCTTTTCCAGTGCTGCACCAGCCTTTCCACAGTTGATCTGCCTCCATGGCTGAGATCATCAAATTTGATTATCTCAGCCAATCTAATGCTTTCCCATAGGAAAGCATTGTAAAGTTATTGCGTCTGTGTGGCAAAATTGTGGCAAAATTGTATCTCTATGGCATTCAGCGTGTAAATGCTGAATGTCAGTGCTGCACACTGTGCAGTACTGATCCAGGAAGCACCCCTAGTGGTCATCACAGTGGCTGCCACTAGAGGTGTTCCTAGGCAGCAATATAAACACTGCCTTTGCTCTGAAAAGGCAGTATTTCCATTAAAAAGTCTGCAGGGACAGGCTATAGACACCACAACAACTACATACAAGCTGTAGTTGTCCTGGTGACTGTAGTGTTTCTTTAATATGCTTTCCAAATGATTCAATACAGTTATCAAAACTTTCCAAATGATTTATATACAGAACTCCCCATTAAAGTCCATGGGAATTGTTGTAGATAAACCATTTAAGTATTGAATAATTTGGGAAGCTTGTTAAATTGAGGTCATCGTCAGCAGGTCCCATGCTACAAAATGTAATAGTTAGTGATTGCTAATTCTTGGTTGCCATATTTTTAATGTCTTCCATTGAGATTAATAAGCTCAATAACCACTGACTACCAATGGGTTTACATGTTGGATAGCAAAACTTTCATGTGTCATTTACTGACTAAAATTATACTTGCCTCAACTAAGTTTAAAGAAGAGAAAAGTAAATGACTGCTGACTTTAAATACTAAAAAATAAAATAAAATAAATGTATTTCCTTTTTAAGTACACTTAAGCACTGTTGCCTGTCTGTTATCTTACGTGCACTGAGCAAATCTTTCATGGTGTCCTGATTTATATTGTTTATATTGCAATAAACTGGAAATAGAATCAGTATCAATGAAGGTGGAGTACACCTCCTGCTCCAGACCCTGGCTAAGCTCCAACATGGTGGCAGAGTTTGCCGCCATGTTATTGGAGGGAGCCTAACCAGGGACCAGAGCAAACCAAGGCAGCAAGTAGAGCGGTAGGTGCTTACTGAAGTGCTGCCCTGTTGCCCCAAATTAGGATATCTTCTGCACTTGATAGTAAACTATATTGTGCCCACAAATTAATTAAAGCAAAATAACTGTTAACTATATTACATGGTTACATAGCTACATAGCTGAGAGACTTGCGTCCATCAAGTTCAGCCTTCCTCACATTTGTTTTTTGCTGTTGATTCAAAAGAAGGCAAAAAAATCCTTCTTGGCCCCAGAATGACAGTCAGATTTATCCTTTGATCAAGAAGCTATTACCCTACATTGAAAAATTATATCATTGAATATTCTGTTTTTGCAAGTATGCATCTAGTTGCTGTTTGAACATCTGTATGGACTTTGATAAAACCACTTCTTCAGGCAGAGAATTCCACATCCTTATTGTTTTTTCTTTGCCTTAGACGAAATCTTCTTTCCTCCAGTTTAAACGCATGACCTAGTGTCCTATGTAAAGTCCGGGTTGTGAATAGATTTCCACACAATGGTTTGTATTGGCCCAAACCTATTTGTATAATGTTATCATATCCCCTTATCAATGTTATCATATCCCCTCTCAGGCAACGTTTTTCTAAACTAAAGAGGTTTCAATTTGTTAACCTTTCTTCATAGCGGATATGTTCCATTCCATTAATAGTGCCATAATATCCTTCTTTAGAACATGTGCCCAAAATTGCACAGCATATTCAATATGTGGTCTTACCAGTGATTTATAAAGAGGCAAAATTATATTCTCATCCCGAGAATGAATGCCCTTTTTCATGCATGACAATACTTTACTGGCCTTAGCCACTGCTGATTGACATTGCACATTGTTGCATACTTTGTTGTATATAACAATTCCCAAGTCCTTTTCGTGTGTTGTTATCCCTAATTTGCTTCCATTAAGGGTATACATTGCTTGTGCATTCTTTATGCCGAAGTGCATAACTTTGCATATTTCAACATTAAATTTCATCTGCCATTTGAGTGCCCAGTCCCCCAGTCTATCTAAATCCCTCTGCAGCAAAGTAATATCTTGCTCACATTGTATTACTTTACAGAGGTCTGTGTCATCTGCAAACACTGAAACATGACTTTCAATGCTTTTTTCAAGATCATTTATAAACATTTTAAATAAAAGGGGTCCCAGAACAGAATCCTGAGAGACCCTACTTGCCACCTCTGTCCAGCCTGAAAATTTACCATCAATGACAACTCTTTGTACTCTATTTTTAAGCCAATGTTCTACCCAAGAACAAGAATTTTCATCTAGACCATTTTTTTTTTAATTTGAACACTAATCTATTGTGTGGAACTGTATCAAACGCCCTGGCAAAATGCCAATAGATCGCATTCACTGCAACACCCTGATCTAACTTCTACTTACTCCTTCTAAGAATGCAATCAAGTTAGTTTGACATGATCTGTACTTCATAAAACCATACTGAGTTTTGCTGATAACCGTGATCTACTCAAGGAGTTCTTTAATATTATCCCTTAATAACCTTTCAAATACTTTTCCAGCCACAAGTTAAGCTCACAGGTCTATAATTTCCAGGCAATGATTTTGAACCCTTTTTGAATATAGGAACTACATCTGCCTTCCTCCAATCCTCCGGAACACTTCCTGAAAGAAAAGAATCTTGAAAGATTAAAAACAGAGGTTCACTTATTTCTACCCATAGTTCCTTAAGTACTCATGGATGAATACCGTCAGGCCCTGGAGCTTTGTTTATATTAACTTCCTTTAGTTGCTGCAGCACCTTGTCTTGAGTTAACCAATTACAATTATTCTGAAAGTTTTTAGCAGCAATCATTTGCACATCTATTGACATGGGTTCTTCCTTAATATATACGGAGGAGAAATATTTATTTAAAATTTCTGCCTTTTCCTGGTCTTCATTAACGAACACCCCATTCCAGTTTTTAGTGTACCTACACTTTCATTTTTTGGTTTTTACTATTTTTATGTACCAAACTTCTGTAATAAAAGGGAATCATGACGTTTCACACATGTCATGTGTCCTTAAGGGGTTAAAGAATGCTTTGGGGTTGGTTTTGCTTCTTTGGTTATCATTTTTTCATTTTGAAGTTTAGCAAATCGAATCGCCTTTTTGCACGCATTATTGGCTTCCTTATATCTTTTATGGGATGCATCTGATTTGTCAGATCTAAATTCTTTAAATGCCCTTTTCTTATTTTTAACCTCTTGTTTTACTTCTCTACTAAGCCACATTGGTTTCAATTTGTTTATTTTATATGTATTACCCAATGGTACATACTGAGAAATGTACCTTTCTAATATTTGTTGGAAGATGTTCTATTTATCCTCAGTGTTCTTTTCACTAAAGAGTTTATGCTAGTCAATATATTGTAAATCTGCCCTTCACTTATAGAAATTGGCCTTTTTAAAATTATATGTTTTAGTATACGCCACATGCTTTTATTTTTTTGAGTTTATTTTTTTTAGTTTATTTCAACGGACACTATATTGTGATCACTATTTCCCAAGTGCTCACCTACTTGAATGTTGGTCAAAAGATCAACGTTGTTTGGTTGAACCAGGTCCAGACAAGCATCCTTTCTAGTTGGTGCTTGTACAAGTTGTGACATGAAGGTGTCATTTAGCAATTTCAAACCTTATTCCCTTTGCTGAGCTACTAGTCCCTCTGTCCTAATTTATGTCCGGGTAATTAAAATCTCCAATAATTAAAGTGTTACCCAGATTTGCAGTTTCTCAATTTGTTCAAACAGCTGTTGTTCCTCTTCAATATTAACATTAGGTGGTTTATAACATATCCCAACCAATAGTTGATTTCCCTTCTTTTTCCCCAAACAAATATTTACCCATAAAGCTTCCACATTTTCCTCATTACATTCCACTTGCTTAAGATTTGGCTTTAACTCATGGTTGACATACAAACATACCCCACCACCTTTCCTGTTTTTTCTCTCCTTCCTAAATAGTGTGTACCCATTTAAGTTAACTGCCCAGTCATGTGTCTCATCCCACCATGTTATGTCTATTATGTCATATTGTTTAGTGTATGCTTTTACCTCTAGTTCCCCCATTTTGTTAAATTGGCATACATTTAATATTATGTGTCACTTGTACTTTTTGTGAATTATCAACATTACATATCATCTCTGTTCTGACCTTGCCCCTCCCCCGTCTCCACCTCCCTTATACAGAGCTAAAGCCCATCTCCTTACTATCCTATCTCCATTTTGTAGATTGCAATGACCCTCCCCCTACTACTAAAATCTCCTCCAACCTTCTAGCCATCCTATCCCCCAGCACTGCAGACCCTCTCTCAGTGCTATAAAGGTTGTACCCAAGAACAAAGTAGGCCCAGTGCTCTAAAAACCCCAAACCCTCCTTTAGCCACGCATTGACCTCTCTAATCTCCCACAGCCTTTCCACTGTAGCCTGTGGCACAGGTAATATCTCAGAGAATACCACCTCGGAGGTCCTTTTTCTTAAGTTTGCTACCCCTTTCCCTGAAATTATTCTTTAGGACCTTCAATCTTCCTCTTACATTGTCATTGGTACCAACATGGACCATGACTGATGGGTCATCCCCAGCCTCTCCCAATAATCCATTCACTCTGTCAGCAACACGCCAGACCCGAGCACCCGGGAGACAGCAAACTGTCCGGTTGAGCCAATCAGACTTGCAGATTAGCCTATCTACTGTCCTAATGATAGAGTCTGCAACAACCACAACCTCTCTAGCCTTTCTTACATTTTCATCCCCACCCGTAATAGAGGGTTCCCTCAGCTGTTAGAAGTAACAGCTTCCACTAGTACAGCTACTCCTAACTTAATACTCCCAACATCTTCACTCAAACGGGCAAATCTGCTAGGTTGCACAAAGTCAGGACTAGCTAGACCTTTCCTCTTCTCTCCCACCCTGCTTCCTTGCCCCACTGTCACCCAGCTACGTACCTGTTCCCCATCTGTCTTATCTCCTCCCTCTCCACTACCTGTCCCCACTAAACTCTGCTCAGTGAGTAGCAGACTCCTCTCAAGATTGTCGATCTCCCTCAATGTTGCAATTTGCTTCTCGAGATCTCCAATCTCAGCTTCCAGAGAAGCCACTTGCATGTACCCGTCCAGGGTCCATACCTCTGTGACGTACCTGTTCCACAAGCTATGTACCTGTTCCCATCTGTCTTATCTCTCCACTACCTGTCCCCACTAAACTCTGCTCAGTAAGCAGCAGACTCCGCTCAAGATTGTTTTTGTCTTTTTCCCAATTGTACAGCGCTGCGGAATTTGTTGGCGCTTTATAAATGCCAGTAAGAATAATAATAATAATAATTGTCCATCTCCCTCAATGTTGTAATTTGCTTTTTGAGATCTCCAATCTGAGCTTCCAGAGAAGCCACCTGCACACAACCATCACAGAGGTATGGACCCTGGATGGGTACATCCAGACATGCATACATGCAACAAGATGCGCATTGAGTCAAACCAGCAATCTTGCGTATACTCATTTCCCCAGATACAGAACAGTAAATCAATTACCTTGTTAGTTTAAACTCCTGGTTTTCTAACTCCTACTTAATAGAGTCTGCTTTCAAGCAATGTGAGCAAGCTCAGTGAGTTAGGGGTGTACTTATATGGGAATACAAATCCCACACAGGTGACAATTAACAAACACTCCCCCAATTAATCAAGCAGCAGCACAAAGGAGGGGAAAAAACAGAACACAGAAAAAAAAAGTTTTATTTTTTTATTTTCTTTTAAACCTTGGCTAATAAAACAGGTTAAACAAAAATAAAATACAAACCACTCTCCACAGTTTACAGACCACTCTCCAATGAACTCCTGGTTTTCTAACTCCTACTTGAAAGAGTCTACTTAATACAGTCTGTTTTCAAACAATGTGAGCACATCTTGTTGGCACATCTACCTGCTAGTGGCATTAATGATGCCTAAAAACTGCTTTTTTAATTGCAAGCATGGTAATGAACTCTCTGTGTTCAGGACAGAACAGAATGTTATTGTGTGGGTTCAAAAGAAAAATGCCAGCATTTCAGTAACAAAAATGTCAGCATTTCAGTTACAAAAATGCCAACACATAGGCTTTAAGAACAATAAATTTATTCCCAATAATTATAAAATATAAAAGTTAATAATAAACATTATTGAAGCATAAATAGTTAGAGAAACCCAGCAGAGTGGAAGTTTCACTAAGAGATTACTAGAAATGGGTAGAAGCCACTTCATTAGGATAAAAACATATAACTTTATTAGCTAAGATTAAAAAGGAAAAAACGTGTCTACACTGACCTTATATCTAACAGTGTTTAATCCCCTTTTTTCTGTCAAAGAATATCTGTTGTTACAATATTTTCAGCCCACTAGTCACACTAGTTTGTTCACGTTTGTAGACACGTTTTTTCCTTTTTAATCTTAGCTAATAAAGTTTTATATGTTTTTATCCTAATGAAGTGGCTTCTACCCATTTATAGCAATCTCTTGTGAAACTTCCACTCTGCTGGGTTTCTCTAACTAATTTTTGCTTCAATATTGATCAGTAAGGGTTACCCCCTGTTTGAGGTTACTTCAGTAACCATATGCGAGGCTCCTGCATATGATTCATGTGCAGTAGTCACTCTATTATTTATTCAATAAACATTATTTATAAGCATCATGCGTATGAAGCTGAAAACTTTTAAATGCATTATCATATACAAAAAAAAAAGAGTCCAAGGTGTATATAATAATGTTGGTACTAAAAAATGTTAGTTGATGGAAGAGGCAATAAGAATAAGGTTATAAAAACCTTTTATTTTTATTTTTTAAAAAGATGAGAAGCCCAAACTTATTGGTGTTATGAGATTTTAATATTTATAGTAAACCATTATTTTTTAAATTTTATGGTTTCAAGAGCAGTCTCTCCCTTCAAGAAATGTTCTGCTCAAAAATTTGTATTATTGAAGAATATTATAAAGCAGGTATGAGAAGCTTTATATGAATGGCAATGAATTAAAGCACCATTTAAACCAAAAGCAAAGTCTAAAAAAATAAAGAAATGGACAAAAAGCTCCAAAGATTATGCTATGTATTGTTCCCATTACAGTTTCAAAAATGTTTCACCTTACATATGACATTAGAACCAAGAGATCTTCAGATCAGAAAAGTCCAATCAAGAGATGAAATGGTATATGAAAGCCTTATACGGATAGGATGTTTCTGTATATAGTTAGTTTGTAAATAAGTTCTGATTTTGTTTGGTACTACTATCTTTTTTGTGACCACTTGTTACTATTTCATAATATTGAATACTGGTATACATCCAGGGAGCCTTCTTTTCACTTATGTGAGAAGACATTGGCTCTTTATTTCTCTCCTTTTCCTTATATTTACTAGGGGTTAATCACAGAGACACCCCTGTAGTGCCTTACTGGTGTACTCTTTCGGTGATTGAGGACACACTTAAGACACACGCAGTGTTTCACTGGTGTCCCGTGTGATCCAATCACAATTTTTTAATTTTTATTATTTCCTCCATATTTTACCTCTGTTGGTCACTTCTCACTTGATCTTTGAATAATTCCACATTTATGGCATAATTCACGAAAATCTGAATGACCCCGTACTGAATGGGGAAAAACAATTTGGCTCTGCATCGAGTCATTCGAACTGTAATATTCAAAAGTTGACCGTGCAATTTAACAATGTTCAGAATTTGTAATTCATGTCTCGGATGGCTGAAATTCAGACCAGACATTTTAGAGTGGCCTTTTATTGTGGCCAGCCTAAGGCACACCTTTACAATAATCATGCTGTCTAATCAGCATCTAGATATGCCATACCTGTGAGGTTTATGGATTATCTCGGCAAAGAAGAAGTGCTCACAAACACAGATTTAGACAGATTTGTGAACAATATTTAAGAGAAATAGGCCTTTTGTGTATATAGAAAAAGTCTTAGGATCGCTGTCCAACCATCTTTTCCCACCCATGGCTGGCAATTTGATATGCCATAAAATAAAGGGTGGGGTATCTCTTTGTGTCTTTTTGGGGGGCTGAATAATAGACAGATTAGAAGAAAGAAGGCTTCTGAAGGTAAGTACTTTTTTTCAGATTTATTTTACTTATTGCTCCCACTATTATTAGGATGAGGGGGTAGATAGGGACATAGCATTTTTTAAAGGGATGGCTTTTTATTAGGCACCCATTTGGTTGAGTGGACAATAGAATTCCCCACTCCACCAAGTAATTAATTTTAGACTACACCCCACAAACATGCATGGTTTCTGGGGGGACACTCTGTCCTTTCCCATAAATATTATATTTAGAGCCGCCACCTTCCACCAATGAGTAATGGCCAGGAATATTTTTTTTAATAAAAGTCGGTACCAAATACATTAGGCAGGATGCACATTCACAAACTATCATTCACTTGCTTTCAAGCAAGTAAATTATATTTTGGAATACTTTCTGCCTGCTTTCTGCAATAGTAGTCAGGGGGCAAATAGTTTTTAAAAATCTTGACAGTGCAATGGCTTATTATGTGGCAGCTGGCCAATGCTTGCTAGTCATCCTCCACATTAAAATTGTAAAAAAAAATGAAAGGAGCACAATAGGGTCAGGAACACAAACATATATTTCTCACCCTATAGTGTTAAAACCACCATCTAGCCCCCCTGGCCTTCTCTTGCCTCCCTAAATATAGTAAAATCTTACTTGTATTGAAGCCTGAAGCTGCTGGCTCTGTGCCTGTCTGCCTCAGACCTGCAAGTTGTCTACTGACATCATCAGAAGTGCTATTCTGGGCCAATTATGCTTCCCCATAGAATTGGCTGAGACTGTGAAGGAGGCAGATCAGGGGCAGAGCCAACACAAGTCAAACACAGCCATGTCCAATCCGCATCTCCTCATAGAGATGAATTGTATCAATGAATCTCTATGAAGAAATATCAGTGTCTGCATGCAGAGGGTGGAGACACTGATATGTTGTGATGCATACTAGGCAAGACAGCTTAAGGAAGCAGCTCTAGCAGCCACCTGAGGAGTGGCCAGTGAAATTATCACTAGGCTGTAATGTAAACATTGCATTTTCTCTGAAAAGACAGTGTTTACAGCAAAAAGCCTGAAGGGGGTGATGCTACTCACCAGAACTAATGCAATAAGCTGTAGTTGTTCCGGTGACTATAGTTTCCCTTTAATTAATAAATTATAAAAAGCCTATGGAAGTCATTAAGACTTCCCATATTACTGCAAGATAAATTTTAAACCACTGGTGCACTATCCCTGTCTTTTATGTTTTCATTGCAGGGTGAAGTACACCTCTTTTGTTTCTGTCAGTATGACAGCCACAAGAGATGCATCTATGGCACTGACTGAATGAAACCTGGTCACGTGAACTTTAGAGTTTGACTTACTTATCCACAAGGATTCTTGAGTACACATCCACGTAGAGTTAAAAGTGGTGAGAGTGGATGACAGGCCACACACTGGCACACAAAAACTTCAAGAATAAAAAAAAAAAGCAAACCTCAGTGCAGGGTAAAGCATGAAAAAGCAAAAATTAAGAATTCATATTAGTCAAAAGCATGTGTGTTGATACAATCATTCATAGGTGCCAGGTTAAGTTGGACAACTGTGTTTATTTGCTTGAGAAAGCTGAAGACATTGTAGGTATTGTGGAATGGTTGTACAGACAAATAGAGTGTTAGTGGAAATAACATCCTCACAGTGTATGATGCAGAAAGGACCTCACCATTAACACTGCAGCTTTAAAGTGATTTGAGACACCAATGGGGACTTGGACATCTTTATTAGATCAATGCACAATGTATTCATTCAGTGATGATACTTCTCAGGAAACCCAAATTAGTTTGCTTCACTAGCAGCAAACATCAGTTTTACAAAATGCAAAGCAAATGTACTTGTGAAAAATGCAGAAAGACATATTGCCTCAAACCTCACTTGGTAAAATCTTAACTTGACAAAAATATAAACTATCTGAGAAATCCCATGATGTTCTTATTTATGGAGTAGCTTGCATTTGGTAACTTCTTAGATTCCCATCATGAGACACAAACTCAACATCATTATTCATTAAAACATATAACGAGTATGCCCCAAACCAGACCTTTTGAAAGAGTGTTACATTTCATCTATACATTGTGCTAGCAGTTTAAGATAAACCTTCAAAGAATTATAAACAGATAAGAGAATAGTCATTAAAGGGACACTATATTCACCAGAACAACTACAGATTATTGTGTTTGCTCTGGTGTGTTTGCTCTGGAGTCCCTCCAGGCTTTTTGCAGTAAACATGGTCTTTTCAGAGGAAAGGCAGGGTTTACATTAAAGCCTGGGGATACCTCTACTGGCCACTCCTCAGATGGCTGCTAGAAGTGTTTCCAATGTGCAGCACTGACATTCCGTGTCTCCACCCTCTGAATGGAGACATTGAACTTGTCTCATAGAGATGCATTTATTCCATTGGCCAGGGCTGTGTTTGGTTTGTGCTGGCTCTGACAATATCAGCCAATCCAATGCTTTCCTGTGGGAAAGCATTGTGATTGGCTAAGATCACCACTTCTGATGATGTCAGCCAAGCAGGTAGATCGGGGGCCAAGCCAGCAGCAGACTGGAAGAAAGATAAGGTTTTACTATATTTAGGGGGCAAGGGGAGGCCAGGATGGGGCTAGATGGTGTTTTTAACACTATATGGTCAGTAATACATGTTTGTGTTCCTGATCCTATAATGTTTCTTTAAACCAGCTGATAAAGGGGAAGCATAGTGATTCTGTCTTTTGAAAAGTATAAACTGTAGACTATTATGAGACTTAGATAATTATAGACCTTTAGTGGGAGATCCCACCAAAGAGAAGATGGTAAGACTGGAAGAACTATTGGAGAAAGCTATAAAGATTGTAATCTTAACAAAGAGTTAATATTATTTCCTGTTGAATAAATATCCTTAAATTCTAGCCTTCTGTTACCTTTCAAAAACACATACAAATAAATGTAATCCTCCTGGAATAATGTTGGGGATAAATCCCCTTACATCCAATTTATCCCAATACATTGACTTTTTTTTTTTTACAACTGTATATGGTAAAGACACAGTCCCACTTGAAAGCTACCTCAACCATTCTCAGGCATTTATAAAATATAATCTGGGAGGAGGATATGATATTGGTAATGATTGATGTGTCATCGCTTTATATGGATATTCAACATCAGGTTGTGAATCAGTTAGAAAAGCTCTTGTCAAAGCTTAAGATATGGATATGCTATGGGTTAATTTTATAATTGAGGCTATCTACTTAATTTTAAGAAATCATTATGTTTAGTTAGAGTACCAATTTTATTTGCAGATCAAAGGAAATGCTATGGGCACCTCCAAGCTTTGCTAGTATGTTAATGGCAGTTTGGGAGGTATGGTGACCTAAAATACATTGATGATATTTTTATGATTTAGCAAGGATCTTCTAAGGAATTGGAATTATTCTTGACCCACCTGAACAACAATTTATGGGGTATAGATTTTAAAAACAAATGGAGTCACTCCGAGATTGAATTCCTGAATGTGTCAATATATGTTGACCAAGGAAAAGTCCAAGGAAAATTTACACCCATACATTTTTACCATTATAATTTTATTTTAAATATAAATATATTATACAGGAATAATGTATTACTCATATTTAATGTGGTTGTTTTGCTAATAGTATATGTGTCCATTATTATTATAAACCACATCTCTATAGCTCTCAAATACTGTAAATGTCTACTTTAGTAAAATATATGATAAGTCAAATTTATATATAGCATTTGCAAGCAACAAATGCATTGGTCTTTGTTTCAAAAATGTTTGTCTTTTTCAAGTGCATTTTTTAAACTAATCAAAAAGTTTCTTAATTGCTGTGACTAGACAATAAAATTAGCCTTTTCAGTTTTCCACATGTGCAATAACATTTTGGATACATTATGCATTGCTATGGTGTCTTAGCAGTTTAATCTTAGTGGTGTAATTCTCTAAAAATTAAAATAAAATAAAAATAATAAGTACATAGCTTTTTATAAAACAGTGCATAACCATATCACTGAAAATTGTTATTCATGATAGAAAATGTTACTTTAAGGTCATAACAGCAAGGTAGATTAATGTGTCCAGACATTTAGTTAAGAAGTGCACCTTTCTCACATTTGTTGAAATAATGATTTATGGATAGGCTTCTTGTGCATGCAAGAAAAGTATTTGATTGTGCTATAAAATGTTTTATTGCAAATGAGAAAAAAAGCCTTTGGCCATTGAAATGGCATAGTAGTCATGTGGCAGTAAATGAGTTAAATGTACTTTTCTTTCAAATTGATTCTATAAATGGGCCGAAAGCTCTGTAGAATATATATCGAATGCATAAACTTTCTTACTTTTATTTCAATTTAGTTGATAAAAATACATTTATAATCAGATTCTGAACCATTCTAAAAAAAACTTGATAGCAATATTTTAAAGTAGCGTTTACATTTGTGATGAAAAATAGTTATCTACTACAACAACATGAGATCTACATACCTTTTCACCCAGGAAAAAAAAAAAAAAGAATTATGTTAATTTATAGTTCTCTGAGATATGACTAAAGCATCGAACACTGTTTCCCAACGTTTGTCCAGTTTAGTGATATACAAAGGGAAATCCATGGGGATGGAAAAAAAAAGTATAAAGGTTTGACACTTAGGCATACAAATACATTATTTACTACATCAGTTCAGTATAAAATCAATATATTAGGATACATTCCATCGCACATTCTCATTTGTAAATCACTATTCATTTTATTGTCCTTGGAGAAGAGGACCAAACAAACTCTAATCCTTGCACTGAATATAGACAAACAATCAGTGGAAACTTCACAGTGGGTTTTTTCATCCATGATTATCATCCAGTTCTTTTACCAGTCCTGGGTGGTTCTGGTGGGGAAAGAAGAACAAGAAAAAAACTGTTCACTAGCAAATACATTCATTTTATTAATTTATTTTATTAAACAAAAAGAGCAATTAGGTAGTCAAAACTGAAAGAGATGGATGAAAATAAATCAGTCTTATTTCCTGATTTCTACTAGATAAAACTTTGAAAAGGAAAAACCTGAGATAATATCAAGTTTTATTTACAGACTCAATTTGTGTATGGATTTCTTTGAATAATCTTATATTTCAGATACAGATCCATAGATGTGCAATCTGGTCCTTTATTGACACTTCCTATTTGATATTTTAATTATTTGGAAAGAGAATATTGAAGATGTAGAGAGATTCCTGGGTTATCATTTATCCATAATATTGGATCAAATGATATTTAGTTTCTTGAATTGTTTAAGGGATGAGAATAGCAGACTAGTGACTAAAACATGTGGATATTAATGGTTACCTTCATTTTATTAGCACACATAATCCACAATAGATTAACATTTTCCCTTTTGGTCAGTGTATAAGATTGAGCTGTAATTGCACTTTTTAATGTGATTTTGACAAGGAGACCATGATTTTAATTGGGTGCTTTTTAGATAAAGATTATCCTATAAAACGTGTCCAAATGGCATTCTTTAAAGCAAGAAATACTAATAGTATTTCCTTATTGGGGCTAGTTGAGGTGTATTTGGATGATGATCAACAGGATACATATGAACTTGTATCTCAATAAATAGTAAGATAACAAATATAGGATTTGTAGCAGCGCTCAAGTTAATACTTCTATTATAATGTTAATATCAGGGAGGGATGAAGCAGGAAGACCGCTTCTGTTCCTCTACCCGGTCTGACGGGAAGTGCTCTCAGACAGCACAGAACTGCTTCCTGTCAGAACTGGTACAGTGAGCAGGAGCTCCTCCACGGAAGCTTGGCCAGGAGGTATAAGAGGGGCTGGGAAGGGGGAAATTGAACACATGGAGAGGCTGGGGAGGGGGAATGGGACATTTGGAGAGGCTGGGGGTGGAAATGGGACACATGGAGAAGCTAGGGAGAGAGGGTGGAAATGCAACACATGTAGTGGCTGGGGGGATGAGACACATGGAGGGGCACTAAGAGACACACTGAGAGGCACTAATACAATGTTAAACAAAAATCTGCTCACCAGTCAAGCCATAAGACTTGCTTTTCCCACAGAAATCACGTATTTGCAGGGATGTTACTACCGAAAAAGAATTCTATTTGGGCATATGCAAATTAGTTTAACAAAGAATCACATTTTTGCCATTCCATTTTAAACATGGGCCTGTGTTTTTGAGCCTGTGTTTTCTGTATACAACAACTTTGAAACACAACTTAAAAAAAGATGCAAAGCCAGTGAACCACTCATGGACAGCTGTTTCATAGTTAATGCAAATAAATCAGCATGAGGTTGGTTACTGGTTTGCTATTGAGGCTTGGTAATGTTTGGGAAGCAAAAACCAAAAATTTGCATATCCCCAACAAGAATCCTTTGCGGTAGTAACATCACTGCAAATATGTGATTTCTGTGGGAAAAGCAAGTCTTGTGGCTTTTTGTTTAACATTGTATTAACTATCCACAGACTTTAGGTGGAAGGTGTTTTCAATCACATTTTTGTTCCCACCATAACCTTTTTTGTGTGTATATGTATATATATATATATCATGAACAAGCATACATAATATGTTTACCACTGGGGTAAACATACTAATTCATACAACATACAAGATCCAGAGCACTCACTCATTCAGTAAACAGAAATTTCAAGGCTGACGGAATGTAATAGTTTTAGAAAATCACCTCGCCTAGGCAAATAAAATACATGTCTATTTTAAATGATTTGTATGGTTTGACTGGATAGATAGGAATACAGTATTTCATGTTTACATTTTAGGACCAGGACCCTGAAGCTGTACATCTTACTTTTGCAGAGTGCTGATAAAATGCAGCTCAAACAGGCAATTTCTATTTTGTAATATGTCCAGTTAAGGGGTACATTTTACTACAGTGGTCAACTAACTCCAGTGGTAACCAAGAAATCATTACAGAAAATGGCAGTTCATTCAGAATGTTCACGCAAATATCAAAATTATTTTAATGAAAGAAGGACATGAACCTAACATTCCAACACTAGCACTACCATTGTTTGTTTATTGTACAGCATGATTTCATTAATCTTGTTTCACAGTCTCACCTTTTCAATCAATTTGTTGTTGTTTCTTTATATTATCACAATTCTCGTTCATGAAACCCCAGCCAAAGCTCATCATTAACATAACTTACTCTCTTGTGGCCATGCTGTCTTTAGTATTGTTTTGTCATCATACTTTCTACATGAAACACATAGCATAGTAACTTACTCACATTGATTTGGCAACTATCATAATAGTTGGTATGCAAAATTTCTGGATGAGGCCATTCTGTTGTTCCCATGGTAACTGTAACTATGCTGCTTTGTGCCTAAATAAGTTGTTAAGGTTTAAAAAAAAAAATAAGTGAAATAAGTGGGTGGTTCAGAATACTAAAGCTGTTCAAATAGAGCAGTATATATTTTGAGGATGTTATGTTCATACATTAGATACTATTATAAACATAATTCAGGATGCTTGATTTTGAGCAGATTTAAAATCTCTCACTTTACACTCGGTCAGAGACCTAAATTGGAAAGATAGTATAGAATATTAATGGAAGGATTAGTAATGGAAATATTTTGCTATTAATAATATTGTATGTTTTATTTTTATCTCCTTGATTTTTTTTTTGATTTTTTTTTTTTTTGCAGTGAACCCTTGTTTGTCTTATGTATGTGAAATTGTGTGGTTCAATAGGAATAATTTTAAAAGGTACATACTGGTAATTTTAGGCAAAATGGCACATGTAAATAGTGACCTTGATTAGAGTTGATTCATACTGCACAGTGGATGCAATCACTCAAAAATCACTTCCTTAAACTAAACTTAAACTAAACTTGACCAAAACTGAAATTCTGGTCTTTGCTCCCTCAAGTGCTGTTACTCCTGTGTCTCCCTCCAAGTCAACGGTGCTACCATCAGCTCAACCATGCAGGCTCGCTGCCTAGGTGTTCTCTTTGACTCCGACCTCTCCTTCAAGCCTCATGTTCAATCTATCGCCAAATCCTGTCATTTCCATCTCAAAAACATTGCGCGCATCCGCCCCTACTTAACACCAGATGCGGTGTTGGTCCATTCCATTGTCCTTTCTCCCCTTGACTACTGTAATCCACTTCTCAGTGGTCTTACGTGCTCCCAACTTGCGCCGTTACAGTCCATAATCAATGCGGCAGCGAGG
>OW240916.1:190460776-190480760 GCA_933207985.1 Pelobates cultripes | reverse complement strand
AAAACCCAGATTAGAGAAGGTTTGTGTCAACTTTAAATGAAATTTCTCTACCGATTCTGTCTTTTCTTGAACAATATCACTAATACATGTTGCCTGGTCAGCTAATTTATCCTGGACCCATGCACGGAGCTGCTCACAGAATATTATGCCTGACTGGAAATCTGTATCGCTAGTGAGGCGGGCATCATCGAAACTCCTTTCTATTATGGGCCAATAGGCATCCCCAGCTTTAATTTCACAGAGACTGAACATGCTGCAGATGATCTGAGCGATCCTCTGGAAGAAGGTCATGGGTTGTCTCTCTGGGTCTGGGAGGGAGGCTACCCAGGTTGCGGCCTGGGATGGCTTTAATGTGACGTACATTAAAAGTGCACCATCCCTGGTTAGATGGGCAGCTTGGGGGTTGGCCGGAGGTGCTCGAGGAACATTATTTGCCAGGGGCTGTGGTGAGCTTTCAACATGTAC
Source organism: Pelobates cultripes (assembly GCA_933207985.1). Classification (NCBI taxonomy): domain Eukaryota; kingdom Metazoa; phylum Chordata; class Amphibia; order Anura; family Pelobatidae; genus Pelobates; species Pelobates cultripes. The sequence continues at coordinate 190,480,295 of OW240916.1, read as the reverse complement.
ACTGCTACCATCAGGGGACGCTGGGTTCTGTGGTGTGTGGAAACTAACTGTATCAGAGTAATCCAGAGCTTGTGCTGTGCTGGCAACGATATCTTGTGTAGGAAGGGCCGGTTGGACTTGGGATGGTGACTGGTGGGCTTGGGGAATGTGATGCGGCTACGGATTCTCCGGAGCCAACCGTCATAATAGGAACAGACCCACTGGGGGCGGCCATGATAGGGGCGGGATGGAAACGGATGCTGAGGTGGGAGAGGAAGTGACTAGATGGATGCCTAGAGGGGAAGTGATGACAAAGGTAGTTAGGGATGGATGGGGCGGATGTGGGAAGGGGCAATATGGTAAGGGAGAAAGTGACAGGATCGGGAAGGGGAGCGAACAGGGCGGAAGTGACAAGGAAAGAGGATGGGTTGAGGGTGGAGGTAGCATTAACTGGAAAAGGGGGTGGAGCAAGGGTAGGTGTGAAAGGCGGATAGGGAGTGGGCAAACCAGGGGATAGCATGTCAGAGACAGGAAGGGGAGACGTGACTGGGGCGGGTAGGGAAGGTGAAATGGGGGCAGGATAAAAGTAAGATCTGTCTGCTCCGAGGATGGGATATAAGGGGGTGGGGTCCGGAAGGGCTGCGTTAACAGGAGCTGGTATTTGGGCAGGAATTACTGGGGTTGGACTAGCCCCCTTCTCCAGGCGCCATCATGGGGTGGTGGCTGGAACACACTTGCAATGGATTCAACAGTACAAACATTTTCATGATACACATAAACTTTCTGTCCTTCTATTTCTAGTTCTTCCTCTATCCACCCCTCTCGCTTAATCCCTTTGGCTACTCGATACCAAGCTTCTGCTGCCTTCATTAACCCATTATCAAGTAATAATCCTTCCTTGTCTTTCAACAATTTTCTCCAACTCTCTGGCTGTAATCGCCCGCTCGGTGATATAGTAATGCCACATATCTTAGCATTCTTCTTCACCTTACTCACAGTGTTGTAGAATTATTAGGCCTCTATGAATCTGTAAGGCCCCTTTAAATCCTCTTGCTATACGTCTAAGAGGCCCCCATAGTTTTACAAGAAAGCTTTGTCTATAGAACATAGAATTTGCATGTCAGCAAGAAATAGCTTTGATAAAATGTGTATTTACTAAAAGCCTTGAAACTTAACCTTGAGAAACTAACAAGTGCCAGCTACGCTCTAAATGGATAGCTGCCAAAAGGCCCCTCCCGTCCAGTGAACTCCTCATGTTAGCAAAATGGCGCTAAAACCTGTAGGAGTTAAGAAATTACGTAGATAGTGACCTAAGAATGGGGAGGGCATTTTACTAACATCTTAGCACCTAAGCCAATTAACAATGTCTATTTGTCTATATCTTGATTTTCTTCAATGATGTAATAATGCCTTTATAAGGGTCTGCGCACCCATTTTCTGTCAGAAGCCATTAAACTTCTCTGAAGTTCTTTCATTACCCTGAACCTTGTGTCTCAGTGTGAATTTACTTCTGCGTGCACGCAACTTTATTATCTTTAATTTGGACAGGAACAGATAGTCATTCAAACTAATTGGTTTGCAGTAAATTATATACAACAACAGCTTCCTTGCCCGCTCTTTCTTTCACAATATCACAAGCCAATTTGCCCTTAGAGGGCTTCGCATGTTCCTGTCCCATTCTCACTGCAGTCATCACTTGATAGAGATAAACAGGAAAAGAACGTCTACAGTGCTCGACTGCCACGAGATGGTAAATCTGCGTGCGTCTTCCTGAAACGTAGACTAGTCACTGAGTCCGCCCAGCCGAGGTGGCCACAGATTGGAGTGAGGTGGGTAGTTCGTGACTAACACTTCTCCTGACAAAGGGTACAGGAGAAAAGGAGGAGGAGAGAGAAAGAGAAAGTGAAAATGACAATGAGAAAGCACAAGAATCACAAACAAAGATACGTGCGCACAAACACGAATCAAGGATAAACCACGCCACACACGCAGATGCAATCACGTCACAAACAATGAAATCCCAACTGAGCAACCACCACACTACAACAAAGGTCAACAATGAATTCTGCATAACAATAATAAAATCTGCGGTCTCTGTCTCTCATCAGACAGTAAAAGCTAATAAAAACTGCGAACCCTGACTCTCACCGGACAGAAAAAGCTGATAAAAACTGCGAACCTTGTCTCACACCGGACAGTAAAAGCTGATAAAAACTGCGAACCTTGTCTCACACCGGACAGAAAAAGCTGATAAAAACTGCGAACCCTGTCTCACACCGGACAGAAAAAGCTGATAAAAACTGCGAACCCTGTCTCACACCGGACAGTAAAAGCTGATAAAAACTGCGAAACCTGTCTCACACCGGACAGTAAAAGCTAATAATAAAAACACAAATGCAAAACTCCTTCCTTTCATGCAAAATACATTCACACTTAGGAGACAGATAGTCAATTTACAGGTTCTTTTAAAGAGACATCGAGCAAGCTATTTACCTGTCTTTGGTGCCCTCCGGCAGCCAGCGTAGACACGGAGCCAGGCCAATCACAAAGACAGGAGATATAAGCAAGGTGCTACCGCGATCATTTAAGGGCAGCAAACTGGTCTTGGTCTTATTAGTGTGACTTTGTTGTGTACTACATGAAGGCCTTGTTGCATTGTCTCATTATTATTATTATTATTATTATTGGTATTTATGTAGCGCCCACTAATTCCACATCGCTTTACAATATTATGAAAGGGGGGGAAATTTACAATACATGAGACAATTACACAGTGACACAGGAACAGTAGGTAGATGAGGACCCTACTCAAACGAGCTTACAGTCTAGATGAGGTGGGGTACAAAGGGTGACAGCCACCAAACAAGGTGGAAAAGTAGCAGAGCTGGAGGTGAGAGTGGGGTGAGGCTCTTTAGCAAAGCAAGAGACAGACTTGGGTAAGTATCGATAAGTTACTCTGGGAGTCCATAAGCATTTCTGAACAGAGGTTTTGAGGGACTTCTTAAACAATTGAAGACTAGGGGAGAGTCTGATGGGGGTAAGCAGGCTGTTCCAAAAGAAGGGAGCTGTCCTCAATAAATCCTGCAAGTGCAAATTAGCAGTAAGGGTTCAAGCACCGGACAGGATAAGGTCACCGGCAGAGCGGAGAGACAAGAAGGGGCATATCTATGAATCAGAGAAGAAATGTAAGCAGGGCTAGAGTTGGTTAGAGCGATATAGGTAAGGGTTAGTATTTTGAATTGACACCTATATGATACAGGAAATCAGTGTAAGGATCGACAGAAGGGCGAGCTATGGGAGGAACAAAGGGTGAGAAAGATCAGACTGGCAGCAGCATTCATTACCATTTGTAGTGGGGCAGTATGGCTTTTGGGGAGACCAACTAGGAGATAATTACATTAAGCCATGCAAGAGATTAATAGAGCATGAACAAATTCCTTAGCAGCATCTTGCGTGAGAAAGGGGTGGATGCAGGCAATATTTTTAAGGTGGAATCGTCAGGTTTTAGCAACATACTGGATATGTGCGGCAAAGGTGAGGCCAGGATCAAAGATAATACCAAGACAATGAGCTTGCAAGGATGGACTGATGCAAGCACCATTAACTTGCAGGGAGAGCGAAGGAGGAGGATCAGCATTATGAGGGGGGGGAATAAGAATTTCAGTTTTAGAGAGATTGAGTTTCAGAAAGCAGGAGGACATCCAATCAGAAATAGAAGAAAGGCAAGCAGTGACACATTGCAGGACCGCGGGGGAGAGATCACGGGAGGAGAGATATATCTGGGTATTGTCGGCATTCAGATGGTAGCAGAAACCAAAGGAGTTAATGAGTTTGCCAAGAGAGGCAGTATAAAGAGAGAACAGAAGGGGACAAACAACAGATCTTTGGGGGACTCCACCTGAGACAGGGTGAGAGGAGGAGGTTTCATTGCAAAAGGAGACACTGAACAAATGTTGGGAGAGTTAGGAGGAGAACCACGAGAGGACATTGTCACAGAGACCGAGGAATTGAAGAGTATGGAGAAGGAGGACATGATCAACATTTTCAAGGTCAGCAGAGAGGTCAAGAAGAATTAGTATGGAGTAGTGGCCTTTGGATTTAGCTGTGATTAGGTTATTTGTAACTTTAATAAGAGCAGTCTAAGTAGATTGGAGGGGGTGAAAGCCAAATTGAAGAGGATCGAAGAGAGAGTTTTTGTTACTGTGTAACTAAAACATTTCATGCTTTCTTTTCAGCTTGATTTGCTCCTACAATGGATCTTCACAAGTTATTTTTGTTGAACCTCTTGTTCATCAGGATGTTTATTGGATGTTGTCTCCTTGGCTGGTTGTTTTTTCTTGCACTTTTACGGGCGGCAGACTGGTTGCTGGAGGCTACGTTTCAGACTTTCTGTTTATGGCCACCAATGAATGCTGCATTCACTCTTCTTGCGCAGCGTTGAAATTGCAAAATATGAAGCCTCCTATCATGCTGTAAAATTGAAGATTATGCTAACTTTAGTGAACTAATAATCTTAATTTTAATGACAGGAGGTGAATATTCCCCCACCTTTTTTGTTGATTGTTTTTCCTTTCCCTTGATTAGTGTATTCTTTTCATGTTAGGATTTGTGTACTACTTACTAATGTATTTCCATTTTTTGCTTGATGTATTTTACTTTAGAATGCATATTGTTCGGGGTTTGTTTAGACTTGTAGTGGGGGAAGATATGTATATTTATATTACTCTTGGTCTTATTAGTTAGACTTTGTTGTGTGTTACTTGAAGGCCTTGTTGCATTGTCTCATGTGTTCTTTACCGAGTGACTAAAACCTTTAACACTTTATTTTCAGCTTGATTTACTCCTACTATGGATCTTTGCAAGTTATTTTCATTGGATCTCTTGTTCGTCTGGATGTTTATTGGATGTTGTCTCCTCCTTGGTTAGTTGGTTTTCCTTGGACTTGTGATGTTTCAGATTGAAGAGATAGTACTACAGTTACAGACACCTCTGATAACCTTTACTTGTTGATGATTGGTTCTCAGGTTTCTCTATGTTTTTACACAAAAAAGGGGGACAATCTGCTAAACCAAATAACAAAACCGTACATACCGTAATACTGTATATATAAGTAAACCAAATGTAAGATTCACAAGTGGCCACTCACACTTTTGTTGAAATTAGAAAGCCTTTAAAATAGTTTTCTTTTTCAGCATATATGCCCTTTTAAATTCAATTCTTCCATCTCTATTGGTATCTCTTGGAATAGTTGAAAGGTGTGTGCTCAGAGAAATATAACAAAATTGTAGTGCACATTCAAAAATAGAATAAAAAAGTATTTAATAACTTACATCAAGGTATAAAACAATTCTCACTGTCACCACTAGGGGTCCTACACGTTTCGTCCGTATATAGGACTTCCTCAGGGACTTCAGTGACCAGCAGTGACCAAGAAACAAATCAATAATAAAAAACCCTCCCCTCCTCTACCCTTTATACCTCCCCCCAATGTCCACATAACCTTCTATTTCGTTCATTATTATTATTTTTTAGTATTATATTTTTTATTATTATTTTTGTTCATTATTATTTATTATTCATTATTGTTTTTATTTTTGTTTTATTTTTATTTCTATTTTTATTTTTTATTTTTAGTTTTGTTTTCTACTTTATTTTAAATTTCATTAACATATATTTATATGTTTTACACATCTCCATATTTATGTGTATGTTTAAATTGATTATATAGTATTAAGTAGTGCCATTCTATATATGTGTCTAATAGTATGGAGTAGTGCCATTCAAGATAATTTAACAACATTCCCCCTCTCTTCTCTACCTCCGGTTCACATATACTGATTGCCCTTGTTCCTGAATGGAACATAGAGTAAGAACAGATTGGTTACGGCGAACTTCCATGGCCATCAAGAAGCAATTCTATGTAAGGAGACCATATTTGGAAGATTTTGTTTTCATGTTTATCTCTTTGGCATAAAAAGACCCAGCAAATACATATGTGTTGTGCCTAATCATTAAATTCATGAAGCACTAATATTCCCAAAAAATTCATAATACCTAATAAGGTTTAAAGCGATATTGGCAGGCACACAACCCAGTTCTGGATGAGTATCTTGAACAATAGGAAAGAGAAAACACACAGAGACCAAGTTGAATATAAGAATTCACATCACACTTTAAAGGACCACTCTAGGCACCCAGACCACTTCAGCTTAATGTGGTCTGGGTGCCTTGTCCAGCTAGGGTTAACCCATTTTTTCATAAACATAGCAGTTTCACAGAAACTGCTATGTTTATGAATGGGTTAAGCCTTCCCCCATTCCCTCTAGCGGCTGTCTCATTGATTTTCACAGTGAGAGCACGCAAGCGTCCATAGGAAAGCATTGATAATGCTTTCCTATGTGACCGGCTGAATGCGCGCGCAGCTCTTGCCGCGCGTGCGCATTCAGCCGACGGGGAGGAGAAGAGGAGAATTGGAGGAGGAGAGCTCTCCGCCCAGCGCTGGAAAAAGGTAAGTTTTAACCCCATTACCCCTTCCAGAGCCGGACGGGAGGGGGTCCCTGAGGGTGGGGACGCCCTCAGGGCACTATAGTGCCAGGAAAACGAGTATGTTTTCCTGGCACTATAGTGGTCCTTTAATGTCCATAAAGGGACTCAATACAATATAAGTTGTACTCTCATTTAAGTTATTGCATGCATTCACCTCAAACAGCTTAAGTAACTAGATATCAGCTTAAGTATACATCACTAGAGAAGTTTGGTTGTCACTCTGCTGCACACGACTGGGGGAACTCAGGCAGTCAGACTTGGAAGGACCCTCTCTACTGGGAACAGCAAAGACCAGTATTACAGGTGGTTAGTTCTCCAAGTGAATACCAAGTTTCTCCATCTTTTATATCATTTTACCAATGGGATGGATAGAATTTTGGAGAGTGAATTGAAATAAATGGATGTAGAGAGAAAGGGGAGGGAGTGGAAACTTGATCACACACAACCCATTAAAATACCACATGGCTCACATACTCTCAAACTACATGTACACCCTCACATGCTACACAAATGCCCCCTAACATTCACTTAAAAATACCACCTTGTAATAACACTTTCATGTTTAAGAAACAATAATGACAAGAACACTCAGATTTTGTTCATACTGTTGCAAATTAATTGAAGAATGAGCTTGTAATTAAAGTTGCAGGATAATGGGGGTAACTGCCAATTACGCTTTTAACCCCAAATCATTTTATATATGTATTCATACTTACCATAAATGTATTTTCCTGGTCATATGCCATGGTAGCACAACAATGGGTAGTTACTCCCTATCCCTAATAAGACCGTAACTAATTAAAGCAAAGGTATATATCCCCTCCCACCCCTCCTATGCATATATATGTATATATTTTTTAATCTTGATTAATATCAACATAAGCTTAGAATGAAATTACATATATATTTTATATATATATATATATATATATATATATATATATATATATATATATATGAAAATGTATTCATACTTACTGTAAATTTATTTTCCTGGTCATAGGCCATGGCAGCACAACAATGGGTAGCTCCTCCCTATCCCTAATTAGTCAGGAACTAATTAAAACTAAGGTATATATATCCCCTACCATCCCTCCTACCCTCAGTCTTGGCAGGGCAGGATCATTGTGCTGCCATGGCCGATGACCAGGAAAAGAAAATCACGGTAAGTATGAACACATTTTCCTTTTTCCTGGCAATATCTATGGCAGTACAACAATGGGTAATACCCAAGCAATAACATATGGAGGGAAATAAAAACACCAAACTCCACTCCATATAAATATATATATGCTGAGTGTATTAATGCAACCAAAGTGAAAGTGACAAACACGCTATTATAATATATAAATTACATGCTGAAAGTACACTTTGCACAAAAAGTATAGTTCAAGAACATATAGCAGATGGGGGCGCCACAATCACAGAACATGTGTATAATTGCCATGCATATTCAATGGAGAATATATAAAAGATAAGGGATAAAAACATATATGGTGAAGTATTTAATGGCACAGTAAGATGATAAAAAAATAATATATACACTCACAAAGATGATGGCACAAAGAGACATATCTAATTGTGCAAAAATGCTTGTCAACCCCTCCTGGGCTAAGTCCCCTTTAAATGCAGATCCAATATCGATGCCTTCAGTTGGTAATTGTTCTCCTTCTGAATTTGTATCGGAGGATGAAACCGGGCAAGGATAAATGGATGAATGTAGAATCTCTGGGGTGACGCTGGCAAGCCTCTTTGCAAATTGGCCCCCAGCAGCACCACTGAATGTAGAATCTCTGGGGTGACGCTGGCAAGCCTCTCTGCAAATTGGCCCCCAGCAGCACCCTATTTAAGCATGTTCAGGTGAGTGCAGCCAAACCCTTGTTTTCTTCTATATGTATATGTGGCGAAACCGGCCTCGCCACGTGTCCTTGGAGGCAGGGCCGGATTAACATAGGGGCTGATGGAGCTGCAGCTCCAGGCCCAGGCCCATGGAATAGGCCCATTTAAAAAAAAAAAAAAAAAATTTTTTTTTTTTTTACACACTACTCTTAGGTTTGCCACATGACTGGTATTTTACTGGCACAGCCGGTATTTGAGGCTGCCTGGCCATGTCGGTATCACAGTAATACCGGCAATACAAATGCAGGTATTTTTCTCAGAATAAATGGAGATTACTCTGCAATACCAGCACCAGCCAGTAGGGGTCACTGTGTGTGTTGAGAGAGACAGGGATAGGAAGTTACAGCATATCCCTGCCTCTCTCTACTACTTACTGATCCGTGGGGGAGCAGCAACACAGCACAGATAGTTAATACAGCAGCTCTACAGCTCAGGTGAGGGATGGGGGGAAAGGCAGCAGGGACACATGGGGACACTGAGACACTAGGGGACACATGTGGACACTGAGACACTAGGGGACACTGAGACACTAGGGGACATATGGGGACACTGAGACACTAGGGGACATATGGGGACACTGAGACACACAGACACTAGGGGACACTGAGACACTAGGACTAGGGGACACTGAGACACTAGGACTCATGGGGACACAGACACTGGGAGACCTGGAAACACTGAGACACTTGGGGACACTGGAAAACATGGGGACACTGAGACACTAGGGGACACTGGGACACATGGGGATGCTGAGACACATGGGGATGCTGTGAGACATAGTGACATTGGGAGACACTGAGACATTGGGACACGGAGACACTATGTCCCCATTTCTCCCAGTGTCCCCATGTCCCCCATCCAGTGTCGATAGTGTCTCAGTGTCCCTAAGTCTCCCAGTGTCTGTGTCCCATGTTTCTCAGTGTGCCTAGTGTCCCTATATGTCCCAGTGTCCCCATGTCTATGTCCACAACTGTCCCCAAGTCTCCCAGTGTCTGTGTCCCATAGTCTCCCAGTGTCCCCATGTCTCTGTGTCCCTAGTGTCTTAGTGTCCCCTAAATGTTTCAGTGTCCCCATGTCTCCCAGTGTCTGTGTTCCTAGTGTCTCAGTGTGCCTAGTGTCCCCATGTCCCCCAGTGTCTCTATATGTCCCAGTGTCCCCATGTCTATGTCCACAACTGTCCCCATGTCTCCCAGTGTTCCCAAGTGTCTGTCTCCCAGCTAGTGTCCCCCTGTCCCCTAGTCTCCCAGTGTCTGTGTTCCCATGTCTTTGTGTCCCTAGTGTCTTAGTGTCCCCAAATGTTACAGTGTCCCCATGTCTCCTAGTGTCTCAGTGTCCCCATTTCTCCCAGTTTCCCTAAATGTCTCAGTGTCCCCATGTCTCCCAGTGTCCCCATGTCTCTGTGTCCCCGGGTCTCTCAGTGTCCCCGGGTCTCTCAGTGTCCCCATGTCTCACTGTGTCCCCAGTATCCTAGTGACATGGGGACACACTGAGACATGGGGACACTGGGAGAAATGAGGACACTGAGACACTGGGAGACTAGGGGACTGGGCGACATGGGGACACTGACACTGTGATACATAGGGACACTGAGACACTGGGTGACTTGCGAGACTGAGACACTGGGAGCAATCCATCTATACAGCAGAATCAAACTGTGAGTAGTTTGTTTTTGATTTTACAGAATTTTCTCTGATGTCACTCTTTGTGATTATACAAATGATTAAGGCTGGTATTTTTTCCGCGAAAGGTGGCAGCCCTAACTACTCTTCACATACTCTTGCTTAAAGGAGCACTATAGGGTCAGGAACACAATCATGTATTTCTGACCCTATTATGCTAAAACCACCACCCTGGCCCCTTCTTGCCTCCCTAAGTATAGTAAAATATAACTTGTATTCAGGTCTGCAGCTGCTGGCTCTGCCTCTGAATTGACTGTCTGCTGACATCATCAGAAGTGGTGGTCTGAGCAAATTACAAAACTTCCCCATAGGATTGGCTGAGACTGTCAACTAGGCAGATCAGGGGCAGAGCCAGCACAAGTCCAACATAGCCCTGGCCAATCAGCATCTCCTCTTAAAGATAAATTGAATCAATGCATCTCTATGAGGAAAGTTCAGTGTCTGCATGCAGAGGGTGGATACACTGAATGGCATTGCTGCACACTAGGCAGTAGTGTGCCCCAGGAAGCACCTCTAGCAGCCATCTAAGGAGTGGCCAGTGGAGTTATTTTCTCTGAAAAGACAGTGTTTACTGCAAAAGGCCTAAATGGAATGATTCTACTTATCAGAACAAATACAATAAGCTGTAGTTCTTCTGGTGACTATAGTGTCCCTTTAAGTTTGGAAGCTTAAGAGGGATGTATGGGAACAAAACTTGTGTGGACTAGCTGACAATAAAATTAGTTTAGGTAATGCAGACGCTGATCTCTCTAAAACTGTGGCATGTCCCCTTTCTTCTACACTCACTACATACACCTTTTCTCTGTCTCAGACTATATACCAGGACCTTCTGTCTGCTAGTAAGAAGGCAAGGTGACAAGTGGACCAGCGAGTGATAGTGGACAGTCCTTAGAAAGCACGGAGTGAGCGCATCATTAGATGCATTTATGTCAAGCTCATGGTGCTGCCTGCATAGTATGCCCTTAGTTGGACAGCCTGCAGGATTGGCGGGCAGCCTGACATGCATTCATGCCAGGTTGTCCTTCAAATTCTTTGGACAGACATGCCCCCTTTTTGGGCATGTTCTCCCCTTTTGGCAAGTCTGGTCACGTGATTCGCGCCAGTGGCACACCCTTTTACCCCGCCCATTGACTTCCTGCTTCGCTGGACACTGCTGTTAGGGGGTATGGATTTACTTGAAAGATGAAAGCATAAATTAGAGAGAGATTAGCATAGAGTATGTGTTTTCTTATAGCTGCATCCTTTGAGTTTCCCTCCAGCACCATCTCCATCAGATACATGACGCTTGGGAGGTATGACTGGTTTAGTGTTTTTGGTTGATAAGATTCCGTAATTAGGCCCATCATATTTGTCAGCACCAGGCCCAGTGTGCTCTTAATCCGGCCCTGCTTGGAGGGGGCTGCTTGCCCGCCTCTTGCCTTTGGACTATGGACCAGACTTTATGTGAATGTGTTAACCCAGATAGCTATGCCATGGAGCCCATTCGTGTAGTTAAAGACTTCGGCTCCATGGCAATTGAACTGTGTGAATAGGATCTGAGCGCTATTCGGTAGTTTTGTGCGCTCAGATCCCAGCTACCTGGGGATATGTGACATGTCTGTGTTTTATGTATAAAATGTGACTTTGTGTATTTTATAATATTTTAATGCTTTGTGCTCACCATGTGCATAATGGAGTCTTGTGTCTGTCCTGGGAGATAATTGAATTACTTCTCACTTATCTCCAGGATAGAAGACTCTGAAACTGGTTTGGGCCGGAAAGCCATGCTTCATTTAGTCACAAAGGACTTCCCCTTAACTTTTGAACCCCTGGTCTGATTCGTGCCATTTTTTAATATGTTGTTCCCCTGAATGGATTGATTATGAAAATGTATGTTTTATGTTTGTGACATTTATATTTTAGGAGTTATAAATATTGTGTAAAAACTGTATTCCTCTGCCGGTAATAATGAGATTACCCATTGTGTTCAGTAATCATATCACATGCAGAGGGGAGGATTTTGTGTGGGAGTGTCTGGGTGTATTGTACGGATTGATTGGTTGTTTTGTAAAGCCCTGTGGGCTGTACTATGTTTGTGGATTGGGAATAAAAGAGACTGTATGTGACAGTACAGAGAGTTCCTGCTTAACCCTCAAAGTGAAGTGTCGTCTCATTATTGGGGAAGGATTTATTGTATGCTGTTCCAGTTTGACTGCTAGGAGAGTAAACCTATTCGTATGGTTCCTATTCAACTGTCTACAGCATTCATATGCTTGGGAGAATTTATTTGTTTCTCCGGTTCGGTGATTGTGGTGTCTGCCAGAGTGCTTGGAGTCCTCAGGAAGCGCTAGGAGCATCCTTTAACGGAGGTACCCAGTCGGGGTGCCAGGCGATCCGTTACAGTATATATTTAGGAGTCTAGCCAGCTCCTTGGTTTTGCACCCCTCCCTGTCACAGGTGCCTCATCTCAGGACCCTATTTAGCCTTGTACTTCAGAGAACTTGAGATGGAAGGATTTCCCCAAGTGAGTAGCTCTTTTAGCAGACAGAGTAGGACCTGCTAAAGATGGGGTACATTGATGTTGTGGCAGGCTTATGCAATGTATGATCATATAATGTAACTAGACCCCCATTATTTTTTGCCTAGATTAGGTGTTTTTAATATAACTTACAAAATTGGTCAGCAGCAAAATAGCTGTTTAGTAGATAAGGGAGTGCGCTGGATTTTCATTTTTACTGAATATGCATGGTAATTATACACACGTTCTGTGATTATGGCGCCCCCATCTGGTATATGTTCTTGAACTATACTTTTTGTGCATTTGTATAACTTTGGGGAATTGAGAGTGATCCCTTACTTGGAGTGGCTAGCCTGCACTATTTAAGCACTTTTATGTCATACACCGTTTTTTTATATTTGAAAGTATGCTTTTACCAAGTGATCAAATTGTTCAGCTCTAACATCCAAATGGTAATGTTTAATGAAAGTATTATCTGAGGACCACATAGCTGCTCTACAAATAAGTTCTGGAGAGACTTTAGGTGTTGCAGCCCAGAAAGAAGAAAGTGCTCTAGTGGATTGAGTTTTAAGTGTGTCCGGTGCGTTATAAGCATGAATAATGGCAGAAACTATACATCTACTGATAGCTTTTTTTGGAGGCTAGAAGACCTTTTCTGGTTCCATTCAGAATAACAAAAAGTCTTTTAGAGGAACGCCATTCTGTTGATCTTTCTATATACATTTTTTTAGGCATCTTACCAAGTCAATAGGAGAAAGATGACTTTCCTATTAGTTACCTTTCTCCCAATGTCTTAAGGTTACAAAAAACGATTTCCTCACTAATATGGAAAGTTGAAGTAACTTTAAAGTAGAACTCTTTAAAACAACGCTATCCTAATAAAAGATGGTAAAAGGCTATTTGACTGATAAGGTCTAAAGCTCAGAAACATGTCTTCCAGAAGCTAAGGCCTTCAGTAGAGCTGCCTTAATGGTAAATAAATGTGTAGAAATAGACTCCAAAGGTTCAAAAGGAGCTGATTTGGAGGTCTTTAAGAACCAAGGTTAAATCCCATAGGGGAGTACTGCTGTTAAGAATCTGGCAACATCCATATGAAAAGCCCATTTATGATTGGTGAGGGCCGAGAGTGCAGAGTGCCAAGAGTGCTGAGACATATACTTTAAGGGTATTATAGCTGAGACCGATATACAATCCTGATTGTAGGATATCTTTAGAAGATGAATTTAGGATGTCTATCTCTTTAGAATAAGCCCATGTTGAAAATACGTAACATACTCTGTGCTAAGAATATGATATAGAGCATTTCCTGGCCTTTAGGAGAGTATCAAGTCTGGCAGTAGAGAAGCCTTTGTCTTTAAGCATTTCTCTCTCAATCTCCATGCCATGAGGTTGAGGGAGGATGGATCTGGATGAAGAACTGATCCTTGATGGAGGAGAGATTGGATGCTTTGCAGATTCCATAGAGGTTCCTTGCAAAGGGACAGAACTAGTGGAAACCAGGATATGGTGGCCCACTATAGGGCTATGAGAATGATATATACTTCCTATTTCTGTAACCTTCTCAGTAGAGGAAAGGGAAGGGGAGTGGGAGGAGATGCATAGCCCAGTTGAAACTGCCTCTGTTGCTCAGGTTTGCCATAAGACCTACTTGGGGCATGCCCTATATTTCCATTATCACATGAAAGAATTAAACAGGCACCTGGGTTTGTCTCTACTTGATAGTGGAAATCCGCCACCGTGCTCTGTTTCCCTGGAAGATAAACTGCAGGCAGACCTAAAAGGTGCTGTTGTGCCCAGGACATGAGGGGTTTCACTAGTCTTATGATTCTTAGACTTTGACCTCCTTAATAATTCATGTATGCCTTAACAGTGGCATTTTCTGACCTTATTTTGACCAATTTGCCCTGGAGCTGGTGTTCAAAATGTTTTAGGGCTTTGATGACTGCTAGATGTTCCAGCATGTTGGAAGGGGAATCTTTTGCTGAAAATGTCTATTTCCCTTGAATGTAACTGTTCTGTGGATAAGCTCCCCAGCACCAATGCCTGGCATTTGTAGTTAGCACTATCCAAGGTATCTCTCCTAAAGGAAAACCTTGAAACAGGAATTTCTTCTGAAGCCACCATCTCAGGGATTTATGAACCAGAGGTGGAATCTTTATAGGTTGAAGAAGATTGTGGTTTTATTATTGTTGCAAGAAATTGTTTTGTAAAATTCTCATCCCCATTACACCCACCTTGTTAGAACTATGGTGGAGGACATAGATCCCAGCAGACTCATAACTTTCTCTGCCGATGTTACATTGAGTGCCAACATTTCTTTTACTTTTGATACAAGTCTTTCACTTCTTCCTTGAGAAAGATGAACCATACCACTGGCTTTTTCAAACTGGGCTCTCAGATATATCATACTGGGAGGGGGATAAATGACAATTGGAGAAATTTATCTTCCAGCCATGTTTTATTACAAAGTTTATGGAGATATTTCTGTGCTCTAATAGGTATTCTCTGCTGTCTGCCAAAATGAGGATATCATCCAGATAATGAAAATGCCTATACCCTTTTTCCTTAGCTCTGCAATAAGTACTACTAGAACTTTGGAGAATGTTCGAGGTGCTGTACTTAAGTCGAAAGAAAGGGCTCTGAACTGGAAATGTCCTGTTTTTATTGCAAACCTTAGGAATATTTGGTGCTAGGGAGCTATGGCATTGTCACATATTCATCTGCACATGTGGTTAATGGCATTTACCATCCTGACAGGAAAAGTTGTGCCAAGCAACATTACCAACCTGACCGCAATCATGCACATGTCTAAGGCAAAGGAAAGGTTTTACTTTAAGAACAATCAGGATGTGGAATTCTCTGCCTGAAGAAGTGTTTTTATCAGAGTCCATACAAATGTTCAAACAGATACTAGATGCATACTTGCAAAAACAGAATATTCAAGGATATAATCTTTCAATGTCTGGTAATAACTGCTTGATCTAAGGATAAATCTGACTGCCATTCTGGGGTCAAGAAGGAATTTTTTTCCTAGCTTGTTGCAAAATTGTGCTTCAAACTGTTTTTTTTTTGCCTTCTTTTGAATCAACAGCAAAAAATAAATGTGAGGAAGGCTGAACTTGATGGACGCAAGTCTCTTTTCAGCTATGTAACTATGTGTCAGGATTACTGTTTGATCCAGCACGTAGAACTGTACAGCACGGATGACAATTAAGTAACGTATTACCGGTCCTTAGAATGAACGGATTTAACGTACAAAGAATAGTCAAAAATACTAGCCGAGGTCAGGGAACACAGAAAGGGACACAGCGATGAGGAAAGCCAGGAGTCAGGATACCAGAATATAGAGAAGTCAATAAACAAAGCCAAAGTCAAAACCAGGTAGAAAACTATAAACAGGAACGCGCTCTCAGACAACCACAAGGGAAACCACGACAGGGCACTGAGCAGGCTGAGAACTGGGCCTAAATACCCCTCCTTTAGTTCTGATAGGCTGTAACCGGCCTTTGACCCCAAAGTCAGTTACCAGGTTTCATTTGCATAATTGCTGCTCAGCATTAACCCTTCTGTGGATTAGGCTGCTGCTCGGCACAACTTTTCCTGTGTGGACAGTAAATGTCATTAACCACTTTTCTATAAGCGGATGAATACATGAGACCAGGTTTCATTTGCACAATTACTGCTCAGCATTAAACCTTCTGTGGATTAGGTTGCTGCTTGGCACAACTTTTCCTGTGTGGACAGTAAATGTCATTAACCACATTTCTATAAGCGGATGAATACGTGACACTATGTAAGTATGTAACTATGTAACATGGAAACCTGGTAATTGCTTTTGGTGTCAAAGGACAGTTACGGCCAAACAGATCCACAGGAGGGGTATTTAAACACAATTTTCCTTTTGCTCATTGCCCTGTCGTAGTTTCATCCTGATGGTAATCCAAGTGCGTTCCTGACCTTGAATTTTCTGGTATTTGACTTTGGCTTCATTTTATATATTCAGATATCCTTGACTTTTGGCTTTCCCTCATCGTAGTGTCTGATTCTGTGTTCCTGACCTCGGCCATTCTTAGGTCCAGTTATATATTATCCTTAGTCCTAGATGTGACACAATTCTGCATGCTGGCTCAACTTGTAATCCTGACTGGCATCTTGTAAGTCTATGGGCATCAACCATTGTTCTAGAAACCCTGCTTTGATGATGGATTGCAAAGATTCCATTTTGAACCTGCGGATGTTTAAGAATTGAGTCTGTGTAGATCCAGAATGGGTCTCCAGTCCCCTGATGTATTTTTTGTGAGGAACAAATGGGAATAAAATTATTGTTTCTCTTCTGAATGTGGGACTTTCACAATGACTGCCTCTTCTCAGAGAGAAGAAATGAAATTCTGCAATGCTTTTCTCTTATCTGGGTCTCCTGGACACTCTGTCTTTTGAAAATTGTGACTTGGGGCTTTTGGGTAAAATTCCAAAAAGTAACCTCTTTGAATGATATTTAGAACCCAAATGCCTCTTGTGGATTTTTCCCAAGTCTTTTGGTATAAAAGCAGATGGACTCTTACTCCTCCAGGCTGGGAGAAAACCCCATAATAAGGTTCTAGGATTTTTATTGAATGTGCTTCTTGACTTTCCTCCTCTGATGAAAAGATTGACCACTTCTCCATGGCTGGGATCTACTGTATTCTCTTACTGGTCTATATAATCTATTGTCCCGAAAGGAAGAGAAATCATAAAATATTTTTGCACGAAAGAGTCTCCTTGGCTTATGATCCTGAGGGAGAAAGGCTTTCCTGCCTTCTACTACTCTCTTAATACAGTCATCTATTTTTTTTTCAAAATCACATTTCAGAATCACATCACATTTCAGATAAAAATTTTAAATTACATTTCTTTAAAAATATTAGTTTTCCATTTCACTTGTAAATTCAACATAAAAGGGAAGAGAATATAGACTGTTTTTGGAGGAAGAATCTGCTGCCCACGATCTAAGCCAAATAGCTATTCTGACTGACATGGATGAAGCCATATTTCTGGCTGTAGCGTTCACCATATCTACTAAGGCTTCGGTAGTAAAGTTCACTGCTAATGTAATGTCTTGTAGACTGTTTATAAAAGATTAATGGTTCCTGCCATCTCTAATATCTTCCTCTAGATTCTCTATCAAAATTCTTAAAGCCCTGGATATTAAGTGTAAGGGCTACTGAAGGGTGAAAGACAGTGCCTGCTGCAACATAAGCTTTTGACAGGTTAGAGTCCATCCTTTTGTCCATGGAGTCTCTTAGAGAACCTGCATTATCAACTGGCAAAGTGGAGCACTTTGAAAGCCTACCACTACTGAATCCACTTTAGGAGCTGTACCCCATCTTACTAAATGGACAAAGACATAATATTCTTTCTTGTGCCAGAAATCTTTTATATTTTTTTGACTATTCTTCCATGATGAGAGATTTGATGGTATTGTAAACCGGAAAGGTGGTTCTTTACCTTCTCAGATCTGAAAAGTATATGTTAGATGTGGAGAGTTGCTCTCTAGGGATATCCTTTAAGCTCATGGTTTTACAGACTCTTGATATCAGTTGGTCCACCTGGGCCGGACTAGAGGATCTGGAGTAGGCTGTGTCTTTTCTTCAGAAGAGGAAACTCTTTATAAGTATGACTCTGCCTCTGTGAATTGCTCTGAAGTTTTGTCCTCTGAATAATCAGGAGAATCTGGATACCTGGTTCTTTTTGACTCACTTCTTTAATGCACTGAGAAATGGCTTGCTTTATAAACTGCATAATATCTGAACCAGAATTAGAGAGGCATGCTGCTGTAGATAGACCGTTTCCCTTCTAAGGTTCTTTTGTCACAGGCTTCACACCAGATCCTTCTGGGTGATTTTCCTTCAGAAGATCTGGAAGCTTTCCTTCCCTTAGAACTGACACACAGGGAATTACTAATATTAACAAGCGCTCTTGTTTTATTAAATAGGAGGAAATATAGAAGGTAAAGAATGTACAAAAAAAATGTGTACAGAAAATATTGCTTATCTATGGCTCTTAGAGTGTGACCTATTATGCGAAGCAGATGATTAATCCATTATTGTTGCTTTTTCCATTTGAAAAAATGAGACTGAAGGAAAGTAATACCAAAAAAAACAAAACAACTGTTTTATTATGCTAATATGGAAACATAAAAGAATCAAGGAGGTACTGTTTCTTTAAATTGTACTTACTTCAATACAGCAGAATGATTAGAGGGAGAAAGTATATAAATGGATGAAATGTGATAAATAGCTTTTGAAGAGTTGATAGAACATTGCCTATATCACCAAAATGCAGTTTTGACATTGGGCCGCAACTCGCATGCCCGAACCAATCATGCAAACTCATCACTCACACACAACACAGCCATGCAAATGCTCGGTTCTCGCATTCGCAATTGCACGGACCGAACACTGACTAACATGGGGGCTCACTAAATATCAGGAACCTCTGAAACACAGAAAAACTCTGCAAAATAGCCACGGCTGGACTAATACTTCCCTAGACCACCAGGAAAAAGGCATATTTACCTAAGAGTAGCAAAGAGTAATTGATTGCAGGAAAAGGAGCAAAAGATTGAGGGGAGGGTAGGAAGGGTATGAATTATAAGTTCAGGATGTCCAAAGTCTGCTACCCCTTGGGCCATTGCCAATATATTAAGGTACGGCACATATTTTTGCTACCCCTAGAGTCAGTGCAAATAATTCCATATTGTAAATTCAACATAAAAGGGAAGAGAATATAGACTGTTTTTGGAGGAAGAATCTGCTGCCCACGATGTGTGCCTGCATAGCCTGCTACTCCTTGGGTCACTGCAGAAATTAGGGTTATGGCCTAATCTTGCTACCCCTAAGGTCACAGCAAGAAAACCTCAAGTTACTAAGGGAGTTTCTTC
>OW240916.1:190369680-190460676 GCA_933207985.1 Pelobates cultripes | reverse complement strand
ACCCAGCCTGGTTTTTATTACAGTCTTGTAAATACAGGACCGCCCACAGGGAGGTATAAAACAACCAATCACATCACAGTTACATCCCACATATTCCCTCCCCTTATCCTGAGAGGAAACTCAATTATACATACAGTTAAAACACACTTTCTACCCAACTTTCATAACTCTAAAACCATACATCACATTCACATAAAATTACATATGCACAATCAATCCATTCAGGGGAACAACATATTCAAAAATGGCACAAATCAGACAAGGGGTTCAAAAGTTAGTAAAAAAGTCCTTTGTGACTAAATGAAGCATGGCTTTCTGGCCCAAACCAGTTTCAGAGTCTTCTATCCTGGAGATAAGTAATTCAATTATCTCCCAGGACAGACACAAGACTCCATTAAGCACATGGTTGCAAAGAGACACAAAACACTTTAAAATACATAAAGTCACATTTATTACATAAAACACAGACATGTAACATATCCCCAGATAGTTCAGGTCCGAGCGCACATTATTAAGTGAATGGCGCTCAGACCACACGAATACAGTTTAATCGCCATGGAGCTAAAGTCTTTACAGTCAGTTTCATACAAATGGGCTCCATGGGATTCCTATCTGGGGTATAACACATTCAAACAAATCTACTGAACCCCAGGCAGAAAAGCACGAATACAGCTTTTCAGCAGGCAAAAATAAAAGTCTTTTAAAAGGGGGCCATAGTCCAAAGGCAGCAGGCGAGCAACCAGGCTTCTCCAATGCAATGTGGCGAGATTGGTCTCGTCACATCTCTCCCCTTTTCCAAACAGACTAACAGGGTATCTGACCTCCTGCCGGTCAGTGCCCTTGTTAGTCCAGCAGCCCACCCACAAAACATAATCAACAGCACAGCCCACCCACAATAAATGGTTACTACACCTGGGTAAAGGAGAAGCTTGTCCATGTCCAGGTGCCTCACCACGGCTGGGCTGGGTACGGGTACGCTGACTTGGTGGGTTGCTGCGTGGGCAGAGACCAGCGGCACTCTGCCCTGTTGCCAGCGCTACTGGGAGGATAGCCTGGTTGAAGCCTGGTTGTTGGAGGGGGAGACCGACTGTCTCCCCTTTAAATACACCGCTCTGCTGCTGCTGCTGGAGACTGACTGTCTCCCCTTTAAATACACCGCTCTGCTGCTGCTGCTGGAGACTGACTGTCTCCCCTTTAGATGCACAGTCCTGCTGCTGGAGACCAACCGTCTCCCCTTTGGTTACCCATCTCTGCTGCTGGAGGGGGAGACCGACTGTCTCCCCTTTGGCTAAACAGCCCTGTCGCTGGGGGGCAGGACCGACCGTCCCTACCCCCTGTGCTGGCAGTGTAGAGACTACGGTCCCATCTGCACAGTTGTGGGGCTTACTGTCTCCCCCTGATACATTAAGCTGCCGCTGGGGAGAGGGGGTAACAGGCTCCTCTCCCGATAGAACACTCTGCCGCTGGGGAAAGGAGACTGAGCTCTCTATTCCCTGCCCATTAATGATCTGCCGCTGGGGAGAGGTGGTAGCAAGCTCCTCTCCCATACATACTTTCATCCTCTGTGGAGGGAGACCGACTGTCTCCGCTCCCAATACAGTGTCCTGCTGCTGGGGAATGGAGACTGGGCTCCCAATTCCCTGCTGTATCTCCCGCTGGGGAATGGAGACTGGGCTCCCAATTCCCGGCACATCACTCGGCCGCTGGGGAATGGAGACTGGGCCCCCAATTCCCAAAAAATCATGCTGCTGCTGGGGGGCAGGAACAACTACCTCTGCCCCCTGTAGCCCAGCCTGCCGCTGGGGAGGGAGGACGCTGCTCTCCTCCCCCTGCACTTTACACTGCCTTCCCGGCATATCACTCTGCTGCTGGGGGGCAGGAACAACTACCTCTGCCCCCTGTAACTCAGCCTGCCGCTGGGGAATGGAGCTTGGGCTCCCAATTCCCTGCAATACCGGTGGAGAGACCTCGGTCCCCTCTCCACCTGCCGCCTGGGGTTCCTCCCAGTAAATTTCAACAATATCTTCCCAGCTGAATGGGTCTGGGACTGGATCTGTCACTCTGCTGTCCTGCGGAGCCTTCCCAATGGAGTGGAAGAGATCTCGGTAGTCCTGCTCCAGTTCCCACTCCAGGGTTGCTAGGTGAGCCAGGTCTTGCTCTACCTCATGGGGGTCATCCCAGTCATGCCTAGCTTCCCTCTCGTAGAAAATTTCCTGAAGTCTGTTCTGCGCAGGGCTCCCGAAGTCAGGCTCTGCAAAGGACTCCCATAACAAGCCAGGACCATCAAACTCCTCTCCCTCTGGCTTGTCATGCTCAGCTGTCCAGGGTATATACTGTGCCATATACCACCAGAGTGCCTGGTAGGCATCCTCCAGCCATAGCTCCTGCCATACCCGATGCTCTAGTTCCTTCACCCATTCCTCCAGGGGCTGCTCTCCCAGGAAGGGCATCCGCAGGGCCACTTGCTTCTGCAACCGCTGCTCTTCACTGGGGAGACTCTCACCCCGCTGGTATTGTACATTATCCAGGGCCTGGTACCAGATGCCTTTCCTTATTGCATCCCGGCCATCCAGGTCCTCCTCCTTGTATAACACTGCTGGTTCCATTCTGTTGCTTTTAGGGTCGCTGTACTGGGACATGCGTTGCCCCCACTTGTAAATCCAAAGAAACGGTGTCTCCTGTAGCTGTCCTTCTGGCTGTAGGAACGATCCCGCCGCTTGCCACCAATTGTAACGGACCGTTTTGCACACAAGGGGGGTAAAAAAACCGCTTAGACGATAATCCCCTTTTAGAGACACAGGCACAGCTACTGCAGAACACCAAGCTCCCGAACTGGATACAACATAGCACTCCAACTCCCGAACTGGAACCTCCCAAATAGCTGCTAGCAGACGAACAGGAAAAGCAGACAATCAGCTTACACCCCTGGCAATCAGTCTCTAACAGCATACAGTGAATCCCCCCAAGAACGAGACAAGGCTCCGTGTTGAGGGTCAAGCAGTGGTCTGAGGTGCTGGCACACCCAGTCTGGTTTTTATTACAGTCTTGCAAATACAGGACCGCCCACAGGGAGGTATAAAACAACCAATCACATCACAGTTACATCCCACATATTCCCTCCCCTTATCCTGAGAGGAAACTCAATTATACATACAGTTAAAACATACTTTCTACCCAACTTTCATAACTCCAAAACCATACATCACATTCACATAAAATTACATATTCACAATCAATCCATTCAGGGGAACAACATATTCAAAAATGGCACAAATCAGACAAGGGGTTCAAAAGTTAGTAAAAAGTCCTTTGTGACTAAATGAAGCATGGCTTTCTGGCCCAAACCAGTTTCAGAGTCTTCTATCCTGGAGATAAGTAATTCAATTATCTCCCAGGACAGACACAAGACTCCATTAAGCACATGGTTGCAAAAGACACAAAACACTTTAAAATACATAAAGTCACATTTATTACATAAAACACAGACATGTACATATCCCCA
Organism: Pelobates cultripes; assembly: GCA_933207985.1. NCBI lineage: Eukaryota > Metazoa > Chordata > Amphibia > Anura > Pelobatidae > Pelobates > Pelobates cultripes. Next base: position 190,457,174 of record OW240916.1, on the reverse strand, counting down.
GATAGCTCAGGTCCGAGCGCACATTATTAAGTGAATGGCGCTCAGACCACACGAATACAGTTTAATCGCCATGGAGCTAAAGTCTTTACAGTCAGTTTCATACGAATGGGCTCCATGGGATTCCTATCTGCAGTATAACACATTCAAACAAATCTACCGAACCCCAGGCAGAAAAGCACGAATACAGCTTTTCTGCAGGCAAAAATAAAGTCTTTTAAAAGGGGGCCATAGTCCAAAGGCAGCAGGCGAGCAACCAGGCTTCTCCAATGCAATGTGGCGAGATTGGTCTCGTCACACATATGTTTAAAAAAAAACTAAAATTTGCACTTGCACTAAAAAGTTAGTTTAGTTAATGCGGTAACGGTGGGCGGTAAAGAAATTTTACCATCAAAAAAAGCTACATAAGTGGGCAGTAGGTATTAAAAGGTTGACAACCCATGGTCTAGATTATCTCAGCCATTTCAATTTTTCCCTATAGAAACACAATAAAATTATAGTGCACATGTGTGTCAAAACATAGCACTGTGCCCATCAAATGTTCTCTATCACGCCATCTGATTGAACAGCTGAGTTTAACTCGTCTTTTGGGGCGGAAACATCTCTATTGGCTCCTTGGAACATATCCACTAGAGGCATACAGAAAAGTAATGTTTCTATTTGAGAGTTAAACAGACACGGACATGACACTTTAAATTATCATGTATTTAATTTACTTTGATTTATTGGCATTTCTCACTTTAGTGAATGATCCTGTGTAATTCTGTTGTTAGAATTCAAGTGTCCCTACCCAGCCACATGGTCTTAAGCAAATTTGTTTTGTTGTTAGCTTGTATGTGTCTGCTCTTCACAGGCTTACAATATTGGTTATTGTAGAAAAGTACTGGTATTCTGTACACTAGCTACAGATATTAGAGGTAGTAGGCCTTTGGGTGGTTAATGGTAGTATGGAAATCAGAAAATCTCATGAAAGTCATGTTTCTTCTAAATGCTGGTTTGTAACATAAGAACTGCTAAATGCTATGAAATACTTCCAAAAACATGCATTCTGCAAACTACGTAAGTTATAAGCTTATGAGAGTCAATTCTCATATTTAATAAAGCCATATATTACTAAAGCCAATTCTGGTCGGAATTCGGTCGAGCAGAACAAATTTGCAATAGTTGCCATAATGCATTTGGTATCTAAATTAAAATTATTGCATTTGCAATAATAGAGTTCAAATAATTTACAAAGCACCGGTTTTATTAAAATTTGGACAAATGCATATGCACATTTGCTAATTATCATTCACTAGCTTTTTGCAAGTGAATTCATCATTTCAGGTACTATGTGCCTGCTGGGAATACCCAATATGTAGTGAGTTTAGTGAAAGGGAAGTCACTGATTTGCTGAGAGCATCAGCTGACTGCTTTCAGCTAGTCAGCTATGCCTCTGCCCTTTGGCCCTCCGAGCTTTCTCTAAGATAAAATTCAGAAGCCGGATACTGCCTGGGGCGAGTGGATATCACCACTGTAGGCAACTTAGGTGTTGAATCACTCAAAAGCGGGAGTTCTGCATGGTGGCACTCTGTGTTCGAGAATGGTTTTACCCCTTGATTTAAGAGTGCCTCCAGGGGCCTCCTGACACCGTAACAACTTAATTCAGGTGAAGTTATTTTGATGCCAAGAGTATTCCTTTAAGTGGTTAAGTACTATTTTCCCACTGGCTTATTTTTTTGTTAATAACATGAACAATGTTCAGATTTTGCATTCCGATAGGCCCTGTACAGCACAATCAGTATGGGGCCATTCAGAGTTTATATAATACCCCTGTAAGTTCATAAGCTAATCAGTGACAGTACTCAATATTCACTTTTTAAAATTATAAAAACACTTTTAGAATTTTGTAAAATAACATATTTTATAGTACTATATTTCTACAATAAAATGTACATTCTTTTAGTGTTGAAATTATTTTAAAAAAATAATCTCTTAAATGTATTCTAATATTTATAATAAAAAACAAATTCTTATAAAGTCAGTATTAAAAAAATAAAAAAAATCACATGGCATATATTATGAAATATAACATATTATGTCTCCTGGATATATATCAGTTTTTTTTTAGAGTACAGTTTCCAGATGTAAAAATATTTTGTTTTTATTTGTTAAATCGCTTTGTTTATTTGCATCACATTAAGAAGCACCATCAAAACATGTCATATACTGTCAGTTTTTGACATGCCATCTACCTTCCATTTACTTAAATAGTAAGCATGAAATCCAAAGAAAATGCACTAAACAGAGAGAAGCAATTGATAAAATGATGTGGCATATCTGTAGCATAACAAATACATGCAAATGAGCTGCATTATGAATTGTTTTCGACATTCACCATGTAATTGATTACATTATCCTTTTCAGAAACAAATGGGTATAATATCAAGCTGGCAAGCCAATAAATGTTCATTTTCCACTCCTGCTTAACTCTTTTTTGGGGAAATAAAAATGCAGATATATACATTTTAATGATTGTGTTCATTATTAATTATAAAGTACCAACAAATTCAGCAGTAGACTTTCATTCATTTTTAACTGTATTTCAATTGGTTCAAATTTAAGCTGATCGGCTGGTTGTCCATCTGTATTCCATAACTCTGAAGCATCATATGGACATATAACTGAACAAAGGACTTACTCAGTACATGTGCATCTTCATTAGTTTTGTAATCTTGAGTTCCATCCTTGGCACCAAAAAAGGAGACATTGTTGGGGAGAAAAGACGATTCCTGCTTACTGGACAGCCACTAAATATTGATTTATTTCACAGATCAATTAAGAAGTAAGCAAGAGAGCAGAAAAAAATCTATCTATCGATCTATCTTTATATTTTGCAGTACACTGAATGGAGCACTTTAACAAGAATTTGGTATGTAATAATGATGATGCATCATGTGAAGATATGGTTGGATGTGGTACTTGATGGTCGAATGATTGTTGCATTTCTCTTTGGAGCAACCCACATTGCCATTGACTGTATGCTGCTTATTGTCACTGTGTAGAGAGAGAAAGTGGACATCAGGAAGTCAAAGCTACTCAAACAATCCCTGAAATCAGTTGCTATGGCAATACAGGACAAAAGGGCCTATGCGGAGTACTTTCTGCAAACATCATCATTTATAATGGATAGAAAGCCTCCAGGATGCCAAAATGCCACATCAATCGGTATCGATGCATGAATGGTTTAGATCCGGGGTCTGCAATCTATGGCACTGGGCCATGCATGACACTTGAGGTGCCTTTGCATGGCACTGAAGACTGCCAGAGCCAAACAGGCTCTGGTCTATCAGGAGTCCCAGTGGGACTTCAGATATCAGCTAATGCAACTTGAGCAGTGGTGCAGGTGGTGAGGGACAATCCTTAATTTATACATTGCAGCACAGATCACCTCCATCCAGCACATGTGAATGGTAGTCCACAATGGAGTTGAGCAGCATGCAGCAGTTATTGCAACTCCTGCCCTTGACCTGCACCATATCAGCCCGGTCCTTACTGGATCCCAGGGAAGAAACCCGCACTGTTAGATATACACATAGCTACATAAGAAGCAAACAGACCACAGATGATCACACACACAGTCCCAACAAACATAACACCACTAACAATCCACATATATGCACACAACCCCGCAAGCAAGCTCACATGCAATACAATAAGCAGACTTACACATATACATACCACCAAAAACACTATGACATATCATCCATACACACAACTCCACAAGCAGTCCACATGCAAAGCCTGTGAACCACAAACTACCCATGAACATATACAATATAACTGCCTACCCTTACCTTTGTGTCACTATACCCCACTCCCTCTAGCATGTAAACTCATTGAGCAGAGCCCTCAATCCCTCTGTTCCTGTGCGTCAAACTTGTCTGGTTACAAATACGTGTCTGTTTGTCCACAAATTGTACAGCTCTCTGGAACTTGTTGGCACTTTATAAATAAAAATAATAATAATATGCACAAATACAACGCTACAAATCAACTGCAGCACCCATATCACAAGCAGAATACAGCAACATATAAACATTAATTTTAAAAAGTAACACTGGCACACCAAGTGACTTCTACATCTTTTTTTGGCACAGAACTACTAAGAGGTTCCTCTGTTCTAGGGTTGGAGATAATGTTGGGTTTTGGATAATTCTGATTTAGGGTTAAGGATATTGCAGACTTAAGGTTAGATATACAGTTAGAGGTAGTGTAAGCATTGGGTTGATATAGTGCTGTGGGGCTTGGTATATGGTTTGTTTTAACCAAAAATGTATTTAAATACTAGACATATGAGTATTTGACAGTCAAGACTGATGTGTAAATCTATTTTAAATTACATTTCTTTAGTTACACTTGATGTGTAAAAATTATTACACAAATTATAAACATTATAAACAAAAATGTGATTTTTGTTTCCATTATTGCTATTTTATTCATGCTTAATGTTGTGTTGTGTATATATATATATAAGCTATTAAAAGAAAGCCATTGATGTCCTTTAAAAATAATATACATATATAAATAACATTACAATATTAGGATACAAATCTGTAAGTCTATTATTTTAATTTCTATGGTCCCTAGTATTATTAGCTCTCTCTGCACAGAGTAAAATTAACTTTTATAGGCCATTGTGCATCTTGACAATTAAGTCCCCAGGTGCAATATCAAAGGCCTTTGGGTATGCCAAAGAGCTTTGGGTATGCCTTAAAACTGGCCAAACTAATCCAAATTAGGTGGAAGACGTGTGTTAAGAAGATGTGGTATATTTACTGGGGAAACATACTCCAACATGCCAGAGATTTGTACATTATTATATTGCAATTTATTCTACATGGTGTCCTGCCTCTTCACAGTCTCCTGCTAAGAGCACTGAGGCTGGATAGACTTCTGTTCCATAGCTGTCTGTTTAGACTGATGGTTCCTCACTTCCTCTACTACAGCCTTTACTCTGTCACATGTTCATCCTCACCTTGTGGTGTGCGTAATGGAAAATGCCTTTCTTGCATTAACGGAGGTGCTACTCAGCAGCCATGTGCCAGTGTATCTGACTCCTGCAGCATGTTGAAGGACGCCAGCCACTGCGGATCCGTTCCAATTTATAACCCCATGTCCGCCCATGGTATTGACAATGTCGGTGTGCGTGTGAAATCACGCAAAGGACGCGCACGCAAGTTCTGCGGTCAAAGGCCGGGTACGACCAATGAGATCTAAGGGAGGCTTATTTCCTTTTTTCTTTTCCTCATTGCCCTGATGTGGTTTACCTTAGTGCTAGAGTGCGTTCCTGAGAGTTTATTTCTGGTTATTGACTTTGGCTTCGTTTGACTTCACTGTATTCTGGTATCCTTGACTTTTGGCTTTCCCTCATTGTTGTGTCTCATTCTATGTCCTGGACCTCGGCAAGTATTCTGACTTTCTCTGGTACGTTAAGTCCAGTCATTCTGAGGCTCGGTAAAATGTTACATTTAGTTCTAGGTGTGATACAGTTCTGCGTGCTGAATCAACGAGTGATCCTGACACTCTGCCCATTAGGCCTTTCATTTTGTCTTCAAGTATGGAGACATCTGGGGCTATTATCAGACAGATATTCTAGAGAAGGGTATATACTGAGGTCTGGAAATATTTGGACATAACACAAGTTTTGCTCTATAAGCTGTCTTTAATTTGAGGGTGTGTAAATATACAACAACAACCCACAACCTCACACTAAGTGCTGGGTGTGGATTAAATACACTTATCTGATTTATTTAGGAAGCAGCTTCCCAGGGCATATAATCAAGGATATACCACCCTAATAAGACACCTAAAATATACATAATACAGGGGATACAGCTGGTATTTAATAAAGAAAAAAAATAGCATAGTATATAACAGTATAGTGTTACAATATACTGCACAAATTTAGATCAAGGATGAAGGTAGATGGTGTCTGGCACCAGGAAGGAACAGCTGCATAAGTCCTCTAAGCCTCCTCCTGTTGATGCCGTTCAGCACCAACAGTTCTCCACAACACGTGCGGGAACACACGTGGGTTTTTTTCTTTCGGGCTACACCACAGGAACACTTCAACCCGGCTGAGTAAATAAATGTCATCTCTCGTTCAGAGACTTTATCAAAATGACCTACTGAGCATGCCCAGAGGTTATTTATTATTATTATTATTATTATTATGTTATTTTTTATATAGCGCCAACAAATTCTGCAGCAGTATTAGACTAATGACAGTTGCAAGAGAGCAACCAGTCGGGAGCTATTAACAGTTTAAGTGATATTATTTTATAAAGAAGTGTTTTTTTCTATTTTAATAATTTTTTATTGAAATTTTTCTTTTCATAATACAAAAATTCAAAATACATACATACAACAAACATAATATAGTCGATTGATACTGATGAAACATCCTCATAGATAAAATAAAACATCCTATACATATCGAATTCAATCGAGTATATATATATAAAAAAAAAATACCCTTCACCTATTTTATTAGCAGGAAAAAATCCTAAGGATATCACAGATATATATATATATATATATATATATATATATCTAACAAGTAATACAAATATATCAATAGAAATAGAAGCTCATTTGTTTACAAACTAAATTATCCCTGGGCTTTTTCCATCTGGCCAGAAAAAAAATAATATACAGAGAATTTATAATTTCTATAACTCTAGTTAGTCTAGTTAATTGCAATTAATTACTTACCATATAATTGAGAAAATTTTTGAAGCCAAGTTGAATACCAATCTCTTTTTTTTGAGACTACTAAACAATTTTTAGTGATATCTTTTTCCATTGTCAATTGGAATCTAATTTGATTGATCAAGGAGGTTTTCTGAAAAGGGTTTGAAGATTTCCACTGTCTAGCAATAATGATTTTAACTGCAACAAGACAGTGAATAGCTAAACAGATATATTTACGTGACTTAAAATGCCAATTCAGATGTAGAAGGGCTGAGGCTGGATGTTTATTTATTTAATTGAAGGATACTTTGTTAAGAGATACTTCAAACAAGATATTAAATGCACATGCCTAAAGTGACTTAACTACTGGACAAGCCCACCATATATGAATATATGTACCAGAGTAGGTGCCACACCTCCAACAAGTGGAGTCTTGAGTATTATACATTTTAGCTAGTCTTGTCGGAGTGTAAGGTGTAATATGTATAACCTTGAAATGACACTTGGTCAAATTTAGACAATGAACAAATTTATTTACATAGATTAAAGAAGAAAGCCATTCCTTTGGAGAAATCACTGCATTTAATTCCTTATCCCAAGTATTTATCAGTTTGTAGGGAATGGCATCTGAGCCTTTGAAAAGAGAGTTGGCAACAGAAATAACCTAAGGGACTGTTTGATAGCAAAATAAAACTTCCAACTTTTTAACCCACAGAAAAGAAGATTGAATAACATGTTTCTGAATATAATGTTTAATACGGAGGTAAGTAAATACCTCTCTAGGAGGAATATGTAGATGATCCACAATCTGTTGGAAGGGCAGGATATTATCGCCTTGCATAATGTCCAGTAAAGTTAATGTGTCTTTATTGACCCAGTGTCTCAGTGAGAAATCTTCTAGAATATATTCCAATATATTGAGTTTACATGTTCTAGGAATTAGTTGAGTAAAACCCAATACTTTCTTAATTTCAGCCCATACCTCTAAGGATTGAGCCAAAGAGGTTAAACAGTTAGGCAAGTCCCTGGAAATCTTTCCAAAATCTGACCATATATAAAGATAGAGTCCAGATGAAAGAATGGCTTCAGATTCCATGGTGTACCATGGTTCAGAAATAAAGTGTGGATCTTTGAAGAAGTGGGTTTTTAATGATTTTTTGAAGATGTGGAGACTATGTGAGCATCGGAGGAGGGAAGTGAGTTCCACAGGAACGGTGCAGCCCTCGAGAAGTCTTGAAAGCGAGCATCAGAGGTGGGAGTACAGACAGAAGATAGACGTAAGTCTTCAACAGAGTGTAAGGGCATAGACAGGACATACTTGTGTATTAGGGAGGATAGATAGGTGGGAGTAGCATTATGTAGAGATTTGGAAGCAAAAAAACAGAATTTTAAATTGGGGCCTATATCTTACAGGAAGCCAATGTAGGGACTGACAGAAGGGTGAGGTGTGGGCGGTGCGGACGCACAGGAAGATGAGCCTTGCCGCCGCATATTTATACCCCAAATACTAGGCTAAAACAGGCTAGTACAAAAAATATGTCATATAAAATAAATAAAATACAAATGATAAGCAATTGATTTAAACAAACATGTGAATACCACACAGTGTAATAGAATTATACACACACACATATATATATATATATATATATATATATATATTTTAGTAAGCATCCTAAAACAATATAAAGGATAAATGAATAAAAAATAAAAAATCTTTGTTGAATAAAATTGCATCCTAACCTTCAAATCATTAGAAAGAGTGTAGGAAAATATCATCCTGATATCGCCCTACTATGGGAGCTGCAACCGATTCTTTGGTCTCAAGACAATATATCCAGAATGGCAATCCAGCCCTGTTCTGGGACCAAATAGTTACACTTGCTGGTCCCTGGCACTCAACAACAAACAAAATGAAAGAGGATCTCATCTACTGAAAGACCAAGAACTGTCTAAATAAAAATGTCACTTCCCTATAACTACAGGATGGTGATAGTGGTATGTCTATATCATGGTTTAGACCTGATCCAACTCTTCGTTCAGGCCATTGGGGGCTAAGATATTGAATTTAAAAATCCATTTGGATTCAGCTATAGAAAGAGTCCTCTTCCTTTTCACTATGTTCCCCATAGGTGGAATTAGTTTGATTCCCATAACCGAAATATATGAGGGATCACTAATAATGGTGAATCTCAAAATGTATCACTATAGGAGATATTCTATCCTTATGGATAATGGCGAGGCGATGTTCTCTGAATCTACATTTTAATATTCTCGTGGTTAGCCCCACATACTGTAGCCCACAGGAACAAACCAGCAAATAAACTAAAAACAGGGAATTTCAATTGACCCTGTGTGCCACAGTATAGATATCTGCTTCATTCATATATGGAATGAATTTGGAGGACCTATGCAACATAAAGCCACAAGTTAAGCATCTGCCTTGACCACAGTGAAAATTTTCAACTGTTGGTGTGGATGACCCTTCTGTAAGCAGTTGATAGAATGGCTTGAGTTTCGAGGGAGCTAGTAGATTTTTTAGGTTAGAACTTCTCCTGATAGATAGACTTCTATCTGATAGACTGAACTTGAGCCATTGGTCAAGCTTGAGGATAGGCCAATGCTTATGGAAAATACTAATAATATCATCATAAGCGATGTTGAAGCCTGTAGAAAAGATGGGGCAATTTCCTGAACTCACCTCTTTAGTACTAATATTAAACCACATGACCTTCGTTTTGATAGTGTCTCTATATTCTTCTAGAAATTTTAGAGCAGCTTCATGAAACCTAGTGTGTACCTCTAGTCCTGATGGTAAAGGATGGTCTCTGCTGTATTTTGGATCAATAAGCAAAACTCTGCTTGATAGAACTTAGTGGGTATGTTTTTTCTATAAAACGCTGACATAAACAAAAGGATTATTTCTCAAAATCTTCCAGACTAGAAAAGTTACGACTAATTCTGGTAAACTGTCCAAATGGTACATTAGTAATCCATGAAGGGTGATGCCCACTTCCTGCATGTAAGAAACCATTGACATCTACCTTCTTTCGATAAGTCCTAGTTGGGATAACTTCCTCACAATTGGCTAGTGTCAGATCCTAAAAAATCTATGGTAGTGTGGTGTTTAAGGTATGTAAAAGAAAGCCCCCACTCATTACTATTCAAAAAGGAAAGAAAATCAGTGATCTCTTCCCACTCTCCCTTCCAAATAATTAAAATATTGTCAATTAACCTGCTATAGAAGGCAAGTCATTCCATCCACTATATATTATCTAGAATGAAGGACTGCTCCCAAAATCCCATGAAGAAATTGGCATAGGATGGAGCAAAGATCGCCCCCATCGCATTACCCTTGAGTTGTAAGTAAAAGGTATCATCAAAACGAAAATAATTATGCTTTAGCATGAATTCCGTAAATCTCAAAATGGACTCTACCTGTTGTTCCGGCAGGAGGGGATCAGAGGATAAGAAGTAGTCTAAAGCCCGTGACCCCAACCTGTGATCTATGTTGGAATATAGAGCTGAAACTCCTATAGTTACTCAACTAACACTGGTTTGCCATTTGAACTCTTGAAGTAAGGATAGCACATGTAGAGTATATTTGATAAACTAGGGCAAATGGGGGACGTATCTCTGCAGATGGAAGTCCACCCACTTGGATAATGGGGATGTTAAACAGTCAATACATGAGATAATAGGCATGCCTGAGGGATTTAGTAAGGACTTATGTATCTTAGTAAAATATAGGGATATCAGAAATCCCTTGCTTCTATTTCCCTTTTGGTCAGATTATGCATTACAGGTCTCTTACTCTGTTTTATAGAGTAACATAGGATTTTAAAATCTCTCAATACCAGATCATAAAAGATCTGCATTTTAACCCTTTTATTGCACATATTCCCCTATTTGAATTGTCATATGCTGCTTCTTATTTATTTGAAACTGTGATTGTGATGTCATCCATCCCTGTATTAAAAGGAAGCTGCACCTGATCTCAGGTGCTCAATCAATTTGCCACTTTGATACTTGTTGCTTGGTTGCTGTCTGCTGAGAGAGCACCTTCTGTTGATCACCTGTGATCACCTTCTGAACCTCTTCTACCTGATCCTGGCTATGCTGACTTCTACACACGCGGACTCGTAACAGACTTGACCAAAAATATTGTATATCTTCAGTATGCTACTGGCATCCTAAAGCTTCATTTACAGTTGCAAAGGACTTCCATTCTCATTATCCATGGAAATACAGTTCTTCAGTTGAGGAGATTTACGAATGGATGATACCTAAAGTTACTATTTATGATAAATGGAATAGTTGTCTGCCCTCTGGGATTCAGTTACTCTTCAGCTAATTATACTTTCCTAATTTAATTCAGTTTCTGCCAGAATCTAAAGGACTCTGATATAGTTCTAAAAGGAGAATTGCCTTTCTCCTATTCCTTAATTGATGTATAATAGAATGTATTATATTTTCCTAATTAAGGAGTTACCTTGTTTATTTATTTCTGATGAATGCTATCTCTGTTAAAGCAATTCCAAGCAGGATTTAATTCTGTTTATGCTTTATTATTTTCAAATCATATTGCTACATAAGATTGCTAAAGTGAAATCAATTAATTTCAATACATTATACTTTCTTAAAGTGGCAGTATCAAATGTATTATTTATCTACAGTTGTGTTCCAAATGAAGTTTTGCTAAAGTATCCCAACTATGTGTTTTATATTATTGACATCTTCATTGGAGGAGCGCAGATACATATCCTAGTTTTTGTATCTTTGATATTAAGTCTCTCACTACATGTATGCTGCTTCCAACGTTATTATTAATTTTCAGCTACCCTTTTAGTTTTTACAAATTTAGAGGCACTCAAAAGATTGTTGTTATTAATATTGCCACTGGGTGTCTCCCCCTAGATGTCTGTAGAGTGTTCTCCACTGTAGTTTTCACTCCTGGCTGTGGACTCCACCAACAAATATGTTTTCCAGGACTCAGAGTAGTATCTGTAAACTCTACTTTGTTTTGTATTGGAAAATAAAATACATTCTGAGAAACAAAGAATGCACTGGTGAACTCTGCAACACCCAATCCACAAAAAACAACAATGGTGGATGATCATAGGATCCTTTCCATGGTAAAGAAAAACCTCTTCACATCATCCAGCCAAGTGAAGAATAGTGTTCAGGAGGTAGGCATATCATTATCCAAATCTACCAAAATTGAGAAGACTTCAGGAGACCAAATACAGAGGGTTCACAAGAAGGTGCAAACCATTCATAAGCCTCAAGAATAGAAAGGCCAGATAAAACTTTGCTCAAAATTTTTTTTTATTTCAATTCTGGAACAGCGTTCTTTGGACAGATGAAACTAAGATCAATCTGTACCAGAATGATGAGAAGAAAAAATCTGAAGCATGTTACATCATTTGTAAAACATTGGTGGAGGTAGTGTGATTGCATTGACATGCATGGCTTCCAATGGCACTGTGTCACTAGTGTTTATTGATGATGTGACAGAATCAGCCGGATGAATTCTGAAGTGTATAGGGATATATTGTTTGCTCAGATTCCCCCAAATTCAAAGTTGATTGTATGGCGCTTAATTTTACAGTTGGACAATAACCCTTAGTCTTCAATCGTTTAAGAAGTGCTTTAAAACCCAATTCTTTAGGAATGCTTATGGCCTCCCAGACTAACCTCTTCCTCACATACCTGTCTCTTGCTCTCTCCTAAAGGGCAGCACTATACTCTCTCTTCCAGCTCTGCTTCAACTTATTTGATTGCTATTTCTTGTCCTAATGTGTCTTATAGACTCCTATAGACTGTAAGCTCGTTTGAGCAGGGCCCTCTTCAACCTATTGTTCCTGTAAGTTTTCTTGTAATTGTTAATATTGTAAAGTGCTATGGAATCTGTTGGCGCTATATAAATGGTGTGTAAGGACATGAAGGGGTGCTGCTCTGCGACAGCACTGTCCCTTTAAATGTGGGAACCAACTTTGCAGAGAAATAATGTAAGGACACAAATGGAGCAATCAAGAAAATATGTATTAAAGAAAACCAAAGGATATAATATACAAAAACAAAATATGTACAATGCCAAATATATATATATATATATATATATATACACAAGAAATCAATATAAATGCAAATAGAGCAGGCAGAGTACACGTGATAGTCCTTAGGCAAAAGTAAAGGCCTTAGGCAGGATCGTGCAGCCACCACAGAATATAAGTGGGGCATGGATCCTAAGCCACCAAGCACTAAATAAAAAACACCAAGGAGCAAAGCCCAAAGCAGGTCACACGTAAATAAGGCAGCAAGGTCAGAATCACTGGAAATGAAGTATAAGCAGGAACACTGCAAGCGAACACTTGAACGGGAGGCACAGGACACAGGACCAGGCAGAGACGAGAATACAGGACCATAAGGACATCGGAACAGGAACACAGGATCAGGATACACAGGATGCAAGACACAGGAGCAAGGAGCAAGGAGTCAGAATCACGGGAACCAGGAAACAGCAGTTACAGGATGAAGGATGAAGGATAATGATCTGACAGGGAGTGAGGGGAGAAACCAGAATATATAGGTGCTAAACAAGGGCCAGGTGTAGTGCTTAACGAAAAGAAATGAGAAACAGTGCCAAACAGAAACAGTGGTGAGTGTGAGTACTGCACGAGGGCATATTAACTAAGGAGTGTTGTGACATGGTGATAATAATAATAACCCAAAACACACTGCAAAATCAAACCAGGATTTTTTTTAAGGCAAAGAAGTGGAATAATCTGCAATCACCTAATCTCAACACAATCAAGCATGCATTTTACTTGCTGAAGACAAAACATAAGGCAGAAAGACCCACAAACAAACAACAACTGAAGACAGCTGTAGTAAAGGTTTGGCAACATTCAAACTACTGTCCCATTTAGGCTTCCGAAGCCATTCACTACTGTAATCAGGGCCATGTATACAGACATCAAAGCACAAATTAAAAAACAGAAGTTCCAAACATCCACGTTAAACTGAGTAATGGCACCTGTCAGAGACGCCTACTATCACCTCTGCTTTTTGTAATTTACAAATCACACGCTCTTACCAACAAACTCACAGTCACTGTTGGAGGCCGACAATTTTAGGATACATAGACAATGTGCTACTCATGCTAACACACCCTAAATAATCCATGCCAGTAATAGGGCCTAATTACTTCTTTATATGTTCACTTCAGCTCTAATACAACGGAATGGGGTAGGTTACACTATACTAATAAATGGGAAATGAACATGGGGGAGACTTTGAAGGGTGTAGAATAGGAGAATATATAGGAAGCAAACAAAACATCATCAATATGCATGAAGTTGCAAGAACAGTGTTATATGACTATGTTCCATTGGGAAACCACCACTCTCAAACTAAATTGAATGAATAAGTCATCAGTTCTGGTGGAGGTGTGGTCAAAGATGTACATACATTCACATGTGGTGGGGGTGCCTAGAACAAACTTTTTGGAAAAGCGTCAGGAATCTCTTGTCCGAAGTCTTCTAGAAGAGAGTCGTTAGGGATTTTCTATTATCCAGATCATAAGATGACAAATGAGAACAAAAACTCCTACATACGCTTACTTAGCTGCTAGGCAAGCCTTAGCTCAATCCTGGCTACAACCATAAACCTCCACCATGGACACAATATTACAAAAACTCAAAGACACCTTCGTAATTGACAAACTGATGGCTCAGGTCAGGGGCATGACGAAAACATTTGACAAACTTTGGGATCGATGGCTGACTAGCTATATAGGAGCATAGGTTGGTCAGAGAGGGAGGGGTTGAGGCTCCTCCACTCTGATAGCAGACTGATTCCGATCTCCTCCTCTTGTGATGATAGTCCCTGAGTTTCTACATAGAGATATCCTACATTGGGGTTGTGTTCTCCAGCCCCTTCTTTTGTTTTGTACTCACTACACTATTTACTGCAAATCCACAGAGTCAACTCTTTACTTTCTCTTACTATAATCCTCTCTTTCTCACTATCCTTTACTCTGGTATTTACATGGTCATAAGCACAGTATGAAAAGGCAAGTTCATATGTTTTTCTCCTGAGTTTGAGCCTCTTAATTGGGTGTTTGAGATGAAAGATCTAGGCAAGTTATTGATATTCACCCAGCAGAATAGTAATATTGCCAAAGTTAATGTATTCTCTTTTATTTTGTTGTTGTTTCTTTTATATTATACATAAAAAAACTTTGACAGTTTGTCTTAATGCCACTGTATTGGGACAAGCTCATGGTTCACTTTTATTTGGTTTACTAAGCTGCTTATTACTGAATGATAGTATAACTGCATGGTGTATACTGCATTGTGAAATGTGAAATGTGGACAATTGTGTAAACCTCAATCTCACTGCTATGTTTCTTGACATCTGTCATTGCAAAAAATTAAAAAAAAAGTCTGGCAAAGCATCGCAAAGGAGGAAACCCAGCATTTGGTGATGCCCATGTGTTCCAGACTTTAAGCAGCCATTGCCTGCAAAAGATTCTTGACAATATATTAAAAATTTACATTTTCTTTATGATTTTGTTAATTTGTCCAATTACATTTGAGTCCCTAAAATAAGGGGACTCTGCATGAAAATGGTTGCAATTGCTAAATATTTCATATAATATTTTTTTAACCCCTTGACTTAAAGCTGAAAATCTTCACTTCAATTGCTCTCAGATGTTTCACTTTAAATCCATTGTGGTGGCAAACAGAGCCAAAATTATGAAAAGTGTGTCAGTGTCCAAATATGTCTAGACCTAACTGTATAAGTATCATTTTGTGATCAGGTGATCAGGTGGATTTCCAGAGGATAAGGAAAGATCATCCATCTCTGGTGCTATGTTGGAAGGATGCTCTTTCCAAGGCCTAGCAAACATTTCACCAGTATCTCCCATGTATACCATGTCCCCAATATTTTTACTCATGGAGAATGGTGACTTATAGGCATTCAGATGACACCAAACAGATGAGGAATGCATACAAAATATGTAATTTAATCATAGAAATTCACAGCAGCGATAGTGTGGCTCTGCCTCTTGTAACATACCTTTTATAACTGGTTTAAATATAGTTTAAAACTAATACAATGTTTCTGTTTTTCTGCTTCTGAAGTTGAAAATTCAGTGCTTTATTTTTCTCATTTGTTTTATGTATTTTTTTACATCTATTCCACTGTCTTTCTGAAAATGCACTTTGAACAAATTGTAAAAGCTTACATATAAGATAGTATCTAAAAACATTTTGTTACTTTTAAAGACTGGTTGGGTCACAGATAAATTGTTAGAATGTAAGATGTGGAACATTTATTGTGCACAAATTTTATATTTCTATTATGTTGCAATGCCTTATGGCTTATCACTTTGTCCCAAAGCATTAAAATAATTTCACATTTTTTTTATTGCTGCAACATATAAATCATAATATTGTTTCCTTTCCAATAACTTTTTCCAAACTTCATTTTATATTAATTGTAAGTTATTTTGAAAGTGTTCATATTGTGTGGATCGTACATGTTTAATGTGTGAATGGCTTACTTGTTTAAATTAAAGGGACACCATAGTCAACTAAACATCTGCAGCCTAATTTAGTTGTTCTGGTTAGTATAGTCAGTCCCCCAGGCGTTTTGCAGTAAACATTGTCTTTTCAGAGAAAGCATTGACATTCAGTGTCTTCACCCTCTGCAAGGAGACACTGGCGTTTGGCTCCGCATCGGCCCATCTCCTTAGCTAAGATAATCAGAACTTATAATATAAGACAATGCAATGCATTCCTGATTTCCTGATCCTTTCTGATGATGTCAGCCAAAGAGGCAGATTAGGGCCAGAGCCAGCACCAGCAGACTCGACTAAAGGTAAGATTTTACTATACTTATGGTAGCATGGGGGGGGGGGACAAGGGGGAGGCAGCTAGATAGTGTTTTAACACTATAGGGTTAGAAATACATGTTTGTATTCCTGACCCTATAGTGTTACAGAGCTGAAACAAGACTTGCATCCATTAAGTTTAGCCTTCCTCACATATGTTTTTGCTGTTGATCCAAAAGAAGGCAAAAAACCTAGTCTGAAGCACTTCCAATTTTGCAACAAGCAAGGAAAAAATTTCCTTCTTGACCCCAGATGTCTCATTGGATCAAGCAGCTATTATCCCATTAATTAGAAATTATATCCCTGTATGTTATGTTTTTACAAGTATTTATCCAATTGCAGTTTAAACATCTGTACGGACTCTGATAAAACCACCTCTTCAAGCAGAGAATTCTATATCCTTTTTGCGCTTAGATGAAATCTCCTTTCTTCCAGCCTAAATTTGTGTCCTATGTATAGCCCTGTTTATGAATAGATTTCCAGATAATGGTTTGTACTGGCCCCGAATATATTTGTATAATGTTATCATATCCCCTCTGAGGCACAGTTTTTCCAAACTAAAGAGATTTAAAGTTTTTAACCTTTCTTCATAACTAAAATGGTCCATTCCTTTTGTAGCTCGTCTCTGCACCTTTTCTGGTGCCATGATATCTTTTTTTAGAACAGGTGTCCAAAATTGCACAGCATATTCAAGGTGTGGTCTTACCAGCGATTTATAAGGAGGCAAAATTATGTTTTCATCCCTATTTATACATGACAAAACCTTACTGGTGACTTAAGTGTACCTTTAAGCCAAATAATATTTCACTCCCATGAACTGAATATGCAGAAGTATAAAGCCCAATGATATTAATCACAAGAAAGCTGCATATATTGAATTGAATTTAATTAAAACTCAACTGAATAAAAATAAAATAAAATAAAAAAAATATTAGCTTTATGTTATATTGAACATCTTGCTAGCATGGTTGCATACCTGAGAACTGTCCAAGGTATAAAATATCTATCCAGTTATCCATTTGTTAGCATTTTGGCTAGCTGTGTCTATTAAAGACAATTTTACTACATGACAGGAGGCTTCATATTTGCATATCTTTCTTTACTGAAAACTCCAGCAGCATAGAAACAGTAACAACCAATCAGAGAAAAGATATGGTGCCCATATAAGGCCCTGTCTATGACATCACTTCCTCTTTCTTTGCTGCTCCAGCTATCTACAGGTCAGAGTAATTGTTACCTCTCTGTTTCTGTGCATGTCTTATCCTTTATTGCCATATTCTATTGTATTTTATTCACACCCTGTCTACCTATTCCTGTCCCTTTACCTTTTCCTATGCAGTTCCCCTGTTTCATTGCATTGTGTTAACCTTGTATTATTGTAACCTTGTATTATCGGTCCGGCGGGCCACGGGCGTCACGGCTGTCTGTGCCACGCTCGCCGCGCGGTCCTGCTCTCTCTATATTACAGGGGGCTGGGTGGGACGGGTAGAGGGTAGCCGAGGTTAAATTTTCTATTTGCCGCGTATTTTCCAGCCCGCTCGCGGCCGCAGCCTCCCACAGAACTCCCCAACCAATGTGAGGGGCGAATAAAGCATGCACAAGTTATAAGGTTATAAGGCTGTAATACCAGTGTTAACTGAGCACACTGTTTAATGGACCCCTGTAGGGATATATACATATATTACACCACCCCTCAGGGGACTTGGCACTACTGTACCCTTCAAAGGGAAGATCATACCTGTTACCCTACACAGGGTCATATTATACTACTGCACCCTAGGGTGCACGCTGATGTGGGTGTCCTCTGGGTATTTTTTCATGGCACACCACCGGGGGTGACCCCCCCCAGACACGCATGCTAGGGCGCCACAGCCCATTTCAGTTTGATGTGGGTGTCCTCTGGTTAGCACGGCACACCACCCGGGGTGACCCCGAGATTATGCACAAGGGCCTACGCCTAAAACGCAAAATTCACGCATAGCCTGAATTTATTATTTACGTGCATACTAAGCCTTCCTTATATATACCCTTTACCGACTGGACATCCCGGTCGTGCTAAGAGTCGATCAATGTATGCATGTGACTTCCCCACGACCTGTCCACTGAACCTTGTTTTCACCCGATAGGTCGAATTACACCACAGATCATGGAAGATACCCAAGCCAGCCAAGACCTCCAAGCCATGATCAATGCCGCCGTGGCGGCTTCTGTGGAAAAGGCCCTCTTGAGGGCACTACCCCCCAGCCAGGAAGCCACAAGCCCACCAGAGCGCATGGAAGCCTCGGGCTCGGAGGTGTCCAAAGCCAAGAGACAAAGAAAGACTTCAAGTCCACCCTCAACCAAGACTAAGGGCAAGCTACCCATCAAACGCGATAAGAAGGCGGACCGCCAGCCCACCCCTTTCCCACCTCAATCCTCGGACGAGGAGGACAACTACGTCCCACATGCCTTAGACGTAGTGGACGAGTGGCATGGAGACGGCTCACATTCGGACGACGAGGAGTCGCAAGACCTACCACCCACCTCATCGAAATACATCAAAGAGACCTTCGTAGACGGCCGGGACATGGACTCCAGCGGGGACCACCCCACCGCACAGGCCGAAGACGGTGCTTTCCTGCACGACCAGGGGACACTACTGTTCGACCCACGCACCATCCGGCACCCACGGTCCTCAGAATGGACAATGCCGGATCATTTGACGAAGTTTATTCACTACTGGCTGCGCAAACCGCTGGAAAAGGAGGTACGGGCACGCCTCAGGGCCGAATGCCCCAGGCCACTAATTCCCGCTAAAGTGGCACTGACGCCCGAATTCGATGACACGATGGTGGTCTTCATGTCACGCACGGGCAGGGACCCGTGCAAAGGGGTGGAGAAAGGCATAAAGGCGGCACAGGACAAGGTGCTGGATTTGCTCGGCCCCATCGCCAAGATGCTATACTTTGCTGACCTAGCCCTCAGCCAAGACTCCCAACTAGACCCACACGTCATACGAGAATGGGCTCAACACGCGGTGTGCCTGCTGGGCAATGCCAATGCCGCCCTTTGCGTTGAGAGACGCAGGTCGGCTCTGATACGTATCGACAGCAAGCTTCTAGATCTCGGGGCTAAAGAATTTGGACCGAAAGCCCAGGGCTTGTTGTTTGGTGATGCCGTCATCATGGAACTCAAACATCATGTGAACCTCTTCACCACCTTAAACAAGGCCCAAACCTCTCTCAAACAGGTGTTCCACACCCCATCTACTAGAGGTGTTTTTGGAAGGGCTGGTCGGCAACGGAGCCGTGCCACCAGACGATTTTGGGCCTCAGGTTCCAGATCTTACCCGCATGCCTCAAATTTCTTCCCCTCTTCATCACAAAGACCCTCAACATTCCGAGGAACTGGGAGGACCAGAGGTGTCAGAGGCCGTGGACACGGCCGCTTTAACAATGGTGAGTCCCTCTATACACACCGATGCACCAAAGTTTATTGCTGGCAATCTATCTTTTTTCTTCCAGAACTGGGAGCTGATTACCAGGGACGCCTGGGTCCTACAGACGGTACGCGGCTTCGTAATAGACTTTGCCGCGCAACCCGTCCAAACCGCCCCCCCTCCCCCGATCCACATGTCGTCAGAACAAAACCGCCTGGTGGACGAAGAGGTCCACGCACTCTTCGAAAAGGGCGCGATTCAATACGCACCGGACAGGGGAGGCTTCATGAGCAACATCTTCTTGGTCAAGAAAAAGACGGGCAAGTACCGGCCGGTTATCAACCTCCGGCAACTAAACTCTTTCGTAATCTACAGACACTTCAAGATGGAAGGAATCCACCTTCTACAAGACCTCCTCGTCAAGAACGACTGGTTTACGCGCCTGGACCTCAAGGACGCGTACCTCACGGTTCCGGTGGACAGGCACTACCGTCAGTTCCTACATTTCCGATGGAGAGGGCGGGTGTGCCAGTTTACGTGCCTACCATTCGGTCTCAGCTCGGCCCCGTGGTGCTTCACGAAGTTGCTGAGACCAGTGATGGCTCACCTCCGTACAAAGGGCATACGGTGTCTCGTATATCTGGACGATTTGCTGATTTTCTGCGAATCCGCCTCCAGACTACGATCGCAGACGAAATTTGTAGTTCACTTGCTAGAATCTCTGGGGTTCGTAGTGAACAGACAGAAATCGTCTCTCTCTCCATCCCAGTCGGTACAATTCCTGGGCTTCGACATCGACTCGAGGAAATGCGTGCTCAGCCTTCCCTCAAAAAAGATTGCCTCAATAAGGAAGGAAATCAGACGGACTTTGCGGATGGACACAATACCGCTCAGGATGCTCGCTCGGATTGTGGGACTCCTGTCCTCGTCCATACAAGCGATATTCCCGGGCCCTCTACACTACAGGGCCATGCAACGGCTGAAAGCGGAATATCTGCGTGCCGGTCATTCCTACGACCATTGGATCCCACTCACTCCGGAGGTGAGGTCGGAACTGCGATGGTGGTTACTTCACATACAAGCCTGGAACGGCAAGGCGATCTTCGGCCCTTCCCCGGACTTCATCGTAGAATCGGACGCCAGTTTGTGGGGATGGGGCGCCCACTGCTCGGATGCCTCCACGGGGGGCCCATGGCAGGGAGAGGAGACCAACCTACACATCAACTGCCTGGAGTTGATCGCGGGCTCCTTCGCCATCCGCAGCCTGGCCAAGGACAGGTCGAATTGTTGTATCCTACTCCGCATGGACAACATCTCGGCGGTGCAATACATCAACCGCCTAGGCGGGGCGAGGTCGAAAGACCTGACCGAAGCCACGAAGGACATTTACAGTTTCTGCCTATGGAGGAACATCACGATACAGGCGGAATACCTTCCAGGAGTCTCCAACCTGACGGCGGACTGGTTTTCCCGACACTGGAGAGACACCAGCGACTGGAAACTCAACGAGGAAATATTCCGGACACTACGGCGACGGAAGGGGCCACTAGCAATAGACTTGTTCGCCTCCAGGACCAACCACCAACTTCAAAGATACTACAGCTGGCTCCCGGACCCGATGTCCGAAGCAGCGGACGCATTTCTTCAGGATTGGCCCTCTCACGGGGCCTACGCCTTCCCCCCATTCTCGATGATCCCACGGGTTCTGCGGTACACACGCACTCACAGGATATCGCTCCTGCTCATAGCACCTCTCTGGCAGAGTCAACCGTGGTTCCCGGACCTCCTGGAGATGTCCCACGACCATCCCATTCGGCTTCCGACCGTTCCACTCCTCCTGTCGGGACCTCAGGGGGAACTCCATCCCCTCGTCCTGGAAGGACAACTGGAACTGGTGGCCTGGACGATTTCAGGGGCTCCTGGTCGGTCCACGGCCTATCGCAATCTACTAAAGACCTCCTGTGGGACTCATGGGCCCCTGGCACCAGGAGATGTTACATCTCCGCATGGTCAGCCAGGAGTGATTGGTGCGTGGAAAGGGATTCCGATCCCTTTACTGCCTCTGTCCCACTGATCCTCAACTATCTCGCCCATCTTTTCTCGACGGGTCGATCATATAGATCCCTTAACGTGATCAGATCGGCTATTTCAGCGGCGCACGTCCCAGTACAAGGCAGGCCAGTGGGTCAAGACCCGCTGATATGTCGTCTACTGCGGGGGCGCCAGACTTACGAGACCCCCAGCGCCCAAGTATTCCAGCCTCTGGCAAGTTAATGGGGTGCTGGATTTCCTTCGGGGCTGGCCGGATAACTCTTTTCTATCACTGAAACAGCTCTCAGCTAAACTGGCCCTTTTGCTAGGCCTCGTCTCTTTCCGACGGGTGTCGGACATTAGGGCGTTTGACGTGGATGGCTTCTCCCTCACCCCGGAGGGAGTCGCTTTTTCCATATCAAGACGGACTAAATCGGACTCGTCCTCGGTGACTTGTCCGTATTTTGATTCCGACCCCAAGCTATGTGTGGTCAAGACTCTGCTGAGGTATACGGAAATCACGGCCACCCTTCGGCGTTCCCCGACGGGTCAGCTACTGATTTCTTACGTAAGGCCTCACGGACCGATGTCTACTATAACCCTGGCCAGATGGGTTCACTGGCTTTTAAGGTTGGCAGGAGTCGACTCCGGCTTCGGAGCGCATTCGGTCAGAGGGGCGGCAGCATCCCAAGCCTTCTTGGCAGGCGCCTCCCTAACCGACATCATGCGTTGCGCGGACTGGACACGGGAGAGTACGTTTAGGACGTTCTACTACGTCACTCCTCTCACGCTTCCTTCACACTGGTCAGAGCTAAGCTTTAAAAATGCAAATATGAAGCCTCCTGTCATGTAGTAAAATTGAAGATTATATTAGCTTTAGTGTACTAATAATCTTAATTTTAGTAATGACAGGAGGCGAATATTTCCCACCCGTTGGATCCCGCCCAGGTGAGTTTGTACTATACAGATTGTGTTCGGTGTTCAGGAAGACATACATGTTTATATTGTACTACCTCTTAGGAGTACACATGTTCAGTACCGTAGCTGTATTTTTGGTCGTACTCTTAGCACTATATGATGTTTTCTTCTTATCGCATGTCATAGCTTGCAGGTTTATTTATTTGAGTATTGACAGTTTTTTCACAGTATTATATACTCTGGGAAGTGTTACAGTTTTTCATAATATTTATAGTATGTGGGCACGTTGCCACTTCAGAAACCTTTCACTTTTTTCTTTTTCTTTCAGCATGAATGTCTTCTCTACGGGACAAAGTTTCCCCTTCCATACCGTTTGACCATGGAATCACCGGAATTGGTTTTTCTCTGCTACGTTTGTTGAAATGTTAACGGACTAAGTTTATGTTGTTGTTGTTTATCATTCGCTTCAAAGAAAGAGGAAGTGATGTCATAGACAGGGCCTTATATGGGCACCATATCTTTTCTCTGATTGGTTGTTACTGTTTCTATGCTGCTGGAGTTTTCAGTAAAGAAAGATATGCAAATATTCGCCTCCTGTCATTACTAAAATTAAGATTATTAGTACACTAAAGCTAATATAATCTTCAATTACAATTTATCATCTGTAAAATGGCACCATTGGAGGTATCACTAAGCTTTATGTTTAGGACTTAAATTTGAATTAATTGTGAATTGTTACTTTTGTGAATAACCTTGTAAGTCCGATTTAACATGCAAGTGCATTTTAAATATTCGTCTTCGTCCAAATGTAGTCTGACTTCTTTCAGTGGCCATAGTACAATTAAATAATGTCTAGGAAACTCAGATGAAGTACCAACAGGTAGCCCTGCAATTTGTCAGACTATACCTCACATCATGCATACATACCCAAACATAGTTGTTGTAGTCAGAATAAAAAAGTAAGCATATGATCTACACTTGTAACACACAGATCCGGTATCACAGTTGTAGAAACTGAAGTTGTTATGTTCATGATATAGCATATCAGCAGTGGTACAGGCAGATGACAAAGCCAATGATAGATTTTGAAATTTACCATGTTAATTTAAAATGTGAATGCATACATAGATAATGCCTGTATAATGATGAATAGAGGCCTGATATGGATAAAACATTAAAGGACCACTATAGGCACCCAGACCACTTCAGCTCAATAAAGTGGTCTGGGTGCCAGGTCCCTCTAGTTTTAAACCTGCAGCTGAAAACATAACAGTTTCAGAGAAACTGCAATGTTTCACTGAGGGTTAATCCAGCCTCTACTGGCTGTCTCACTGACAGCCGCTAGAGGCGCTTCCACGATTCTTACTGTGAAAATCACAGTGAGAAGACGCTGTACGTTCATAAGAAAGCATTGAGTAATGCTTTCCTATGGGCGGTTTAAATGCGCGTGCGGCTCTGACGTCGTCAGGTTGATAGAGAGTTCCCCAGCACAGAGGGAACCCGGTGCTCTAGAAAGGTGAGTGGCTGAAAGGGTTTTAACCCCTTCAGCCCAGTGTGAGGGGTGCCATGAGGGTGGGGGGACCTAATGACCCTATAGTTCCAGGAAAACGAGTTTGTTTTCCTGGCACTATAGTGGTCCTTTAAGTAATTTGCAAAGCAATAAAGTAAAAAGAAAAAAAAAGAAATACTGTGTTTGCATTATCCTCAAATCAAAGGCATTGTAGTATTTATTCCAAACCAAGAATTGACTCTGCAAATCATGGTTCCCTATGTGTCTGCCCATATAACAGCAAACTTGCACTTAGTAGTCAATGCAGGAGGTTGCTAAGTGGAGCAACATTAAATCTACTTACTGGGGATTAAAAATGTGTTGAATTGTTATGGGCCTAGTTATATCCAGTGAAGGCTACCAAGGTGCTGGAAGGTGCAAGCCCATATGTTTATAGTATACCCAGGGGGCGGGAAACAGACTCTTATGGTCCTGTTTAAGTGAGTGTAAAAAAACTCTTATGGTCCTGTTTAAGGACATTCTATAGAGGACTCTCCCAGTGTGCTAAGGAGCTTTATCCTGCAAAGTAGATATTATAGACTAGGGGCCAGCAAACTGTGGCACATGTGCCTAGCATGGCACTCAAAGTGCCTTTGCACGACACTCGAGGCTGCCAGAGACAGACAGACTCTGGCCTATCAGGAGTCCCAATGGGACTTCAGATATCTGCTAGTTTAAACTGAGTGATGATTGCAGGTGATGAGGGACAATTCTCAAGTTATGCATTGCAGCACTTAGAGGAAGTGATCTCAGAATACTTCCACCCAGCACTTGTGAACCGGAATCCACACTGGAGTAGAACAGTCCACAGCAGCTATCGCAGCTCCTGTCCTTGACCTGTACCTGGCCAGCCCGGTCCCCACTGGATCCCAGGGAAGTCAACCACACTGCTAGATATACACAGAGCTGCAGCAGAAACCTCCCCCTCAGACAAATAATACAAGCAACCCACACACAAACACACTCGCACAATCCCCAGAAACACATCACCACTGACAATTCAAATACACGCACACAACTCCAAAAGCAGGCTCTCACATGCAATACCACAAGCAGCCCAACACATACATAAACCACCAAATACACCAAGTGACATATAATCCACACACAAGTCCACAAGTAGCCCTCCTACACAACCCACATTCATAGGTCTCATACACGATACCACAAACTACTCATGAACATATACAATATTACAGCCCACATACGCATAAATACAATGTTACAAAGCAACTGCAGCACCCATAAATAACACAAGCAGAAAATTGCAACATACACAACTAAATTTTAAAAAGTAAGACCAGCATGCCAGGGGACTTTATCTTGTTTTGGCACAGTGCTACTTTACAGGTTGCCAACCCCTGTTATAGGCAACTGTGAGAGGAATTTCTGGAATTTGGCCTCTGTGTGGGCAACTATGGTCAATGTGACTTAACAGTTCAAAACCCACTCATCGTCTGATTACATAAATGGCAAGACAAACAATAAAATTGGAAGTGTATGTTGGTACAGCAATATACAGGTGATACTCAAAAAATTAGAATATCGTGCAAAAGTTCATTACTGAAATAAATGAACTTTTGCATGATATTCCAATTTTTAGAGTATCACCTGTAAATACATCATATACAATTAAAAGACCACTATAAGGGGGGCGGAGCCAAGCCACTGAACTGAGGGGCCGCATGTCACTAAGGCTCCGAGCCGACAAACTTTTATAGCCGCATAATTGGGTTTCTAACACCCCAAACTACCGGCAAATTACCCCAAGCTCTGACCCACCAGCCATGGGGAAGAAAAAGAAAAAAGCTGGGATCCGAAAAACCTCATATGGGCATGAATATCGGCGACCTGTGGTGCCAGGCCTGGAGTGGAGAGGAGCTCAAGATGGCCGACGGCTCAGATGCAGACACAGAAATCTCTGAGGATTATTCCCTGGGAATGACAGAGGGGAGCACAGTGGAGCGGCAGACCACTAAACCCTCCATCTCTCCACCAGAATCTGCTCCGGTTACGACCGCAATCATGAGGGAGCTCCTCGCTGAACTCAGACAGAACCTCCAGGTCGACATGGCCCAATTCCGACAAGAGGTACAAGGCCTAACAAACCGCATGGGGGCCATAGAAAGTGACGCCCACAAAAATACCCAGCATACCGCCCAACTACAGCAGGCTGTACAGGAGCTGCAGGCACAACAAGCTAGAACTGATCAGGAGCTGGTGGCGGCGGAGGACCAGAGTTGCAGTCTAAACCTCAAGATAAGAGGTATATCAGAGGAGACCTCGGAGAATGAGATACCACACCTGCTGCGGCGACTCCTTGCAGCGCTGCTGCCACCCAAGCAGGCAAAACAGGTGGGCTTGGAGGGGATGTTCTGCCTGACAAAATCGTCGAAAGCACCGAGCTCGGCATCAAGAGACTTACTGGTGAGATCCCAGAGCAGCAAGGATAGATCAGCAGTTATGGGAGCTGTCCGAAACGACTCACTTTATGCCTTTGAAGGAATGCAGCTCTCGTTCTATAGGGACTTCTCAGGATACACCATGGCATGGAGAGATCGCTACAGGCCTTCACATCCCTGCTCCGAGCCAAAGGCGTCTCATACCGATGGAAATTACAACACATTGTGGAGGACCAACATGGCACCGCAAAACACTCCTTCTGGGACCTACGGGAAGCGAGCGACCTGCTGCCTATCTTGGGACTTCCTAAGTATGCCCTGAAAACAGCCAAACCACACACCATGGTCCCAGCAACCCACACATGGAACCCGGACAGAGTACTCCCTTTTGTACCCCGGGGGACACAGCCAGACGCCTATGAGGTGATCACCACTTGACTGGCCGTAGACACTCTGCAGAAACTGGCGAACCCCAACCCACTGGGACTGGTGGCCACACCAGCAGTTGACGTTCAAATGCTCTGATTGACTTTGCAAGTGTCATTTTATGTTCCTCTTTCGGTTCTACTTTAACTTTATTTCAACTTCCCTACCCTCCTGCTACAGCGTATTCCATGTGGGGTCTCCTACACGGGGAATGTCTAGATTAACACTTACATAGACAGAAATAAGAAACAGGGGACTGAGACCTAAGACCACCCCCCACCCCCACATGTAGCAAAGGGCTAACTCACGGCTTCCCATACAACGGTATCGGACACACAACATTGGCATGATGCCCAGTGCTATTAACACTATAGTGCCAGGAAAATGAGTTTGTTTTCCTGGCACTATAGAGGTCCTTTAAGCAAAACAATGGATGGTTTTATAAAAAGACAGTTTTTCTACCACCCCCTCTTTAGAGCAGTGGTATGTAATCTATTGCAGTAAATGTAAGCACTGGTAAAGTGTGGTTTCTATGTATGCAACAGGGATATGTACCTATTCAAACAAGAATACATTCTGGATCTTTAACATCCTAACTTCCAACATTCTATATCTTTGGTTTATAGATGATCATTTTATCTTATTAAACGAGACCCACTTTTTGAACCCATTTGCAGCAATTGAGGGCCACAATATTAATATCCAGGGTGGTGGGTGGGGGCTCTAATGTAAGAAAAGGACAAGCTGTTGTCTACACCCACAAATAATGGAATAACCTGCCTCCTAGAGGTCCCCAATTCCCTAGAAAGCACCATAAAAAGAAAATGTAATAGTGATGGGGGCCAATAAAATGTGATAACTATTATTCCAATAACCAATGCAATAAAATGAATCTATTTTGGCTCTGTGAGGGCATACAGCAGTCTAAGCACAATATGTCAGCTATTACTTTGCATGGGAATATTTCCCATGATATGTAATATAAGTAAGAGTGCTCTGGTAGGGTGGCTAAGCAATCATAGACAAGTGGGTATATAAGTATTTTTGCCTATAAAGATGGTCACAAAATCTTCTTGAAGTGCTGAAACAACTAGTAGATAGGACTCCACAGGACTATATATATATATATATATATATATATATAAAATATAAAAAAGTAACAACATTTATTGTAAACCAAAACACCTGCAAGTGAGATCAGTGCCTGCCCTTACTATGTTATACTCAATATTGAGTATTGAATGTTTCAATCATATTCGACGTTCACATTTATCAC
The DNA here is from genome assembly GCA_933207985.1 of Pelobates cultripes. Classification (NCBI taxonomy): domain Eukaryota; kingdom Metazoa; phylum Chordata; class Amphibia; order Anura; family Pelobatidae; genus Pelobates; species Pelobates cultripes. Next base: position 190,428,518 of record OW240916.1, on the reverse strand, counting down.
CAATTTTATTGCACTATATGTCTGCTTTTTCTATACAGAAAACTACTCTCTATCCCCAAATTCTAGCAATCCAAAGTATTCATCCACAATGCACAGCTTAGTTGTAGAGGCCCACTATTGCAGCCCAAATTTATTAAAAGAGCATCAAAAGTATATACATTTTGGGGACAGGGGTCCCGAAATACTTTGGATTGCTATTTTTTGCTTGCTGTTGGGGCTACAGTAGCTCATACACAATAGCTGCACTAGGTTAAACTATGTTGCCTTTTGCTATTGTGCTTTACAACAATCCTAGATCATATTTTTGCTATTCCCCTAATTCTAGGGGTAAGTGTATATCAGCACTCTTCCATATTGCCTTACTTGTGTCTTTTTGACCAGTTTATATTAACTACATAGTTTTTTTTGTCAAGGAGGGAGACATTTGCACAGGTGGTAACAATTGTTATATATTTAACTGTGATTATTAGGTAATGTTATTATAGTTAAACACAAAAAAAATTTCAGCGCTAGTAATCACAAAATTAGTCAAGGTAGGCAGCAACCCAAATGAAGGAAAACCCCTCGGGTCCTTCGGTGGATAGATACAAAAAGATATGGAAGGGCTGCGCCAAATAAGGGTAGATAGTCCAGTAAAGTATTGCTAGGGTGCCAATAGATGGTCTAGGATACTTGATAGAGTTCCTCTGTGGATGCGTCTGGTGTAGACCGTTCCGTATATGTAAATACAAGAGAGGTAGAGGCGACTAATGGTATAGTATGAAAGTTCAGGGTGTGATAGGTAACAAAAAGTAAAGAACTCACATTCAGGAGAGCTATGGCCAGCTCTGGTGTGGATTGCGTACAGCGGTATAATCCCCGCTTATAGGATATGTAGCGGCGATATGTCCGTCAGCACCGTCTGGTGATCCAAGGCTCCAATATAGAAGAATAAAAAGCAGCAATAGTGCTCTCAATTGTGATAGGTTAAGAGAGTAGTAGAGAAAATAAAATAATACTCACAAAGATAGAGCAGAGGTACTGCTCTATGGATAGGCGCCGGTGGTATGATCCCCACCTAGGATTTCTTGGAGTACTGGAACTTTAAAATTGCCAATGGAAGTAAAAGTAACCAGGAAAGGTTAAAATGCCAGGAATAGGTAAAAACAAAAGTTGTTTAAAGTGCATAAAGAGTGCAATAAAAAGAGGATTGGTACAATAAAGTAGCCAAAAAACTTTTATTGATCTAAAATACACAGTAAAATACAGAATTAATAACCATAAACGCGTTTCACCATAAGTGGCTTCTTCAGAATGGGATAAAAGTAGTAACCTGGCAGGGGTTGTTTAAATAGGGCTATGTTAATTTGAAAATTGCGCCAAAAGTGTAATTGGCCAATCAGAGACAATTTTTAAAATCACTTTTCAAAATTAGGATTCAAGAGTATGGGAGTGATGTTATAAAGGTGATGAGTCCATTTAAATTATTTAAATGTGAAAACTAGAGTGAGAAAGTTGTTTTTAAAGAGAAAGAAAGGATACATTGACATACTCCTCCAACCATCCGTTAAATTAATGCGCTCTTACCTAAAAGACTCTATGTCACTACTACGTTTTTTAGACAAATTCAAATGGCAAACTAATTACATTTTAGCTACTTGTGATGTCCAATCCCTATACACTATTATACCCCACCATATAGGATGCCAGGCAATCAGAGAAATTTTAACTAAAGAAAACAGAATCCCCCCTGCCCAAATAGATTTTATTTTAGAAGGTATTAATATCATTTTAACCAACAACTATTTTTGGTTTTTTGACTCCTTTTACCTACAAAAACAAGGCACTGCGATGGGTACAAGGTTCGCGCCAAGCTATGCCAACCTCTTTATGGCCGACTGGGAATCCACGGCCATATGGGGAAGGCACGCTTGGTGTACGAACCTTGTAACATATTTTAGATATATAGAGGATTTGTTTTTTATCTGGGATGGCACAGAAGCTCTTTTTAACTCTTTTATCCACCACCTCAACATCAACAATAGAGGCATTACCCTAACCCATGAAACAAGTAAGGAATCTATTAATTTTTTAGACCTCAACATCTTCATTACAGACAACACCATCCACACCAAAACATTTTTTAAAAAAGTCTGCGTCAACACAGCTATCGAAAGATCTAGCTGCCATTACAAACCTTGGTTGGAAAGTGCCCCTCAAAGCCAATTCCTTCGTCTCAGAAGGAATTGCTCCCAAATAGAAGATTTTAATAAACAATCAAATTATCTAAAAGAAAAATTTATTGAGAAAAATTACTCACCAACCCGCCTCAACACCATTATAAATACCATCACCAAAAAAGATAGAGCAGACATCCTAACTTACAATACCCAACCCACTACCAACACCATGCCCCTTCCTGTTATTTTCAATTTTAATAACAAAAGTGGCCATGTCAAAAAAATTATCAAAAAACATTGGCACCTCTTAAAAGAAGACGAAATACTTAAAAATATTATACCTGACAAGCCTAATGTTGTCTTTAGAGGTGCCCCAAACTTCAAATCCATTTTAACCACCAATTTTACAAAAGAAACCAAACCTACTTTTAATTCTTTTATGCCCAATGCCAGTGGCTTTTATAAATGTAAAAGATGCATTGTATGCAAAAACACAGACCCCTCCGTCCCTTCCAAAACCACCAGTTTTAAATCTAATATCACCAACAAAACCTATAAAATTAAAGATTTTATCAGTTGCGATACCAAAAATGTCATCTACTTGTTGGAGTGCCCTTGTGGTCTCCAGTATGTAGGGATGACCACAAGAAGTCTTAAAGTGAGACTGAGTGAACACTGTAGAAATATCAAAAAAGGCTACCTGAATCACTCAGTCTCCAAACACTTTTGTACACATAACAACGACATAAGACACCTTAAATGCATCGGCATAAAAAAATGTATAATACCATGGAGAGGTGGTAACATTAAGAACATATTAGGTAAAGCTGAGATGGAATGGGTTTTTAATCTCAAAACTCTTACCCCATCTGGTTTAAATGTTGATTTTGACCTGTTTAATTTTATTTAAATTCCTATATACAACCCTTATCTACATGCTTTTATTCTTTATGTCTGGACCTAACCAACCCTCATAATAATAATAATAATCTTTTAAGTTTTATTTTTTCATCTATGCCTTTCCATTTATGTATCTTGTATTCTGTGTAATCTTTTATTTAATTTTATTTTTATTTTATCTATTATTTTCATTTAACATCTGTATTATTACTCTGGGGTATAATATAACCCCTATTTAAATCATTATGTTTGGAATTATATTACCCCCTTTTCATGCATACTCCATTTACATATATCTCTGTATCTCTGTACCTTTAAACCATCTATTTTTTTTTTGTTCTTTTAATGAACTTTAATCAAACCCTTTTTTTTTTGTTCTTTTAATGAACTTTAATCAAACCCTTTTTTTTTGTTCTTTTAATGAACTTTAATCAAACTTTTTTTTTTTTGAACTTTAATCAAACAACTTTTTTTTTCTTCCTTTCTTTCTCTTTAAAAACAACTTTCTCACTCTAGTTTTCACATTTAAATAATTTAAATGGACTCATCACCTTTATAACATCACTCCCATACTCTTGAATCCTAATTTTGAAAAGTGATTTTAAAAATTGTCTCTGATTGGCCAATTACACTTTTGGCGCAATTTTCAAATTAACATAGCCCTATTTAAACAACCCCTGCCAGGTTACTACTTTTATCCCATTCTGAAGAAGCCACTCATGGTGAAACGCGTTTATGGTTATTAATTCTGTATTTTACTGTGTATTTTAGATCAATAAAAGTTTTTTGGCTACTTTATTGTACCAATCCTCTTTTTATTGCACTCTTTATGCACTTTAAACAACTTTTGTTTTTACCTATTCCTGGCATTTTAACCTTTCCTGGTTACTTTTACTTCCATTGGCAATTTTAAAGTTCCAGTACTCCAAGAAATCCTAGGTGGGGATCATACCACCGGCGCCTATCCATAGAGCAGTACCTCTGCTCTATCTTTGTGAGTATTATTTTATTTTCTCTACTACTCTCTTAACCTATCACAATTGAGAGCACTATTGCTGCTTTTTATTCTTCTATATTGGAGCCTTGGATCACCAGGCGGTGCTGACGGACGTATCGCCGCTACATATCCTATAAGCGGGGATTATACCGCTGTACGCTATCCACACCAGAGCTGGCCATAGCTCCCTCAAATGTGAGTTTTTTACCTCTTCTTATCTGCACATTGAACCACATCAAAATTGAGAGCACTATTGTCGCTTTCTGTCTTTCTTTTCCGAGTTCTGGACTACCAGACGGTGTTGACTGAGATCCCCTCCCTACATATCCCATAAGCGGGGATTATACCGCTGTACGCAATCCACACCAGAGCTGGCCATAGCTCTCTTGAATGTGCGTTCTCTACTTTTTGTTACCTATCACACCCTGAACTTTCATACTATACCATTAGTCGCCTCTACCTCTCTTGTATTTACATATACGGAACTGTCTACACTAGACGCATCCACAGAGGAACTCTATCAAGTATCCTAGACCATCTATTGGCACCCTAGCAATACTTTACTGGACTATCTACCCTTATTTGGCGCAGCCCTTCCATATCTTAATGTTATTATAGTACCTCACATTTCAGGAATATATTACAGACCTCTAATGTCATGCTTAACAGTTATTGTGTATTTCCTATATATATATATATATATATATATATATATATATATAACAATAAAACATGAACTGCTTGGCACTCTCCTTACTTCCAAACCTACAATATATCCAAAAAATATTATGCCTCGGTGCAACCCGCGTTAGATATATATATAAAGGCAAATTGGGGTGCACTCACAGGTCTTGAAGAAAAACGACACTCAAATACTTTAAGGTGCAAAAAGCTTCATTGTAGTCGTGATAAAAATCAACGTTTCGACCCCTAAGGGTCTTTTTCAAGATCACAATACATTGTAAATAGTGACATTATATACAATCAGGAACTTACCCAAACATGTGAAAGATTTAATTAGGACCCCAATAGCCCCCGGAAACCCGGAAGTGCTGTACGCCGTGATGACGTCATCACGTAGTGACGTCTCATGGAAGAGGCCGGTGATAAGTGGTAACTAGGCGACCAGACGACGCCATACCCAAAGTGAACTATGTGAAACAAATAGCAACATCCCGAGATAGGGGATTTTAACAAGAACGGACACCAAGTGTCTAGAAGGAGGAATGTAAATAAGCTATAAGGATAGATAGCAAAGAGGGGGATTAGAATATACGTGTAATAAATTTATAATAATGATAAATACATAATAATTATATAATAAATAAGTACTAATGCTTAAGTATATGTATACTCCAGAATCTGCTAATGTAACATACAGAAGCACAAAGCAAATATCAACCAAAGCAAAAGGATATATACCCACAAAACCAACAATAAAAAATCATACAAATCAAATAAAATGTATATAATGTATATAAATCACCCATTCATACATCTTCCAAATAAGTGCAAAAAAGTGAACACCCATGAACACCAGTGAACCTCTAAGTGTAAACATGGAGGAGAAGGGTGACAATATAACAAACCTATCAGCAACAAGCTTAGTATATACGATCCAGTAATTCTGTCCTAAAACATACCCCATTTACTGCAACAACATGTTTCTGTATGGTACTAATCTACAAAGAGATATCTTATAACCATATTAATAATCAAATTAGTGGGTATATCACAAAGAAACAAAAGAGCCATATAAGAAGAGCTGCATTGAAAAAATAAACACAGAGACTAATCAGCCAAGAACAAGAACACAAAACATAACTACAAAAAAACAGACAAGACTATATTTTCATTTAGTCCTTTAGGAGCGACTGTATCTAATTTATAGATCCAGGCTGCTTCTTTTTGTAATAAAGCTTTAGATCTGTCACCTCCACGGGAAAGAGGAGGGACATGATCAATCGCTATAAATTTTAATGTGGGCAAGTGATGTTGCGCTGCCAAAAAATGTTTGGCAACAGGTTTTTCTGTTTTATTATCTCGAAAAGCGGTCATTATTCCTGAACGATGACCGCGTATACGATCCCGCAATGTCAAATCAGTCTTGCCTACATACGAGAGACCACATGGACAGGTAATCATGTAAATGACATGATCAGTGGTACACGTAATATAGTGTGGAATGGATATACGTTTGCCACTATGGGGATGGCTAAATGTTGTACCACTGATCATGTGACCACATGTAACGCAGCCAGAACATTTAAAACATCCTTTCTTTTTAACAACAGAAGGCTTCTTATAACATTGTACAGGGTCACTCTTCACCAATAAATCACGGAGATTTTTATTCCTTTTATAGCTGATGATCGGTTTTTGTTGAAATATATTAGGAAGATTCCCATCCGCCTGGAGAATGTCCCAATGTTTTTTTATAGAGTCTCTCATTTTTAATGTGCCTGTATGAAAAGTTATAGGTAAAAAGATATTGTTATGAGGTTGTTTCGTGATCCTGGCTGAAGTACTGCTAGTCTGGTCTATAAAGCGTTCCATCGCTTGATTCTTAGCTTTATCCAATATCCGAGGATGGTATCCACGTGCAAGAAAGCGTACATTCCCTTCATAAATTGTATCTGAACGGTAAGAGATTCCTGCTAATTTTAATTTCAAGCAAATATATGTTGAAATAATTATTCCTAGGCTTCTGTTATGCCTTTTAATATAGATGCTGGATTCACTTATTACTAGGCTACTGTGTCTTTTAAAAAAGCCACTAGGTTCACTTATTCCTAGGCCTCTGTTTTGTCTTTTAATACATCCGCTGGATTCACTTATTACTAGGCCTTTGATATTCCTTTAAAACAGGCCTCTGTTATGCCTTTTAATCCCTTTTATTACTAGGCTTCTGTGTCTTTTAATTTAGGCCTCTGTTATGCCTCCTAGTATAGCAGCTGGATTTTTTTTTCCCTGGGGCTATATAGCTTTTAATCAAGCCACTGGTTTCACCTTTTCTTAGGCCTCGGTTGTGCCTTTTAATAAAGCCATTGGAGTATTTTATTCCTACGTCTCTGTTACACCTTTTATATAGCCATTGGATTTACCAAATCTAGTGAGATAGCTCAGTGGAATAATACGTCATAGAAACTTTTGATCTCTTGGGGGTCACAGGTTCAATTACCAGCAGGTCATCCCTTTGTGGTAGATTAAATGAGTGCTATTTTCTTAGTTAAACATAATTTATACTCTTTGCATTTTAATATGCATTCCCGGCCATTCACTGCTTTATTCACTTTTTCTATGCCTCTGTGACTTGTAAAATACATGTGCGTCTCTTCTCCGCTTTATTCACAGATTTTTATACCTTGTGATTTCTGTTATGCACTTTTGGCTATCCGCCACTTTTATTACAAGTTTCTAATTCTATATTGGTTTTAGGCATATTTACTGCTTTATAACTTATTTCTATGCCCCTGTACTTGATAGTGGGCATTCTCGGCTATTTGCTACTCTGTTTTTCTATCCCAGCCTTTCATTTTATTTCACGACACTTTGCCGCTTTGTTTTCTGCTATAGGGTCGGTTTCATGGTGTTAAAATCCCTGAGAATGCACAAGTGGGAATCGAACGATTGCGCCATGCAATTTACACGCTTGTGCGAAAATCCAATTTGCGCATGTGTATTGTGTAATGTTGGTACGTTTGCAGTGTCGTTGAAGTATTGGCTTCCCCTTTTAAGCACCAAAGCACCATTATTTCTTATAGTTTTTTCCCCCATATTAAGGTTATATTACATCTTTTTATGTATCTATCAATCTCTATTTTTTTTTTAGCAGAGATTTTCTTTGCTAAGGATAAAATTAAAATCTTATGCAGTTATGGATTTAGATCCCTCTGCTCACAGAAAAAAAGTTACAATCTAAGGGACATAGGTAAACCTTTCTAGTTTTTTTCTGTGGTTCCAAACAAAAGAGTGCCTATTAATAATTGGAATTCCCTACGATGAAAGCTCTATGGGAAGAAAATCATCCGGGTAATAAAGGGAAGTCGTCCTAAAGGATCTTTAGTGAGGCATATGATCAGCGAGCCTTGTAAAAGTAAAGTCTCTGTGCAGACTATCTGAAAGTGGCTACAGGCCAGTCTACCTCTGTGCCATATGTTACACAATATCTAACAGGAGGTATCTCAAGACATCATAGAAGCTGTTAAAGCCCAGATCCCCTGGACAATTCCCAGAATGAATACTCTGAGGAGTCTTTGGAGATGGATACAGAGATATTGTATCATCTTTAGATGAGGATATTCAGCCTAATTCAGAACCTCCAGAATCAGCTCAACTAGACCATTTGATTTCCAGAGTCCATAGGTCCCTACATCTGAAATAATCTTCTAAGGTGCTCAACCTTTAGCCTTTCTTTCAGATGTCAAAAAGAACAGAGCATCTTTTCCAGTTCCCAGTACCATTGATATCCTTATTGATCCTTCACTTAACCATTAATCCTGTGGACTTCTCACCCCTTTTAACCAAGAGACTCTATCTCTCCACATCTGCTTAATATTAAGTTAGCTCTATCGTGACATTAGCATTGGGCAGAAGGATATCAGATTTTCAAGCACTGTTTGGCATAAGACCCTTTACTGTCTTTCACAATATAGAATAATCCTCAATCTGTTCCTGAATTTTGTCATAATGTGACTTATTCTCTCCATATTAATGAAGACATTATTCTTCCAGCTCTAAAAGCCTATTAAATGGAATGAAGACTCCGTAATGAAACTTTCTTATCTTGTCCTAGATAGATATCTGAAGATCTATTTCTATAGATTCACCATCCGACTTTCTTCTGATGGTCTATTTATCTTTATTAATGCACAAGGAGAGGTCTTTGTGCCTCTATATAAGCCATCAGCAGAGATAGTCTTAGCTATTTTCAGGCTACTAAGCCCTAGGGGTACCTGAATGTCTGTTAGTTCTCCACTAGAGCCGTTTCTCTCATTTGAGTAGGTCAATTTGGTAATGTGGCAATAGTGGGCAATCAGTTTTTAATTTCCAATGTCATCATGAGGTGTGTGTGTTTTCATTTTGCATTCATAATTTGGATGTCTTGTGCATTTCTTTCCTTCCCTTGGTTATTGCTTGGGTATTACACATTTTTGTGCTGCCATATGGCCAGGAAAAAGGAAAATGTATTCCTATTTACCGTAATTTTCTTTTCCTGGTCATAGGCCATGACAGCACAAAGATCCCACCCTGGGGTATTGCTGGAAACAATATTGAGGGTATAAGGGGTAGGAGGGGTTACTTATAACTGCTGTTTTAATTAGGTTATTGTCTAATTAGGGATAGGGAGGAGCTACCCATTGTTGTGCTGTCATGGCCTATGGCCAGAAAAAGAAAATTACGGTAAGTAGGAATACATTTTTCTTAATATATATATATATATATATATATATAAAGATCCAGAGAGGTTGTTATTTAAGCCTTTTGTTTAGTTGTGTTTTTCCCTTTCCACCTCTTCTCCCCTGCTAAGCATTCTGCTTTTATAGTGTAACACCAAAATGTTTTACTTAACTGTATCTGCGATTTTATACCTAATAGATATGACATGCATATTTATATATTATTATGTGCCTCGTGAGGATTGATGTCCTTTTTTGTTTTGTATCTATGTGTTTCATTTTGACTCAATAATAATAATTAAAAAACATGCAGGCACACTAACAGATTTTTGGAACAAAGTTAGAAATTAGTATTTGCCATTAGAACATAAATCTATAAGGGTTTATGGAACACCATTATGACAGAAATATATAGGTGGATTTAAAAAATAAAATGGAGACAAGTGCAAGGAGAAGATAGTGCAAGAGCCCAAATTTGTGGGTTTAAAATGGTTTAACCACTGAATGTAAGCCTAGACAATACTTACTTATAACAATGTATATAAGCTTAGGTTGTTATGAGAGTGGGAAATTTGGTTTAAGCCTCCAGAGTGAGTTATTGCATGTGGAGAATATTCCATATATATAGACTTTGTTCATGAATGGTACTTATACATTTTTAGAACATTCAATGACAAAAAAGCAGGAACAGGAACATCTCTGAATCTTTCGGTAAAATAATAATTCCAGTGTAAATTCAAATATAATTCAGTGCTTGACAAATGTTTGGACATCTACACATTATATTGATATATTTAGAATTTTTAGTATATATTGAATTGTTCCAAAACAACTTTGCTTTTTCAGGGTAATTTGCATGTTGGAGGCACTATCACATTAGATAGGACAGGAAAAAAAATGTATTCAGCAAAAACAAGTAGAAAATATTCTCAGTTAGTTCATGCCTCAAAATTTTTTTGACCAAATGTCCGGTTACTAAGAAAAGCTATTCTACTTGCAAGGTGTCTCTCATGATGTCTTGGTAAGCTCAGTGTATCCCCATGTGACACCTTGGATAAGCATACACCATTTGAGCTCAGAACCAGTGAGTACTGTCAGTAAATACCATGGGAATACCAAGATTTTCATTAAGATGCTGGACACTTTGATGACTTGTTCTCTGCACAGAGCAAAAAAAAAATACAAAGATGTCTTCCATTGAAAATTTTGTTTTGGATATCTTTTAGTAATCTATACAAATATCTGGATTCAATTTTATTGAAAATCTTTCATATAAAACCTGGTGCTGATGTTTTTCTACATAGGTGAGATCTGTCTGATATGTAAATGGAATTGGGTTCCCTCATTATATAGAATATTTAAGGAAAAATATGTTTGACATCTGCATGGGGCTAATGAACAGGTAAGCTATTATTTTTTTGCCTGTTATCAGTATATACTGTTTTTGCTTGAATACATTTGTGTAGGATCTCAAGTTAAGAGTAATCCAGGCCTTGTCCGCTTGCTTACTTTGCCTAAAAAGGATCAACTACATCTCGTTGCCTAATGGAAGCAGAAATGTTGCTGTGTGTTACTATTTCTCTTTTGTTGAAACTTGATAGAATTCTGGATCTGGACTATACTGATGTGTGTGAATAATCTTATGTGAAAATGTATTACAAGCAATCTCCCACCAATAATAACTCCAATATGTATTCATATAGTAAAACGTTTACACTTTCAATAGATTAACCATATCCACAATCTAAAAAAATCAACTTTACAGGTGAATTTCATATGTAACACATTTCCTCCAAATTAAAATAAAACACTTAACAGCTTTTATTATTTCTACGTGTAAAAGTAGTAGAACATCAGAAACACTGCCTGTTAGACAAAGGAGATAATGAGTGTGGTTGAAAAGACATATTTGAAAACAGACTATGATATGTTCAGATTCTTAATGAATTCGGCTAGTAAATACAACTGGAATTCAAATCATATATTTGCAATTAAGAATAAAAAAGAAATGTGTCTGTATGTTCTAATATTCAAGACTGAGCAAAGCAAATTGTATTAAAAAGACGTTTGTAACATCTAACATTAATAGTAACAATAATCGCAAGTGTTTAAACAGGAAAGGTGAAAGTAGTTTTTCTACTAATTTTCTCTAATCTAGATGGTATTATTCAGTCTCTAGACAGACCAAAGATATTGCTAGGTGAGTGCAATGAGGACTGAAGCATTTGATCTCCATGGTTGGTGGATGAGGCTTTGGGATATGACTCAAAAGTAGCAGTCTATTATAAAAGGAACATAAGTAGCAAAAGGCTCTTCCAGGCTATTTAAGTTGGTATCTCCCAAGTTATAGTGCTGGTTAACAGAAATTCGCTACATACCCCTCTATTAACTAGGTAGTGTGGCTGGATCACATTGAATACCTGGCTTTGAAGCATGCTCTTTATTTCGTCTATGCTTTCATTAAGATCCTAGAGAGCATCAGCAGCAAGCTGTTGATGTATAGTGGGGGGAGGAGGGGACATAACATAGAGAGGCAAGGGCATGTCATGCCATATCCCAACCACTCTGTTAGAGTTAGGGTCAACAATTTTCACTTTGGGCTCAACCCAACAACACCTCAGCTTAGTGATACTTATCTTATTAACTATTTAAGGATAGAAAGATGACCTGGCCTTTCTGGAACTTCAAATTGTGACTGAGATTTAGCAGATTGGACTCTACCTGCTCACCTATCTATACACACACACACACACTATATATATATATATATATATATATATTATTTTGTAAATGTGTTTTCATGTGAATGCAGCTTAATCTGCAGCAGTACAATCTGTGTGAGAAAAAAAAAATGATGCTTTAACACCACATCTGTCAAGATGTGCAAAAATACATATACAAATACCTCATTGTCAGAAAGCTGAGTAAAGGTTTTATTACTAAATGTATGATTGGCATACAACTTACATGCCATCAATCATAACATGAAAACTAGCAAGGATAACAATATCAGAAACCTACAAATTTGATTAAGATTGTCTATCTTAAACAATAATAGGTCATTATGTATTCCAATATAGTGAAATTAAATGTAATTATCCAAAACAAAACCATCAGTGGATTCAGTTATCACACTCTGCTTCATTTAGCCTCAATAAATATTGTTAACAAGAGATTATTATTATTATTATTATGTGTTATAGATAAATACAGTATATAAATATGACTTTTAGAAGAACAATAAATTCAAAGGTAATACACTGGATGCTAGTAATGATGCTTTCAATTAATTGTTTAATAGGTGGTAGTCTATAATAAATAAGTTCCATAACCTCTTGAGAATTATGAGAACCAATGATCTTATGTGCTCCTTATATTGTACTTCCCTGTGTACATCATGTTTATATAAATGACAAACATCTAGAACTAATGGACAAGCATACAAATATAAAAAAATAAAAAAAATAAACCATGAAAAGAATATGGCATCAGTGGACAGGTTTCTTCTTAAGAGGAGCTAAAATAAAACATTTTCATAAATATACTTACAAAACATGTTGCCTACAGAAATAAACAATATATAGTTTGAGAGAAAAGTTAGATATAATACAATAAGATAATATAGGGAATTTAAATAGAATCCACTGTATATTTTCTACTGTTATATGTTATAAGTTGTATGTATTGATAAACTAATACAACAACAAAAAGTAAGAAAAAAGTTTAATTTCAGGTTAGATAAAGAAGTAAATGATAAATTTTGACTAAAGTCACATACATAATACAATAAAATGTAAAGTGAACAGTGCACTTTGATAGATGAAGCAGTATCCTTGCAATTTCCGAGATCCAATTTTGTAAAGAGCATGCTTATGGGAAAAAGCTGCTTATACTTTGTGTCTAATTGTCTAATTGGTTGCAGAAGAATAGGGTACTCATTATGACATTGACAATAAGCACATTTAAAAATAAATACATTGATGGTAGATGTCCTTTTCAAAGCTTGAATCCACACGATGGATCAAATAATGACAGTACATACTATTGGATAGCATTCTGATCTCCTTTTTCGTTATACTAAATGGGATGCAAAGTCCTCATATATAAACAAATATAGTTTAGCAAAAATATATTTTCATAGAAACACAAAGGCATGTGTCAATTTTTGTTTACATTGATGTTCTCTATGACATGCTACACGAATTAGAGAGAGAATCTATAATATACATATATATATATAAAACTTTAATTTAACAAAATCATTGTTACATAGCTACATAGCTGAAAAGAGACTTGCGTCCATCAAGTTCAGCCTTCCTCACATCATGTATATATGGGGTTGAAAATGCCATATTTCACCTACAATCAAAGAGAGCCTCTGCCTGGGGTGACTTACTAAACCTCATCACCACCTCACCACCAAAAATAGTGTTGGGACAAAGGTATGCCAAAATACAATTTGCTGGGTGATCCAAATTCATATAAGAGAAAAATACTACCTAGCATAACTTGTGGGAACAGGCATGACTACGGTTTAAAATTAAAAAAAAGATCAACCCTTTTTATATTTAAAGGGAATTGCATATGTTGCACAAAAGAAAAGAAAGAAAGAAAATAAGAGTTGTTTCATATCTGCTTATGGGTCTAATACATGTTGTGGAAAATCACTGCAAAATAAGGTTGTTGTTCATGCAGATTTTGCATTACTTGCCACAAATAGTCATGAATTTGGTCTGGATTTCAGCCGGACTGAACAACGCTGGATGGATTAAATCCAGAAAAAATGCTTTAAATCTGGGCAGAGATGGTTTAAATCTGGGACCCAAATTTAAAAAATTCCTATCTTTAGCCCACTGACAGCACTAGCAACCAGCGGGCAAATAGTTAAAGCGTCACTGTCAGGGCTGAATCACGTTTTTTGGGTTTTTTTTAACCCCCCTCCTGACTCCACTACATCTAATTGACCCCCTAGTCACCCACAAATGCCCCTAAGCCCCCCATAGTACCTAGTTTTTAAACTTTATTTTCTGCCCGGACCTATGTTCTGGGCGCCTCCATCTTTGTGTGGGTAGATGAAGGCCCTGTGAGACACGTCATCTGCTCACACTAGATAGCGCTGACAAATTCCTGCACAGGCCCAGCTAAACACTTGGGCATGCCAACGGGAATTTCATCTATTCCTTCAAATGAGAATGTGGGGGGACCTATTGTCCTCCCCCCTGGCCCCCACCCCTGAGCAGCTTTTTCTAAATGAGAATCTGGGGAGGGGGACCTATTGTCCTCCCCCCGCACCCCCGAGACCTATAAAAAACAAAATAGCTGTTTGTGCCAGGTGCACACATATTCTAAACTCCCTACTGGGATTGTCCCTAAAACAAGTCGTTGAGAAGTCAATTCATAAAGAGGCTATACTAGATTTAGTGTTAACAAATGGAGATTTGGTATCAGATATTACTGTAGGAGAAAGTTTAGGATTCAGTGATCATCAGTCAGTGTGGTTTAATATAAGAACAGTGACTGAGTCACACCACACAAAAACAAAAGTTTTAGAAAGTTATAAAAGTTTCAAAACCACACACAGAAGAGAAAATAGCACAGTCAGTAAAAATGGGGGACAAAACATTTTTTTAGATACATAAATGAGAAAAGAAAAGTAAAACCAGGATTAGTTAGTTTAAAGATAAAAGAAAGAAGGTATGTAGAAGAGGATAAACGTCTAGCTGACTGCCTCAATTAATATTTTTGTTCAGTATTTACAGATGAAAATTAAGGAAAGAGACCTCAGTTAGGAAAAAGGACAAATTAGTAATTTGTTACATGTGAGTTTGCAGAGGAAGAGGTTATATTTCAACGGTCAAAAATAACAACAAATGTTCATTTATTTTTATTTTTTAAAAGAAGAAAAAGAGAGAATAAAAAATGAAATTTTTGTGTGCTTTGTTAAGCTGTTTATGAAATATCAGTGTGCATGTTTTGTTGGTGACGTTTAACCACAAACTTCTGTACAATAAATATCTTTGTAAAAAAAAAAAAGTTAAGACAAATAAGTTAATGGGGCCTGATAGAATACAACCAAAGTTATTAAAAGAGTTTAATGGTGTACTAGTAAAACCATTAACAGATTTATTTAACCATTCATTGTTAACAGGACTGTTCCCGGAAGATTGGAAGTTAGCGAATGTTGTGCCCCTTCACAAGAAAGGTAGTAGGGAAGAGTCGGGCAACTATAGGCCAGTTAGTAACTAAAGGCCAGTGGCTGAGAGACAGGCAACAGAAGGTTTTAGTCAATGGAGTATATTCGAAGCATGGCCTTGTCACTCGTGGGGTACCTCAGGGATTTGTACTTGGACCCATTATCTTTAATATTTGTATTATTGATATTGCAGACGGTCTTGATGGTAAGGTATGTCTTTTTGCTAATGATACTAAGATATGTAACACGGTTGATGTTCCAGAAGGGATAAGCCAAATAGAAAATAATTTAGGTAAACTAGAAAAATGATCAGAGATGTGGCAGCTGACATTTAATATGGATAAGTGCAAGATAATGCATCTTGGACGTAAAAACCCAAGGGCAGAGTACAGAATATTTGATAGAGTCCTAACCTCAACATCTGAGGAAAGGGATTTAGGGGTAATTATTTCAGATGACTTTAAGGCAAGCAGGCAATGTAATAGAGTAGCTGGAAATGCAAGCAGAATGCGTGGTTGTATAGGGAGAGATATTAGCAGTAAAAGAGGTAAGTGCTCATCCCATTGTACAGAACACTGGTGAGACCTCACTTGGAGTATTGTTACCAGTACTGGAGACCATATGTCCAGAAGGATATTGATACTTTAGAGAGAGTTCAGAGAAGGGCTACTAAACTGGTTCATGGATTCCATGATAAAACTTACAAGCTTGGAGGAAAGACGGGACAGGGGGGTATATGATAGAAACATTTAAATACATAAAGGGAATCAACACAGTAAAGGAGGAGACTTTATTTAAAAGAAGAAATACTGTGTGGGGCAGAGCCTAATGCTTGAACTGAATGGACGCCAATCTCCCGAGCTCATGCACATTGAAAGTAAATTCAATGCAATCCTTGCAAGAAAAGACATACAACTGAGCTAAAACACTGAGCTACTTGGCCCTGCGGTCCAGGCGGTGACCAGATGCCCTTCTTGTTCCCTCAAACAGGCAGGAAAGTCCGCTGCAGGGTTAAGGCCTACCGCGCAATACCGGCACAACAGGCTGCATCATACCTCTCGGCGCTGATACACACAGACCTGTACTCTCACAATACCAGAGAGTACCTTTACAGCAGCGACAACATGGGCAAAAAATCCTGAAAATCCCAAAATCACTGGCAAGCATGTCCAAAGACTGCCAAGACATCGGAGTTCTGCTACAATGCCCTGCGGCCTACAAAATGGTGGCTCAGCCGAAGCATGATGCAAGCTCCTTCAGCTCATAGTCAAACTCTGCAGAACAGTTGAAACACCTAACCCAAAAGACACCTTCACAGGTCCTACAGACCCAGACACCCTGACCCTAGCCACTAAGCTGGATATAAAAAACCTTATGCTAGAACTAAAGCAGATCTCGGCAGCTGACATGGACCTGCTAAGAATCGAAGTTCAGGCGGTGACCGCCCAGGTCCAGGCCTCAGAGGAGGACATCTCGGATGTTTAAGCAAGAGGTACAGTGACTGTGGGAAACAGTACCACAGCTACAGGCCTCACCCGGCTGGACCTAGCTGATGACCGAAACAGATGCACAAACATCAAGAGCAGGGGCATACCAGATGGAATCGGCCCAAATGAACTGCCACATTATCTAAGAAACCTTGTCACCACAATGTTGCCTCACACGAAAGCCAAAAAGCTAACTCTGAAAGGATACTTCTGCATCAACAAACCCAGGCAATCAGCAGCACCCCGAGATGTGATAATCAGATGCCAATCTATATCTGACAAAAAACAAATTATGACAGCAGTTCAGGGAAACATCCACACAGCTTACCTTTTTTCAGGACTTACCCAGAAATAGACTAATATTGAGGAAATCTTATGACCTGGTAACCCAGAAACTCTGAGACGCAGGGGTAGTATACCGATGGACACTAGCAAGAGTTCTAACAGTAGAAAAAAATGGCACTACCATCCGCAGTACAGCGTCAACAGAGGCAGAACACTTTTTCCAGGCACTGGGACTCCCAACGTGACCCGCGGCCCCTGAGACACCGACCACTGTGCACACCTGGAATCCAGCACAAACCATTCCTTTCATCCCCCTTTCATCAGCTAACACCTGAACTGTTCCGGTCAAGAGGAGCACAAACACCCAGATACCCTTGCTCTGCAATGTTTCCACAGTTTAATTTTTGTTTTGGTTATTGTTGTTCAATAGTATTCTTTTGCAGCATATGAAAATACATCACATAACTGCACACTAGTGCAACTGACACACTTACCAGTCACCGACAACCTTAAGTATTCTCGGGAACCGGCTCACTTTCACCAAAGACCAACGATACCCCCCCTTGGTTAGGGGTTGTAAATGATTTAAAAAGAGACACACAGTCACCGCCACACTAACAAGTGCAAACCACCTCAGCCTAACTAACCCCACAAATCCAGGACTACTATTGTGGCAAGGGAGGCACGGTGGTGACCCTGTTAAATCATGACTATTCCCCTAAATTACTCAACACATCAAGACAGGGTGAAAAGTCGACCAGCAGCAAGACCAGTCAGATTCTACACTGCTCACTCACACTGAGTAAGATAGAACAGCAATTTAAGGTATAAAAGCGCCCTACACTCTTGAGTCCATACAGATACACGGATAAAATACTACTGTATCCACACACTGGTGAACATGCCTAATATCCAGGTAAAGAAGAAAAACTACCACAACAAAAGTACAGTCTTAAATTAGAGGGGCATGGGTTTAAAAATAATATCTGGAAGTATCAGGTAGTATTACTTTACTGAGAGGGTAGTGGATGCATGGAATAGCCTTCCAGCTGAAGTGGTAGAGGTTCACACAGTGAAGGAGTTTAATCATGTGTGGGATAGGCATAAGGCTATCCTAGCTATACCAATAAGGCCAGGGACTAATGAAAGTATTTAGAAAATTGGGCAGACTAGATGGGCGAATGGTTCTTATCTGCCGTCACATTCTATGTTTCTAAAATAGACATGTGTCCATCAGATTCAGCCTTCCTTACATTTGATTTTTGCTGTTGATCCAAAAGAAGGAAAAAAACCCAGTTTGAAGCACAGTCAGATTTAACCTTTGATCAAGAAGCTATTACCCTACATTGAAAAATTATATCCTTGAATATTCTTTTTTTTTGCAAGTATGCATCTAGTTTCTGTTTAAACATCTGTACAGACTCTGATAAAACCACTTCTTCAGGCAGAGAATATCATATCCTTATTGTTCTTATGGTAAAAAAAATATTTCCTTTGCCTTAGACTAAATCTTCTTTCTTCCAGTCTAAATGCATGAACTCATGTCCTATGTAAAGTCCTGTTTGTGAATAGATTTCCAGACAATGGTTTGTATTGGCTCCGGATATGTTTGTATAATGCCCTATGAGGCAACATTTTTCTAAACTAAAGAGGTTTAAATTTGTTAACCTTTCTTCATAGCTAAAATGTTCCATTTTGTAGCCTGCCTGTGCACTCTTTCTAGTGCTATAATATCCTGCTTTAGAACAGGTGCCCAAAATTGCACAGCATATTCAAGATGTTGTCTTCCCAGTGATTTATAAAGAGGCAAAATAATATACTCATCTCAAGAATTATTGCCCTTTTTCATGCATGGCAATACCTTACTGGCCTCTGCTAATTGACATTGCACATTGTTGCATAGTTTGTTGTCTATAACAATTCCCAAGTCCTTTTCGTGTGTTGTTATCCCTAATTCACTTCCATTAAGGGTATAAGTTGCTTGTGCATTCTTTATGCCGAAGTTAATAACGTTGCATTTTTCTACATTAAATTGTATCTGTCATTTGAGTGCCAAGTCCCCAGTCTATCTAAATACCTCTGCAGCAAAGTAATGTCTTGCTCACATTGTATTACTTTACAGAGTTTTGTGTCATCTGCAAACACTAAAACACGACTTTCAATGCATTTTTCAAGATCAATATTTTTAAGCCAATGTTCTACCCAAGAACAAGAATTTTCATCTAGACCGATTTCTTTGAGTTTGAACACTGATCTATTGTGTGGAACTGTATCAAACACCGTGAGAAAATAGATCACATGCACTGCAACACCCTGATCTATACTTCTACTTACTTCTTTGTAGCATGCAATCAAGATAGTGTGACATGACCTGTACTTCATAAAACCATGCTGATTTTTGTTTGTAACCACGTTTTTCTCAAGGAATTCTTGAATATTATCCTTAATAACCTTTCAAATACTTTCCCATCCATAGAAGTTAAGCTCATGGGTCTATAATTTCCAGGCAAGGATTCTGAACCCTTTTTGAATATAGGAACCACATCCACCTTCCTCCAATTCTCCAGAGCACTTCCTAAAAGAAAAGAATCTTGAAAGATTAAAAACAGAGGTTCACTTATTCCACACTTAGTTCCTTAAATACTTCTGGATGAATACCGTCAGGCCTTGGAGCTTTGTTTATATTAACTTTCTTTAGTTGCTGCAGCACCTTATCTTGAGTTAACCTGACAATTTTCAAAACATGGAAAACAAAAGGCACAAGGGATATGGAAAATGAACACCCTCTTCCTCTACCTCACATATGGTCATAAAATATTGGAAAAGGGACCCAGTTAATAGTCTCTCCCTTTTTATTAGACGTGCATTCTGTTTTGTCCAAATCATGTTTCATCCAAATTTTGGGTGATACGCAAGTTGCCTGAATTCTGTAACTTCAAATCGCTATATGACAAAATTACAAAACAAACAAAATGAACAATGAATGAGCCATTTAAACTGATTCCTAATTTGGAGTTCAGGCTAAGACACTAAAAAACATGAGAACGTAATGGAAAAGAAGCAGACTTTTTACAATTCCAACACAATCCAATCCAGACACTCTTTTTTTCTTATGGTAAATATGAGTTTGACATAAAGTAACAAAAATCAGAGCTCCAGTATCAACTTTTGTCGAATCCCAAGAGTCGTCATAAGTAATGTCGGTTGATTCAAGCATGATCTTGATCATCACAAGTCGTATGCATAGGTGTGCAACACTTATGAATTACCAGGAGTCACAGAAGACCTATAGGAAGAAAATTGATGCAGCTGCGATGGACAGTTTCAAGTAAGTGAATCTACCTTCCACTGCACTCCTTGGCCACCTGACATGAGACAAAGATGTCACCTTCAGCAGGATATCCAAAGGCTTATTAAAGTGTTAGAGCTGATGTAAAATAAGATATTTTATATCTCGTTAATTTAACAAAAATGGCTGAAGTGCTTTTCATCTTTGATTATAATAAGGTAGAAGTAGAAGTAATCATCTCATTAGATTCTTGGTATTAAAAGAAATCAAATTAAATTTTGATTTAATTAAAAAAACTATAATTAAAAAAGTTGAAAAACAAAAGGTAGCATATAAATATTTATTTTAGCATTTAAATCTGCCGTGAATTTTAAAGATGTGTAACTACATATTTCCTCTTCAATTAATGTATTAATATGATTTAATTTATTTCATATATTTAATTTTAAATGTAGCAGAAGGACAGATGGGTTTAACTGTTTGCTTGCTGGAAGTTCAATGCTGCATAATTTTACTGGCTTTGTTTTGTTTGTTTTTTTTTAATTTGATTTCTCAGACTTTATCACACAATAGCATTTGTAATGTTTACAGTGAGTAAGCTATATATTGAATAATGCAATTGGAGCATATTACTGTGAGCAATATGCTGACCACTATAACTCTAAGCTGTGTAAAACCAGATAATTTTTGATAAAGGGGTGTCTGAGACAACAAAATATTTCTATAAATACATTTGTAAGTATTTGTTAAATAAATAAAACACTAAACAATAGAATACATTATAAAAATATTAAATAAACATTTCTGGATTGAAGACATTGTTTAATTACAGAAACATTCCTAACAAAAACTAAAAGAGGGGATGCATTTTAACATGCTCACCAGTACAATATAGCACAAAACCCACCCACGTATCCCCAAAATAACTGATGGGGTTATTCATTAAACACCACATTTTGTAAGGACAAAACCAGGTGAAAATGACCAAATTCTGACTGAATTTTAATTAAATAAATAACTAAATAAAAATCCTATGGTGCTCAAAAAGAGGTTGTAAACCTGAGGCACATGGGGGCACAGACACTTGAAAAGGCCTATTATAGGATGATGGGATGAAGGAGACTTTAGTATGTACCCCTTATTAGGTTTATTAAGCCCCCAGCCACTGGTCACAGGTTGGGGCACGGGTGTAGATAATGACCTTAGCAGCAATAGCAATAGCAGCGCAGTGGTTAATGTACTACTAAACAGTACGTAGCTGCTGGTTGCTTATTGTTTAGTAGGCATGGTCTTATTGAACCTTATAGGCTTTGAAAAAAAATAGAACTGAAATTTGTGCAAATAAAAATTCCACATGGACTAAATATAGTTCACACAAAAACATTTTTTTATTTTTTTTTTAAATGTAGCCAATTTTATTTTTTTGTGGTGCACAAGCATAACAGTCAATTAAAAGAGCAGGATATAAGAACTTCCAAATGAAACACTTTGTTCAATAAGGGATGTGTAAATAAAATATATTTAGGCAGTGTGTAGGGAGGCTATGTCACTCACACAATGAAGAGGTTTGGCTAAGCTGCATGAACAATGTGGTTTAACTCCAAACTGGCAGATTAATAAACGGTGAGACTGCAGGAGCAATACTTATACACCAAAATTACTCCATTAAACAAAAATAGTTTTACTGCTTAGATTGTCCCTTTAACCCCTTTACTACTGCACAGATTTGAATGAAAATATTTTAGCAAAACATGTATTTGAAGAAAGGGATGTATAGCTATCATATAATCATATCATAACAGCGACTTTGTGTGTAAACTTTGCTTTGCAGACAAACCTACAAATTCCAATTATGTCAATCTACACCAATTTTTTTTTTTTCTCTTATTCGTTAATTTGTTATAAAAATATTTTGGAAGTTAAAAGCTTTAGACTGTATACAGTATTGATTATCTTCCGATATTTCTTTCAGGACCTAAAATGTTAGCAAAAAAGCAAAACTGCTATTTTTCACATACCGTAGATGTGATAAATTAGCTAAATAAAATTGGTCAAATATCTTGCTTATAGATATTTGAAAAGACACTGAAGGCATTACTAGCATTGCAGCTTACTAAATTGACAATAGAATGTAAATTCAGTTAAATCATATATTTCTAAAATAAAGGTATTTAAAACTGTTATAAGCAATATTTATAAATCTCTGGACTGCTAATGTAGTGCTGACAGTAAAATTATAGAGGCCATTTACTACTCGCCACTCTCCCTGACTGTAGGAACGATGAGACAAATTTAAACGTCCAGTACTGTTTGCAAGCAGTGAGCACTGACGGATCCGGGGGGAGGCAATGGGGCAATTGCCCGCCCCCCACCCCGAGGCTCTCCCCTGCTGGCCAATGCAGGGCTAGCCCCCACACACACCATACACATTCACACACTGCCCCCCATACACACATTACCCCACACACACATACGCTGCCCCCCATACACACACTGTCCCCACACACCATACACATTCACGCACTGCCCACGACACACATACATTGCCCCACACACACATACACTGCCCACCCATACACACATTGCCCCACACACACATCCACACACATCCACACATTATCCCACACACACGCTGCCCCCCTTACACACATTGCCCCACACCCCACACATTCACACACTGAACCTTTCACACACTGCACCCCTCACACATTGCACCACTCACACACACCACTACTCCTATGCCCTACTACAGTCCCATATCCCAGCAGATCCCAGGTAAATTGTCAAACTGTTCTTAAACGGTTTGACTACTTACTCTGGGAGGGGGTCCCGGCACACCTGGCACCATAACCACTACACAGAGCTGTAGTGGTTATTATGCATGGATTATTTCTTTAAATAATCTACAAGTGCCCCTCCCAAGATCAGGCTCTGGATCCGCCACTGGCAGTGAGTGAGCTTACATTTTCATTTAAATAACAGGCATTATATCAGTGACTAGCGGCTTCTGGCAGGAACACTTATTCCTCTAACAGCTAGTAATCATTACTAAAATATAAATGAGGGAGAGTGGCTTCATGTATGAGGGAGAGTGGCTTCATGTATATTTCATACTGCAATATACATGGAAATAAAAATGTTAATACTTGATTAAGGTGTTGAAGTGGTTAATGTATACTTTTATAAAAAATAATTTCAACTTTTTAAAAAGCATCAGTTCTATATTGGAAAATGGTAATTATTTATGATTATACAGAGTTAATATACATTTACAGATACAAGAGAAAGATATGCAAAATATGACTTTTCACATTAATTTATATTGAGCCTATGTTTCTATGTATAACAACATTCTATGTTTCTATGTATAACAACATCGGGGCTCGAGGACAGTGGAAACCCATGGGAACTCTGTTCCCTTACTATATTTGCAGATGGAACTGCATTCCCACACTTCTTACTGTGAAGGGATGTGCAGTGCTTACACCATAGGAATTGTTATATAGAGCGCTCAGCATCCTAAAATTGCAGAGAAGCAGATTAAGTGCTCTTAATTTTCCCTATATAGATTGAATCACCAAGTGCTTTGTGTATCATCGTCTACTTCTCCCTTCACACAAAGCTGACTTAATTTTCACAAACTTACATCCTGCAGAGGGTGAAGAGGTTTTTTTTTTTGTTAGTACTTGAACCCTGATTAACAGCTTTCTAAACTGATAAAACTATAAAATCATGAAATAAATTGGAAAATAAATTGGAATAGACAAATTGAAATTGTAGAACATATTTTTGTTTAAATCCATCATATTTATTTATTACAATAGTTTAGTACAATATAGACATGTTTAGATTTGTTGATGGCAGTTAACATGCAACAATACATGCAATGTTAGTATAAATTGCTCTGCACCTATGATTCTTCATAATGAATTTAAATCTTAATCTGTATTGTCAAGCACAGTTTATGATCATGCTCACAAAAAAGCTAGCTCAGAAAGAAAAGGTAATGTTTGTGCTCAGTCTACATTAAACATGAGTCAAGTGAGATGATGTGCAGGACAAGAATATGTTGCTATTTCAACATTAAAGAGCATTTGCTTCATTTATGTAAAAGGTAGCTAGCAATTTTCCTGATCAACTGTACCAATTTATTTCTAAGTGGCGATTTACAAGATGTCACAGGAAGACTTTTATTTATAATCATAATTTTAATTTTAACAAAGAGCTTTTCACTCATGCTCTATGCACAGTTTCTTGTAGACAATACCGATTATAAAAATTGGACTTTTATCCTTTTGCAATGGTGTTGACATATGGAAATGAATCAAATTGTAATAGGCATAATTACAAGAATTCAATGTAGGGTATAATTAGTGTCTTTTTGAAAAGCATTGCAATCAAAAAACACCAAAGAAATAGTCTCTTCAAGAAAAAGAAAACCAAGACTAGAGTTGAGAAAATCAAGAATGCTAGAAAAGAACACCAGTTTCTAAACATTATTACATTTTAATAAAATATGTATATTAACAACGTTGTAACGTGATATGACAACCTCTGATTTTCAATTCTACTTAAATGGTGCCAACAAGTAGCAAAACCGGTAAAGCTGATTGTAGTGGTTTTGGTGCAAAGAGTCTTTGGTGTTGTCCCCTATTTTTTAATCAAACTATTTTCAAGTGGCTTAACAAAAAATGGGGCTATCCCAGGAACTGCTTCACAGCTGCAACAACCGCATCATCTGTTCAAATATGTCCAACTTTTAATGGGAATTGTGGGCATTTTCCTCTGAGCAATTCTGCCCAAGGTTGGATGGATTTGTATGGATGAAACCAAAGTTAAGTTTCTGCATAAACTCCAGGACCAAGCATAATAAATGTTGTGCAATTTAATGGTGTTGTTAAAATACACCTCTATTTTTTTTAATATCTTTTATTTCAATGAAGTAGATGTAATTTCAACTACTCTAATTACTATTGGATTTAAAATGTACATTGTGTGCTTGGTTTTATATATATATATCTACAACTTCTAGGTTATTAAAAGCTACCTATGGCCCATAAATCGTTATGGTGTCTGAACATCCTGGACAGCATCTTGTCTTATGGGGTTACATCTTTTTTGAACATTTAAGCACTAAAGTGTCCTCAAAGTGTTGTCTTCCTGACCTTTCTGTCTCCCCCTCTGGTCTAAATTTAAAGGACCACTCTAGGCACCCAGACCATTTCAGCTTAATAAAGTGGTCTGGGTGCCTGGTCCTTCTAGGGTTAACCCATTTTTTAATAAACATAGCAGTTTCAGAGAAACTGCTATGTTTATGAATGGGTTAAGCCTTCCCCCTAATCCTCTAGTGGCTGTCTCATTGACAGCCACTAGAGGCGCTTGCGTGCTTCTCACTGTGAATTTCACAGTGAGAGCACGCCAGCGTCCATAGGAAAGCATTGTAAATGCTTTCCTATGAGACCGGCTGAATGCGCGCGCAGCTCTTGCTGGAAAAAGGTAAGTTTAAACCCCTTTCCCCTTTCCAGAGCCGGGCGGGAGGGGGTCCCTGTGGGTGGGGGCACCCTCAGGGCACTATAGTGCCAGGAAAACGAGTATGTTTTCCTGGCACTATAGTGGTCCTTTAATTGAGAAAGACTTTCAATAGGCTGAAAGTGTTAGCTGATCTAAGCCAGATGCTATAATATCTAGTAACATTTCTCAGTCTAGTCATAGAAGTTAAAGATGTGGGATTGTTTCATTCCTGTATTACACAACACTATATACTTCATGTTCATATTTTCATTTACTAACTTATGTTTGAGGAATTCCAAAATCATTTTAAAACTAGCAATTTGTTTGTCAATACCATGAACATGAAATAGACTTTGATCACGAGGAATTGAGGATAAGTGGTGGTGGGAATGGGGGAGGGGCAATATCTGAACCTTGTAAAATGTTATCATAGTGTGGCCTAGTAGGCCTTTTACCATAAGCAGTCTAACATTATGATGTATGTAATAGTAATAAAATTCACATAAAATAGAAGTGACTCATGATAACATTACATTTATACATACTAATGCAACAAGTCTAAATGACGAAATGGGGAAAATGGTAACACATTATTTAGGAAGGATAGAAGAAACAGGAAAGTTGGTGGGTTATGAATGCCAACCATGAGTTAAAACCAACTCCATTTTTTTTGTATTTTTGATATACAAAAGTAATTTAAAGGAATACAAGTCATGAAAGATGTCCATTATGTTTGCAGGTAGATGAGTCAGTTTGCAAGATGGATTTTTAATTTTGGCAATGAAAGTGGTTTGCCTCGTTTGTTTCAATGCGTTAGCGAGTAGTTGACCACATTTATCTCATTGAGAATAATAGAAGAATTTGGTAAGCAGTAGTTTGTGTTTAATGGGGACATTTAGTAACTGCTGCAGTGCTGATCTTTTTTCTATAGAACATTTGCATGTGTCTAGAGAACTATTTTTTTATGTGTATGTTCCAACATTCTAATTTATTTAGAGAGATTGTACCTGGTCTTCTCAATTTTTGTTGTTGTTGTTGCTACAACTATAATCGCTCCCCTTATTACGCATTTGTGGGCTTCCCACGTGATGGTAGTGGACATAGTAGGTTATAAGATTTCACTAACATAATCAACAAGAAAATCTGTTAGACTATATCTGGATCATTTAGTAAGAGGTCATTAAGCTTCCATTGGAAAGATTTGCATGGTAGGGAGAGTATCTGAATGGCAAGATAGAGGGAAGCATGATCGAACTAGGTGATTGAGCCATATTTACAGGAATGAATGAGATGTAGAAATCTGTGGGAAAGGAACACAATGTCTGGTCTGGAGCATGTGTCTGTTGTTGGTGAGAAGGAGTAATCTCTTGTGTGGGAGTTGGTGATCTGTCAACAATCAAAGAGTTGTGATTGGTCTATTAGGTGAGTGATTCTTTGTCGTGTAGCTACTTGGTAAGAGGGTGTACCTGACATCGTACCTAGACTGGAGTCTAGAGAGATATTAAGGTCATCCCCATGGATTAAAATACTCTCAGTGAAGTTCTATATTAATTGTAGACTTTTTCAGAGGGTTCTGTATTGGTGTTAGTTTGGGAGATTGTCACAGAGAGTACATGCACCTGTCGCCCACGTAGCACCCTTCCTTGGGCCATGTAGGCAGAATGCACTGACCACCTGCACTGCTCCTGTCCTCAGGCTGCACAGCCCAAATGCTCCACGTGGCTATGTGGCCTGAATAGCAAATACTTATCTTCAGTCCCGCAAACAGCTCCCTCTGCTTGTTTGTGGGCCAAACTACAGACCCTTAAATTTAATTGTTTAATAAGAAATCATGCCCTTAAAGGAACCATGTCATCTAGGAGACCCATGTTGTTTGGAGTCACAGTGATGACATGGACTAATGAGAACACATGTAAACCTATTTAAAACCTATTCAGGCCCTTACTCATTGCCCTATTGTGGTTTCTGTTTAGTAACACATTGCTCCTGTGACTCTCTTGTGATTTCCAGTTATTGACTATTGCTTCGTTTTGACCCTGTATTCTCTGGTATCCTGACCCGTCTTGTATATTGTCCTGTGTGTTTCTGGTATCCTGACCCAGCTTGTATATTGACCTGTGTATTTCTGGTATCCTGACCTGGTTTGTATGCTGACCTGTGTTATCCTGACCTGGCTTGTTTTTTGTGTTTCTGTATCTCTGTATTCCTGACCTCGGCTATTCCTGACTTTTATTCTTTGTTGCAAATAATTCAATCCAGACACTTTAAGGTCTGGTAAGAAGTTAGACACTCACTTGTGGGTATCCTTTTTCCTTTTTGTGAGGGTAATGGCAACTGTGATAGAGATAGAGATTAAGAAATTTTACCATATTTTATTAACCTTGTAAAATGTTACCATATTTTGGCCTCGTGGGCCTTTTACCATAAGCAGTCTAACATTATCATCACTTTCGTGATTCTTGTAGGTGAATGCTACATGGACAGAGAACAGTATGGCTACCCCTCGTGCTTTGGCCTCTGTGAAGTTGCTAAAATAACCAGTGGGATACTTGTGGTTATTGGAGAAAGGCCATGCAAGCCTTTCGTTTGTGGAGTTCAGCTAACACCCGAGGAGTGCTTCTCAGGAGAATTTTAAGCCTTAGACATTTGAGTTGAACACACATAGAGTAGCCATATTGGAAATCTGGTTTTGGTCTGTTCCCCGTGATTTCCCCCTGGGCAGAAGCAATAAAACAAAGATAATACAAACTATATACATAATAAACACAATTAAGAAATGACATCCTTGAGTAGTAAATTTGGATTTTTTTATGTGGAAAGAACTACTGATGTCTGTCCCAAAAGGGAGCAGAAAATCCAATTGGGAACCTTTTCTGTCACCAGTGGGTAGGGCATTTTTACTTGTGCTAAGGGGTGAGATATATATATATATATAGGGTGGGTGGGGGAAAATAGTTTGTAAGTGGTGAGTACAGGTAATGCTAAATGCAAAAACACCAGAATCACTGTACAAATTACAGAGCTCTAATACAAGAAATGGAGTGTAGTCTAGTTAGACTGGCATGGCACATCTTACATTACCTAGTTGACACTCATTAAAGTAAAACTTTAAAGCTTATGATTTAATTAACAGAATGTGGCCTAAATGGTGGAATATAGTTCATATAACAAGTCATAGGACTTGTTATGAAGTACATTAAGGAAACAATGGCACATCGTATAGAAGCATGGGGCACATTACTGGTTGATCAACTGATAAGATGGCACTTACAGCAGTGTGAGACAGGTAATAATTGTGTGTCCAGCAGGATTAGAAGGGGCTGGCTAGTGACTTAGTGTTAGGGTCTCTCAACCTAAACAAGAAAAATGTATTTAAAACAAATATATATATATATATATATATATATATATCCAGGTTAGCCAATTTTAATATAGGATATCTAATATGATACCTATAAGCTTGAACCTTGGAATCAAAGTAAATTCTTTCACAGCCTTTGAATTGAGCACTGAGAGCATGGAGAAGACCTTTGACAGGGTTCAAGACCCGTTGGCCCTGCAGAGTCATTTTGGAAAGGTCATGATATATAGTGATATGATTGTTGTGATAGAGCAAAGGCTGAGTGGCTTGTGGTAGAGCCTTGAGAATGCCCTTCTTGCAAGTATAATAGTAACATATCTTCCAGATGCTGCTCCCTTGCGGTGCAGAACTCTGTCAGCATGATCCAGCAGAACAGGTGAGTCAGTAGGCCTCTCTAAGATGAGATTAAAGAGATATTGTAGATTGTTGAATAGATCCTCTTGTTTACTCTGAATGAGGACTTTCGTCTGGAGATGGTTTCTTCTTCCTCTATTATCGAAATCTTTTAAGCACTGAGAGATCGTTGGAGTGAGTTTTAATAGTTTCTTGCAGATGTTGAATCTGTGTGTGTAAGGTGTCTCTGTCAACTTCCAGGGTGCTCACCCTGTCATCTGTATGGCGGATATCCATTTCTATAGCTTTCAGTTTGTATTGAAAACATACTTCCAATTTTCCCAGCATGTTTAGGTATTGTTTAGAAGGTAAGTTCTCAAGTATCTCTTGCATATCGGTATCAGCCCGAGATAGTTCTCAGAGTCTCCAGGGCTTGATGGTAGTGTACTAGTGCGTGGTCTGGAGCCATATTGGGGCCTACCAGGATCGAGTACAATTTCACATTGTCCTGAAAATATTTAGTTAAGGCTTCCGATTTTTCTAAGGGTGCTTTGCCCAAAGATTGCCGAGATGATCAGTCGCTCAATCTGTTTTAACTCAGTTAGCAATCATCCACACAGCTCAGAGGTTGACTCCACTCTCCAAGTTAAAACCTAATCTTAAGTTAATGGAATGTAAATGGGAAATGTGGAAGTGTTATGGGCAGGTGTCTGCTTGGGGTAAACGAAGGGAAATTAATTTTTCGTTAGGATAAACCACCTAATGTTAACATTGTTGAGGAAGAACAGCTGTTAGAACAAATTAGGAAAATTGCACATCTCGATAACATGTTAAGTATTGGGGATTTTAATTACCCAGATATAAATTGGAATAGAGGGACTAGTAGTTCAGCAAGGGAAATCAGGTTTTTAAAAAATGTTTAATGACACCTTCATGTCCCAACAAGTACAAGCAACAATTAGAAAGTATGCTTGTCTGGATCTAGTTATAACAAAAAATGTTGACCTTTTGACAAACATTCAAGTAGGTGGAACACTTGGGAAATAGTGATCACAACATGGGAGCTTTTGAAATAAGCTCAAAAGAGCAAAAGCACATGGGATATTTTAAAAATATTTTTAAAAAAAAAGGTTAATTTCAATACTGACTGGCATAAACTCTTTAGTGGAAAAAAACACAGATGACAAATGGAATATTAGAAAAATATTAGAAAGGTGCATTTCTTAATGTGTACCTTTGGATAATAAATATAAAAGAAACAAATTGAAACCAATGAGGTTTAGTGGAAAAGAAAACCAAGAGATTAAAAATAAGACAAGAGCATTTAAAGCATTTAAATCAGACAAATCAGAGGCATACTACAGTCAGGTCCATAAATATTGGGACATCGACACAATTCTAATCTTTTTGGCTCTATACACCAACACAATGGGTTTGAAATGAAACAAACAAGATGTGCTTTAACTGCAGACTTTCAGCTTTAATTTGAGGGTATTTACATCCAAATCAGGTGAACGGTGTAGAAATTACAACAGTTTGTATATATGCATCCCACTTTTTAAAGGACCAAAAGTAATAGGACAATTGGTTGCTCAGCTGTTCCATGGCCAGGTGTGTGTTATTCCCTCATTATCCCATTTACAAGGAGCAGATAAACGGTCCAGAGGTCCAAATGCTATTACAAAAGGTCCAAAAGGTCCAAATGCTATTTGCATTTGGAATCTGTTGCTGTCAACTCTCAATATGAGATCCAAAGAGCTGTCACTATCAGTGAAGCAAGCCATCATTAGGCTGAAAAAACAAAACAAACCCATCAGAGAGATAGCAAAAACATAAGTTGTGGCCAAATCAACTCTTTGGAGCATCCTTAAAAAGAAAGAACGCACCGGTGAGCTCAGCAACACCAAAAGTGTTGGTTAATGATGACCAGGAAAAGACAGACATTTTAAATAACTATTTTCCTCAGTATATATTATGGAGGATCCTATGGCAAAGGATATGCGAATGATTGCTGCAAAAAAATGCAGAAAAATTGTGATTGGATAACTCAAGACAAGGTGCTGCAGCAACTAATGGAAGTTAATGTAAACAAATTGTCGGTGCCTGATGGTATTCACACATGAGTACCGAAGGAGCTAAGAGTGGAAATAAGTGAAATAAGAGAACATTGTTATTAGCAATAATCAGCATGGTTTATAAAATATAGGTCATGTCAAGCAAACCTAATTGCATTCTACGAAGAAGTAAGTAGAAGTATAGATCAAGGTGTTAGAGTGTATGTGATCTACTTGGATTTTGACAAGACATTTGAAATAGTTCCCTACAATAGGTTAGTGTTCAAACTAAAAGAAACTGGTCTAGATGAAAATTATTGTTTTTTGTTATAACATTGGCTTAAAGATAGAGTTGAAGTGGCAAAGTTTCAAGCAGGACAAAAAATGATAAGTGGTGTCCCTCAGAGTTCTTTTCTGGGACCGCTTTTATTTAACATATTTATAAATGATCTTGAAATAGGCATTGAAAGCCATGTTTCAGTGTTTGTAGATTGTAAAAAACTGTGTTAAGTAATACAATGTTAGTAGGCAGGACAAAACTCAGACACCCCCCTCCCCCAGCGCCAACCCCACCCAACCCTTCCCCCCGTCCCATCTTCTAAATACACACACACAAACAGTCAGACACACACACAGTCAGACACAAACACACACAGTCAGACACACACACACACAATCAGACACAAACACACACACACAGTCAGACACGCACACATACACAGACACAAACACACACACAGTCAGACACAAACACACACACACACAGTCAGACACACACACACAGTCAGACATAAACACACACACACAGTCAGACACACACACACAGTCAAACACACACACACACACAGTCAGACACACACGCAAACACACACACAGTCAGACACACACACACACAGACACACAAACACACACACAGTCAGACACTCACACACACTCACATTAACACTTTTTTTTTATTTAACCCCTCCCGCCTCCTTACCTTTGGGAATGCTGGGGGGGGTCTCTTTGTCCCTGGTGGTCCAGTCATATCCCGGCTCCCAGCCTCACTCTGCGGTGCGCGAGGGAGCTCAGCAGAGTGCTCAGAGGAAGTGCTCCCTCGCCAGCCGCCCGCCCGACCAGCGCTGCCCGCCAGCCCAGCATCTCAGTTAGCCGCAAGGCTAACTAGCATTTGCCCTGGGCATTTGGGGGGCGGCGTTTTTTGCCGCCCCCTGAAAAATGCCGCCCAAGGCAAATGCCTTATTTGCCTCGCGTCTGATACGTCCCTGCTTAAATATGCTGTGCAAATGTGGGCACCTGTTCTAAAAAAGGATATTATGGCACTAGAAAAAGTGCAGAGAGACGGGATACAAAATTAATAAAAGGAATGGAACATTTTAGTTATGAAGAAAGGTTACAAATTTAGATCTCTTTAGCTTGGAAAGACTGCACTTCAGAGGTAATAATTTAGTTACAAATATATCCATAGCTAATAAAAACCATTGTCTGGAAATCTAATAATAAACATGACTATATGTAGGACAAACAGTCATGCATTTACACTTGAAGAAAGGAAATTTAGTCTAAGGCAAAGTTTAGTTTAATTAGTGAATTTTAGTTAGTGAAGTTCTTCTTTTATTTTCACCTAAAAGCATATAGTGTGTATGTGTGTGCATGTCTGAGGGATGTAGAGATTGTGTATTCAGAGGTTTGAGAATATATATGTTGTGACAAATTCCCCTTTTCAAGTGAGTTTGCCACGAGTTCTCGGAGGGGACTACTTGCCATCCTTTTACCCTGGGACTATGGCCCCTTCAATAGAACTGGCTAATATACTTAAAACAGGCTGTGTTCATGAAATTGGGACTATATGGTTTGTTTACCGAACAACCGCACGAACAGAGACCACCCTGGAGCTTGTTAACACTTATTAACAACCTGGAACATTTCTCACCACAGTGTTCTAATTGTTCGTCTGTGTGGCCGCGATTCCTATGAACAACCACGAGGTGGAGGTCATCTTGTTCGCATGAACGCAGGCAGCGGTGTTTGGGCATGAATCTCATGGAACTGAAATTGGATACAGAAACTCCTGAACACTGCTGGACTTCCATCATCACCTGTGTTCATTTCTATTCAGCAGGAGATTCAACGGGGAAAGTCCTTGTAAGGACTAAAGCAAATACCCCATTCGGCTCCAGGAAGGAGGTGGCGGTTCCAGGACCCCATTTCAGCCACGGTGACTGAGTGCAAAAGTGCTGCAGTTTGTCCCCTGTTCCAGCTAGAAAGCGGTCCTTTGTGGAGGTACCCTATCGGGGTGCCAGGTGATCCGTTACATATGTATGTGTCAATAGGGGCTGTAGTGTGTGCGTGTGTGTATATAAAGGCTGTGTAGTGTGTATATGTGTATAGGGGTTGCATTATATGTGTGTATTTGAAGCTGTTGTGTATGTGTGTATTCCTAGGGCCTGTATGTACAGGACAGGTTGTGTTTGTATATGGGGAAACAGTATGCATGTTTGTATAAGGGGCATGCTATGTGCAGTTTTAGTGCAGAGGGTAGTTTGGCTTTATTGGTGTAGTGTGTCTATAGGAATGTAGTGTATGCATATAAGGGTATATAAGGTTATGTGTGTGTACACAAATACTAACACATGTGCACATATACATACAATGACACACATATATACACAGATACACAAACACTGGGCAGCCTGCCTGTGGCCCTGCCTATATCACTTGTGTGGCGGGACCAACCAACATGACCCAAGACTGTCCCCATGGAGCTTGACTTTAACACCTGCCTGGGATGGCTGTAGCTGATTGACAGCAGGGGAAATGTGCAAGATGGCTATATGTGACTGAGAGGTATAAAGTTAATGTCTTGATGATGGGTGACTGTAAATGAGTTTGAGCTGGGGGATGAGCAGGGTCAAAGCCGGACTGCGAAAAGGTTTGGCCTGGACATTTTTAAATCACAGTGGTCGAGTGGCAGGGCCAGAGGGGGAGTTTTGACAATGACAAGCATGCCCCCATTCATAGTGAGCATTTTGGTTCAAAGGTCCTCCAGAGCAGCCCATGTGCAGAGCTCTACCGAAGAGTGAGAAAAAAGCCTTGCATTTCTGCTGAGCTGTACAAGTTAATTTATGTCACTCTTGCACTGCATTTACTTGTGACTTGTCTCTGGTGTCTCCATAAGTGGGTTTCCAGAGGAGTAAAGGGCCAGGAAAGATTAATGTACGTGTTTGGAGGCTGCTTGTGGGATTGTGTGTGTAGAGTGAGTTGATTGTGCTGTGGTGTTTTTGTATTCCGGTTTCAGTTGTGAACAGTTTGGGGTATACAATGTGCTACGGGCTATAGGGACTGTGTGTGTATAGGTTCTGTAGTGTAGTGTATGTGTGTATAGGTGACATAGTATAGGAGCTGAAGTGAATTTATGTTTAGGAAATATAATGTGTGTATTTGGGTACACAACATCTAGTGTATGTTGATTTTATTCCTTGTGACCAAAACTGTAGACTCCCTGTGTGTTGGGTTTGAGGTTTGGTCAGGTATGTAGTCTGGATCAGAAAATCATGGACAAGGGTTTCTACCTGCATTACTAGGGCTCTTTGACACTCAATTAGACGGGTCCATTCAAAGGTTTGCCATGCCTTTTAACGTGGTCTAGCATAAAAATCTTGAGTCTCTGAGAGATTTAGGTTGATGTAGCATCATCTCAGAGAGAAATTTTATTGACAGGGTACAGAACTTGCAATAAGTTAATGCAAGTTTCAAATGAATATGTAAGACGAGAGCGCGCCATATAAAGGGATCCCTTCTTTATAATCCGTACTATGGTAGATTCAGTAATAAGGTAATTAAGGAAATACATGTATACATAAGAAATCCTAAAATAAATCAAATACAAACTAAAATTGGCATACCTTACAATAATATGTTCGGAAAACTGCAGCTGTTAAAAGTTTATTCTGTGTAATTGGTGCCTGTGTTAATGTGTGTTTTGGATACCCATTCCGAAGTATGCAGCTTAACTAGTGAGTAGATTAATTGGGATTTTACTGTGTTGTTTTAAAACATATTTGAATCAGTTTGTCCCAGTCTATTGATACAGATAGAAATGTTAGCCTAATAACCTATTAAATAACAGTTTTCTTGGCTGTTGAATACTAGCGTTATTGCTGTTGTCCAAGAGCAGTGGGAGTTGGAGTAGTTCTAACAGCTCTGAGATGCTCTGTTTTGTGGTCTGTTCTACAGTGTAGCTAATTGTTGCAGTTGCAGTAGTTGACTTCCTGTTTTATTCAACTTTCCTGTTCATTTGCAAAGTTTTGTGACCTATCTTCAATGCTGGTTGTCTGCTTCCGTAGAAGTCAAACAGTTTGCAGAAATTTTCATTATTTTTTTTAAGGCATATTATACATAGGTATGAGAATGTTGTTGCATATTTAATTGGAAGTGTTAGTTTAAGACTGCATTTGTAATCTATCACGAGCATAGGAACCTACACTATGTCTAACTGTGTTTCTTCTGAAGGACACAGAGAGTGAAATTTATTTACTTATTTAGTTAACTTATTTTGAATTGGTTATGGTTTAGTTGTGTGTCCATGAATGTGCTTTTTGTATTGGCATATTTGCTGGGTATCTATTATGTGTATCTACTACGTCTATTGTGCAATGTTTTGAGAGATGCCCAATGTGATATTACAATGATTGCTGAGTTTAAGTTCTATGGGTTGTAATGAATTGGTGTGTTATGTGTTAATGTCTATTGTTGTTGAGTTTAAATAGTAAAGTGAAAAATATTTGCATGTCATTAATGCAAGCATTTTGTGTTTTTACAACAGGTCAAATTCTGTACAACTGGCAATAATAAAACCCACCAGCCATGCAAATAGTTCAGATTTTTAAAATCTAAGTCCAGATTTAAAGCACTCAGGCCTGGATTTATCAATCCAGATCCATACTGCAGACTCTGACTATTTTCAATGCAACTCAAATCCAGACCATATTCAGGCTTTTTCGGAAGCCTGCTCTGCAAAATCCAGACATTATTAAATAGTGTGAACAATGTATAGCTATTGCAGTTCAGATAGCCCCAGCATTTGATGTTGAAACTTTACTGAATAACCCTAATAATTTTAACAGGATCCTGGAGATCCCTATCCCAATTTTATTTATGTATTTACTTAACTCTCTTACCATTGCCTGTATATGCAGTATTTTTTTCCTGAGCACTTCTTAAACTATGTAAGTGTCCAATTCAAAACTATTTAATGTGTTCTAGACCAGTGTGGATAACCTTGAAACGCTTCAATACAGGGTTTTTTTTAGGTCTATTGAGAGTTTAGTTTGCTCAGTTTGGAGTATAGTAAAATAGATGGAATTCTAATTCTAAGTCTCTAAATTATGTGGGAATTTTTTTGCAGAATTCGTAGACACAAATTCAGCTATTATTACATATATAATTTGTGAAAGTTGATATATTAACTAATTTCTGTTTTTTATATGTGTAAATAGTTAATTTTAGCAAAAATAATACTCTAGGATAAGAGCACGCAGTATTTGATAAAACTGTTACTTGATGATAATAGTTAAATGATTAGAGAAAAAGCATTATCCGAGAAAAGTATTTCATGTGAACTGATCACCCAAGAGCTAGGTGAATTTGAATCCACATTTTATTCTTCCCTGTTTCTTTTCTAAGGACAAATAACTTATCTGATACATCAAAATGGGTGCAACCTTCAGCTTCAAAGCGGCAGAAGTCTTCCAGTTTCGTTTTCTTATCTGTTTTCTCTTTTAAGGATGTTTGATCTGCAGAAAGAGTCAGTTTCCTTTTAAAACACTAAATAATAGAAATGTACTTTTTGTATTCCTGTCACATGCTCTAAGGTTACATGGCTTATAGTTTTATCAGCAACATGCATGCAATGGATTGTGGGATTCGTCTGACGGAGTGCTAATTTTTCAAGAGATGCATTGTGAAAGCAGGCAGTGACCAGGTAACCTTTATGACCTTGACTTTTTTTGAACACAAGTAGCTGAATAAAATTGGAAGAATCCCCAGAGGATAGTCCCCAAAGGAATCATATTATCGACTGTTCAGACGATGTTATGAAAAGATTATTTTACTGCACTTATTTAAAAAGGAAAAAGAGAAATACTAAGGCTTGACTTCAAATGCAAATTACCTCTTTCATGTTTTCATAGCTGTGTTTTGAAGTAGTTTATATTTACATGTGAAATATATTGATGCAGTTTTGAAGCAGATACAAACATATATTAAGTTGCCCTATAATATTATGAAACAATTCAGCAGTTTGAAAGAATTAAGATAGCAAAATTAGACTACAAATGGTTATTTTAAAAGGTGAATCTTCATAATTATCATATAGTTGTATCTGCTTTATGCTGTACTTTCAAACACAGTATAATAATGAGGAGCAACATCCATTTTGTTGATGACAGTTTAACTCATTGCAGTGTCACTACAACATTCATCAGGATGTGATCTGCAGGAGAAGTAGGTAAAGATAAACGTATCTCCTCTGTAAATTCTGGATGACCATCACCACCATCTTTCTGATATGTCATAAGCACATCTGCACATCATTTACAGCTAGATTAATAGTGTTTTTTCTAGACTCAGGAATTAAGCATAAAGTATGCAAATGTTGAGTATAGGCTTTTTTCACAAAACATGGGATTTAGAGTCAGTTGTTATTTTTGTACCTTGTACTTCCCACACAAAATTACGCACAAAAAGACTTCTACTTGCTTTTCTTGGTAGCAGAAAGCATGTAAAAAGAAATCTCTTGCAACTACGAGTTGTACAAATAGCTGAGGATCATTTGCAAGAGAACCCATTTATTATACAATTATAATTATACTTTGCAAATGTGCATGCAAATCATTGAAATATATTTTCTCCTTACTGTCCCCTTTATTTTGCATGATGCTCTTGAATGTTTCACTTGATGTAGAACTAAATTTCTTCTACACATTGTACATAGTAAGTATACCACAGCTTACAATTCAAAGAGATCTTTTCATTCTCACTGCACTATGAAGTCATAATGCCCATCTTCAATAAGTACAGTTTTCAAAATAACCTGTGCTATGCAGGATATTGTAGACTAGACAGCTACTGTTGCCTACTAAGAGTCCTTGCATTTGCTGAATTTCACATCCTAACTTACTTACCCACTCCCTCTATACTCCACCATAACAGCTGCCAGAATATAGGGAACAAAAGAGAAATACTCTGTCCAGTGGCCAGTAGTAGAGTTAAAAAATAACTTTTAATATATTAGTAAAAAGGCTAAGATAGTAGCCAGCTCTTGATAAGTAACACAAAATTAATTAAACCATAAAAGGAAAGGGTAAAGGGAGAAAGATATATATATATATATATATATATATATATATATATATATATATATATATATAAACTGTTAATTTCTCAAAGGTAATTACGTAGACAAGCAGTTGAATAACTGCAATCTATCTTTCCTCAAACAAGTGAGGTAGCAACTAATCTGGATAAAGAGTAGACTGTAGCAATATCCCTACAGAAATAGTGTTGTGGATACAAAGTACCCTTTAAACCGATACTTGACTGAGAGCCTCAGGTATCTAGGTAGTATGTGGTCAGGTGTCTGAGTAGGGAGATCGCTAAGTGTATAATGTTGGCTAGTAAAATGGTGCTTCAAGTGGCAACTGTAGGCAATTTGGGTAAAAGCAAAGAAAGCCTAAATCCAGTGATAACAAATGCCACTGAAGCATACCAAAGTAAATAATAACCCTGAAAGAATAAACAGCAACTAGCTAGTGCGTACTATGTAAACTCTTGTGCCTTCAAGGGCACCTATCGTAAGAGTGTAGATCTGTGCCTTCAAGGGCACCTAAGCCAATTTTCTAAGCTGCTATACTAGCTAGAAATCACAGATAAAATTTACAGCATCTGGTGGTTGAAGATAATGAACTATAATATCCAAGGAGTAAATGCCCTATCGAGGAGTTCACTGATCTACCTGGACTGAAAACCTAAGTAGCGGACTGCAGGAATTAATAAGTATGATAACCCGATCGAGCATACAAATCTAGTGGTCAGATGGCTGCAGAATAAAGCTACAGATAGAAACCCCGACGCGCGTTTCGCCGGTAAGCAGCTCTAAATATAATTCAGACAAGAGTATTAATGTGAGTGTAAGGGTACAGCAATAAGTATGGCTATATTTTAAATGGAGATAAAGGAATTCAATTTACAATCCCTAAGAAAAAGAGATGGTAAATAGGGTTAAAGCTAAATTTAACAAGTTTATAAACATAGTTGGACAGGAAGGGATTCATTTGACATGTGTTACAAACACTATCATCAAAATAATATTTTCTGTCATAAATTCTACAGCTTCTATGGTATAGTTAATGAACTGTCATTAACTGTCATTGTGGATGAGCAGACAGCTGATTTGCAAAATATAGACCAAAATTGGAGATCTGTTTAGTTTTTTCCCAACTCAATTACATTGGTCTGAATCTTGCAGTTTGCATGCCATTTATTAAAACTGATTTGATTTCTAAATTCCCTTACCTACTAGGTTTCCTAAATTTGCTAGGAATATGTGGCAAAGCTCATTTACAAGTAAAGATGGGCCAATGCAATTTTAATCAGGCAGAAGAGCAGAACCTAGCAGTTTACTTCATTTGTAAATGAAATAGCTATTTTTCTATTAATTTCTAGTAAGTCTTGTTGATACAGTTATGTGAACTGTACTGTTGAATTAAAGCAAATTTATAGTATGTTTTGTGCAAGTATTTTTGAGTTATTTTGTATACTAGCAGTAAGTTTCAAGTCAAACAGCACACGTGGTTCTTCATTGAATACCTAATGAACACAATCTGGTGAAAATGGCCAAATTCTGACAGCATTGGCTATTAGCAGATTTACTAAAGCCAAATGCAGTTAGGAAAACAGTAATAACCACATCCAAACCAATATAAAGCACAGAAATCGGACATTTATCAACGGCCGCATGGCAGCTTAATATAAGCCAAAAGCATTTTGCAGGATGCCCATTTGTGAATTATCATTCACTTGCTTTTTACAAGTGAATCTTAATTTAAAGTAATATTTGCCTGCTGGCAGCACTGGCAACCAGTGTGCAAATAGTTATAAATACACCTTGGCAGAGTGAGGATTAATTACGTGGCGACTGATCAACACTTACTAGCCAGACATCACATGGGAAAAGAAAAATAACTTAAATAAAAATCATATCAATACAACTCCCATATTGCAATAATGGAAGTAATTCACCTCCATATGATCACACCTGCCATGCAGCAAGTGGGGTCATATCTCCTTAATGTTTAAAACCAGTGACTGGGAAGTCATCGCTGTCTATGTACCCTCATGTAGCAGACTGGGTCCGCTGTATAAAACTAATTTCATTCTGTTTGACTATTCATGGCCCCCTATTCCCCCCCCCCCTATTCTGACGTCGGTGGGGGAGGAGAGTAGGCAGAGCCTGACCCAGCACCAAGGGACATCAGCCCTGTAAGTCACTGAAGGGGTTTTAACCCCTTCAGCAACTTGGGATGGGGGGTGGGAGGTAGAGGGGCACTATATGTTTTCCTGGCACTAGAGAATCCCTTTAAGCATTTTGCCCTGCATGACTTAATCACAGATTTACAGGTTTCTGAATGGGATGCATTAAGTCCACACTTGTCCAGTCTAGGTTTTAGTGATTTCAGTGATTTTTGAACACTGGTCATTGTCCAAAATGTAAATACAGCAGCTGTACATTCAGTGATGTGCTATTAGTTGTGGCAATGCAGTAATTTATCACCTGACAATTACACTGGATGGGGAATGGTAAATACAGACCCATCATTTAAATGAAATTGACCATGTTCTAAACATAACTTGTCCAGATATAGAGTAACATTCTCAATTCCTTAATGGAACAAGCATCACGGAAACCAGTAAAAAGTTTCTTAACCTTTAGAAATTGTGTTAATGAATATGCCAAATGTCACCCCATAACCCTAAGTAAGGATCTGGATATTGGATAATAACAGCTATTTGCAGAATGTTTGCACATGCTACAAGTCGATCCTACCAGAACTCAAAATCAAAATACAATAGCGAATTACTAAAAACATCATCAAAGCAATTTCAGTTACAATTAAAATATAATACTATGTATTTAGTATTTATGTATTTATAAAATATTTTGTAATTTATACATTTGAATGTTACTTTAGCAACACAAATAGCATATATACATCTAACAATTTTAATGCTTACTTTACTCTTTAAATAAATAATAATTAAAACATAGAATTATATGTAGCGCTATTGCAACATGTTAACTGGATTAATCATGGGGAACAAATCACTATGTTTTCCGACAGTCTTTTGTAAGATGAAAAAATAAAGTTTCTAAAACTGTTACTTTTTATTCTTAATGATCCCGTTTATTTGCTCCACAACAACTTGAAACAAAGCAGGGTTAATATCGTTCACCATGTCCTAGAGATGAAAACTACCATTGGGACACCCAGGACAATTTTTATATAGGATTAGAAAACAAAAATCAATATTTAATTATCTCTAAGCTTTTTGTGTCACTGCATCTTTAGATCAGAAGCTGTGAGTGCAGTCTGCCACAGAGAAAGTAAGCCATTAAAGGTGCAGGCACTTTTTACAATGCTTTTTATTGGTTTGCAGTAAATAGAGTACATTATCACTTTTCACATTCAGTATATCTTATGTATCTTTGCAATCTCTATCTTCCTATATATTATTTATTGTATGCTTTCTGTTAAGGATTGTCAAACAAAAAAGCTCATTATGGTCCAGTTTTAACATAGAATTTGTTAAATAATAAACATGTATATATTTTTAAAATTCATTTAATATATTGTATTTTAGTTCTATATTTTTATTTCTTCCTTCTTTTATGATCAATTTAGATTTCCGTAAAAAACATATTTATGAAAGATAGTGAACTGTCAATCATTGATCATGTGTAGCGGACATGGATGTGTGATGTCAGTTAATTACTGGAGTACAAATGTTGGTAATATGTCATTTCTATTTGAGGCAGAAGATCAACAGTTGCTGGACCTTGGTATCAATGATCTAGTGTACAGTGGCTAGACTTCATAAGTCGTCTATTTGTTAGGTGGAAAAAAAAACAAATTTATATTTTTTTTTAAATCTTTTTTTCTTTATGCTATGTAGGAAAAAAATGTTATACTCTTATAGGACAAAGACAACCAAAATTGTTATTAAGATTAGTAAAGGACAGTGCAGAGTGTATTTGTTTCTGCTTGTTTAAGGGATATTATTTTTAACTTTGGCATTCATGCATTAAACATTAACCCGGGTAATTCACTAAACACCTGCTTTAGTGCAGATTGCAAAATCTAGTGAAAATGGCT
Organism: Pelobates cultripes; assembly: GCA_933207985.1. Taxonomy (NCBI): domain Eukaryota; kingdom Metazoa; phylum Chordata; class Amphibia; order Anura; family Pelobatidae; genus Pelobates; species Pelobates cultripes. Next base: position 190,385,121 of record OW240916.1, on the reverse strand, counting down.
GAATTCCTACTGAAGTGGTAATTCTAATATTTGTGAGAGTCAAATCACGTTGGTCAAAATGAATCTGTAGCAATTCTGTGTCCAAATTAAAATTAGCACTTTCGCATTTAAACCGTTCACAAAGTATAGGTTTTAGAATACTCACACAGCACTGTTTAAAAAAAAAAAAAAAAAAAAACCTCAGGACTGAATGCATCTGGTAAGATGGATTCACTTATTGCAAGTGAATGATAATTTCAAATGCTCTTTTCCACAGGAAGCACTAGCAACCTGTAGGCAAATATGACCCTCACCAGTGTGCAGGCAAATTATGTGGCAGCTGGCCAGCGCTTGCTAGTCAGCCACCACAACAAGAAAGTAAAAAAAAGGAAAACATATAGGTTCAATATGATTCACATTTCACTATAAGGGAGGAGGGGGGAGTAAACTTCTTAAGTATTTAAAACCAGCAACTGGGCAGCCATTGCTGACACTCCATAGAAAGGCCCCATGCATTGGAGGCTATTAAATAAAAAATGGGGTAACATCCTAATCCCATCTGTGCCAGCAGTGATGAGCAGGTTGGGCTTCTTTACAAACAGTGGAATCTAGTATCTCCTTCTAGTCCCCACCCACTAGTAATTACTATGTAAATAGGGCAGACCTTATGTCTACACCAGACTGGTTGGAGGCTCTAATAAAATATACAAGAGGGTATCTAGTATCCCCACCCCAGCTGCCACAAATAAGCAGTGTGTGAGAAATCTTATTAGAATATGTAAAGGGTGTTGGCATGCTTTTGTCCACTTCCCCAAAATTGTGTCATTGTCCCCATCCTCCAGGTGGCTACAGATCCACACTTTTTTTTCCTTGTAAATATTCTTTTATTTTGCCCCCTAAAAAAGCTAAAATAAAACATGGTGCAACTACTGAAAATAAAAAATTAAAAACAGCAAATTCACTAAAAAATAGCAAACCCCAATACAGCAAAAATATATCAATCAGACCAAAGAATGTTGGATACACCACGCCTAAAGTGCAATTAGTGCAATTGTACATACATGAAAATTTATGAAAACAGAAATAATAGTGCAGTATATTTTAACCCCTTAAGGACTGAGCCAAATGTACATGTTGTGTACAAAACAAAACGTAAACAAAACCTGGCATTTGCTCTATATGTCTGTCCAACCATAATTCACCTCTTTCATATTAAATGCACCCACCCTTAATATATATCATTTTATTCAGGGGATACAGGGCTTTCATTTAATATCAAATATTTAGCTATGAAACATAATTTAATATGAAAATAATGGGAGAAAATAAGAAATATTGTTATTTTTTTAGTTCTACATGACATATTAACTGTCAATGTCATAATACTGTTTGCTTTTACTGCAATAAAATACACATATTTGTTTTCAGCAAAGTCGCACGTGTAAAACAGTACCCCCTATGTACAGGTTTTATGGAGTTTTGGGAAGTTACAGGGTCAAATATGGTACATAGTACATAAATATAGTACATTTGAAATTGAAATTTGCCAGATTGGTTACGTTGCCTTTGAGACTGTATAGTAGCCCAGGAATGAAATTTTCACCCATAATGGCATGATGTTGGGAAATGTAGTACAAAATTCTTAAGATCTTCAGGAAAAAATATAATCAAGTTTTGCTATAGGCTCAAAATCCATATTTATTTAGGACTGTTATGCCTCGTTTCCTCTGAGCGGCACAATTTGGATCGGTACAGTTCGGAAGGTTTAGAATGGTCCAGCCTATTCAAGTGAGCATTTCCACTGCAAGGTGGACTGCCAGGGGGCTTGTGGGGTTTAGACCAAATGCCTAGCGTGGAGTCATACTGGTGTGACGACAACAAACGTGACACTACAAAGAACAACAATGGAGGTCATCCAGCAGATCGTCTTTGCTATGCTTGGCTTTTGGTTCTTTGTAGTTACAATACATGCTGCACTGTATGAGAGAAGGTTGCGAACAGCAAAGAGAAACGGAGATGTGGTGTTTGTTTTGCACTTGCCCTTGACGAAAGCAGTGATGTTTTTCTATCCGCCCTTAATGGAATTTATCGTGTGACGCCAGTAGTTCTGCAGTAGCTGTACCGTACCATTTCCTATAGACCTACAACAGAAGAGGGCCCAGGAATGGTGCGGCTTGGTTTGGTTGTATGGGCCACTTTTATAATGAAAACACTCAAAATAGCGTCCCAAACCGCACCGACCCGAACTGGAAATGAGGTATTAGGGCCACCCAATGGAAATTAATTTCCAGGGGACCCGGTCAGCGCTGTGGCACTTTAACAGCGTCAACAGGAGACATCACAGCTGGGAGGAAGTGACTGCCCTGGTCACTCCTCTCAGCTTACACAGGAAGCCGCACAGGAGTTGAGTGGGAACGCTGACTCCCATTAGGCTGAGCCACTGGACCCCAGGGAAGTCACTCTCCTGCACTTAAAAGGTAGGAAATAGTAGGGTGACTAAATCATTTTGTATATGTGTGTGTTTGTTTGTATGTATGTGTGTGTGTGTTTGTGTATGTGTGTTTGTATGAATGTTTCTCTGTATGTGTGTAAGTATTAGTGTCTGTATGTGTGTGTGTTTGTATGCTTGTCTGTGCATCTGTATGTTTGTGTGTTTGTATGTATGTGTGTGTGTGTGTGTGTGTGTCTGTATGTGTTTCTGTATGTATGTGTGTGTATGTCTGTCTGTGTACTTGTGTGTCTGTATGTATGTATGTATGTGTCTGTCTGTGTATCTGTATATGTGTGTGTGTTTGTGTTTGTATGTATGTGTCTGTATGTATGTAAGTGTGTGTATGTGTGTGTTTGTATATATGTGTGGTGTGTTTGTGTGTATGTTTGTGTCTCTGTATATGGGTGTGTCTATGTGTGAGTCTGCATGTGTATCTGTTTGTCTGCATGTGTGGGGTGGCAATGTATGGGAGGGGGAAGGTAGACATACGGGGGGTGGCGAGAGGTAGACGTATGGGGGGGAGTGCGCCTTCTCACTGGAGTGGAACAGATCTTGGTAGCCCTGCTCCAGCTCCATCTCTCGGGTCACTAGGTGGACCAGGTCTTGCTCAATCTCCTGAGTGTCGTCCCAGTCATACCTGCTCTCCCTCCACTCCAAGAGTGCAGTTTTCACACTAGGGCCCCGTTATTTCTAGTTACGCCTCTGATATCTGGGTTTACTGTAGGAAGACTAAATATCTGCTGTGGGTATGTAGTTTGCTAGATATGGAATGCTGTGTTCATTTGAAGTTTTAACCTGTGCTGTCCTTAAATATACATATTGTTATAGGTGTCTATGACTATTAATTATTTGGGAAACCTGATGGGAGCATGTGTAACCGCAGCTGGTTCCCTTATTTACCACTATAATTTCTTAAAGCATAGAACTTAGCAGGGCTAACCATACAGATATCTTAGCCATCTTTTTATATAGTTAGTAATAGATCCTCTATTTAAAATATATAAATAATTGAGCATACAATATAAAATAAGGATTGTCTTGGAAGCAATAAAGTATTGTTTTTTAGAAATTTTATTAAATAAAAATATAAATATAGACATATAAAATCCATTACAATAACTTATAGCAGAGTTTATAAAATTAAACTATATGCTTGCAAATATCATTAATAGAATAACATAACCTCCTGATCATGTCAGCCTCTCTGTCATTATAAGATGGAGCGTCTGCCTCCAAATCTCTTCTCTCTGTGTTAACATTTGAAAGGTTCACATATTTATACCTTAGGTGTCTTCATTTAAGAGTTACCTTAGTTCATATATGAAAAAAGTAACACTTCTTTTATTTTATTCATTTTAGGACCTCCCTCAACTTGGCAAAAATGCAAGGCCATAACTAAAACGTAAGAGTGCACATGTCATGGAAATTTCCTGACTTAGGACAAGATGGCATCTTAAAGTCTGAACATCTTTATCTATTTAGAGTTACCGTAGTATATTATGTACTGAAAGAGTCGTAGCATAGACTTGAAGCTTGTTTATGCATTATTGTTATTGTATTTTGTCTGGGACAAAATGGAGTAAACATAATATGCACTGAAAGTAGGTAAAAAGTAATTGCTTAAAGAAACATGTATGAAAAACAATATGTTCCATTTCTAACACCTTGTCAGTTTGCAATATCTCTTAAAGACAAAGTACACAGTTTGAGAAATACGATATTTGCATTTGCCCATAACACATGCATGCATATTTCTGCAATGCATTGAAATGGCCACAGTCTTCTTAAATGTATGGTCACTCTTTTATTCCCCTGGATTAAATTTTCTTATTATATCTTATTATTTACCTATTATAACTCACCTTTCTAGGTCACAAAGCCTTGAGTGTGTGCAATATTAAATACACACACATAATTTTTTTCTCACATAGCTTTCAATTCTGTTAGGAACAAGTTAGTTCATTATGCAAACCGATTGTTGCAGCAGCTGTCCGCGTGGCTGGTCTTGGATGATCTTGGAGGTGACGATGCTGGATGTGGAGGTCCTGGGCTGGTGTGGTTACACGTGGTCTGCAGTTGTGAGGCCGGTTGGATGTACTGCCAAAATCTCTGAAACGCCTTTGGATATTGCATATGGTAGAGAAATGAACATTCAATTCAGGGGCAACAGCTCTGGTGTCTGGCGTACATTCCAGGAGTAAGCATGCCAATTGCAGGCTCCCTCAAAACTTGCAACATTTTTGGCATGTGTTGTGTGATAAAACTGCACATTTTAAAATAGGCCTTTTATTGTGGCCAGCCTAAGGCATACCTTTTCAATAATCATGCTGTCTAATCAGCATCTTGATATGCCACACCTGTGTGGTGGATGGATTATCTCGGCAAAGGAGAAGTGTTTACTAACACAGATTTAGACAGATTTGTGGACAATATTTGAGAGAAATAGGCCTTTTGTGTACATAGAAAAAGTCCTAGATCTTTGAGTTCAGCTCATGAAAAATGGGGGCAAAAAGTTGCATTTATAATTTTGTTCAGTGTATAATAACTAAACATCTCAGGGTTTGAAGTAGTGTAGCTCAGTATTCAAGATCAGAATGTAAAAATAAATGGATCAGTATGTGGTAACAGACAAGGGATACCCAAAGGCATAGTCATGCCTAGCAAAAGGTCACTCCAGGTGGCATAAGTTCACAAGTGCAGAATAGCAGAGGAGTCAGTACTTTGTAGAGAAAATATATAGTATTTCTTCAGTTCTTCATGAGTTACAGGAACATCTGAGCAATGAGAGAATGGTCAGCTCTAAATTTATGACATACATACCTGTGTCACTAGCATCACTCCTGCATTGCTCCACCAGCCTCTATATCTAGCGTTATATTGATTGTGTGCACCTATATCAGAGGAAGACAACCTGTAGCATTTCAGATGTCTCCCCTGACACTTTGCCAGCATTACGGCTGTAAGAGCATTGTGGGAGACGCAGTCCACAACATCTGGAATAGAGAAGGTTCTGACCCATGCCCTATAGTGTCAAGTGAAGAATTATAAAACATTAATAAGAGCAATAAAAAAATCTTGGTTTGATTACCTCTAATTTTTAAAATGCTGCAAAGCATAACATTCATAAAAAATTAGGAATTTTATATGCAAGTATATTTTTGAAAAATAATATTATAATCCACTGCATTGCATAAGATTGCAATAAGAATGAGTCAATTCAATCATGAAGTTTGCTTTAGTTAGAGCCAAGCCATTGTGTTTTTGTATTACATCATCTTATTTTATTTTGTTTGATTAATTAAGTGTAAGGCTTAGAGCATCATTTAGAAATCTTTGTACTCTTATAGGCAATAAAATCAATAAACTAAGAAATCGCCATGCAGCTATAGTATAACTATAGATAAATGGACATATCCAGTATTCTCTTTGTAATGTGGAGTTTCCTTGATTAGTATTGAATGTTTCCTGCCTTAAACCATAAATAAACTCTATGGATTTCACAGATGCATTGGTCTGTTTGAGGAAGGAAATTGAGCAGCATATGTCTGAATGGTTAATTGACTTAATTGCTGTTAGTGAGGCTATTAGCACACTTGATCCACCCCACTGACCACAATACTTTATTAATGGTGTTCATTTTATTTGGAAGCCAAGCTCCAGTTACCATTACAGGGACATTTCTAATTGCTGATTAGCTCATAAATATATAATGATAGTTATGGGCTAAATAAAGCCAAGGAGCATTAATAATGAACTACATTCCACTAACTACTTTTAAAGAGATGATGGAAAGTTTTTTTTAAAATGGACTAGCTATTCTTGAAATGCAAATTATCTTTCAGTCTTTTATTTTTAATGATTCACCATACACTTTTTTTCCAGTACAAGAGTTAAAAAGTACCCTACTGTGAAGCTATTTCAAGAGCAATATTATCCTGAATGTCACAATCACTTCCTATACATGTTATTCCACTCACATGACTGCATGGTACTGCTTCTAAATCTATGTGTCCTTACAGCAGATTAGTTTATTCATGTGCCTCAGAAGGCATTGCATCTCTTTGTATATCATGTTGCTGTATCTTATTTTAGTGTTTGTGCTACTATTCCTTTAATCTTACAGAAGCATCTGCACATATATGTCTCCCAAATTGAAATGTAACACCCACTAACCTTGGGCCCTAACACTAACATATTAACCTTAAGTCTTGTCATTTTAAAGTTAGATAACAGTAAAGCATATATCGTGGGAAATAAATTATACGTCTGGATTCTGAAAATGTTCATAAATTGACAATCATTTTTTTGGTTTATTATGATGTGAAAATCATGTCTCATGATTGCTTAATGACAGGTCACCATAAAATAGCATATTGCATAGTGTCACTTTGAATACTTTTAGGATGTAATTGGCTAGGAATGATAGGAATCACACCCTTGGGCAACAACCTATTTTCACAGATACCATGGTTATATTGCCCACCTGCCATTATTCAAGACAGGACCAGTGTTTCTCTCTCTACTCCTAACCTCTTCTGGTAATCAAGTATGGGAAGAGGGTCATTATTAATCATGGAAGTCTCACTTATTTGAACCAGCTTAGGATATTTATATCTCATTAATGCACATTAAGAAAGAATCAAGCAAGTGTATATCTGTGTGCAGTGTTCGACGGTGTGTCTGTAAGCTGTATTCTATGGCAAATTAAATGGCAGGGAATGATTCATAATTTAGAAAACTAGGGTTACCTAGTGGCCCTCTGCTTAGATTGTACTAAACTTTAACTGTGAATTCAAGCCTTTAAGAGGGAATGTTGTTTTACCCTTTTGACTAATTTTGTAGACTTGTTTCAACTCCTGTTGTGTAGATGGTTGATTTAGGAAAAGACTGCTTGGCTACAACCATCCAAAAGCCCACGTGTTCTAATCTTTCTTTTTACTAAATCAACAAATTCAAAAGCCCACGTGTGCTAATCATTTTTTTTTTTTCCAGATCCTGGGTTAAATGTAACCGAGAGCAATCCTAACCAGTATCAATGCCTAATTCCCTGAGATTACATTTTACCCTAAACAATAACTCAAAACCACAAGTGCAGGTGGTGGATCATGCTAATTTGGAGCAATCTGTATGAACTGTGAAAAGGTATCCAAGCACTCTAAGTTTAATAGAAAACCTGTTTGATCTCAAGCCTTTTTTTTCTTTTTACAATCTTTTTTTTATAGATGTTTTCCATATATAGTGTGCATGTAACACTGTGATGTAGCATTGGTATACAAAATAAATAAAGGCATAGTACAACAAACAATGGGTAACATATATGTATGGAGCAGAAGTACATAGACGCATACTGAAACTTCCAATACCATATCAATCGTGTTTACAATATTTCACGATTAACAAGATCACAGTCATGTGTAGAAACACTGCATAGAGTTTGTATTATTGTGGGGGGGTCATTCCTGACTAGTGAGAAAGGGAGCATAAAACCAGTGTGTGTGTGAAGCTCTCCTGTGTTATCACTTTTACCCCATCCTGTCCCCAGAATTTTAAGCTTCTGATTCTGGAATGACCATCATGGTTATCTCCCTAAACATCTCCATTCACATGTACCTTCTACAGTCACTAATCACCCAGCTGGATGCTCTACGTTGGGATTATTTAGGTAGAGTGGTTGTTACCACTACGTGTACAAGAACAGTGGGGCAGAGAAGAGAAAGAAAATAACGTAAATAGGGGGGATAGAAACGAGGGGGTAGACAGGCAGTGCCCTCTGACACATGCCATGAGTTGCAGTGCCCCTCCTGCCATCACCGTTCCCCAGCCTATAGGCGAGGCTCCCCTCCCCGTCTGCACTTTGTCCTGTCACATGCCTTTTTTTATTAGTTTTGTTATGTATGTTATATTAACTTTTCCTATTAAAGGAAGGCTTATGTGAATTTTTCCGTTAAAGTATAAGTTTAATTTTAGTTTTTCCAATAAACTGGTAATAGGTGAGTCATTTTCTATGCATGTAGCTGTGTATAATATTTACTAATATGTTGCTAATATATTTGGAGACAAAATGTTTTCTTCTTTAAAATAAATATATGAGATTTTAACTCTTGCTTTAGTTTTATGTAATTTGCCTGCTATCCTCCAATATATTTTTATATCGAAGATGATGAAATGGCAGCATTTGACTTTGCCAAGAAACATTTAACAAGTTTAATGGTGCTATTCTTTTTTTTATTATTTCTTTACTAGACTTGTACAGTGTGTGAAATGTTGTTCTTCCAAACCACTTTGCCACTTTAACAGAAAAAACTGTTTTAAAAAAAATAAAATAATTCCCATGCTACTGTTCAGCTCAGCTGAATTATGGTACCTTAAAAATACAGGAAGGCAATTCAGACAGCCAAAAAGGCAGAGCAAAATGTTCATATGACTGTGTTGTCATGAAAAAAAAAAGATACAATATATACAATTTAAATAATAATAATAAAAAAAAAAATTTATTTTTTTATTTGCTTTACTACCCATGGCCACTCAATCTAAACAAAAGCAGGGTTGGTTTGTCTTTTATTTGGGCCAAAAGCTACTGTAAGGCTTGGTGTTCGCTGGAACAATACTAGAATGGCATTAGCATTCCCTTGGAAGATGCTCTTTTATTGTCCTCTCTATTTTGCTTTCGAAAAAGTTTTAGAAAAATGAATGTGATGAACCAAAAGGGTATGAAACTAAAACCAATAGGTGTACTGTAAAAGATGTGCTCTTATATAGGCTCTATTTCAGGCTCTGCTCAGACTATTACCTACAGTACTACATTTGTCCAGAAAAATGTAGGACGGCAGAATTTAGTTAAAAAAATTGGGAACACATTCGGTAAGCCAAAATATTAGGAATAATGGCTACAACTGTGGTGACATACAAAAAATAGCTACCATATTGCCTGGCCTAATGCAATTTCAGGCATTATTACAATGGCAATACTAAATTTGCCAAAATAAGAGTATTATATATGTGATTAAATAAAAGGATTTACAAAAACCTTTTTTACTGATTGCATATAATCTTTTTTCATTTTGTATTAATAAAAAATGGCAAACTGGAGTCTTTGAAAGTTGTAAATATGAGATTTAGTAAAAATTAACAGAAGAATATGAGTGGGCAATTGAGCATCCACTCAGCCCTTCCATCCTGGAAAGAACAAAGCATTCCCACAAAGTCAGTCTGTAGAGTTCATGGCCATCCTTCCGTTTGTAAAAAAAAACAGTGCCCTATCAACTTCTAGCAACTGCATCTGCAGAGGTACCGCTACAATGAAAAGTATTTAGAAAAAAAAATGAACAGCTGCAGGACTTATTGTATTTGTAGTTATTTGTTTAATTATCTTTTTTTTATATATATTTCTATTTTGTTGGATTTTAAAACACACATATATGTCCATGTCAATATATGAATGAGGTATAAAAAATGCAATCAGACATTATCAGGGATCACATTGCTGCATATAAACCGTTGGCACTTTTGGGGTGATGTCCACTTTTGCTATTACTGCTTTTCGTCCAGATGGCAAGGGATCTGTTTAGGAGGAGGTCTCTTGGTAGCTAAGGTGAGTAGGGGTTATAACTAGGCTTCTGTGATTCATTCATAGGGAAGTATGACTAAGCTAGCGGAATGTAGGGCATTGAACCAAGCTGGGTATGGCCTTGTCCAACTGGTGTTGGCAGTGAGGTTATGGCTTGAATTGCAGCACATGGATCTTAAACCCAGTTCTTGCAACCTGGATCCGTGATGTCCCTTCTATAGGGCTGTCTGGCGATTCTGGTTCCTCTGGTACTTGTGCGGCAGATGCTGACAGCTCGGCTGGCACTACTGGCTTCTTGAGGAACGCCTCTGAGTTGTCTACATAGGTCAAGGTGAGTGTCGCCTATGAGGGAGCCCCCATATAGTGGCACTGAGGAGCCATCAAATTGTACAATCCCCAGGGCACTAGGTCAAGCCATTTTAGCAGCTCTTGCTGTGACATCCTTAGTCATTATAATAGTGTCTCTGGGTGCCCTGTCAGGGGCTGCCACTGCTTTTTGGACTCTGAATGCCGATATCACAGGGGTCAGCACAACCTTTGAGGCCCATTGTGCCAATCAGCTTCTGGGTAAAGTGCAGTAGGTCCTCTCCTCCAACTCACTCAGGGACACCTCTCAGTTGTATATTCCTTCTTCTGTGCCTTGACTCCAGCACAGCCACTACTCTGCTCAGCTTCTGTACTTGCTTAGAGAGGCTTTCCATTTGGTTCTGTGTTGCCAGTATCTGGCCATCCCTAGCTTTGGCTCTCCTTCTCTGGCATTTAGCCTCTTTTTGGATAGCCCCCATCTCTATTTGTACTTCCCTTAGGTCTCTCTGTCTGATTCGTTCGAGGCATGAAACTCCTCGTCCTCGTGGGACTCTTCAGAGGTCACAACTGCTTATTGCGCCATCTTGGGAGGTAAGTGCTCCACAGGTCATTCAAAAGAAAGCCAAAAGAAAGCCTGAAATCAGGCAAGCTTGAGCACTCCAGCCGGCGATTTTTATTTTTCAACCCCTACCTTCAGCTGGGGGTGAGGTGCTGTAGATCTGAAAATGAAGCTCGTGACAATGGCAAATATCGGGTAAGACCAGTACTCCGTCAGAGCTCTGGTAAAACTCGTCTGGTGCCATTAGCTGTCGGCCACGACCCCATGTTTGTTTATCTTTAACGAGATGGATGAATAAGGGGATGACCTGTCTGAAACATGCATTATTGTGAATAGGTTTTTATTATTATTATTATTTTATTATTTATATAGCACCATCAGATTCTGTAGCACTGTACAATGGGATAACTGTATGTAATCACTTTGTGTTGCTGTTATCACTGGCAGAGTCTCTCAATTCTCAAATACAAATTAGTATTTTACAGTTACATAACTGAAAAAAAACTTGAGTCCATCAAGTTCAGCCTTCCTCACATTTGTTATTTGCTGTTGATCCAAAAGAAGCCAAAAAACCCCAGTTTGAAGCACTTCCAATTTTGCAACAGGCTAGAAAAAAAAATTCCTTCTTGACCCCAGAATGGCAGTCAGATTTATCCTTGGATCAAGCAGTTATTATCCTACATTGAAAGATTATATCCTTGAATATTCTGTTTTTGCAAGTATGCATCTAGTAGCTGTTTGAACATCTATATGGACTCTGATAAAACCACTTCTTCAGGCAGAGAATTCCACATCCTTATTGTTCTTACAGTAAAAAAAAAAACCTTTCCTTTGCCTTAGACGAAATCTTCTTTCTTCCAGTCTAAACGCATGACCTTGTGTCCTATGTAAAGTCTGTTTTGTGAATAGATTTCCACACAATGGTTTGTATTGGCCCTGAATATATTTGTATAATGTTATCATATCTCCTCTCAGGCGACATTTTTCTAAACTAAATAGGTTTAAATTTGTTAACCTTTCTTCATAGCTGATATGTTCCATTCCTTTTATTAATTTTATAGCCCGCCTCTGCACTTTTTCTAGTGCCATAATATCCTTCTTTAGAACAGGTGCCCAAAATTGCACAGCATATTCAATATGTGGTCTTACCAGTGATTTATAAAGAGGCACAATTATATTCTCGTCTCGGAGGGAGGGAATCCCTCCAACCCCCAAGAAAACTAGAACAAGTCAAACAACAATATACAGGTAACGCCAAGAAAAATACTTCAAACACAGTAGTATATAATAATAAGAACAATAAAATCAATACGAGCAATAAAAAACCCACAGGATATAAAAAAGAGTCCACAATAAACCTTAAAGAATAAAAAACAAAAACAAATGGTATGGCACAGTCTTAAAGGTGGCAATAGATTGTCTAGTCCTGGTATGGGACTTTCTTGGTAGCTTCGCTTAATAGCAGAATATGAAAAGGAAGCAAAAACAGAGGCAAACCTATAGTGCAATATGGTAGTACGTGGTAGGACAAATACAACATAGATAAGATGTCAACTCACATTTGGAGAACATAACCAGCTCTAGATAAAACAGCATGCAGTGGTATACTATCTCCACTTGCAGGATATCCCGCTGGTTTTAGTACACAGTAGAATTATGGTAAATCACAACTGGATAACGATGAGGTAGATCATATGGAATGACAAAAACAGCAGCCAATAGTGCTCTCTATATAGATAAGTAGTGATGTCGCGAACATTAAATTTTCGGTTCGCGAACAGCGAACGCGAATTTCGGCAAATGTTCGCGAACCCGCGAACCGGGTGAACCGCCATAAACTTCAATAGGCAGGCGAATTTTAAAACCCACAAGTTGTTTCAAGGGGACTAACACCTGGACTGTGGCATGCAAACTCCGATCCGCAGCTGCATCTTGCAGCCGCTTAGTAGATAACTCACTAATTCCCACGGTATTAGGGAGTTATCTACTAAAAGGCTGAAAGACCTAAATTGGTCTTTCAGCCACATTTACTAATACTAAGTAAAAATTACTTAGTATTAGTAAATTATGCCCCTACTCGCTATGCAGCGAGTAGGGGCATGTCTAGTAAGCAATGAGCAGCCAAGACTGTCCTCCACCCCACGCCCCCACCCCTGCGCGGTGGGTGGGGGCCATAAAAATAATGAGGGGGGGGACCTACTGTCCTCCCCCCCGGCCCCCACCCCTGTGCGGTGGGTGGGGGCAAATAAATCACAATGGGGGGACCTAACGTCTTCCCCCCCAGCCCCCACCCCTGAGCAGTGGGAGGGGGCCCTAAATACTAAAAAGGGGGGGGACCTAATGTCCTCCCCCCGGCCCCCACCCCTGAGTGGCGGGTGGGGGCCCTAAATACTAAAAAGGGGGGGGGACCTAATGTCCTCCCCCCCAGCCCCCACCCCTGAGCGGTGGGTGGGGGCAAATAAATCACAATGGGGGGGGACCTAATGGACCTAATGTTCTCCCCGCCCCACCCTGAAGGCCAGTGGGTGGGGCCCCAAAAAGCCCCCAGTTGACTAGGGGTCCCCAAACCCCTAGTCACCCCTCGCCCCCCTTCCCCGCAAAAAATTAACTCCCTACCTCCCTCACCCCAAAAATAATGAGGGGGGGACCTTTAACTAAGTACCTGTAAAAGAAAATAAAACTTACCATTCAATGTTTTCTTTCTTCTAAAATCTTCTTTTTTCAGCCCCAAAAAAGCCAAAAAAAAAAACATAATAACCGACGCACTTAAAAAAAAAAAATAATCCATGTTCACCCTAAGCGCCTGCAATTAGGGCTCAGAGCACTCTGATTAGGAGCCAGTTTCATCCAATCAGAGTGCTCTGACAGGTAAATGAAGAGACTGACAGGTAAGTCTCTACATTTACCTGTCACAGCACTCTGATTGGTTGGTTTGAAATCCACCAATCAGAGTGCTCTGTCTCACTTTACACAGCGTGGGAAAGTTCTTTGGAATTTTCCCACGCTGTGTAATTTGACTCATAACTTTCTGATTGGTGGATTATCCACTAATAGTGATGTCGCGAACACAAAATTTTCGGTTCGCGAACGGCGAACGCGAACTTCCGCAAATGTTCGCGAACCGGGGCGAACCGCCATAGACTTCAATGGGCAGTCGAATTTTAAAACACACAGGGACTCTTTCTGGCCACAATAGTGATGGAAAAGTTGTTTCAAGGGGACTAACACCTGGACTGTGGCATGCCGGAGGGGGATCCATGGCAAAACTCCCATGGAAAATTACACAGCTGATACAGAGTCTGGTTTTAATCCATAAAGGGCAGAAATCACCTAACATTCCTAAATCACAATCAATATGGATTGACACCTGACATATGACATATTGACACCTTGACATATGGATTGACATCTGTCCTCAGAGCCCCTGATGCACACGGACACAGAGCAGAATAGAGACTGGTCCCCCTACATAGGGTCACTTGGTAGATATGGATTGACACCTGTCCTAAGGATCCCTGATACACACTGACACAGAGCAGAATAGGGACTGTTCCCCCTACATCGGGTCACTTGGCAGATATGGATTGACACCTGTCCTAAGGTTCCCTGATACCCACTGACACAGAGCAGAATAGGGACTGTTCCTCCTACATAGGGTCACTTGGCTGATATGGATTGACACCTGTCCTCAGAGCCCCTGATACACACTGACACAGATCAGAATAGGGACTGTTACCCCTACATAGGGTCACTTGGCAGATATGGATTGACACCTGTCCTCAGAGACCATGATACACACTGACACAGAGCAGAATAGGTACTGTTCCCCCTACATTGGGTCACTTGGCAGATATGGATTGACACCTTGTTACAAACTGCTATTTGTAACTGGCCCTTTAAATGGCAAATTGCCCTGCTTCCCTGGGTTGTGGAGAAGCCTATTTGCCAGCCTCCTCCCGCATGACTATGGCCCCTGGGAGATTGGCTGTGAAAATGTATGCACTTTTATTTGGTGTGTGGCTTTTGGCCCTTTAAGACCGTCGTAAGCATACATTGGGGCTTATGGACTTTTATGTGACTGGTGCTGGCCTTTAAACACCTTTTTGGGACATCAGGAAGAGGACACGCCCTTTAAGGCCGCGGTTCAGGACTCTGGGGACACTGCCCCTTTAAGACGGTGTCCCCTGTGTCCCCAGACCTGGTGCAAACCCTTTGTGCCTGCCTGGCTAATTCCCACTTTGTTCAGTAAATGGGGCTTACTGAACCAAGTACCACACAGGCAGACCACCCAGAAGTGGAAGTGTGCAGGCAATTTACCTCCCAGAAGCTGCGGTTAACCGCAGCTTAATTGACAATGCTGGGAGGTCTTTGTTCGCTTGCCGAACACGTGGCGGCGGCCATCTTTGATCATTCGACGAGGTCAGCGGTATGTGTAGCCAAATTCATGGAACTAAAATCGGCTACACATTTCCGCCAACACCGCTGAGCTCTACCTTCTCCCCTACTGGTTTTACAGCTGCAGAGACTAAGTCCCATTCG
>OW240916.1:190353102-190366654 GCA_933207985.1 Pelobates cultripes | reverse complement strand
GACCTCGGTCCCATCTGCACCATCCACACCAAGGGGCTTGTCTCTGGACGACAGTCGGACCGACTGTCCCCACTCCTAACATCTCCATCTGTGGTTGGAGATCTGGGCAGGCTGTTCCCTGCCCAGCCTCTATTCCTAAAATTTCTGTTTTACCTTATGTTTAAAGGACAACTCTAAACCCCTAAAAAACTGCAAGTTAATGGAGTTATTTAGGTCTTATAAAAGTATCACCTATTTTATATTGATTTCAAGAGAATTTTCTTTAATGTTGGTACCTTTGTAAAGGTGCTAAATTACACTCAAGTTGTCCATCAGACAGATTACACAAGTGAGTACTATATTACTAATTGCTCTGTGCCCCAGCACAAACTAGAAGACAAGTAATGCAGGCACAGTATGGCAATCGCAGCGTATGCACCTTGTCTTCCAGTGCTTATCCTGTATTTATTTATAATTCATTCCAGCTTTCAAATAATTGCTATTTTTTTTAAACAAAAACAAAGGGGTCAGACTGAAGGTGTTTAACACCTTTGTTATTGCAATTGAGATATTAACTCAGATTAAATAGTAGTTATATGATATCTAAAAGATAATTATATAGATTAAAATATATACTGTACATAATATTGGCCCGATAGCCCTGCCACACTCCTGAACCGACAGACACTGATAGCCAACTTCAGTCGCCCCTTCCACACACCCCTGCACAAAATATGAAGAATTCTTAGGCTTTCTATTGGGGTTACCCAATTGGGGTAACTGGATATATTTCCCTATTGTGCCTAGTTATTGTAATAATCCACCTTGATTCAAATTTGCTTGACTTTTTGGAAATATCTTTGTTAACTCGGAAAAGGTTGCTTGCAAATTGACTTTGATACACTGATGTGACCATGTCTTCTAAACACAACCGTAAAGATTGCCCAACACTACACACCCGGCACAGTCTAACACAACCCAACTTTTAATACACATACATCATGTACTCCACTTTCAAGCATAATGTAACCTCTCTTCCTTCTCTATACTGTTATCATACTGTTGTATAATGTTTTACTGTCTCTCATTGAATGTATATGCATATGTCTGCGACATGCATCACATTAATTGTAACGCCTTTAAAATTCTAAAAATAAAGACTAAAAAAAATGTATATATATATATATATATTATTATTATTGCGATTTATATAGCGCCAGCAGATTCCGTAGCGCTTTACAATATTATTAGAGTGGGGATTTGACTATAAATAGGACAAAATAAGAAAACTTACAGAAACGAAGGGTTGAAGAGGGCCCTGCTCAAACGAGCTTACAGTCTATAGATATACTGTATATTGTAATGTTTTTGCTCCACATTTTCCTCTTAGAATGTACTAATAAAACATGTGTGTCTTTTAAAATAATGAGATTAATATATCATTCCACTGTAATGAAATATTAGTAGAGCAAGCAAGTGTTTTTTTATTTTTTTTAAATATATTTTTGTAATAAAGTGAAATGAGATCTTTCTAATACTACAATAGAAAAAATTAAAGGGTTAATCAACTTTTATAGTCTTTCATGTTTATTCAGTTGCACTTTTTCTCCATAATCAGCATAACCAGATTCTATTCAAGATGTAAAAAAAAAAAATCATGCCTTATTGACTGTGTCCATATTGATTTTCTCCAACACATTCAATAAATTCAAGATTAAAAAAATGTTAATGCTGCTTAATTATTCAAATAACAATTCATTAATAAGAATGATAAATAGATTTGCCACCCACTTTTAAAATAAATCACTAACACTCTTCATCAACATAGATTCCTCAGGGCCACATAAAGTTTTGCCTCCCAAATCTTTATCAGAAGCTCAATTTATACGCCTTTTTGCACAGCAAATAAATTAGCATATTGAGTGGAAGAGCACTTTATGTCTATGTTGATGCAGAAACGGCAAATATAATTACTATATAAAAGCTTTCCATGTTTGTAATTATATGTTACTGCCACCTCCAGGTTCTTACAGCAATCGAATAGCAGTTCGATATAAGTGATATATAGAAACAGACTTTTTTTTTATTGATTTGAAAAAAAATAATTGAAGTTAAATTTTTAGATAGATATATTTTAGGACTGACGTGAGAAATATTTACAGAAATTAGGTCTATTTACTAAAACTCTGATATAAAATGCACATCACAACATTTACTGTTGTGTTATATTATTCATTTGAGATTAGTAGCACAAGTGTGATACCCAAGGGATATTTTAAGATGACACTTATTTTCCCAAAGTATTACGCTAATA
The DNA here is from genome assembly GCA_933207985.1 of Pelobates cultripes. NCBI lineage: Eukaryota > Metazoa > Chordata > Amphibia > Anura > Pelobatidae > Pelobates > Pelobates cultripes. Next base: position 190,364,361 of record OW240916.1, on the reverse strand, counting down.
AGTCTGTAAAATAATATTATTCATGTGAACCACAAACAAATTATTTTGAATATATGTGTGTGCGCAAAGTTCATCATCTAAGAAATAGATGATGAATAATAGTATCTGTATCCAATCCACTATGCTGTTGGATATGCATAGGATGAGGTAGAGGCAATGAAAATGCCTACACAGGCTCTTTTTAAATATTTGTTAAATTAGAAGAGTGCTGCAGAGACTCCACACTGTAGTGTAGTCCCATCAGTGTGGAGAAAAGCAAGTACAAAAACTCCCTTAAATGAGGTATTGAACTGGTGATGGTGAATCATATTTGTTATATGAACTTATATGTATGAAAACAGGAATCATTTATGTTGCAAATCTCATGTCTGCTCTAAGAGGCACCTAACATGGGAGGTTCGCTAATTCATTGGTGCAACTGCTGTCAGATCTTTACTAGTGAAAAGGTTTTAATGCCCGCTCTTATACCCACGTTATAATGTAACCCACAATATCACAAGAAATGCTAGCACACAAGCCTGGACTTTTCACCATATTAATATTTTACTACTTGAAAACTGAGTGCCAGTCTAATTTATAACTTGCATATTGCACTATTTATTATACTTTTCATCTTCATTGTTTGTGCTCACTGTTTTGTACTTTAATAAAAATATAAACTAAATTAATAAGCACTGAACACAAGTTTTGCAGAAATTAAAATGACTGAGAAAAGTGCATCTAACAAATACCTACAGAATATATCAAGCACACTCACTAGAACAGGATAAGGCAAACTTCACACTTCTGATGTTGTGGACTACATCTCTTTTTACAGCCATGTCATGCTGGAAAAAGAAACAGAGGAGATATAGGTCATAACATCTGGAGTGACAAAGGTTGCCTACTCCTGCATTAGAAATTGTGCAAGAGTTTAAGACATTGATCTATGAATTGAAATGAAATCAGGAGTTTATCTAAAAGAATAAACTCCTGATTTCTGGAAGTTATGGACTCCCCAATCAAGACCTAACTACATTTTGCACTGCCAGACATGAGAACTGTAAATTTTCACAGTTTTCAGTAAGAGGTGCCTCCAGAGGCACACAGGCTGATAAATATAAGCACTGCCATTTTTCACAATCTGCTATTATCACAATTGTCAGCCTACAGGTTTAGTATCCAGGCACCTAGGTGACTACATCAAACTGCAATGGTTTTGTTGCTTAGAGTGTCCCTTTAAAGCTTCACAAATGCATGCTCACTTCCAATTAAGCCATTCCTCATTCTAAGGTAAATGAAATGAGTTTCATCATATTGACTAGGCAGAACTTATGAACATATGCAGGTTAAATACACTCACAAAAGATAGATACATTTAATTAATTATGAATAAATTAGTTGGCTTTTTAATGAGACAAAATCTTTTTAATAACATTTACATTCCTAAATAATTGTTGTTGCTTTTTACAAAAAATAAAAATAAAAAAATGAAAGGATGTTAGAACAATGTTCTAGTTCATCAAAATACAGAATAATATATAAAAATGCATAATAAACTGTTATACATATTATACCCTTCTGGTTTACATTAAAAATATACTAATATATCGTACAATAAAGTGCTGCTTTTGTAGTTTCATTAGACTATTTAGACTATTTTAGTTGAGGAAGATGAGCAATCATGGTAAACCTTGTAATTCACTGGGATGCCATAGAGAATGCTGTCTCTGATTCAGTTTGCTCATCTGTTGGGAATGACTGCAAGGTCTACACTTCACAAAGATACGCTTGAATGGGGAAAAGAGCACCACATGACTGATGGAACTGCCAAGGGAAATTTAAGACAGATTGGTCAGAGGTCAGTGCTTCATGTTCTAGATATTTTGTTAGTGTTTATTCTTCAAAACAAAACAATGCTTTTCTAATTTTTTTGAATAATCAGACAAATAATAATTGAATAATATTTTTAATATTGGTTTACAGATACTAGCTATGGATGTTATTTTTTTTAAGAAAAGGGAAATTTCTAAACCAAATAAGTAAAAATAAACTTTATATTATTTTTTCTTCTTGATGTTATCTTTGAAAATGCCTAGAAGCAAATTCCAAGCAGACTCAGAGTTTCAGATATTTATAATTGTTGGATTTTCTTGGCCTCTAAAACACTGATTTACCTCGACATGTCTATGTCACTGTGCACTCTATGCTTGAACATAAGTTAGTAGATTTATATACACAAAATAAATACAGAACAATAGAGTTAGTGTATTTGGAAATTGGAAAATTATTGAATTTTGTTTCATTATGTATATATTTCAATTTTAATTTCACCATAATGATTTATTTTTAACAGACAATTTCATTTATTGATATATTTTTTTACCAGTGACAAAGGGAGCAATTCTCAATGCACACTGTGACAAACTCCTGTTTTTACATGAGTTTGCCACGAGCTCCTGGAGGAGCCTGCTTGCCAGCCTCCTGCCCACAGACTATGGACCCTGTGAACAAATAATGTAAAAGTCTCTGTTCGTGCAATAGGGATTATATGGTTTGTTTACAGAACAACCGCACGTACAGAGACCACCCTGGAGCTTGTTAACACCTATTAACAACTTGGAACGTTTCTCACCGCAGTGTTCTAATTGTTCGTCTGGGTAGCCGCACTTCCTACAAGCAACCACGTGGTGGTGGCCATCTTGTTCGCATGAACGCAGGCACGGCAGCGGTGTTTGGCCATGAATCTCCTGGAACTAAAATTGGCTACAGAAACTCCCAAACACCGCTGGACTTCCATCATTGCCTGCATTTGGTTTTATACAAGTTAGAAGAATACTGTTCGGTGGGATCATTCGTCTGGATGAAGGGAACAAGCTCCAAGGTAAGGCTATTGACACTGTTTGGTAGTTTGTTCGTCTTCAAACTACCGAACTAGACCGACTGCAAGCCCGGATTCTGTGGAACTGTTTGGGCATGGGACCATGTTTGCGGTCAGTCAAATAAATGACTTTCATGGAATTTCTGAACCCCAGAACTGATCTGGGTGATTTTTGGATATGTTGGTCACCCAGATCAGGGCTATCAGGGAATGCAACATTTGTGGGGAGATTTTGTGTTTGGGGTACTTTTGGGACTTTCTAGAAATGTGTGTTTTTTCTGCATGGAGATAATTGAGTTGATACAGTAATTAACTCAATTATCTCCCAAGCAGAGGGGAGGGATTGTTTGCCTTATGTGCGAGTGCCTTACATTGTAAATGTGTTGTTATTAGTTTGGAACTTTGTGTCCCTGTGCCCAACAAGGTCCATATGGGTGTCACCCTTCTTGGAAAAGTTGCATAAAAGGGCAGTGTGCCTCCATTAAAATGCTCTTCCAGCTTACACCCCAAAACTGTGTGTCATCCTGTCATTGGAGGGAAATAAGATTTACTCCTGTGTCTGCTGTTCCAGCTTGCAGGGGATTCAACCGGGAAAGTCCTTGTAAGGACTAGAGCTAATTCCCCATTCGGCTCCAGGAAGGAGGGGTTCCAGGGCCCCAGTCAAGCCAAGGCAACTGTGGGCAGAACTGCTGTGGTTTGTACCCTGTTCCAGCTAGCAAGCGGTCCTTGGTGAAGGTACCCAGCCAGGGGTACAGGGAGCTCCGTTACACACACACTAAAGCTGTGATTCAGAACAGCTGTTTAAATGTGGCTTTACATTAGTCATCACCAGTTGGCTTACACCATAACTACTACCATATGCTGTAGTGATTATAATGCTTGGATTATGTCTTTATGTACAGGGCAGACTTTATAAGTACTCTCCATATATATTTCAGTTTGTGTAAACTAGAGTTACACCAACTTAAATCTAGAACAACATTTATTTACAACCTCTGTTCACAGATAAATACACCTATACAGGACATTATAGAATGAATTGTCCTTTTTTTTCTAAGCATGATGGATTTTGAGATCTGTTTACTAAACTTAGATTTTTGACTGAATGAAAGGCATTGTTTTAAGTCAATTAAAAGCAATAAATTACTTTCAAAAGGTCCTGATTAAAGGTTTTCATGGTGCTTGAAGTCTTCAGGTGCTGTTTTATCTTACAGTGTTAAACCGTTTTCAAAAATAAAAGTTCTGTCCCCAGGTGTCTGCTAAGCCATATCATCTTTACACCCCAGAGCATCTCTCTTTATAGGGGAACATTGCTTGGATGGCCAGTGATAGGCTGAGAGCTTCAGCTGATACCTATCACTGGCTGCTCAAGCCATTACTTCTTTATTAGCCAAGATGATGAAAAGAAGAGAGACAAGGACAAGAGGACAAAACTTTGGTATTCAACCATTTGCAAAAACATTTAACGCTGTAAGTAAAACAATACCAACCTCTTTGAGATAAGGTGCTACAAGGCCAGAGTCAGACTGGCCAATTGATGAACAAAACCTAGCAGGCACTATTCTAAATAAAGAGATACAAATTGACAATCACAATCCTTTTGGAAATGGAACTGTGCAGGAAAATATTAAAGAAAATATATTTTCATGAATCAGACTTCCCTTTTGCAGTGATAACAACCCCGAAGACTTCCTCAATCTTCAAACACAAATATATATAGGCAATAGGGGTAGATCTGCTAGGGAAAATATGAAAAAAGGCACAACATAGTGCTTAAATGAGTTATTGGTGAAAGTAGTGTTCGATACAATTGGCCACTCACACTTTGGATGTTAAATTCAAGCATTCCGAGTATATTTAAAGATGTCATTGGGTTTTCATCCTGTTGCTATGTAGTCTCAATGGCATGGACCACAGATATTTGGAAAAAGTAATTGCACAAATTGTATGCAAAATACAAATAAAGTGCAAAGATAATTGTAATCACTTACATATGAGATAAAAAAAACAGCATATGTGGTAGTATAGATACCAGTCCACCAATTCTACGTGTTTTGTCCTGCCTAGGGACTTCCTCAGGGATAGCTGTGCACACCGGCAATACAATAAAGTGTAATAAAATCCCCTCCCTCCTTTTAAGTACCCTTAGTTGATGATTTTGAGATCCAATTGGTTCCTTTGCTCCTTCCTCAGGATGTATTGATCCTGAGGAAAGTCACAGACGGGGGCTGAAACGTTGATCAGATTTTTAATGAATATAAAATAAAGGAATTTTTTTCTATTTCAAAAAACGGTGAGTGCAAGCCAGTTACTATATATACTATATGTTTTGCCATTTGGCTTTAAGAATGCACTTGGTGACATTAATATTTAAGTGTGTGCAAGGACTATTAAGGTTTTTTTATATATATATATATATATATATATATATAATATAAATAGAAACTTGGCACTCTCCTTCCAATAAATAATGAAAGAAAAATCCTGGGTGCTGTATCCACAGTGGTCCAATATGTAGTATAGATCAAAAACGGGATGCACTCACAGGTCTTCAAAATAATGACAATAGTGCTTTATTAATCAATAGAATGCATACAGGAATCGATAGACCCTGCCGGATCTTTTTCAAGATCACTGTATGTAAAATACAATTATGCTTTTATAAGAAATGTGAAATAGTGAACTTACCAATGAACGAAGTGAAGTGTCTCTGACTGTTAACACCCGGAAGTGAGAGAAAGCCGCGAGTGACGTCAGACATCTAGACGCACTGCGGGAAATACGTGGTTACCATAGTGACCGAATGCTATTGTGTAAACATGATAAATACATATCGAGTGTAAGACCACAGATTAGGAGGAGATATGAGTACATATCATATGAAGTGAAAATCTGGATATTTAAACCTTAAGTAGTATATATATGTGAAAACCCCATAAGAGTAAACGAAAATATAGTGAAAGTGAAAAAAGCCATGAATATGAAAGAGCAAGTGATAAGAATAAAGTTAACGCTAAGTGAATACTCAGCAAAGTGAGAAAAAATATGGAGACTACTCAATACAGGGTATCACAATATTAACAAATTAAACAATATAATAACAAACAGATACAGAAAAACATATTTGCATATCATTGTTACAGATTTCATAATCAACACAGACTGTTGCCAAAAATACCAACATAGATAAAAAAACATGTATCAAAGGTAATGCATGCCAACCCAGACTGTGCCCAGAACTGAACTAATATAAGGGCAACCTATAAAAGCAAGTAAATATCTTGGGCGTATATAGTTGGTAAATGCCACAATGTACGTATAATGGCAGAATTAATAGACTCAATGCATAATGAATATATAATTAAATAATAACACCAAGTAATAATCCCGGTGTCCAAAGAGAGTGTACATATAATGCTTTAAAAAAACGCAGGGCCTTAAGTAACTGCAAAAGCATTAGGATTGTATGGCAAATGTATATACTCACCAAATATATACACTATACAGACAGCATATAGGTAAGTTATACTATACTAACATCCCTAGTCATGCAAAAATAAAAAAATAGGATTACAAGGCACCAGTGCCTGTAGATTATATAAATTTTGCTCAGAACATGCATGACTATGTTACAAAAAATATTCAAACATCCTAAATCTGTATATATATAAGATACCATCCACATATAACTTATGTAAATGCTGCTAGTGGTCGGACACTAAGACCAACACGAGTACTAAAGCCTGCAAACAAGTATAAAAAAAGGGGGGAAAGAAAAAACTAAAAGGAAAACTTGCATACATCCCATGATAGAACCCTACAACCAATGTTATGCTTCATGAATAGATTCAACTAGGGACTAACGACCACCCATTTCTCTCAAAGAACTACATGAAAGAGAGCAGGGTGAAATAACATTAATAGGAAGATAACATAAATAGTAAGATAAGAAAGTAAGAAAGTATATATCTACAGGAACATGGAATACACTATATTTTCATCTTGTCCTTTTGCAGCTACTGTTTCCAAAAAATGGATCCAGTAAGCTTCCCTCTGTAAAAGGATTTTAGATCTGTCACCACCACGAGCTAAAGGTGGGACATAATCAATCCCAATAAATTTTAATGTTGGCAAACGATGTTGCATGGCCAAAAAATGTTTGGCTACGGGTTTTTCGGTGGCCTGGTCACAGAACGCAGTCATTATCCCAGAACGATGACCTCTGATTCTACCACATAGTGTGAGATCTGTCTTGCCGACATATGATAAACCACATGGACAAGTCACCATATAAATAACGTGGTCGGTAGTACACGTAATGTAATGTGCAATAGGTATACGTTTGCCAGTATGGGGATGATCAAATGTGCTGCTGGACAACATATGACTACAAGTTACACATCCAGTGCATTTAAAACATCCTTTCTTCTTAATCTGTGCCTTTTTCGCATAGCAGTGTCTGGGATCATTGCGGACTAACAGGTCTCTCAGGTTGCTGTTTATTTTGTAACTGATAATAGGGTGTTGCTGGAAAATAGAAAGAAGGCTGTTGTCAGCCTGTAATATGTCCCAGTGCTTATGTATGGTGTTCTTTATTTTCAATGTCCCTGTGTGGTAAGTCATAGGGAGAAATAACTTGGTTTCCATACTTTTAACTGAATTCCTCAGTTGATGTGTGTTTAGCCGCTCTTTGGCTCTCTGTTCAGCGATGTCGAGAGTATGTGGGGTATAACCTCTGTATAGAAATCTCTGCCGCAACTCTTAGGAATTGGGAAATCGGAAGGGAATCCTTCAAATGCTGTGGGTGAAAACTAATGGAAAATAAAATGGTATTCCTATCCGTTTCCTTACGATGTAAAGTGTAGTGTTACCTATGTTCCCTGTATTTTTGTAAAGCAGCACGTCTAGAAATTGAATTTGGTCACGGTTGTGACTAAGAGTAAATCTTATCGAGGTAGGTAGTAAATTGATATGTCGAACCATCTCTTCTAGTTTTTCAGGTGATTCTGTCCAAAGGAGAAGGATATCATCCACAAACCGGAAATACTTCAATATTTTGCTGCTGTATATAGAAAGGATATGTTGTTGCTCAAACCATGACTCATTTGCATATGAGGGAGCCATAGCCGCCCCCATAGCACTTCCAGATATTTGTAAATAAAAGTTCCCTTCGAACTTAAAGTAATTACAGTAAAGTGCAATATTCAATAGTTCCATCATGAACTCTATCGGGGGACCAGAATATACTTGAGATTTTGAAAGGACTTCACAGACTGCTTGTATGCCTTCTTGGTGTGGAATGGCTGTATATAGATTTTGTACAACCAGGGTAGTGAAAATAAATTCTGTCTGTGTGTCTAGCTTAAGTTTTCTTAGTTGGTGAAGTAAATCTTGAGTATCTTTAAGACAAAATGGCAGATCTTTTACGCAATCCTGTATATGGTTATCCACATACTTCACAATAGGTTCCAAAAGGCCACCCCTGGCCGATACTATAGGTTGACCAGGGGGGTTTTCGACAGATTTATGGACCTTTGGTAAGGTGTAGAAAACAGGATGTATTGGATGATTTACATACAAGAACTTAGCCATCTTCAGGTCCACATATCCTGCCTGAAGACCAGTATCAATGAGCTGATTGATCTTTTTTTGGAAAGTTTGAACAGGATCATATGTAAGTTTCCGGTAAGAATGTATATCGTTCAATTGTCTCATGATCTCTCTCCTATACTGGTGATACGATTGGAGGACAAATCCCCCTCCTTTGTCCGCAGGGCGGATCACTATATTGGTATCTTCTCTTAGATCCTTAAGTGCTGCTTTTTCCTCAAGAGTCAAGTTTGCTCTGTATTTAGAGGGTTTTTTTATGATGTTCATGGCTTCTTTATGTACAGTTTATATGAAAGTTTCAATAGTCATGTTGTTTTTTCTCTCTTGTTGGGAAAGGGCAGGATTGTTGTACATGAATTTCTTTTCGGTGTTCATTGATATTCAGAGTCCGATGTAATTTATACATGTCAATTTCAACTGCAAAAGCTGCAGGTTTCTTTACTGGAATAAACATCAGGCCTTTATTTAAAAGTGTATAATGAGCTTTGGTTAATTACTTGTTTGACAAATTGAACACTACAGACGTTTCTTCTGTACTGGCGGTTTTCCGGCCACAGTTGTATGCCTTGTTACCCTTTTGTCCTCTCCTGTGGGGTCTCATTTTCTTGTATCGCTTGTATTCGTACTTGTTCCCGGTGGTTCCTAGTGGTGGGCGCTTCCCTCTAAAAAAGGTTCTGTTCTTGATTTGTATCTGGTTTCTTTAGACTCAGCATCTGAGGCTGATTCACCCGAGCATATATCTATTGTGTGACCTGAGGGTCGTGTAATCCTGGGTCTAAATCTAGGCTGGAAATTTCTAATATTCGAATCAGTGCCACTGAGCCACCTATATACCTGATGGTATGTAGGTTTCTTAAAACGAATCAAATCATTCTGATATTTCTGAATATCATCTTGCAGCTTTAACATAGTTTCATTAGAAGAAGGTGCCTGTAGTGCGGTGACATTTGTGGCTTTGAATTCTTGAATGGATTGTTTAACCTGGATAAGCTCCCTCCCTACCTCCTCCACCACAATGACCATCCAGTCAAGGGAGCATTTATTGGCGATACCCATCCAAGGTTTACAAAAGTCAGGGTTCTGTCTGCCAATGGTCGGAGCATTTCTAACTCTGAATCCTCTTGAGATCCTCTTAGCACGGTAATAGTCCGAGATAAAAATCCCATGTAAATCCAAATCTACCTTGCGTCGTTTTAATTTCAGTAGGTCATTGCATATTTCTTTAGCAGTATTTGTGTGTGTAAGGTCTTTAGTTGTCCGGGGCCACAGTACTGCAAGTGCATGTTCATCACTTATAGACAAAGTTTCAGCAGTGTCTGCTAATGCGCCAGATCTTGCCAAATATCCTCCATGCTGCGACAACTTGAAAAAGGTGCAGGACATACACAGTAAGCAAATATTATAATGAAAACAGGGGTGCTCAAGTAGGTGTGACGTAACACCTAAATATACAATAGAAATAGAAGCTTGGCACTCTCCTTCCAATAAATAATGAAAGAAAAATCTTGCTTGGGTGCTGTATCTACAGTCGTCCAATATGTAGTATAGATCAAAAACGGGATGCACTCACAGGTCGAAAGTTCGATCGATTCCTGTATGCATCCTATTGATTAATAAAGCACTATTTTAAATATTTTGAAGACCTGTGAGTGCATCCCGTTTTTGATCTATACTATATATATATATATATATATATATATATATTATATTTACAATTATTTGTATTGCTTGTATTCTGATAATATCTTATATTCATAGGAATACACATACATACAGAATACACTTTCTGATTTGGGTTCATACAATTATTCCACTGGTACCCTACACGTTCAAATTGTTTGTGCCTTTGTCATTGTTTATTGGCTTCAAAAAATCCATTGCATTTTATCATTTCAGACAAGTTGGCTTCACCTTAGGATACGTCAAAGACTTTTACTGGTAACTTGTCTAACTGAGAAACAGTTCTTTTTTGAAACTGTGCAACAAAACTGCATGATGTACTATATGTCAGTCCTAAGTAAACGCAAATATTAAAAAACAAACAACAAAAACAAGAAGTTGTAAATTGATGTAGATATTATCTTTAATTTATTTAATTGTTTAACACTGTGAAAAATATAGTTTGATATACATTTTCAGTAAATTTTGTAATATGTTGTATTTTGATTTTTTGAAAACTAATTTCTAGTTTAATTTAAATTTTCCTCAATGAATAGCATGCAACTTCTTTTGACTGCTATAAATGCAAAATGTTTATTCTATATCATTGAGAAAAAGAACTAAAATTAATATTAAGTCACTTCAAAACACAAAAGTGTGGTGCTTTCATTGTTTCCATATTTACAAAATTAGCCAGTTTTGAAGAGAATACATGATAGCTGATGACTACTTAGGAAATATATATATGTATAATCAAAATACAACATATATATATATATATACACAGTTGCATGAAAAAGTATGTGAACCCTTTGGGATGATCTGGAATTCTGCACAAATTGGTCATAAAATGTGATCTGATCATCATCTAAGTCACAACAATAGACAATCACAGTCTGCTTAAACTAATAACACACACAAAAAAATGAAATGTTGCCATGTTTTTATTAAACACACCATGTAAACATTCACAGTGCAGGTGGAAAAAGTATGTGAACCCCTAGACTAATGACATCTCCAAGAGCTAATTGGAGTGAGATGTCTGCCAACTGGAGTCCAATCAATGAGATGAGATTGGAGGTGTTGGTTACAGCTGCCCTGCCCTATAAAAACACACACACCAATTCTGG
>OW240916.1:190310602-190350602 GCA_933207985.1 Pelobates cultripes | reverse complement strand
TTTTATGTTAAGTTTAACACTACTTGCAGAATAACCACATACAGTGACAATGTCCAATGGATACAGGAAATATATTATTGGAGAATATGGATATATATGGAGGTATGGCAGCTTAAGTTCACAACAAGATTAGGCCAAATGAACCCCCACAAAAAATAAAGTAAGATAGTGCTCTCTGTATAATCTGGTATAAGGTAAATAATATACAGAAGATTACTAACACTTTATTGAGCAGGCTAACCGCTGTGTGACTTATACCCTTAGATGTGCTGCCTTTAGTCTTTTGTCTGGTTATTCAGCATTGATCCACTGATCCACTGTTCTATTTCTCTTTAGACTATATATATATATTCTTTTTTTTAACAGCTTTGCTCCAAATACTTGCCATCTTTCTCATCCTCCATTTTTATGTAAGAAATGCCAAGTCATAAACAACAGGCAAAACAAAATAAAAATATGACTTTTAGAGTTAAAATAGTATACAAATAAGATTTGGTCCGATTGGGGTTTTAGAGTATTTTCCTTATAAATTAATAATTCTTCTCTCTCCTTCACATGTAGTTACCTGAATAGTTTTTCTACCTGATATTTTTTAAATCCCTTATCATAAAATGCTTTTTTTTTAAACTTGTGATTGTTCTAAAAACTTTTTTTTTTTTAATCCGGACAATTGTTTTTTAATCTAACAAATTGTCTTTTAGGATAATTTCTCCACCAAGGGGTAAAGTTGAAACTGCTTGTGTCTATGTAACTAATAGTGTTTTTAAAAAATGTTCAAGTTTTTTTTTTGTCATGTCCTAGGGGCTTATAAGTCCCATAGGAGATCTTTAGCATCTTGTGAGAGCTCTCTGATGTGTCAAGAACGCAGAAAAATCTCCAGGCCACTAGATGAAGTTAGCCACCCAGGACCCTATGAGGATTTGTAAGAAAGGTCAGTTAAAGGAATTACAAGTGGATCCTCACATGACAGTTGCAGGAGATATGTGAACCATTTTGACTCTCCCAGAATTGGGGAGCAATTGTGGTGAATAACTCCCAATATTAGTGGGAAGGGGGGGAAAGCATGTGCAAAGAGTTGAAAAGCATAAGCTCCAATGCTGGAGAAACACAGCTACCTCAATTAATAATGGCCTGTAAATGAGATTGTTAGGAACAAAATAAACATTTGAAATAATTTGTACATTTTTGTGTAGAAGCACAATATTATGTGTGGACACCTCCATGCTAGCATAAAGATTATTTTAGATCTTACTCTTAGTGACTGATAAGGCATTGCCAGCTGGCACAATTAAACATGCACAGGCAGACGTCAAAACAACAGTATTTAAAACATTTTGAAAACATGTAGTGTGCTTATATGTTATATGGGTTTTAGAGACAAAAGTACAAGTATAGATCAAAAAGTTAAAATAATCTTTGTATAATTTATACAATTCTAATAGCAATTATGTAATATTATTTGCCATGTTAAAATGTTAGAGCAGAATATGTTAGTATTAGGTAGTTAGCTAACAGCCAGATATCCCATAACATACTGTTACCCACACTATACAAACACACACTGCTACTCACAACACAACACATGCTTTTATCCACACTGTACAACACACAGTGCTGCACACACACGTATACACACATACCGTACAAACTGTATTTTTTATCACATTTAAATTGTCATATTTTTTGGAAGGGTATTATTGGGGAGTGTTTGAGAATTGTGTTGTAAATCTGGCCCTGATGTACATATTTATTTATTTATAAAATCTGGACTGCTCGTATGGGTGAGACCAGTCTGATATGCTTCAGATATGTTATCTCTGTAATGGCACAAGATGAGCTAAAACCTGCTTGAGTTCTGATTGGGGACCCACCGAAGGGCAGGCTATTTCAGCTGCTGTCCGTTCTCAGAATACTCTTGCGACCTGTTTTTTGCTCTCCATAAGTTTAAAGGGTAATCCAGATGTGGACCCCTTGCTCACGGTGCCTAGGGAGATATTAGCTATGCCTCACTGATGATGCCTAACAAGGCTGAAACGATCGTCTGGGGTTGCTGTATCTCTCGTGCAGAGAGAACTTGCTGGCATTTCGGATCTGGACTGCACGTATGGGTGGGACCAGTCTGATATGCTTCAGATATGTTCTCTCTGTAATGGCACAAGATGAGTTAAAACCAGGACTCACTGAAGGGCAGGCTATTTCAGCTGCTGTCCGTTCTCAGAATACTCTTGCGACCCGTTTTTTGCTCTTTATTTATAAAATATTTTACCGTGAAGGATACATTGAGATTTCTTTCCTTTTTAAGTAATAAAACTATTTAAATTCGCCATTTATGTCTATTCTAGGTACCTAAACTGTATATAAAAATAAATGGCACTGCTATTTAAAACAATGATGTTAAAATGATATCAAGAGTGTTATTTGTTCTGTGTTTTTACTTATTGTCTCAAGATTTTGAGTATCTCTAAATATGATGTTAGCATTCTTCTTTATTTCCGGTTATTAACAGAATACAGAAATACATCTCAATTACTGAATTATTATACTTTTATATATGTGGATTTTCTGTGTTGATTTCTGACATCACTTTTGTTTGGGTGGGAAATTTACAAACTTATAAATGAGCATTTGAGCTCCCAAGTGGAGAGCGTTCATGTTGATCCAGATTTCGGACTGGAACATTCTCTGTAGGAGGTTTGACTTTTTGGCTTCTAGCCAACTGCGAATGCACTATATTTTTCATCCTTTCTTTCACAAATTGTAATTATTTTTATCTTTCCTATCTTTTACTGACCTCAGATACTGTAGTGTTACCTAACCTTAAGCTAGCAGGGGTGCAGACAAATTCCAGCTTTTAGACAGATACAATACACAAGTACAGATTTCCTTGCAGAACTTGCTGTCAAATCCACAGTTGGTCTACTTTCTATTGTACTATTTTTACACACTACCAATATAAGACTCTTTTAAACCATTTTTCTTCTTTGTTCTAAAATGTATTACCATTTAAGCTCTAGGCAATCATTCCAAGTGACATGTTTGAGTAGTAGATGAATTGTTATATGGACAAAGTAAGGGTAATTCTTTCTTAATGCTACATTATTATAAATAAAGGTTGCTGTTTGATTCTTACTGGAAAGTTTACTTCTTATCTTTGAAAAGGTACATAAAATAATTTAATTCATGCAATTGCTCTTTTTTAGTTAAAATAAAGCCATTGTTACACCCAGTCCTTCGCCTGTTCGTGTTAGCAATGTGTTTCAAAGGGTATTTGTTTAAGTCTTCAGCCAGGGCAGTATTTACATTATGAGTGCCTGTAGCAACACTATCTCTCATTATTCCACGCTAACATAAAACAAACTTGACAATTTTGACAAAACATACAAACATATATAGAGTGAGTGTTTAGGTATATGTGTGTGTTGTGGGCACTTGTGTACAAGGGTGTGCACATGTGTAGTAGTGTGTATTAGTAACAGTGTGGGTAGCAGCATATGTAGTAGTATTTGTAACAGTTTGTGTAGCAGTATGTGTGTGTTTGTGTGTAGAACAGTGGGGTTAGTGGTATGCGTAGTAGTGTTTGTGTGTAAAAGTAACAGTATGAATGTAATCATGTGGGCAGCAATATAAGTAGTAGTGAGTGTACATATGTGTACTGCCTAGGAAGCAGTATGGGTAGCTGTGTTAGGCCTTCTGGTCCCAGTCCTCTCCTTTCTCCTAGTTCTCCTTCCTCCAGGAGATCCAATGTCCAGTCTGATGGTGCAAGTCCAATACAGATCAGACTCCCTTAGACTGAATATAGTGGTGCGGTCATGAATTCGAGGATATTCATTTAAGGCACCCTGTTGTCTAGAGGTTGATTAGATAAGCGGTACTGGATCTAGTTATCTCCCAGACACTGTGTTGTATTTGATCACTGCGACCATGCAGCTTTTGTATGTATTATATGATGTGGTTGCCATGTAATATGTTGGGTAGGCCTGAAAATCCTTTGGAACCAAACTGTAAATTGGATGAAAATTGTATTTCCAATCCAACATGCACCTGAATCTTATAAGAACCAACTTGCACAAGTCTGAACATGGCATGTGGAATAGGAAAAGTGGTAAACCGCACCAAAAAGTGCTCAAAAGTGCAAAATAAATATGTTATACATACATATTAATCTTGATTAGTATAGCATGGTAAAATCCTCAAGGGAAACAAAAAACAATAGAATAATAATGCAATATGCTATGATTAATAGACACAAGTATACATAAAATTCCAGATAAAAGGCAAACTCACACTTTGCAGAGCTGCTAAGAGCTCTGCTGTATAACGCCTGGATGGTATAATCCCTGTCTTAGGATATGTAGATGTGTGGGATATCTAGACTCAGCAACCATATATAGGAAGAAAAACAAAATACAAAATCCAATGGTACAGTATAAAAGCCAGATATGGAATAATAAAATGTAAATATCCTACTTACAGTATCCAGGGCAATGATTTGCTCTGGTGTAGTCCCCACCAAAGGATATAGGGATATGACAGGAATCCAGCAGCACCAGGAAAAATGGGAAAACCAGAAGAAGATTGGATAAAAAAAGCTTGACTTTATTAATAAAAACAAATAGAATAAAATTCAGCTTCCAGTCCTTCACTTGACGCATTTCGCCCGGGTTTGGGCTTTATCAAAAGCCTGAACATGCTCTTTTTCATTTGTGATTTGGGGTGCTATTTCTGACACCAGAAAAGAAGGGGAATGAAATATAGAAGAGGCTTTTAAATAAAAAGTAGCTTATGTGAACTGTAACAAATATACAGTTTTAAAAGTGTAAACTAGAACTGTAGGTAGAGTAATCATTTTGGCAGTGTGTTGTTCAGTAAAAAGCAAAGAAAAAAGTAAAAAGTTTATCTTGCCTAACTACTTTCACACTCTGGCAATCACTCAAAACTTTGAGTAGTAGAAACAGCATGCTTCATTCATTTTATTGTGGCACTGTTCCTTATGTTTAGTGTAATCTTGGCACTGTAAGCCACAGCCACTTAACAAGTTGGGATCACCAATTAAGTTGTTTATTTGTTTTGTTAATTGTTTCTAGAAAGTAAATCCTTTTTTTTGGAGTAGGGGTTGTCTACAGTAAAAAAAATAATATATTTTTGTCTAGCTACTCTCGCAAACAATGGTAGATATAGGCTGCTTCATTCATCCTGGCTTGACATTGCTGTTTACGTTAGTGCAGGGTCGCACTGCTAGTCACTACCACTTAACACTAATTTGGAACCACAACTTTCCTTTTCTGTTAAATCTTAAGAGAAAGAGAAAGAAAATCCTTTTTTTTTCTTTTTTAAAGTGTTCAGTCCAGTGTGTGCTGTGAAAGTGTGCAGTGTGTCTTAAGGTCAAACACAATAACATTACAGTAGTAAATCCACAAGGCCCTAACCTATTTTCCAATAAACATTCCTATTTTTGCTGATTAAACTTGTGTTTGTTTGCACAATCTATAATCATTCATATCCTAAATGTATTGTAATAAGAAAAATAATTCCACCATCATTAATGCCATGTACAAATCCCAATCCATAATTGAGGGAGAGTATCTTCCATTAGCTGTACAGCCATATCTTTTTAGAATTTAAACACCTTGTCATAAACCATACCATTTACAGTCAAGCATGTAACTTGCTTTAATATGTAAAATAGTTAAATATCACATTTTGCTTGCATTAGATTGTCTTAATATGACCAACATCTATAAAAAGTTGCCACCACCTTAGGCTACCCAATCCACACAGTACGATTTAGAAATAAAACATAGTCACAGGACACACATATAAAACATTAACAATTTGTGAATACACCAACAAACAGATAAATTAAAAATTGAGACATTTAACAGAAATCCCTAATATTCCCTAATACTAGCAAGGTACCAGTCTTTCTGTCGCAAGATAACTTTTGTTAAATGTAATATATTTATGTACAGATGTTTCTGATCTCTATTTAGGTAATATAATTTCTGTGAATCCAGACAATTAGTTTAAGACAACAAATCACATATATTTCATATTTATTGCCTCAAAACTGAAATAACATCTAAAATTATTTCCCATAGTTTAAGTTAATAACCCATCACTGAAGTTAAATATGCATTGTAAGTATGTACTTTCTGTCAAGCTCTCTGACAGTCCATCTGATTTGGGTCTGAAATAAATTTTCCTGGCATTCAGGGATCAGGGTTTTCATTTATTTTGCAATATTTGTCTTACAAACAAGAAAATAACACATGCCATAGTTGCTATGCTATTTCAAGGGATTTTACAGACACCAACAAAATTTAACCTATTGCTTCACAGACACCTTTCACTTTATAAGTCTCAATTAAAGGCAGATAAATTAACCCTAATCCTGCTGTAATTAATAAAACCACCTCTATTGGGTAACCATTCCATGCATCCAGTACACATCACATTAGATAACCATATTTTGTTGATGACACAATGAATGCACACTACATTCATTGACAATATTTTTACAAGGAACAATGAACCATGCCCACTGGTCATAACACACCTCTTCTTTGGCCATTAGAACTGCTGACACTTTCCAACTGCTGCCTCCACCCCTGCTACAACCACTATCAGTAATGTCTGAACACTGATAATGGGATAGCAGCATGTCTGTTATGTTCAATTCTCCACCAACGAGGCAATTGCGTTTTTTTTTATCCTATTCATGCTGCCACAACTTGTGCTGCTGCTTCCAGTGCAGCTCTTCCTACCACAGCTAGTTCAACCATTGTATCTTCTCGAACCTCTTCAATTAATCAGCTAAGGAAGTCTACTTTGTGTGAGTAAACAGAGCTACTCTTTAATGAAGACTTAGTGCTGAGTTCCAAAGTAGTGTTCCCATGGTTTGGTGTTAGTAGTGGTGATGGATCTGGTGATAAGCATTCTGTTTCCACCACTACTGCAGACATAGCACTTTTCACTCCACTATTAGCATTAATTCATGAATTACTTGACTATGAGTATAATGAAAAAGAGGAATTCAAAGAGATGGGTGTGGAGCGGACAGGCAGCAGCCCAGTATTTCTCAAACAACTAATGTGCACTTGGATCCTGCATCTTCTCTACCTCCTCAAAGTCCATAGATATCTGCTTTAGAATTGCCTCATCCAACTGAGATATTTGTGAAAGTAGCTGCACCTGCTACCACTGGCAAAGGGAGCCCAGCTACTGTAAATGTTACCAGCACTAACACTACTACCACCAATATCATCACCATCAATATCACCAGTACCACAAGCATCAACATTTCCATTCACATTAATCAACCAATTGTTAGTGTACAGGCTACACTGTGACAGCTTTCACTGCCACCTGCATATTCAGCAGACTCATAGCAAAGGTTTAAGCATACTGCATTGTCCCAACAAAGCAAACTTTGGGATCACTTTGAGTGACTCCAAGAAAGGTGACTTAGAAAGTGGAAAATGTGCAGAAAGGAAGTGTGCAGGGGTTGAGTGAAGATTCATCTCACTAGTGCTGATATGAAGCAACATCTGCAAAGATGAGGTATGTATCTGCATTAGTGAGGTAAGAAGCAAAACAAGAAGTTACTAAGACAGGCACTTGTGCCATAACTAATTCCGTGCAGTTGTCACAACTTGTCAGTGCCACCACCAACCTTAGGCTGAGGTAGTGAGGATATTGTAAGTAGCCAACAGAGCAAGGTTGCACAGGAACAGTTCGGATCTTCACCATCCAATGAATTAAAAAATGGCTCCTACTGCCAGTGCAACTTTTAATCACTCTTTTGGAATTGTTTTTCTGATTTACTGATTTATACATATATTTTTACATTTATTTAAATTCTAGATGGATTTGAATTGAAGTATGCTTCTGTGCCACTGTTGGTTATACATGGTACCTCAGCCTTAGATGATGCAGTTAGTGCAAGCTTATAGGGCACTTATTTTTTCACACTGATTTTTTTTAAAAACTTTTTGTCACATACAGATATTTGATTTGCAGTGTACATCTGTGCCATTGCTTGTGCTTTGGCAATTGCATGCTTTTTACTCTTTGTAGAAAAAAAATCTAAAATCTTCTAGTGCTGGTAGTGGTTGTACTATGTTCAACTGGCTTTTTTTCATTGTAGTTGTTCCACCCTTCCTGACTGAGTCTTGCAGTGTGGATACACCACCTGTAATTTTGTTTCCAATTTCATGTCAGAGATAGATAATTTGATTTTTAGTGTACTTCTGTGCCATTGCTTGTGCCTTGGAATTTTTAACTTCTTACCTCAGTGATATACACACAGTGTGTGGCTGCAGTGAGTCAGTAGTAGTGTTGAAGGCAGGGTACAGCATCATTGAAGTTTGCAGGGCCTTTTCTTTGACTGCGTGTTGTAATAGTGTCAAAGTGCAAATCTACCAAACTGTAACACATGGTGGTGTATGATGATGATAGTGGAGGATGTCCAACTTTAATCCAAACCATACATGAGTGTTCCCGGAGGATTTTCAGACTTGACACCATAGCATGAAGGTTAGCAAGAGAAAATAATTTAGAAAATTGATTCCATAAGTACTCAACAATACATTGCATCATTATCATAGGGTAATATCCATGCCAAAAAACAAGGAATGGATAAACTAAACTGGCACCCCTCCCACCCCACCAAGTTACAGCAAAATACAAAAGTGAATTATTTAGACAAAACTGAAGTCAGGACATATCTACCTAGTAGGAGAATTAGAGGCTCAAACATCCAAGGCATAACCAGAGATGAAGGTATTAGTGGAAGATCAAGAGGCAAGTGCTCTCCAGAGATGTATTAGCTGAAGCTGTCCAAGAAGTCGATACAGCTCTGGATGAGAGAGGGACTTTCAGATTCTGGACTTTGTATTCTTTGGAAATAGCCCTCACAATCCATCAGTAAATCGAAGCATCGAAGAAGTAGAAGCAAGTTGACCCTTATGAGAGCCAAAGGGGACAACAAAAAAATGAGTAGACTGTCTCTAGTTCATAAACCTATTCAATTAGATTGAAAGGCTTTTTGCCACATCTGGGGAATGCCATTCCTGTTTCTCTTGTGAAGAAGGAGATGGGACAAATGTAGGAAGAACCATATCCTCCTTAATGTGAAATTAAGAAATTTCCTTTGGATGCAATTTAGAAAGAGTATAAAGGACAACACTGTCAGGGAAAAAGGAAATAAAAAGATTTTGAGATGAGAACATTTGAACAGGCCAGTGTTTGAGGACCTTGATCTTAGCAAAGTCTTTTGCTGTAATGGAGATGGCTTTTTTAGTAGCAGATGTTTATTTTCCTTGACAAAAACAACATGCCCATATCTATATTAAAATAACCAATAGAAAAGTCATGTTCTGTGAGAGGATGTGCTGATTCTTCTGAAAATATATTAGCCAACCAAAGGTTTGCAGCATAGTAAGAGCAGAGCTTGAGAGGAATGCGCGACCAGAAGAATGTCATCCAGATAGTTGTAGATCTGAAGATCCTTCAAATGCAGGTATGCCACTAATGTAACCAGAACCACGTTGAATGTGCAAGGAGTCCAAAGGGAATTGACCTGAAATGGTCTTCCAAGAATGCAAAGTGAAGAAACTTCTGATGAGCTGATGAGATAGGAATTTGGAAATAATCATCTTGAAGATCTATAGCTGTTAAAGAGTTTACTTGATGGAGAACAGACACAATGGAGGCCAGAAATGTGAAACCTTTGAATACACACACTTTCATGTAGATCTAAAATTGTATTAACAAGTCTGTTACCCAGGCGTTAAGCCAAAGGTCTCTAAAATAGCCATGTTTCTGACCAAAATTCTAACCAGTTCCAAGAAAACCCCAGACACCAAGTCTATATTACACCTCTATCAGTATCCCACTCAAGAAAAGACACACACTCAATGAGGGTCTTAGCCATGTCTTTCAAAGCCACCACTGGTATGCAAGGTGCTCCTGCTACAACCTGGCTTTTAGACAGGCAAAGGTCTGCCTATCCAGAGTGTTCTACCTACCTATTCTCACTGTAGCAGCATTCACCTTAGCTGGATTAACCCAGGGAGAAGAATTTTCTTTCCCAAATTTCATCTCCAGGTTAGAGGCAGGGCTCTCTCTACCTCTTGTATTTGTCTGTGTATATTGTACGTTCTCCACTAATTTTACAACGCTGCAGAATCTGTTGGCGCTTTATAAATACCAGTAATAAATAAATAAATAAAATGGTTATACCTTAGACAGCTTATCTTGGATTGAAACCCATTTCTCTGGCTTTTTTCACTCCATTGTGAAAATATTCTTAAGGGACTCATGAACTGGAAACATATTTCTTTTTTTTCAGTTTTTGGAATAAATATGATTAGGTTTGTTCTTCAGAACCTTTGTCATCTAGGTGCACAGTATGTCTGCTTTGATTGTTTTTTTTTCCATATTTTAGTCCATTTTATCCTCTGTATGTTCACGTTCTAAAGAAGAAGAAAGCAACACCCCTTTTACCACATAACTTGAAACCAGGTCAGAAAAATACAAGAAAGATTGTGAGATCTATTTTCTTCTATACCTTGATCAACAGCCTGATATATCAATTTAAGGATATCTGCAGTAGGGTTATAAGAAACTCCAGCTGCTTCTAGGTAGCACAGACCTGCTTGCCTTTTAGTGCCACATCATCATAGCTGAGCAATATTTAGGTTTTTTTGCTTCTTTTTCACATCTTTCTCATTGGGATATTGCACAGGGACCATGAAAATGGCATTAAACTTAAACACTTAATAAAAGCACTCTTTGTTAACACACATAGATACTAAAAAAGTTTGATTGCCTAGCTGGAGACCTCCTAGATCGGTGATGGCTAATCTTGACACCATACATTGTTTCTGAACTACATTTCCCAGGATGCTCAGCAAGCTTTTAGAGACTAAAAGCTAGCTGAGCATCCTGGGAAATGTAGTCCAGAAACAATTTATGGTGTCAAGGTTAGCCATCACTGCCCTTGATGAATGAGAGGATTGTGACATAACAGGCAGCTAAATAAAACGATATGTATTTAAGAAAGTAAAACAACATGAAAGAAAAGCCCTAAACTCAAAATAAAATAAGGATGATGATTTACCTGCAGCAGATGTATGAATTCCAAGAGGCACAAAATGGAGGATGGCAGACTAAATGCCCAATCAAGGACAGGAAGAAAAGGGAGAGATTTAAAAAGTGTTCCAACATTTCCAAACAAGCCACTGAAGAACTAAATGACCATTATACCAAACCTTTGTGCACGAGTGAAGGCAGCACTGGATGTGATTTGGCTCGGAATTCAACATCAGGGCATACACAAATCGAAAGGAGCAGCCAAAATTACACCTAAAACACCCTGAATCTGAGAGAGAGAGAACTCTGATACAGGAAGGAATAATCACTGAAACTTCACCAGTCTTACTACTCACAACTCCCCAATATACTCCTCAAGCCAATAAATCAACAGAAAAAGAGAAGAAAGTAGGGGAACCTGAAAAACGATTTTCATGAAGGCTCCCAAATAATAGAGGTAAGGAAAAACAGGACTTGTTTAGGCTGCCATGTCCACATACTGTTGCCATAAAGGGTCGCTGCGGTATTAACTGAGGAAACCTAAGGCTGCAAGTTATCTTCATCCCCAGGGAGCTTTTCCTTAATGGGACTTTGTATTGGGGACTACCAAGAGAGAGTGACTGAATAAATACATTTTAAAAAATAGCCAAGGTAAACTAAAAGAAAAACTAAACATTTTCACAGAGAACATACAGCCAAAAGCCAGGAAAAAGACTTAGGATATGCTGGCCAAGGGGATGTATTTCACTTTCTGTTCTTAAAGGAACCCTATAGCGTTAGGAATACAAATATGTATTCCTAACGCTATAGAGTGTTGAGTGACCAGGGCCCTGTTCTGCGGCTCATAACTGGTTAATTAACCATTTATTTGCTTACCTTAATCCAGCGCTGGGATCCCTCTGCACTGGTGACCTCTCCTCCTTCATCGACATCAGCTCGATCCGAATGCGTGAGGATGTCCAGCATCAGGGAGACAGCCACTAGAAGCTGGATTAACCCTCAATTTAAACATAGCAGTTTCTCTGAAACTGCAGGGTTAAAACTAGGTGGACTTAGCATCCAGACCACTTAATTGAGCTGAAGTTGTCTCTGCCTATCTGTCCTTTAACAGTCAGATAGGCAGAGCTAACCCTATGGTAAGACTGCCATGAATTTTACAGGAATATTTGTGGTGCCTGTTACGCAGTTGATGCAAGTGCTGATAGGGCACTTTTTTCTGCCACTAAAAGATGGTCACTGTAGCTACAGACCGGATGTATGGGAAAACTTTGCTCTTAGTTGGAAGGGGTGAGTGGATGGACAATTGGCCACTAGCTTTTTCCTTTCATTATTGGGTAAATCACCTTTATTTTTTTTTAAAAAACTTGAAATGACTCCTGCATCTATTCTTGTTATCAAGATATAATAATCTAATTTTTGAAACTCAGAATTGGCAATGTAAAAATGCCTAATATTGCATAGCTATGAAGTCAGGCAATATTGTAGCATTCTTGAATGTCACACACTTATAGACACACTTTTATATTTTTTTAAATGCTTTTTCAAATTTTTTGGGTAACGAAACTTAGCTAAACCAAACAATAGCATGAACTGCCATCCCAAAATTCTTTTTTCTTCTAAGGATTTTTGACTAACCTAATTTTTCAGCCACGCACAAGTCTAGTGTTGGGCACACAGAGCTAATTTCGAACATATTGCATTGTTTTGAACTAGGCCTAAATGGTAGACATATCAAGCAACTTCTTGCTATATAGATGGCATATTCTCTGATGCTTTTTATTTGAAGATGTGATATCATTAGATCACTTTAACATGGCATGAAATGGAGTTATTATTCACAAAAGAGTTTCATTTATTAAATGCCAATGCTGACAGGCAATTATGTAACAAAACTTAAAAGTTACCTGTGCACTCTAAGATATCCCTATGCACATTTACCCTGTCCTATATACACACAAGGTCCTACACTAACAATTCCACTTGCTACTTCTACCTAAAAGGCAAAATCTCTAATGAGAAAGGGGCATTTTTATAAATCTGTAAAGAGAGTACACATCAGGTGGCAGAAGCACTACAACATGGTAGTGTACTACACAAGCAAATATAGGGAAAGTATTGGATTGGTTGAAATCGGCAAAGAGGTGGGATGGTGGCGGAGCTAACACTGTTTTAGTCAACCAGCCAATGCTGTTTTAGCCAATCATTGAATCAATGCATTTCTATGAAGAAAATTTAGCATCCCCATGCAAAGCATGGAGACGCTGAACGGCAGTGCTGCCTACTGTGCAGCAGTGCCCCAGGAAAAAAGGCAGTGTTTGCATGAAAATGCCTGAAGGGAATGATTATATTTACCAGAAGAATTACATTAAGCTGTAGATGTTCTGGTGACTATAGTGTCCCTTTAACTCTGTGCTCAGACTCCCACTACTCCTATAATATACTTATAATACTTTGTGCCTGTTTTATACACTTATTATTTTTGGTTGTTATATATATATATTTAAATGTTTTTTGTTAATTTCAAAGGGTTTTCGGAAAAACAATTAGAAAAAAATTAAGTGATTTCAATTGTACTTTTCCTTGTAAAACTATTTTTTTCCCCAGAAATGGTAATTTGATTAGTGACACTATTCTAAATTATATTTTTTTTAAATGACTTTTCATAGGAACAAAATCTGCTTATTAACCCTGCTTAATGTTGTAATTTAACTTATTACGCTTACATGCCTATTAAGAAACATTCAAACAATTGTTTCAAATGAATTTGGTTATTATGCTTTTGTTGAATTATACTACAGTATAATTTTGATATAACTTTTTTGATGCTCTACTCAGTGCTTTACTGATTAGCTTCTTAAAAGATACAATACAGTAACAAATTAAAAGATGTGGTATAAGCTTCTAATTGATTCAATTCCCTCAACAGCACTTTGAAGAGCTATTAATTAGTTCTAATGAGATGGATGGCAACAGTAACTAATTATGTGAACAAAGTGGGGGACATAAAATGGTCTGATAGCTGCTCTGTATTTCTACACAAATATACACAAAACATATTGTCAGAAGAATCACAGAGCAGTACATTTTATTGTAATGCTGAGGAGAATAGACAATAATAAATCATTCCATAATCATAATTAAATATATTTTCAATCTTATATAAAAATGGGTACCAAAGCAAATTCTTCATAATCAAAACAGTTCATAGGCTGCATAAGGTTATAAACTTGACCCTGTTGTAATAACTGCTACTAGGTCATTGAACAGATCTTTTAGCAAGGTTCTGGCTGATTATTGACAAACACTGTAAATATATATTATTGATTATGAATGAGGAAAGAGTCCCTATGCAGGGTTTCTGAATTTAAATGAGGTTATTGAACTTTTTCCCAATCAATATTGTAGTTAACAGTGGATCACTGAATACATAATACAGTGACAAAATGATTGAAATGTATAATTTGGTGTGCATTTTTGTTCAACAAATCTGTTTCACTTGCACACATGTAGCAGCATGGTGAAAAAGCAAATATTCTCAATGTAAAAATAGCATAAATAACATATATACTATATAATTTGCTCATAAGTTTACAAAGGAAAAAAAATTGTAGTAACTCATTTAAAAATCTATATCAGAGCCAGTATCAGAGCTCCTCATATGTGCGATTGTTCAGAATTACAGTTCTGGCACTCCATAACCACAATTCTAAAGTATTATTTGCATACTTTATATATTAACTCCTTCATTACAGTTGACTTTCCAGGGTCATCATGGTATAACAACATTTGCCGAATCCTCACAGACAGTGACTTAAATAATATTCTGTAGTAATGCTAAGAGAAGATGTGCAATATCAGCATGCCAAAGAAGAGATATAGCTTTCCTATAGAGTCTATAGCCTTTTATTCAAGATGTAGATATAGATGTAGGCTCTTAATATATTTTTAAGTATAGTTCTGTCCCACTCTGTATATTGAATTAAATATTTGCTTTCCATTTACTTCATCTGTGTATCACTGTGACTTTCTACAAAATGCTGAGACTTTCTACCAGGATGAATACTTCCAGCATTTTTCCTTTCTGTTATTTTTTTCTTAATGGATAATTAAAAGATGTTTACTACATAAATGAATGCAAAAAATAATTTGAAGTGTCAAAAGTGGGAATAAAAAAATGTCACTTAAGTCAAATAAACCTTTAGAAAATGTTGATCACATCAACAATTTAGCAAAAATGTTTTTACTAAAGGACTCCAAACAAATGGCCAATGCTATATGTTGCTACAGTAGATCACAATCTTTCCTAAGTATTATTTATTTTTGTTGGCTGCTGGAAGCCAACAAATAAATTGTCCACTTGTAGTAATCTCAGCTGATAGTAAACTTGCAAAATTTCTTATCGATATTGATTAGAATAAACCTTTATAAAAAAGAGTATTATTCACTTTGCAAATAATGACATCTGTCTGTATGTATCTATATTCTCCTAAAACTAAACCTATCCAAGATCAAACTCCTTTTTTTCTTCCCTCTATTGCTGTGTATGTGCTTCTCTCTCTTAAGGTTAACAGAGTGATCATAACCTCTATCCCGCAGGCGTGTTGCCTTGGTATGCTCCTTAACTCTGACCAATCCTTCACCCCTTAAATAAAATATATCACCAAGTCCTGTCACCCTTACAACATCTCTCACTTTCTCCTCTTCTCACTTAGGAAACAACTGAAATGCTTGTCCATGCTCTTGTTGTTTCCTGCCTTGTTTATTGTTATTGCCCCTCTTCAGTCTGAAATGCGTGCCTCTGCCAGACTCATCTACCTTATGTCCAAGAATTTTCACACTTCACCCTTCTGTCAGTCTTTACACTGGCTTCCTGCTTCATTTATGATTCAATTAAAAGTTATTGTGCTTATTTACAAAACTCTCAATAACTGTGCCCCTGCTTGTATATTCTCTTTCATTAGCAGATATGCCCCACATCTGTGCTCAGCTGAAGACCTGTCACTTTCCTGTTTTAGCTCCAGACTTTCACACCAGATTCTCAGATTCAGAACATCTCCAGGATTACCCCATCTTTATGGAATGCTGGCCTGTGGGACATCCTAGTCTGTGTTTTCCCAACTCTGTCCATCACCATCTCTATAGTCTTTCAAAAAATACATAGAACACACATAAAGCCCAGGTTAACTCCTCATCCCCTATAGCCTTCATCTGCCTTCTCCCGCCTACTGTGCTCCCTCCTCTCAAATACTCCTCTCATCATCATGTACATTTAAATCACTTGATTCCCTTACTTGTCCCTCATCCATTTAGACTGTAAGATTGTTTGAGCAGGACACACCTAATGTCCTAGTATGTCATACATGTTTTATTAGAATTATATATTTTTCTTGTTTCCTATTTTACAGCACTGCGCATTATACTAGTGCAACATAAATAGTTGTTTTTTGTTTAGATTTCTCTAAATGTTATAAAGTCATTGAATGACAACAGAAATTCTTCTAGAGTCACTCATCATCAGCATTAGCTTTGGTATATCAACATTATTTTCCTGTATAAATACTGAATGTGTTTGTGCTATATCTCTCTTGAGATAATATACCTAGCTTTCATTTCAAGGATTATTTGTCCAATCTTTGTATATTTGTTCATGGCATCTTTAACTCAATAGGCAATAGTTTGAATGACTACATATACGTATATAGCCATTAGAGATATAGCACAAAGAAGTACTAATTGTTGGGCTTCTCTGCTACCTCTACAGCATACTATAGCTATTATCTTCTTATCTTTCCCAATAATGTATTGCCACTGCATATTAAACATGTGCAATTTGTTTCCTTATGAATGTAAATTCGTGAGAATTTCAGCAATTCAGACATTCGGATGCTTCAGAAATGTCCGAATTGCAGAATTTCCAAAGTGCCAAATTTTGGAACTGCTGAACCAAACCGAATTGCCAAAGTGACGAATTTCAGAAGTGCTTCGGATTTCTGAAAAGTGGCAAAACGAGAGGGAGGGAAAATGATGTGAATGATGACAGGAATCGAACCCTAACCCTAACACTAACCCTAACCTTACCCCGATCAATAACCCTACCCCTAAACCGACCCTTATGCCTATGGGTAGGGTTAGGGGTATGGTTATGAATAAGGGTAGGGTTGGGTGTAGGGCTAGGAGTAGGGTTAGGGGAAGGGTTAGGGGTTAGGGTTAGGGAATTGCCAAAGTCCCAAAGTGCTGAATTGCCAAAGTCCCGAATTGCCGAAGTCCCGAATTGAACCAAAGTGTCAAAGTGCCAAATTGCCCAAGTCCCGAATTTCGGAAGTGCCGTACCAAAAAACATTTTTTTGCCCATGCACATCCCTACTGCATATATGCTTTATATCTGGAATCATCATTGCTGTCTGTTCTCTACTAAACCGACATGTACTCCATTCTTTTATTGCAATACTCCTTTGTAAAGTGTGAAATATTATGGCTTATTTACATAATAGGTTTGCAACGTTTAATTGTATATGGCTGTGCCTAGAATTTAAACCGGACCAATAACTCAATACATTTTACAGGTTTCATTTAACCCCTTAAGGACACATGACATGTGTGACATGTCATGATTCCCTTTTATAATTTGGTCCTTAAGGGGTTAAAATTGACTGTTTGGCTGTTTGTTTTAACACAAATGCTTCAGAGAAACAGCATGTCTGGACCAAAATGGAATGAGATGAAAAGTTCACAAAATAATGCACTAACAATTGAGTTGGAAATTGTCACTAATATAATAGTAATTATATTAGTGGCCTGTTGGCTTATTCAAAGCGTATCTGCTATGGTACACACATGTTTGTATTTAAGAGCATAAAATATCCAATCTAGGAGCACAACCGATAATATGAAAAAAGTTTATCATTAGGTACAAAAAATATAAATATCTCACAATGCATATAAGAACCAATCAGAGTATGACTCACATATTGACAATATACAGAAACTAATCAGAGGTTCTATGATAATATCCGAACAGGATATATAGTAAACAAATATTTAAATATCAATGTAATCCTAAATTGATAGAGATATCAAATCTAAACAGCCCATCACAAAAATTAATAATAAAGAGCAACAAATGCGTACCAGAATAAGTGAGAGGAGGGAAGGAAAGTCAATCAGCAAGCCCCCAACATTTCGGCAAAGGTAATGCCTTTATCAAGGTAGCCTGTTGTAAAATAGTGAAACTCACCCTTATATACCCAATTGATATGAACCATAAGGAACACCTAATTGTATGGGCGGCAACCCATATTGATTGGGATCCTCCTAACTATAATCACCTGATTATGGCTGCCAAGGAAACCAAAGAAAGCAAAAATAAACCAGTCAAAAAAAAAATGTATATTTGATGATCAGTAACAGAAAACAAAGAAAAAATATCAATGAAATAAAATATATGAACAAGGAAAATTGAACCTGACATGGTCTGTTAAAAGAGGTGATGACTAATACAGAAAATAAGGCAGAAAGTAATCCCATGCTGCCTGACCCATCAAGAGCATATCAAAGCTCCCCCCATCCCCAGACACATGCTGAGACATCCATCATTGCATCAGAACCATGCTCAGGATCCCGATATCAGTAAGGTATAAGATATACTCACCCATCCCGATCGTTAAAACGAGTGCTTGCTTGAGGTGGCAAGAATTACGCGTGGACCGCATCGTGCATTCCAATACATGGAACCAGTATAATGGTGCAGCATACACTAGCCCATCAAAAAAACAATAAGGAGTACCATACTGGTCGGAGGCCATAATAGCATAGAGAATTAAATGAAATTCAATATGCAGTGTCAAACAACACTCAAGTTGCAGAATGATAAGAAAAATTATGTTAGGCAAACAAAAGAGAAGGGAAAATAAATATACTTCTTATATATGAAAATAAACCCATACATAGGTGCAATCTACTTAATAATTAATAAAGACATACTTCTTGTATAAAAGATCAGAGGATTAACATTAGAGACATATGAATAAACATTCTCTTAGTTTGAGGGGGCATGCAAATATAGTCTATGCTCCTCACGATCATGATACAAAAACCACATAAAGGCTGTCTCCAGAAATAAATTATTATACAAATATTTCATATATCTACATCCACGAAGCAAGCACAAAATAAAAAAAACGCTTATCAAATACAAAATGTCCCAAGAATGTTCGAAGTCCATAGTTGATGTGCCACCATTATGCATTTCCATTTTCATCCGGTCTCTTAACCATCCGACAAGTATCGTTCCATCAGGAGAGGCAAGAGACGCCATCGTAAACCATCCCTCCAGGAGATATCCGGAGAGGGAGAGGTGAACGTGGAGACGCTAGTTGTGAACATCTCTAAAAGGACTCTGACTGTAAGTGAGATTGCGGTTCTCAAAAGGGGGCTGGGTTTTGTACCATCTTTTGATGGTGATAAATTGGATCTAGATATTGAACTATATGAATTCTTTCGTATTTTACGTTTAAAAGTTTTCTTTTCAGGGGATAATACACAAAGTGAGATCGAAAATGAAGAGACTCCTATTGAAACCAATATTGTGGGTTTATCCAAATGCAGATACAAATGCTATCTGTAATAGTGATAGCAAGCATGTTTTTCTTTTATAAGAGGAGTCTGTAACAGTGATTTTGCCACAGTAAGCATGTACAACTTATAAGGGAAGTATAGGATGTTCTGAAATAAATTTGCTGGCAGCAAAGCCAACATATATACATCATAATGAATTAAGTGTCTCCATTACACAAACCACATGCTTTAATATACATTAAGAAGTAATATAACCATAATGTTTGATGTCCATTCCTTAAAGTATACCTCATGACCCCACAAAGTATAACCTCACACATTGTTGCTTGATGATGCCCAGTAACATTACAAATAAAAAATCCACATCTCCTCTCTATGATCCTTGATCTAAGTGGGCTTAGAGTGGTTACATCTGCAATCTTTAAGTACAGTAAATTGAAAAATTCTTTAGCTCTAAAACAATGAAGTTGATGATGCTCAGTGAGTTTTAACAGTGGTTAAGCACTATAAGCATTAGAGTCCAAGTATAAGTAGATTAATTTAAAATTTAGCTACTACAGTAATAAGATAAATGTCAGCTGATGCCATTATCATACTAATTTACTGTCCTTTAAAAAAGGCATTTATAAAAACACACAGGCACAAACGGACTTAAAAAAAAAATGCAAAATAACAACCACACAAAGGGAGATCCAGTCAGCCGGATGGCTGTATTATCTATGAAATAATTAAGCAGATTTCTGCCATCTCTTTTTAGGCTTGTTAGAAGATTTGGGAAGATAGTAGTTTCTTATTGAATAGAAAAGACCACCATCCAGTGAAAAGTCTGGTATTCACAATGATTGATTTTTAAAAACTACCACCTACCAGGCAATTGAAAGAGAATTAGGAAGAGACTAGTGGCAAGTCCTTCCCTATTATTATTAGTATTAATGGTATTTATACAGCACCAACTTATTCTGCAGCACTTTACAATATTAGGAAAGGGGGAAATTTAACAATAAATGAGACAATTACAAAATGATACTGTAACAACAGTTAGATGAGGACCCTCAACGAGCTTACAATCTAGAGGAGTAGAGTATAAGGAGGGACAGCAAATAATTATAAGTGGGGGCAGCAAACAAGGTGGAAAAGTAGCAGAAATGAAGGTGTGAGTGTAGTGAGGCTCGTTAGGAGAGAGCAAGAGACAGATTTGTGACCTAGTAGTTACTTTAGTGTAAGGGTTAGTATTTTGAATTGACACCTATAGAATATAGGAAGCCAGGGTAAGGATCGGCAGAGGGGCGAAGCATGAGATTAATTGCAGATTGTAGCTGGACACAGCTTCAGGGGAGACCAGCTGGAGGAAAATTACAGTAATCCATGCAAGAAATTGCCAGAGCATGAACAAGCATCTTGCATAAGAAAGGGGCAGATGCGCACAATTTTTTTAAGGTGGAATCGACAGGTTTTTTGTTTTTTTTAAATTCTTTAATTTATGCCTGCATGAATAAACATTGAGGTTCCATGCACCACAATAGCGGCATATGACCTTACATCAACATCTGTAAATATGGCTTATGAGATACTGTGCACAATTTTCTTATTTTTTTTTTAACGAAAAATACAGGTTGGGTCGAGGTGCGCATACAGAGTAATAGGGATTTGCAGTGTGGTCTATCGTTGCTTGTCAAAGCTGTACAACTTAACATTCTAAAGGTGTAGTATAAAAATGCATATGTCAATGCTTCTTGGGTGGTGTAAGTAGCTTTGCCAGAGTTATGTCAGGTGTGTGCACTGTGTGTTGACAGTGTGGTAGTGGGCTTCAGGGTATTTCAGTGCCTATGCTGTGGTATGACATGTTATCTGGGACCTAGGTAGTGGTTACGCTGTGTATTGAGGGCTGTGCCTGCAGCGTGGCCCCTTTGCTTGGAGGCTATGTGCGGTACCCACTTGTAATGAGGATGAGTGATCGCTAAGGGGCTCCCACAGGCATATGCCTGGGGGTTTATGGTCGCATAAGGGTAAGTCAGGCATTAACCCAACCTCACCTCCTAGCTATTGGACGGGTAGTCCAGTGCGCCGTGTGTGCGCTGTGCCGGGGATATGGGGAGCTAGTTTGGCATGGATTGTGTATTTGTCTGTGGTTGATTGGGTACAGTAATTGGCTAAGTAGGGTGTGGATTCGCTATAGTGTGTCTGGCAAGGGTGAGCTCCATATATTGGGGGTAATGTCCCAGTGAATGAAGTGATAGTCCCAGCAGTATCTTCAGGTATTGGCTGCAACTGAGGGTGCTCCGGTCAGTCGTCTAGGGATAAATTCTGCAGCGCTGGCTGTGCTCCAACTCGGTGGGTTCGTGGGACGTTCCACAGGCATTGGTAGGGACAGTGAGTCCGTGGGGAGATCCAGCTGTTCCAGTATCGCCGGTGCATTTTATATGCCTCGCACTGTGAGTGTGGTGTTGCCCTTGGTAACCAGCAAGGTGTGAGCAGGGCCCAAGCGCTACTGCACGTGGTGTGCTCGCAGGAGGGATGTTAGATATTGCAGGGTCCTTCTCCAGGCCAGTGTTGCTCCCGAGAGATCCACATAGAAGGAGGGAGTCATTTCTTCAAATGGGTAAGATAGATGTTCTCTGGCTCCCGCCACGACTGCGGATCTGTACCTTAGGGTCTGGAATTGTAGGACTACGTCCCTCGTGGCCGTGGCTGGGGCTTTCAGCAGGCTTAGGAATGCGGAATACGCCATCCAGTGTCACTGCTTTGGCTATCTTTGGGGTTAGTAGGGCCATGAGAAGTCGCCGAGTGACATGGAGTAGTTCAGCGTCAGGTATGTTTTCGTCGATGCTCCTAACCTTAAGGTGTTTTAGGCGGCGTTTGTCTTTGAGTGCGGCAAATCGTAGGTCGTTTTGAGTGGATTGCCAGCTCCTGTACCTCTTGCTGTAGCTATCAGATTTGGTTGGTGTGGGTGCTCGAGGTGTCCTCTACCATTCCCAGTCATCCAGTTAGGCCTCGCAGGGTGTCCCTGATCGAGGCTACATCTGCCAAGATTTTGTTATGTTGTTCCTGCCTCCATGCTCACTGGTGTGGGGGTGCGGCTGGTGGCGGGTGTTGAATTTGAGCTGGCGGTGAGTTATGCCGGGCTGGGGTAAGGTCCCCCCATCTTCATCCGATGTCTCAGCATAGAAATCCGAGCATCCACCATGCAGGGACGCCATGTTGGAGCTTGAGGCGCCTCATGCCTGCCGCACCATCTAATCAATAATGATGCCCGTCGTGGGCTTTTCGGGCCTGGGTTTTTGTTTTTCCTCACCATTGGGCTCGCTTGGGCGCTGGGGTCACCTTGGGGTGATTCTGACAGGTAGAAGGGGCTCGATTGTGTTTTTTTTCCCATTTTATTGCTTGGAGCTCAGCAGGCATGCGACCATTCTCTCCAGTAGCTAAGCTCTGCCGAATCAACAGGTTTTAGCAACAGACTGGATATGAGGTGCAAACATGAGGCCAGGATCAAAGATAACACCAAGACAGTGAGCTTGCAAGGCCAGACTGATGCAGGTACCATCAACTTGTAGGGAAAGCAAAAGAAGAGGGTCAGTATTATGAGGAGGAAAAATAAGAAGCTCTGTTTTAGAGAGACTGAGTTCCTGAAAGTGGGAGGACATCCAGTCAGGGATTGGAGAAAGGCAAGCAATGACACGTTTTATGACAGCGGTATAGAGTTGGGGGGAGAATTGATATATCTGGTTGTCAATGGCATACAGGTGGTAGCAGAATCCAAAGTAATTGATAAGTTTTGCCAAAAGAGGCAATATAAAGAGAGAACAGATGGGGATCGAGAAAAGAGCATTGGGGGATTCCAAACAAGACAGGATTAGGGGAGGAGTATCATTGGAAAAGGAGATACTGAATGAATGTTGGGAGAGATAGGAGGAGAACCATAGGAGGACAGTGTCAGAGACCGAGGGATTAAAGATTTTGGAGAAGACATGATCAACTGTATCAAAGGCGTTGGAGAGGTCAAGAAGAATTAGTAAGGAGTAGTGACCTTTGGATTTATTTAATCAGGCAATATTGTGCATAGCTGGGGGAATCAGTGAACTATATGCTGGCTGCTCAGCCATTTAGTTCACAAACCTTGAGGCATATCAGGATCAGATTGAAGAGGACAATATTTTGTCATCCAATCGGTATGTATTGGGTTATCTCTACTCCATATACATTTTTAAAGGTTCCTCTTTTTTAGCACAAAATAACAGTAATTCCTGTTATTTCTTTCTAGCAATATGTGCATTTTCCACAAATGACTGTATATT
The DNA here is from genome assembly GCA_933207985.1 of Pelobates cultripes. NCBI lineage: Eukaryota > Metazoa > Chordata > Amphibia > Anura > Pelobatidae > Pelobates > Pelobates cultripes. The sequence goes on along the minus strand of OW240916.1, from coordinate 190,326,642 downwards.
CATAATGAAGTCTGCTTTGCAAGAATGTAATAGAGGAAGTAATAAGGCATAACATGGTTAATAGAAACTGTATCACTTTATTTAGATTTAGGCCCTATATCTGGTATTATCAAATCTCCCATGACAATAATTTAGCCCAACCCTATGAACATGAATTTCCTTCCATGGGCCGTTGTGTAATCATGCTGCCCTCCCTAATGTCCCAGGGCTTTTTTAATACGCAACCATCTTGGTAATATATGATGGAATCAAGCATAGCCACTAGAAAACAAATTACACAAACTGCCACAAATATTTCCTTTTATGATTTATGATTATGGTAAAATGGATCTAGAATTGAAGAAAGAGTTCCTTTTTCCCATACAAAATGCTTGTTCCCAACAGAACGGAACCCAGGGGAAGCAACCAATCAGATAGCTTCCTGCAAGTGGAAAACATTTATGTCACCCATCATGTTGCAAGTATACTCAGTAGACACAAAGTTATTGCTTGATGGACAAGGTCAGATACCAGCAGCTGTTTTGAAAGGAGATGTTTAGATCAACATCTGTGCATGTCTGTGTAAGCTGACAATGCTGATAAAATTCTTAGTAAAATAAATATACAATAAACATGCTCAATATAAGAAAAGCTTGCATCTTTACATGTACACACTTAGTTCTGCTAAAGTTGGAAATTAGCTATGTTATTTTGGAAGATTGTTAACATTCACACATCTGATTCTAGACAAGTTAGTATGATGTTACTTTGAATTTGACTATGTTTATAATCTTGCTCGGCACATTATACTTTCCTCTGAAGCTAAAAATGACATCAAGCTTCCAGTAAAGATAGAGCTTAGCATATAACGTTCATGGTTTGTGGTTTGTAGCAATATTTAATTAGTGCACAGGGAAAGCCATAACATTTCCATTCCAACATGGGAAAGAAGGGAATTTAAAATTTAACATGGTAATTAAAACAGGGTGTTGTCTTAAGTTTATACAACATTGGGGACAAGGCAGTACCTTGCTCTTTTAACATGTGTTGCACATAGGAAATAGTGTGTACCACAAACGGTTATGTGTAGTTAGTTAAAGGAACACTCCATTGTCCAAATACAAAAAAAAAAACAAATAAAAAACACTGTTTAGTAGATATACCCACAACAAAAACATGCTTGCATTTAATTATGCATTTTTTAATCAGGGATATATAAAAACAGCCTGCAGATCTCTTGCCTGCTGCCTTTGTAATACATCCCTTTCTTCTCCGTTCCAAGAATTCACATGAAAAGGCTTTGCAAGGCAAGTGCTCTTTGCAATTGTCTGCTTCTTGAGTTTAGCTCCACTGAACTAAACAACCAGGAAGTAGCAGAACTGGCTCTCACAAACGTACCTTTACCGGCGCCCGAATGCTCCACATGAATAGAATGCTTACCTTTGGTCCCGCGAACAGCTACCTCTGCTGGTTTGCGGGACGGAATAATTTTTTATCCAACTTACAAGTTATATATTCTTTTGAAGGTTACTCATATTAAATTGTAAAACATTTTTTTCCATAAATTGATGTATGATACATAAGTGATCAATTGATACATGACATATAAAAAATAAAAAGGGAAGGGTTAATATAATGTACGTAAGCTAAGAAAAGATTTTATTTAAAACCACCAATAATATATATATATGTATATATATAAATAAAATTTGCTCTCCCTTGTAATACTAATGGTTATTCATTTAGCATCAATTAAAAGGTTGTTGTCTCCATTCACTACCATCAGGATTGTTCCAACAAAACGTTTAAGATAACTGGCTATATATATGTGATATGTAGTTTCTCATAAATATCTTTATTTGTGGGTTTTTCAAATGTTTTCTTTATATGTATTTGATATGTAATTTTTTGATGCATCTGTTTTTATATTATAAGTAATGTTTCTCCCTCCCACTTATTATTTCACATAATACTGGACTTTTCTGAAATGGAACGCATGCATCACCATGCGAACACGACAGATACCCGGTTGAAGTTGGAACTCATACGTACGGAACGTGATGACGTTGAACACTCTAAAGCAGGAAGTAATTAATCTGATCGCGGCCAGCCGAAACATCACAGAAGGAGCCTATAGAAATTAATTGTGAACTGAATGCGGGGTTGTGACAGACCCATCTGTATAACTATTATTGCTGATTCGTCTAGTTTGCCTTCCATTTCGTGGAATTGCCTGTTCGTATACCCTTATTCATCTGTTTGTCTATATACCGAATGAACTTACCGAACGGACGGCCACCCAGTAGAGGAGTGTGCTGCTGGTTAACCTCTTGATCCCAATTAGAACATTGTGGTTAACCGCAGACACCTCTTAATTACAACCGAATGCAGGGTGGTCGTCGTTCGTATGTTGACCACGAGGCGGCGGCCATTTTAAACCATCAGCTAAAGACCAGCGGTGTTCGGCGCAGATTCTATGGAACTAAAAACGGACACTCTTTCTGCCAAACACCGCTGAAACCCACAGACCGCCCTTCTCAGTCGACAAGGCATGCGAACACTGGCCGTTCAGGAGTTTGGATTATACGAATGGACTTAAACAAGATAGCCATCCCATGAAGTCAATCGCATACTGAAAGACTGTAATAGACTTTGACTCCATGGCGATTGAACTGTGCGTATGGGATCTGAGCTCTATTCGCTAAGAATATGCACTCAGATCCAGGCTATCTGGGGATAAGTTTAACGAATGTAATATGTTCGGTAGTTGTGTAATTATTTATTTTCATGTGTTTTTTGTGTCTTACTTAAAATGGCAATTTACCTCTGTCCTGGAGATAATTGAATTACTTCTCAATTATAGAAAAAACAGAAAAAGTAATGAGGAGAGCTCCTCGTAAAGCCGGGATATTTCTCCTCACCACTACTACCCCCGATAAATCTCAGGTAATAATGGCTTAAAGACTGACAACCTTTATTGAAACAAAAATAATAATAATATAAAAAAAAACCCACACACAAAAAAAGCACCCATTCACCCTAAATTGTGAACAGTTAAAACGTAGAGGCTAGAGACTACAGGTCTAGCTGGTAGAGTATTCAGGCAAATTGCTTGTATTGGCAAGTATATAACAATGTATCAGAACAATGCAGTTTATGTATAATTGTATGAAACAACTGAATACAGTTGCAAAATTGTATACCAAAAAAGTCCAGCCTGTTGATAGTTAATTACAGCCAAAAAACAGCAATAAGCCTTCCCCTAATGGGTTAAAATAGGGAAAAATGAACTTAAGTAACCTCTTCAATAGAAATCCCTGATTTAGATATAGGAAAAAATTGACTTAGGTAACCTCTTTAGTAGAAATCCCTGATTTAGATATCAGCTTCCAACAACGAAAAAACTCCTTGTGTTTAATCTAGCAGAAGTTAAATCGAAAGGATAGGGAGATAAAAAAAAATACCAATTGATTTTTTGATCACTTTGGGAGAGAGTAGGGAAGCAGCGCCTTGGAGGTGTCTTCAAATCCAGGTCAATGTGGGCCAGTATGTAACAAGAAGAGAGGACAGAGTGCAAGATATGTTGATAATTTAATAGAATGAAGCAAAAAGGAATTACGCTTACAATAAATGGAGCTAAAAATAAGCTCCAAAATTATGTGCCTGGGTTGTATAATCACTATGCAATGGATATAATGTTATGTCTTGGTCCTACGCTTACAATAAATGGAGCTAAAAATTAGCTCCAAAATTATATGCCTGGGTTGTATAATCACTATCAAATGGATATAATGTGATGTCTTGGTCCTATGGAGGGTAGTCCAAAGGTACGTAAAGAGAGCAGAAAATGACACCAATATAGTTTACTGGGTGTGTGTCCTATGGGGTATTCATAGGACTAAACATCCTACTACTAATATTAGCATAAGACAAAAAATATGTTGCATGCCTGCAGTACATATAATGGTATAACAGAGTTCCACAGCATTAACACTTGCTATAATTGATATTGTTCATTACTGTGTCATAAAGAGATATAGGGTGTTCTCATACAAACAAGCGGAGATAGAGAGAGGCTATATAATTTATTGTAAATTTTTGTTGAACCATTTTTCATAAAATAAAACATTTTTTGGGATGGAAACATTTCATCTATATATTGAATCGCTTGATCGATCCAAATTTGGACAAATTACAGTTTATAATTAAATGAATCTCCAAGTGTAGTAGACATTCAGACAGACAGGTAAAAAACACAAATATAGAATAAATAAATAAGATAAAGAGAAAATGATAGATGAAAAGCAGGTTAGAAATAGACCACTGGAGAAAAATAGTCAGCAATGTCCCAGTCTCTTATGATTTCTGATTTTCTGAAATATGTCAGTAACTTTGATCTAAAGAAGGAAGTTTGAATAAAACACAGGAGAGCTGAACATGAAGAGGGAGTAGGGGGGAGATGAGGTAAAAAAATAGGGGATGTTGAAAAGGTACCCTTTCACTACATGGAATTTAATCATTGCAGCTATATATCTTCACATTTTACTGGGCAGTTCTGAGTTAAAAATATAGCTGCAGACCTGCATATAATGCGCAATATAAACTATATTATCATTGCGGTGCAAAAGACATGTGAGTTGTATCTTGCTGAGTTCTAGTACTTGTGCATTGCTGGTACTGGGGACAGATGTAAATGCTCAGAAATCCTATTGCCAATAGGTCTGCAGCCAACAGGCTGAAAAATAGAAAGGCACACGTAGCCCTTTCCCTCTTCAATCCCACGCTGGTCTCAAAAACAATTATGGCTAGAAAATGGAAGACACTAATTGGCTGAAAAGCAGTTTTCCACTTTTCTAGAAAAGGAACGTTTTAAAATATCAACCCAAAGCATTTCAACATAATGGTAAATTGATAGTTTATGATTTAATTTTAAAAATTAAACAAAACAAAAAATGTTGGTTTATGTTTTATTATTCACATGGTTATAATGCATGTATTTTTGTTTAGTCCAAGTTTTTCTTATCTATCTTTTCTTTATTTTCACTTTCTTGCTGGTGATTCCATGAATTCCATTGTTATTTAAATCAATTAACACTTCCTTACAGTTCCTTTTGTCCTGCTTTTCTTTACATGCTCCATGACCTTATCTACTTTCATTACTATTTCAAGGTAAAGGTTTCAACTTGCATGCTTTGTATAACTTCATGTCTAAGATGTTATTTAGAAATAAAATTGTATCAAAGCCATATTTGTTGGCATATGTCCATTCATGCACTAAGCCTAATGGATTTATTTCAGTTTTATTCATTTTTTCTAACCCACTGAAAGTTACACAAACAACAAAATAGAAAGACGTTAACCCATTAATGACTAACACAATTATCTAAGTTAGGTACCAAGATCGAGTTTTTTTATTTTTATACACAGATAAATATACATAGTGTTTTAAACCTTCAGTTTATACAAATATTGATCACCACTAAGGATGTGAATCAGTAAGATATGCACCAATAAAAGCAAGGGATTTAGATAATAATCAATTTCCTTATTAGATGATGTAACATGAACATATTTGTTTCTGGTTTGATTACCATATACTTTTTCTCTAAAGAAGAAGGATAAGTTTTTGTGAACATCCCTATGAATCGTTGGGAAGACCACTTAATTTGGAAGATGATGAAATAAAAGACCTACTTGAAGGACATAGACATTAGTAGTAATAATTTGAGAGACAGCTGTCATCACCCACAATGGTTACAAATGTTCCTAACAATGAATTGAGACATACCAGAGGGAACTGTATAGATGTTGTGACTTTCAGGGAGCAAGTAACAATGTTAAACTGTAATTCAAAGACAAAAATTGTGATGAAGAAAAACTAGATAGAGTGGTTGATAGAATAGATAAGTCTGATAGAAAGGAATAAAGATTGGGAGGCCAAACAATATAAAAATTCCTCCCATTGTCAGTCACTTCAATAGGGAAAACCTGAATGTGAAGAGGTTTTGTCAAAACATTGTTTTTTTAAAAAGGACAATATACTAAAGGTAATATTTCCAGACAGAGTTCTAGTAGATTTCAAATGGGCTTCAAACATTAAGAACAAATTAGTTCTTCATATTGTTCTAGAAGTTATTCAAGAAGACCAAGAAGCATTTCCCTAAATAGAGAAGAGGACTTTTACCCATTCAAAATTGCAATGCTTTTAGGAATATGATGGCTAATTCCAAGAAAAGAAAATCTGAGATCCTGTCACACAGCAAGAAAAGTTTTTTTAAGATGTTCAGTAAGAATGTGGTACAATATTAAAAAGTCACATAGATTACAATATGTGGGGAGAATAACAACAACACTGTCTACTAGAAGAAGAGAACATAAAAGAATAGTCAAGTACAGAAAGACCAATCACTCAATCTCAACACATTTCACCACTGTCCATAATGCAGATGCCAAATAACACATATCCAGTGTATTTAACCCCTTAAGGACCAAACTTCTGGAATAAAAGGGAATCATGACATGTCACACATGTCATGTGTCCTTAAGGGGTTAAAATAGTCAAAATAAACTGGAGGAGGGGTAATCCTATTAAGACCTTTGGTAACCTAGAAATGAGATGGATCTTTCACCTAGGAATAGTGACACCGGAAGTTCTTAATTCTTTAATGCTCTGATCCTTTAGCAAATGTCAGTAATTTAGCACTCCATAGCTACTGACACTCAAATATATTATTACATCAACTATTTATTATAATATATTATTACATCAACTAATTATATACTATGCATGCTCATCAGAAAAGTAGCTCCTGTTATAAATGGAAAATTGTTTTTTAGTCATCTTCCATAACCTCTAGCATCAGCATAGATCTGCAGGAACTCTGACATTACTACAATAATCCTTCACATTATGTAGCTTTCATTAAAAAATCCACATTGTAATATATGATAATGTATTTACTCACAGGAATCAAGTATTTTAGATTACAGAGATGTCTTCATAATAATAAATATATTTTGCAATAGAAAAACTTTCACGTTTTTAGTTGTTATCAGAATGAAAGCACATAGAAAACATTTTCTTTTACGATTTTAGGGAAACAATAGAAATCACATTAGCGAACAGTACAGATCGATAGATCACTGAATACAGTACTGTACATAATACTTAATTTATTCTACTGAATTGTATCCTGGGCATACTGAAGTTACTGTTAATACAGGTCAATGATGATTCAGAAAATCTGTATTTTTATTTAACAATCTCACTTGAGGGACTTCTTTGGATTGTTAAAGACTGTTAGGTGAATCAATTGATAAACTTCAACTTAAACCTTAAAAATTAGCTTGTTCCAGAACTCAATACACTTTTTTTCTACTCCAAGTGTGATCATTTTATACAATAGAACATTACTATAATACAATCCAGTTAATATCATTGTGGTACTTCAGGTTTGGAATGCTTTAAGAGATGATGAGTTCCCTGCCACTGGCACTGATTCAGAAAGCCTGGTGAACTAAATTGATTTTTAAAGCTGCAATGGAGCAAGTCTAATGAATCTGTTAGTAGCAATGATCTTTTTAAACCTTTCACAAACACTTGTGCTATATGCAAGATCTGCTAATAAAAATTAGAGATGCAATTGGGGAACATTATAATTATCCAGCTTTTAATTGTCCAGAAAAACAAAGTATTTTTATTATTATATTTTAGATTAGTTGTATTATGTATCGTGTGCTAGTGAGTGGAGCAATTTATACCATATATAAGACAGAAGAAAGAGTATATATATACAAACTGGTTTCGATTTTAAGTGTAACTTCCAGCAATAATGGTATATATGTAAAGAAAAAAGGGAAAAAAAGCAATGATAGTGCAGATTGTATAAAAAATATATAAGCATATATATTTATAACAATTCATAAATTGTGAAGTATCACTTTAAGAAATATTTGGTGAAACCCCAATAGGAAAAAGCTGACATAAATTTATTATCTGCCACATGCAGAAAAAGCAGTACATATATACATAAAATAGAATAATAAAAAATGATGATAAAAAATAGGGTGACAAGCCCCTTACTAGATAAGGTGGTGAGTTTGACACATATATGTCAACTCACTATCAGAGTTCAATCATTAGGGTGGTAGGCTGCTCGTCCGGCGTTCTTCCTGTTCGGCTGCTAGAGAATCTCCTCGTGTATTGTCTGCTGCCAGAAAACAAACGCCTCCGGACTCCGTGGTCTGTAAGCTCCTCCCCCTTTGTATGACGTCAACACGTTTCGCCAATCGGCTTCCTCAGGATGTGCTCACAACCTTCTTCTTGGTTGTGGGCTTAAATAGGGCAACAATCCCTCATGATTGGTTTATCACTAATTCAATTGAAAAAGTCCAATTGTTCAATTAAACTAACTAAATATCTTGACATAAAGCTTAATGGGACTTGGATTCAAATCTACAGCTGTCATTAAAGACTCATTTAAGACTCTTTAAAGGATTGTTCATGGCAGAAAAATAAATAACATGGCAAAATTAAACAGCAAAAAGGCATTGATAAAATCACAAAATCACAAAGATACACAGCAGAAAAAATAAATAAATAAATAAAAAAAAAATAATAACATGGCAAAATTGAACAGCAAAAAGGCATTGATAGAATCACAAAATCACAAAGATACACAGCATATTAATATTGATTAAGATTTAAATTTAGTTATGATTTAAAGCAATATTGCCTAAAAAGGATAAAAAGAGAGAACTATTAATTGGCATATCTCAAGACTTACTCTTATTGTAGTTTTGGCAAACACAATATAATAGATAAAACATGAATAAAATGTAATAATAATTAGAATCAACAGTGGTAATTATTTATCAGAGAGTGTCCCAGTGGGAAAGGTGCATAACAAAGTGCAATCACAAAAAAGTGCAATCACAAAAAGACTTATCATCCATATAAATGTGAACAATATAATTGTGAAACAAAATAGGAATAGAACTGAGAGCATGAAAATCTGAGGTTCAAAAAATAATTGATGAATTGGAAAAAATTGATAAGTTTAAAAAAAAAACAATTAATTTAAAAATGCTTTTGAAAAGCAGTTATAAAAAATTGAAGGATAAAAGTGTATATTTAAAAAAATAAATTTAATTAAAAGTATACAGCTTCCTGAGGTTCCTAGTTGTATTATGTATCTTTAAAGCATAATTTATTTTTCTACAGAGACTGATGCATGCAAATGCTAAAAATTATATAGTGTTCAGTAAAACACTACACAGTTCTATACAGTGTTCAGTAGAGCAGTCCACAAGGCACACCAGCAGCCCTGGGTATAAGATATGAGGAAAGATAGCATTTGACACTTTAAATGTTGTGGATTACATCTCCCTTGACGCTTTGCCAGCATTTTGGATGTACAAGCATTATGGGGGATTTTGCCCATAAAATCTGGAGTACCATGGGTTGCTTACTCCTGATTTATAGCTGGACTATAACACACCATATGAGAAGGGGGTAAAAGAAAAGCAGAAACCAAAGGACAGCTAGAAATATTTTGTGTCTATGCTGACACAACCTCACCGGCCATACATTAATGTGAATTTCCTGATTATTATGTGCTGGATGCATTGCAGAAGCAGCACAGTGATTGGCACACATACAATTTGCATCCCTTTGCTTCTCTATGGGAAGCATTGGATTAGCCAGAAGATAATCACTCGCAGAGGCTTGCTGCAAGGAACTGTCTCACCACTGGATAAAAGGTAAGTAACCCTTAATTTAGAGCATTGTGAGGGAGGCACTAATATATGTATCCAATCTATGTGACCAAAGTATCCAATGATCTTATAGCTGGTAAATCTCATGGTCACTATTCTATCGTAATTCTCCTTGACCTTTCTGCTGCTTTTGATACTGTTGATCATCAACAGCTTCATCTTATCCTCCATAATCTCGGTCTATGCGACACTGTGCTCTCCTGGTGCTTCTCCAACCTCTTTCAGCACTCTTTCAGTGTTTCTTTCTCTGGCTCTCCCTGTTCTCCCCAATCCCTCTTTGTTGGTATTCCACAAGGTTCTATTCATGGTCCCTTACTGTTCTTGATCTTTACTGCTGCCCTTGGTGAACTTATCAGTTCCTTTGGCTACCAACATCATTTCCATACGAATAACACGCAAATCTATCTGTCCTCCACTGATCTCTTTCCATGTCTCTTGACTCGTGTCTCAGACTGCCTTGCTGCTTTTTCCAGCTGGATAGTTGCTCACTTCCTTAACCCCTTAAGGACCAAACTTCTGCAATAAAAGGGAATCATGACATGTCACACATGTCATGCGTCCTTAAGGGGTTAAACCTGTCAACCTGTCTAAAACAGAACTTCTGGTCTTTCCTCCTTCAAGTGTTGTAACTACCTTGTCTGTCTCCCTTCAAGTCAACGGTGCTACCATCACCTCTACCCTGCAGGTTCGCTGCCTAGGTGTTCTCTTTGAATCCAACCTCTCCTTCAGCCCTCATGTGATGTCCAGTTGATCACCAAATCCTGCCGCTTCCATCTGCCCCTATTTAACACCAGATGCATCTGAGGCACTGGTCCATGCCACTGTCATCTCTCGCCTTGACTACTGCAATGCGCTTCTTAGTGGTTTTATGTGTTCCCAACTTGCCCCGTTAGTCTATAATGAATATGGCAGCAAGGCTCATCTTCCTGTCTTCCTGCACCTCCCAGACCTCCCACTCTGTCTGTCCCTACATTGGCTTACCATAAGATTTAAAGGAGCACTATAGGGTCAGGAACACAAATGTGTATTCCTTACTCTATAGGCTTAAAACAAACATATAGCCACCCTGAGGCCCTCATGCCTCCCTAAATATAGAAATCTTACTTGTATTCAAGTCTGGAGCTGCTGGCTCTGTCCCTGTTTCCTTTAGACCTGCCCACTGCCTGCTGACATCATCAGAAGTGGTAGCCTGAGTCAATCACAATACGTCCCTATAGGATTGGCTGAGACTGACAAGGAGGCAGATCAGGGGCAGAGTCAAACACAGCCCTGGCCAATCAGCATCTCCTCATAGACATGAATTGAATCAATGAATCTCTATGAGGAAAGTTCAGTGTCTGCATGCAGAGGGAGGAGACACTGAATGTTTGGGTGCATTTTAGGCAGCCATGACCCAGGAAGGATCTTTAACAGCTATCTGAGGAGTGGCCAGTGAAGTTATCACTAGGCTGTAATGTAAACACTGCTTTTTCTCTGAAAAGACAGTGTTTACAGTGAAAAGCCTGAAGGTAATGATTCTATTCACCAGAACAAATTCAATAAGCTATAGTTTTTCTGGTGACTATAGTGTCCCTTTAAGATTCTGGTACTTGCTCACAAATCTCTACATAATGCTTCTCCAACCTACCTATCTAGGCCCCTATGCTCTGCCGAAGACCTTTTCTAGATTTCTATCCTCTGTCAATACTCCCAATTATAATACTCACCTTCAAGGCTTCTCTAGGACTGCACCATTCCTGTGGAACTCTCTTCCCTTCTTCATTATACTTTCACCCAGTCACCATTCCTTAAAGGATTACTATAGGGTCAGCAATACAAACATGTTTTCCTGACCCGATAGGGTTAAAACCACCATCTAGCCCCCCCTAGGCCCCTCATGCCTCCGTAAAATTTTTACTGTATTCAAGCCAGAAGCTGCTGGCTCTGCACTGTCTGCCTCAGAAGTGGTAGCCAGATCCAATCACAATGCTTCCCCATAGGATTGGCTGAGACTGACAAGGAGGCAGATCAGGGGCAGAGGCAGCATGATTCAAACACAGCCCTGGCCAATCAGCATCTCCTCATAGAGATGAATTGAATCAATGCATCTCTATGAGGAAAGTTTTCTCTGAAAAGACAACGTTTACAGCAAAAAGTCTGAAGGGAATGGTTCTACTCACCAGAACAAATTCAGTAAGCTGTAGTTGTTCTGGTGACTATAGTGTCCCTTAAACAAATCATTGAAAACTCACTTCTTTCTGAAAGCAAATCAATTAAACTGCTAACAACTTTCCCTCCCCACACTGATTCTTCACCTGCAATGGTCATAAACACTACGTGCACTATAACCAACATGCTGCAATGGTTATGGAAAAAAGAAAGTATTAGAACTCTGAGAACAGGCAAATGCTTAGAGAGATTCAATAGCTTGCTCTTTGGTACATCACCGCTCAGGTCTCAAAATTGTAATAGCACAAGTGAGCAAAAACTGAGAGAACATATCTGAAGCATATGAGACTGGTTCCACCCGTACGGGCAGTCCAGATCCAAAATGCCAGCAAGTTCTCTCTGCACGAGATATAAAGCAACCCCAGGGGATTGTTTTGGCCTTCTTTTGGGCCTCATCAGTGATGTGTATCTGATATCCCTCTAGGCACAGTGAGCACAGGGTCCACATCTTTGGGTTAGCCAAGTTAATGCATTAAAGCAAAAAAGAAATGATGAGAACTCTAACAACAGGCAAAAACTTAGAAAGTAATGGAGCTTGAACCTGAAATGTTCTTTTAACTATAAAACTCTGCATAAAATATATGACTTGAATAAATGTTAATTAATCGTTGTATGTATTTTTATTACATATGGTACAAATGTGTTTTAAAATATACTTATGGCTTAAAAATAGCTTGTCTGTATCTATTTACAATAAGAACCAATTCTGCAAATTAATATTAAAATATTGATTTATATAAATGACATAATTGCCAACTACTTATATTATTTCCCAAAAGTGCTTTCATTTTTGCCTTACTTTAGTAGATCAACATGATAAAAAATCTATACTATTTTAAAACCTACAGAAGATTGCATTGATTTCTCATTAAAATTGCAATTGAGTTTCTTGCTTGATGCATTTCAATACTCTATATTGTTGTGTTAAGATTAGAGTTTCACTAAATAACTAAAAAAAAGAACCTTGTGGTACTAAATTTTCAAAATACATCCAGGGACATTAACTCTTTCTATTTTGTACATAATAACAGAAAAATGCATACCTTCTTTATTGATTGAATAGACATATATATGTATAAAATGTTTATCTGTAGCTAATATAACTTTTTTAAAGGGCATTTAAATTTAAAGGGGCTAATTTGAATATCATTAACTCTGCACTAAGTGATCTGGAAATAAGGGGGAATGCTTGCAGTGTTGATTGGTTTGGGTTTCAACTCATGAAGGTATCCATGTGAACTGATGGCATGGTATTGTTATATATTTATCTAGTGGGCAATGTATTTATGTAGCGATCACTTAATGGTACCTTCAAGATGTAAGTATTGTTTTGTTCTTGGATTCACGGTTGTCTATTTAACCCCTTCCTGACCAAAGACGGAAATTTTCTGTCAAGCTTGTCCTTGCGTTAAGGACCCTTGATGGAAAATTTCCATAATTTACTAAAGTTAACCATAGATCACGGTGATCACGGGGTTAACGCTCCTCTGGTCTGCCTCGGTATTCGAAGCAGACTGGGAGCACCTGATCACACTGTCCTTGCAGCTGTGATTGCTTTGACAGGCTGCCAGAGCAAGCACATATACTGCAGGGACTTCTGATCTGCCTTCCTGTTCTTCCACGTTGTGTGTGAAGTGCAGGGAGATGGATCAGCAGTGATCATCTCCCTGCAAAAAAAAAAATAAAGTTTAAGTTAAATCCCACCCCCTTTTCCCCATGCTTTAATCAAATTTACCCCTTACATGCTAAATGATCACTGACTACTGTGATCAATTGGCAGGGACAACATTTTACTGCCGTCTGATTTATTATTTTTTTTTAACCCCTGAGGGTTAAACTTATTTATTTTTAACTATCAAGGGTTAAATTTATTTTATTAATTAATTTAAATATTTTAAAATTGTATAGCTAGCTTGGATGGGATGGGTGGAAGTTAGTGAGGAATTGGGCAATTTGGTGTAATGCTAGCTAGGGGTTAATGTTAAAAAAAAGTTTTAAAAAAGCTTTAAAAAGTAAAAAAAAGTTTTACAAAAATGTTTTAATAACGTTTAAAAAATGTAAAAAATCCCACTGCCCTTTACCCAGTCCGAATAAAAATTAACCCCTTCCCAGCCAGTTGATCACAGCCTACAGTAATCAAAATACAGATCACAGTATTATACTGTGATCTAATTTTTTTTAATCCCTGAGGACTTACTTTTTAAATTTTTTTAACCCTTCAATTTATTTAATTTCAATATTTAAAAATTATATATTTTGCTAGCTGGGTGGGAGGGAGTTATGGGAAACTGTGGAATTTACTGTTAGTGCTGCTTACTGCTAGCTAGGGGATAACTGTAAAAAAAAAAAAAGTTTATAAAATTTTTTTAAAGTGTAAAAAAAGTTAGTTTTTAAAAAAAAGTTTTAAAAATTTTAATACGTAAAAAAAAGTTTAAAAAAACAGCTTTAAAAAGTAAAAAAGTTTTCAAAAGTTAACAAATATATAAAAAATGCTCATTCCTGAAAAGAGGCCGGCAGACTCCACTGACTGCTGGCTGCTGCTCCTGCCTCCTGCCTCCTGTCCACCCCTCCCTGGCCTAAGGTAAGACTTGCCAATAGTTCGCTTTAGGGCCGAAACATTTTCTGTACTTCTGCTCTTCAAAAAAAGGCTGCCTTAGTGGGGCGGAGATAAGAACTGAAGCCAAGCAGATGCCATATCTGCAAGTTCCTATCTTGAAACTGGGAAAAACAGTAATATCGTGAGAAACACTTGCTAAGCAGTCCATAACACAACACAAGTGAAACTGGGATTGAAAACTGAATCGGTAGATGCCTTTCATGCATACACCGAGGTCTGGCAAACTGAAACGCAGACCCAAGGCCTACCAAACACCGACCATCCATGACCTGGAGAAACTGATCGGTGGAGCCTACATACGTGGCGACTTTGATCTGGACGAAGACATCTACCCATACCAACACAATACACCAGAGTCCATGGGGAAGCACACACAAAAGGTCCACAAGAGCCAATACAGAGCAGCAGGACATCGGCACATTGTTGCAGTGGCAGGCACAATCTAAAATGGCCCCCGCAGACCCAACGCCACCCCGCTCACTGACCCACACAGCCTTTCAAATGGACATAGACATCACGATGCCAGCAACCAATGTGGCACCGACGACTCCTCACTTACCTCCAAACAAGATCTACAAACCTGGGTGCAGGACATACAGAAAATGTGGGTCTCTTGAAAGCAGACATGCAAACTGCCACCGACCGTGTGCGAGCAACAGAGGAAGACATCATAGATATACATAGCAGCATGACAACCATAAAACACTCTATACAACAACTACAAACTTCCCAGCAAACAAATGTCCATGCAAGAAGGCTGCGCCAGACGCAACCATATAAAAATCCGTGGAATACCCGCCGACATACAGGCAGGTGACCTGCCACACTATATAAGGAGGCTCCTAGCCACTATCTTGTCACAGGCAATCAACTGAAAAATCTTGCTGGACGGCCTATACAGACTACCACATGCACCCACCGCACCTATCAGAGATGTCATACTGCGCTGTGCCACCTCCCAGGACTGGAACTACATCATGACTGCCACCCATGGCAAAACCCCTCTTGCCTTTGAATCTGCCCACTTAACCCGAGCCACATTACAATGGCGCAAGTCGCTGACCCACCTAACGAGTCACTTACGTACCATCGGAGTGCCTTACTGCTGGGGAGCACAGAGAACCATGCTACTTACCCACAATGGCACTACCCCCAAGATAGCCACGGACACGGAGGTACCCGCACTTCTACTCAAATTGGGACTGCCAGATATACTTACCAATGCACCACAATGAACACAGCCCAGGACATGGGACCCGGCCAATACCACACCGTTCATCCCACGAATCCAACGAATCCAACGACTTGACCAGGACCGGAACAGTCTACCATCCAAGCAGTCCACATGGACCCTAAATGAATGGTTGGCACTGACAGAAACCAGTAAAAGTGCCTTTGCATTCTTCTGTTACCTGTTATAAAAAGTTCACAGGGAGGGGGGAGGAAAGAAATTTAAGGG